>CM057000.1:135888662-137088662 GCA_029891345.1 Dryococelus australis
GAATGTAATTTCAGTGCGATTTCTGCCAGAGACAGTTTAAACGGGATTATATTTTGGAGAGACATTCTAAAATTTTGCAGCACTGGTTCTCTGCAACTACAATCAGCACCACAATCACAGTCAGTAATGCAATCAACACCGCAATCCAAATCATCACTGCAATCAGCACCACAATCACTATCAGCACAGCAATCGCATTCAGCACCGCAATCACAATTAGCACCGCAATCACAATCTGCACCGCAATCACAATCAGCACCGCAATCGCATTTACCACCGCAATCAACACCGCAATAAACACCGCACTGACTGCAAGATAGTAGTGGCAACATACGTATTATCAAGCAAGATGTTACTTTACCGATACACGTTCATGCTGAGGATGAAGCTATCTCTCACGAATCGCGACATGGAAGCCCATTTCTGAATACAGTGAGGTGCATCATTGCGGGACCATCGGGTTGTGGCAAGACGTGCGTCCTACTGAGCCTGCTGGAAGAACCGAATGGCCTTCGGTTCGAGGACGTGTACGTTTATTCGAAATCGCTCCAGCAACCGAAATATCAGCGATTGGCCCATTTACTGCAGGCCGTGGAAGGCATGGGTTATTTCCCATGCAGCGATAACGAAGCCGTCTTACTTCCGAGCGAAGCACTGCGAAACTCGATATTTGTCTTCGACGACATTTCCTGCGAGAAACAAACTTGCATTCAAGAGTACTTCAGCATGGATCGACATGCGAAAGTGGACTGTGTGTAACTCGGTCAGACTTACTCGCGCATTTCCAAACAGATTCTTCGCGACAACGCAAACATGTTAGTGCTGTTTCGCATGGACGATACGAATTTACACCATGTTTACGATGATCGTGTTAATACGGACATGACTCTATCGGAGTTCAAAGATATGTGTGCCTTGTGCTGGAAAGACAAATACGGTTTTTGACGATCGTTAAGGACTGTCTGCTACATAGGGAAAGATACAGGCGTGGGTTCGATCAGTTCATCGCTGTCTGCCGAGAGGGCTCGTCTACTGGTAACCAGCTAGTGATGCCATCAATACCTCCGTTTCCGCAGACGATTATAACGTCACAGTTAATTCTAAAGACGGAATGAGTGCAGTACAGTCGGTTTGTGTGTGAAGTCGAAAAACTTCAAAATAAACGGTCACCGGCTCTAAATACTGATGAACATAAAACTCCTGCTACACAGAGAAGTAAACTTGACATTGGGAATGCAGCAGGGAGTGAAGCCGATCATAAAGACAGCATTGATAATCACTGTGACGACAATGATAGTGTTGAAGACGATGATTATTCCCTCGACTCTCCTGCACATTTCCCCATCGAGCTTCCTTCGACAAGCAACGTGAAGAAGGCAGAAGACATCGAGTATACTGACGACATGTTTGCCGAGGATTCCAGCTAACTTGTAGACAAACTTAAATATTTCCTTGATAGGCAACAACGTGGGGATTATTCTACCATGAAAGAGGTGGTTTCGATCTTAAGAGAACTTAAGGATCGGGGTAATATCAGATCATGTGATGAAGTGCTTTCTTCTGAAAATGTATTTACAAAATAATAGTAAATTATAATTATGAAACTATTGGTTTTTCTTAATTTTGTGTGTCTTATCCTCCTGTAGATCTTTAAGTTTTGAATAGCAACAATGTGTATTTAAAATATTAAATTAAGCATGTAGTCAGCCATGCATCATACATGTATCTAAACCATTCATTCGAAAAATACATATTTTATAAATAGTGTGACATGCTGCAGCTGGCGCCGATTCAGCTGCCTCGCGCCGTAATCGGAGACCCACCTCGCCCTCCCCTCTTCCTGGAACGATGCGCTCGTGGTCTCCTGATCCCCCTTTCTGGGAATCCCGTGAATGCCGACAGCGGAGGGACTTGCTGGTGTCACAGACCTCCTCTCGCCTGCTAGAATTTTCGATACTTTTAGTGACGACGCAAGAATGTTCTGGTGAGACTGGCTGGCACCTCAGCGATCCGCGACGCATCACGCGAGTTGGAGAAGATTCTAGGTGGCGGCCTAAGATACTACATATACTGTCGCAACCCAGCAACCGGGAGTCTTTGACGGAGGCCGTCTGGCGAGTGTGCGCGAGCGAAATGAAGTTTGGACGATGACTGGATATTGCGGCACGACGGCGAGTGAGGTGTTCGTGGCTTGAATGGACGAGACGGTGTGAAATGGACGAGTGAAGCGTACTGTGCGTGAGGACGCTTGGAGGACTCTTAGAATATTGCGACTGGTGGGACATGGACTGAACTGAGGTGGGACTGAATGGAAGTGTAATACTGATTTTATTGTAAATATTCGAACATGTATGGACACGTAAATTATAAAATAATTGAATAGGTTGATACACTGTCTATTGGGACTGATCTTTAATTATTTTATTTCATTGATTTCTTTGTCGCAATTATAAATTTTATTAATTGGTGTCAATTGTGAACAGTAAGTGAATTAAATTTATTGTGAGAATTTGAGTTCAGAGAATTTTGCTCTAGTTATTTTAAATAAAATGAGGAAATTATAATTAATTCTTTTATTTGATTAAGACCTCCATCCCTTAACGAACTTGGTATCGACCACTTAATTTCTAGAGACAGAAATTGTAACAATAGGATGGAAATTTGCAACAGCCATCACCTTCCAAGATGGCGGTCGCCTACCAAGATGGTGGCCTCCAGTGATGTATAAACAAATGACAAATGAAAAACAAATATGGCTGTCTCCAGTAGCATGTAAACAAACGACGATTGAAAAATAAATATGTCGACCTCCATTAACATATAAACAATAATGGCTGCCTCCAGTAACATATAAAGAAATGAAAAACGAAAAACTCAAGATGGCGGAATGAGTATAGGTGAGGGGAGTTGGTGCGAGGGATTCAGTCGTCTGCAGGATCCGAACATAGGTGAGCAATTGTTGGCGGGAGGGGGGGGGAGAGACCTCAGGAAATGTTTTAATTAAATTTTTAAAATTTGTAAGGGGAATTTTTAGGAAAAGGGAAATTTTGAGGGGAAAAAAGGGGAAAATGGTCGCTGGGGGTTTAATTAAGAAAATTCTAAAATAAAATTTTGTAAAAATAAATTTTTTCACTATTTTTAAATTTTTAAAACGGTTTTCACATTGATTTTTTTTAGTAATACATTTTTATTCATTTTTAAAATGTCTATTTTTAATTTTTGTAAATTATTTTGATTTTTTGGAATTTTCGAATTTTTAAGGTTAAAGGTCAAAAGTCAAGGTCAGAGGTCAGAAGTACTGCTCTCATGATATCTGGATCAATGATCCCTGTCTCCTTTCTGACCCTGGGTCACTGATCCCTGGCACCTGGGTCGCTGATCCCTGACAGCATTTCTGGAAAAATGGGTCATTTCTGAGGGACTTTTAAATAATTTTTTAATAATTATTGAATAATTTTTTTATAATTTTTAATAATACATTTTTTCGGATTTTTTTTAGAATTTTTTGAGGAGTTTTTGGAATTGTTTAAGGGTTTTTAGAGTTTTTTGAGGTCAAAGGTCCTCGGGGTCCAGGTAAAGGTCAACGTTGTAGGTCACACGATTAGGAAAAGGTCAGACATCAATATGGCGGTCGGGTGACGTGACAATATGGCGGCTCCTCCGAATCCTTATCCTATCCCCCATCCCCTTGCGCGTGAAGGAACCAAATCATACTACTGAGATGTGATGTGTCGCCGTTGTACTGACCAACACGCTGAGTGCTGTCCACGTCTGCATTGCGTCATCAACTCACCAGCTCCTCAGGAAAATCGGTACACGTCAAAACTGTAACGTATGGTGAGTTGTTCAACAGCGTGTATGCGAGTGCCAGACGCTATGTACGGCATAACGCACAAGTTATTTCCTACAATCGCTCAGCGCTTAAGTTATTGATCTTTGTACATACCTACAGTACTAATATGGCTTATATGTATTGTATTCACCAGTCTCTGTTGGCAAATTAATGGTGGTTAGTAAAACAGAGGCACATTGTCGTCTGAAAGTAGACAGTTTCCAATGTAGCTTTCACAAAACTCGGGCCGAATTATACACGTTTTGAAATGGTAGGTCTACTGTGGCCCACTCTTTATAGGCTTGTAGTGAAAGGATACAATATGGGCAGAAATATGAACCCTAAGCCGGGCTTTCGAAGGTGTTTAATTAACTACGAACGGCCTACACTAAGATGTTTTCAATGGCGAGTAGTTGAAAGCATCTCAGTATCTTAGCACCCATTAACTGCCACAATACTGCAGAAGTATAACACAGAATACAGACTAGACTTAGAAACCTGCTGTACTGAATACTGTGCTTGTGAAAGGCAAGCCTACAGATTATTACTTGTATACTGAGAAAAGGATTTGTTACAGCCAACTTTTTTTTATAGGACCATGAATGTATATAGTTGCCCCAACAAAACATTTGCTTGAGTAAACCAAACTTAAAAAGCAACAAAATTAATTTTCTTCAACTATTAATATACATATAAATAAAACCTCTGTGATGGGCCAAATATAATTAGGTTGTTAGTAGAATATTTGGCAACTGTATTTCTTTGGCCACTCGTTTGATGGCCTTCGTTCGGATATACAGCTCAAGAGTTTGTTGGTATTTTTTTTTGTGTGACAGTTAAGATAGTACTGAGCAATGTTTCTTTGTGCAATTATTGTTACTTAATAATGGCGTGAACATCCCAATAAAACAAGTTCAACGTGAAGCTATGATGCAAAGCTGTAAAACTGGAAAAATTTCTTGCACGCGTTGTCCAGCATTTAAAACGTATATATTAAAAAAAAAAAAAAAAACTGTGGTTTTACTGGAAAAGGCTGTTCACGCTAAAATGATCACTTTTGAAAGCCTTGCTTAAGATCTACCTGTTAGCACGTTGTGTATTCTTCCGCCTTACTTAAAATTAACATTGTCGTGGACCTCATCACTTTATTCACGCGTCTGTCAAGTGAAACTATAAAATTATTAGAAAAGCAAGTATTTTAAAAATCTGCTAATTTTTACACGTTGTCGAATTAAAAAAAAACCTAAAACGATAAAAATAACTTAAGTTATCACAGATTGTTACCCAACACTTTTATTCGACGTTAAGATGTGGAACTACTTTCCCCTCCATCGTTACCAACTTTGCTGGGCTCGTAACATCGAGGACTTGAGAGCCGATGAGGGTGATTGAGGTGAGTGTGGAGCAGCACCGGAATGCATGGCCGGTGGAAACGGGATATCCCCGAGGAAACCCGCCGATCAGCGTCATCGCCCGGCACGATTCCCACTTGCGAAAATCCGGAGGCGACCCCACCGGGTAACGAAACCGGTTCGCCTAGGTGGGAGGCGAGTAGTCTAACCACTACATCACCGCGGCCCCCGTGTGCGGCTTGAGTTCGTGGTATAGGCGACTGTTCCACTTCCTTAACGCTCTCTAGAAGAGCGGTATACGCGCTTAACTAGGCAATGGATGAAATAAGAATCACCAAAGTATTTATAGTTTATTCGTAGTTTTTTCCAAACTTTCTGATTCCCTGCTAAAGATCTATTTTCAGAACATTCCTCCGCCTCATGCAAACATAGCTTAACTAAGGCTAGAAAATTACACCGAAGTACGACGCACCGCATTCGTCCGCACTTAATGCAATAATACTTTGCGTAAGAACTATTTCGTACTAGGTAAAGGCTGTTCACGATAAAGTGAGCACTTAAGAAAGTAACCTTAGCGAAATGTCACTGTCTATGCGTGCATATATTTGAATGTGCGCACTGAGTGACATTTGCGGATTAAAGTTGGTAACGATGGACGGAAAGTAGTTCCATATCTTAAAGTTAAATAAAAAGTGTTAGGTAACCATTTGTGATAACTTAAAATTATTCCTTTCGCTTTCTGTTTTTTTTTTTTTATGTATCGAAGTGTAAAAATGAGCACATTTGTAAAGTATTTACTTTCTTAATAATACATCAGTTTCTATTGATCAACGCATGAATGAGGCCCGTGGCAATGTTAATTTTCGTTAAGGCGGAGGAATACACCACGTGTATACAAGTAGATCTTAAGCAGGGCACTCAAAAGAGCTTATTTTTACGTGAACAGCGCATAGGGCTAATACCAACATACCTGTTTTCTCTCTGTTTTTATTCTTACTAATTATAACTGTTACACTATAATTTACAGATAAAGAATGAGTGAAACTACGATTTAACAAAAAAAAAAAAGGTATTTCTATGTTACCGCGAGTACAAAGCGCTTGTGATGCATTGCATATTTAGGAAAGAACTGAACACTTCTTACATTGGGTGATTTTTCAGAAGTTTGATTCACGAAGTGTGAAGAAACCGCTAACAGACTACACAAGGGAAAAACATCGTAACTGTGTGTACTGAATGAATACAGAACTAACGTGCGTATTTTAAGAAACAAACAGAACCCTTTACTTTGCTCCGGCCATTTTCGAGTTCTAATACCAACCAGCATGTGCATTCGTCTCCACTACAACTCGGAAACAATCATTGACAATACTTGACCATCTACATAATATTATGTGGCAGCAAACGATTTATTTCGATTTACTTTGGAAAACTGGAAATTTTTGGTCGTGTCTGGAGAGAAAGTGCCTTGTATCCGCTGAACTTTGAACGTTTATTCTGTTTATTATGTACTACATAGTCAGAGTCTCAATATTTTTTTTTTCTATCGTTCTGGGAGATGGCTTTTACTTTTAAGTCGATGTGGAAACTTCATGTAACACTTCTGAAATCTTCTATGATTAGTGGCCGTGTATAAATCTCTTGTTATCTTATCACCACACACTATAGTGGTGTTTATAAGAGTCATTGATTCTTTTGTTTACCGTTTCAGACCCAGTGTACACAACTGTGTACATTGCGCACGTGTAGGTAATTTTTTTTTTGTCAGTACTGCACACTGCGAAGCTCAGTGACCAATCATCTTACCTGTGCGTAAATGATTCGCAAACCGGCGTGCTGGTCTCGGCCATGATTGGTTCATATAACTGTAGCCGAACATATAGCATACAGCTCACTGGCTGAAACAACGAAACAGCTGTTGTGTCAAATTGCAGAAAGCACCATAAAATGTTTTGTTTGCGACGCGTGACACCGTAATTTCGAGTGGTTCTGAAAGGGTTAAGTGAGTTTGAGGCATGACTATAATCGCAAAAGAATTTACACCTAAAAGAAAATAGGCTTGTTTCTACAAGAATTTTCACCCCAACCCCCCCCCCCCCCTTTTTTTGTCACTCACCGAGTTAACCCCTCTTGAAGGTGCATTTGTCAAGAGTGTTGAAACTACATACAACTACAAAGGCTAACAAAATGTTAATGATAGAGATTTTATGTGCGGCTCGTTGCGAGTCGCGTGCGTTTTCACGCAGAATTAGTCGCTTTTCGTAATCCCTAGGAGGTGGCTGCAGTGCGTGGGCAACTGTGTGGTAGCCGAGGAGTGAGTCAGAGGAGGTTGTGGTTGGGGTGGGGGGTTAACTAATCCCACCAAACAAATGTCGGATACTCGGCACAACGCACCTCCACTCATTAATAAAACGTGAGCCTCCGGGCAAAATACCCCTTCACTTTACCTCGCCCTTGCAGCCCTGAGGAAGTTCTCGTGGCAGCGAAGTTACCACCAAACTCGGTAATGCTCCCCCCCCCTTTCTCCCTGTTCCTCTTCCGTCGTCCCTCTCCGACCCCACCCTTCCGGCATCCCTACATCTACCATCTACTGCTAGGCAGCCAGCAACGCACACAAAACAACCCCCGGGCAATGTTGCCAACTGCACGGACGTTACCCTACGTATAGTGTTCTGGCTTCGCCTTATACAGTGACGTGTAGTGAGTTTTTTTTTTTTTTTTTTACAGGGTAAGCAATTTATACTGACAAACGCAACTTCCAATTTTGCTTACCCTCCACATGTATTTAGCATTTTATAATACCTAACATCAGTTATAAAAACGGAAACTGAATGAATTTAATAATAATTAAACTGAATATTATTTTGAGAGATATTACAAATTATAGGAAATCTCCCGTTTTCCCGAACACTTCCATCCACTTTCCAAGGGGAAGATATAGGACTGCAGGACGCAAACATAACGACTGCTTCCCGTGCCGAAGTAACGTGGTCGATCATGTGGCGTGTTGTTGCTTGCGATTTCGATTCATCGCTAGTCGCTCCCGTTTGTGGAAATAGATACTAGATAGCAGCACTATGCGTGTACAGTACGGGAGCTACGAAAACTCGTGCTTCTCGAATTGTGAACGGGGGAACTCAGAATTAAACGTGTTTAAAGTTACAGCAAAAACTATCAAGGATCAAACATTTACATTATTTATAGAGTAAGCATTGCTCACCTTGCATCTATGGAATAAACGCCACTGGCCTTATGGGCAGAATGGTAGGCGACACAATATCATTTCAATACATCATTTAGTTTAATACAATTACTCATGTCATTTACAATACGTGAAATACGTATCTTGACAACATGTTACTTTACGCTAAAACCGGCGGAGTTCAATGTAATTATTATTAAATTACCGAATTACTTTAAGTTTAGCCACGTCAATATCTAAGGTCTATGATCACTACATGATCCGCTGGACTGATATCACCTTGTCTGTTACCTAAGGCGGCTTCACATCTCGGCTACGGCAGATCACGGTACACCCTGCGTCGTTCTATCTCCTTGGTTGGCGGCCGGTACAGGAAGACCGCGCTTCGTGGCTCTGGCTCTGGCTCTTGAGTATTTCCGAACGTTTACAAACTGTGCTGCTGTTCTCCAAACCTTCCAGCTGTTAGCGGCCTCGCCCTGGATACTGTCGTTCGTCGCCGCTGCGTGGTGCGTGTCACTGGCAAGCGTTAACTATGTTGCTTTGCCTACACCATAGCAATAAAGACGTTTGGCTGTTCTCGTAGCCAAGTAAGGTGGCAAGCACAGATATCCGCATTCACTTCAGAACATAACAGAGTTTTTCCAAAAAAAAAAAAAAAAAAAAAAAAAAAAAAAAAAAAAAAAAAAATTCAATTCAATTAAAAATAAATCAACTGTTTACAACTATTTACGTGATCATGTATTAAAGAGGGCACGAGTATTCCCCGATTGAAATGCTGTAACCTTACCGTTTCTTATATAAAGGAGCTTTCCCTAATTAAAAATTCTGGGTATAAATTTGTATTTAAAAATATCTTGGCTCTGCGTTAACGCTGTTGCAGTCAAATGTAGAAACATAAATCTTTCCCTCTCCCCCCCCCCCCCCCAAGTATAGCACTAAACCAACAAGCTACATAAAATTTCCTGAGTATTTTTCAGTTCGCTGTAAACAGTTTTCTCCCGCTCTGTAAGTTCATGTCATAATAAAAACTGCAGTACTCATGAAACAACTGATCGTCATTTTCCCCTCCACAGCCAACTTATGTATGATTTTAATTAATCTGAGTTTTTATGTGTGCTGTAAAATGCTGATGTAGACTGTTCACGGTAAAATAAGCAATTTTGAAAGACCTGCTTAAGATCTACTTGTATGCACGTTGTGTATTCCTCCGCCTTATGTAAAATTAACATTGCCATGAGTCTCAACACTTTATCCATGCGTCTGTCAAGTGAAACTGTGAAATGATTAAGAAAGTGAATACTTGATAAATCTGCTTAATTTTACACTTCATTGCATTAAAAACACAGAAGGCGGAGGAAATAATTTTAAGGTATCACAAATAGTGACCTAGCACTTTTTATTCGACGTTAAAACATGGAACTACTTTCCAGCCATCGTTACTAACTGTACTGGGCAAATGTCACTCAGTCGACTCGTTAAAATACAGTATATGAAGGTAGGGGCAGTGACTATTTTCTGAGGCTCAGTTCTAAGGTGCTCACTTTATCGTGAACAGCCTTTCGTGGTTAATTTGCGATATTTTGAGCTGATTAACTTAATGAAGGACATCTTCTTTGCAAACATGGCATTTAGTTTGTTAGAGTTGTTGAATTTGTTCAGCTCGTTTACGGACGTTTATGGTAAATGTGGGTAAATTTCAAGTGTTCTGTAGGGGACTTGGCAAAAAATAGTTGGCAACACTGCTCCCTGAAAGGAGGGGGGGGGGGGGCTCGCAAGTTTGAGCTGCCGACTCAGCGGCGCTAGCTAACTCTTGCTTCAACCCCTCACTCACCCCCTTCGCCCCCCCCCCCCCCCCCCGGCTACATACACCAGATACACATCGTGAGTTACAACTTAGTTGCTCGCCAGGCTTACTGACCCTTCGGGAGAAAAAAAAATCCCCTCCCTCCAGCTCGGTTTATTGCGCTGTAAGCGCGTGAATATTTCGTGTGGGGAGTTTGGCCTCCCTAGTCACTAAATAATACGGGGCTAGACCCCACAAGCACGTCAGGTTTCTTTCATATCGAAGTGTTACATCACATCCCTGCGCACGGGCCCTCATCTCCGAGTGTCGCTCGGTTAAGCGGATATTACACGATACCTGCAGCCGTACTTGGTTCTTGTACAAGCTTCTACAAGCCCTGGTGCACGAGCCGGTATACCAGCCGCTACACGAGTTGCCATAGAAGATTCATATTACATGACATCAGTTCGTGTACTAGCATTTGGCACCCTTAGTGGGTGCGGAGTGTGTGGTTTGTAGTAAATATGAACCCCATTCATAGAACTGCTACCAGTTAGTAACTTGCGTAGGCCTATAAAAAACTAGCTAGCATATCTTAGTATTTCTATAACACTGTTCACCTTTTACATAAATTGATTTCTTACTAATATAGTTTCATTAATTTTTTGAAAATGACGTGAAATCACTAGAGTACGAGTGTGTTATTTTTAATTTTGACGAAAATTACTGACCGGTTGCAAAATATAGTTTTTTTACGTACTGGGATATTATCCATATATCAAAATTATTTATCAAATAACTGGACCTAATGGAGTTTTGAACTTACGCCCTAATAACATACTATAGGAGCGGACTCCGCAGCTTTACTACTGTACTGCCAGTTTACATACAAGCTGTTAGCTTTATTGTAAGTAAATTATTAATAAAATAACTGGACCTAATGGAGTTTTGAACTTACGCCCTAATAACATACTATAGGAGCGGACTCCTCAACTTTACTACTGTACTGCCAGTTTACATACAAGATGTTAGCTTTATTGTAAGTAAATTCATTAAATAGTTCGAATTCATATTTTCATAGAGTAGATAATGTTTTAAGTATTTAGAACGGTTTTAGACAGTAATTAAAAGTTGTTATAGCCAGTAATATTCGTCGTTATTGTATTTTTAATTTATTTGAGAGAGTTTCAACCTCACGGATGTATAATCAAGATGGAGGCGCCCTTTTCGGTTTCTTCATAAACTCGTTTCAAGTAGTAGCCACGGGGAGTGCCCTACGTTCTGAAACTACGATGTGATTGGCCAGGTATGAAAGCCGATGCGGGACCTGCCGCGAAGAATAGGACGTGTCCAATTACCAAACCTGGTACGAAATCTGTCCGTGAGAGGCGGGAAATGTCATGGCGGGTGCCACACTAGCTCGTATACCGGCCGCTATGGCAGACCTTGCACAAGCTCTTACGGGATCTTGTATCGTGTAATATCGCCTTTAGAAGATGGACCCTCGTCCCTTGGGCCGCTGCTTCGATCCTTTGGTGCTCTGAGCCCCCGCCCACAATCGATTTGGCTTGAAGAACATAACTTACACAGCGTAACAAGCCAGATCACCCGTCCACAATCGATTTGGCTTGAAGAACATAACTTACACAGCGTAACAAGCCAGATCACCCGTCCACAATCGATTTGGCTTGAAGAACATAACTTACACAGCGTAACAAGCCAGATCACCCGTCCACAATCGATTTGGCTTGAAGAACATAACTTACACAGCGTAACAAGCCAGATCACCCGTCCACAATCGTGTGAAACACGTTCTCGATTTTGGATACAAGGACTAATTCATTACCGAGATCAGATGGAAGAAATTTAACTACTGTATAAACTAATAAAAATGGGGCACTAACTCAGAAGTATTAAAAGTGTCAGTGCATGGATGTTAACATACCAGCTCACCTTTACCTCTAAATAACGTGGGATTGGAGGTTAGTGGCCCCAGCTAACTCGTGTATATTTCCGCATTCCTGCTCAAAATTGCTTACTCTTTAAAAAAAAACAACTGTGACATGACGTCAGAGGCAACAGACAATCACGGGCATGACCAAGGGGCCATCCGAGAATGTAGAAGACCATACGTTAGGAAATTTTTAAACACACTAATATTCTCCCCTATGGCCATGTGATATAGCTCCTTCGTGGTTATTTGCAACATTCCTGAAGCCCTGCTAAAGTTCTGCGTCCAGAATGTTCCTCCGCCTCGTGCAAACAAAGCTTAACTAAGTATAGAAAATTACACAAAAGGTACTACTCTCCAGATTCGTGTGTACTCAATGGTAATATTATTTCTCATAAGAACTATTTCCTACTAGGTGTTAGCAAAATACCTATTTCCTCCCTTTTCATATTTGTATTAATTATAAATGGAATATTGTAATCTATAGATATACTATAAGTAAAAGTTCAATTTAACTAAAAATTAGATACTTTTATGTTAACGCATTCATAAATCGCTTGTAATACGTGACGCATTTAGAAAACAACTGAACACGGCATATAATATAGAATGATTTTTCGAAGGTTTGATTCAAAAGTTGTGAAGAAACAGCGAGTAGGCTATAAATAAAGTGCGGATGGTGATATTTTCGTTTTATTTGTTGGTTTTCTTGTACCACCAATACATATATGCTGGCTTTGGCCACACTGCACGCTAAATAAAGGCATTTACTCATGTGTCCTTAGAATGGGACCACCTGTTGGACTGGACATTTGCAACCTCTAGCCACGCCTGTGTAGGCAAATACACTATGTTATGGGCGCCACGGTGGCGAACGGTTAGCCTACTCGCCTCCCACCAAGGCGATCCGGGTTCAATCCCTGGTCGAGTCCGTACGGATTTCCGCATGTCGTAATCGTGTCGGACGATGTCGTTGGTCGGCGGGGTTTTCTCGGGGATCTGCCGTTCCCCCCCCCCCGCCATTTCATTCCGGCGCTGCTTCATGTTCACATCGCTTCACCCACATCGGCTCTCAAGACCTCGCTGTTGAGAGCCGCCCAAATCTCTTCACTCACTCACTCACTATACTATGCTATGGGTCCCGCCTCCGCAGCATGTCGTGTCGATGGATGAAACCCCGCATTGTAGCATATAGAGTATCTTCACGGCAAACTGAGCACTTTCGAATACCCTGCTTTTAAGCTCTACTTGTATGTACATTGTGTATTTTTCCGCCATATGTAACATTAACATTGACCTGTACCTTGTCAATTTATTCATGCGTCAGTCAAGTGAAATTGTGAAAAAAATTATTACCGAAGTAAATATTTCACAAGTTTTCTCATTTTTACATGCATTTGCGTTACAAAACCGAAATAAAAAAAAAATTATTTCAGAATTTTCACAAATTTACCTAACACTTGATATTAATCGTTAAGACGACGTGGAACTACTTTCTCCCAATTCGTTACCAACTTCACTGGGTGCATGCTATTCTCTGTGCTCTTTAATATGTGTGGAGGTAATGGCAGATAAATTTTTCAAAGGCTGATTTCGAAAGAGCTCACTTTACCGTGAACCGCCTGTATAAATGTAGGTTTGCGCCAAGTAAAAGTGAACAGAACAGCCTTAGACACACAGGATCTCCTTCCCCATGGTTTGGAGCAAGACTGCAGGTCTACCAACTCTGATCTGCCAACAAGAAAGTGGTAGATGACAGGCTCATCACGAATAGAGATAAATTTCGTGTTCGACCTCCCTGAGAGTAAGTTCTTAGGCTGAGAAATGTTACAACGTGTCACAGAACATAAGGAACTTTAAAGTTGGGGTAAAATATTAAGATAAAAATTAACTAAAGGAATCCAATTTTTCCTTTAAATAGTCAACAGCCTGTAAATAAAACTTAATTTAATTTAAAGTGCAAAAATCACACCGGCGAAATCAGGAATGATTTTCATATCGTCTCAGTCTTTTTACTCCCAACCCTGAGAATTGGAAAATAAAAATAGAACTTCGCAAAAAAAATGCCACGTTAGTGGCGTAGAAGACGAAATTTTAGTGTTATGTTCTAAAGGCTGTTCACGATAAAGTGAGCACTTTTAAAATCAACTTTAGAAAAAAGTCACTGCCGCTGTCTGCATTTATTTTAACGGGCGCACTGAGGGACATGCGTCCGGAAAAGTTGGCAATGATGGCTGAAAAACAGTTCCATATCTTAACGTCGAATAAAATGTGTCACGTAACCATTTGTAATTACTTAAATGATTCCTTTCACTTTTTATTTTTAATTTTAACGCATTGAAATGTAATAATTAGCAAATTTTCAAAATATTTACGTTTTTAATAATTTCACAGCTGCACTCGACCGACGCACGAGTAAAGTGATGAGGTATATGACAATGTTAATCCTACATAAGGTGGAGGAATACACAGGGTGCGTACAAGTAGATCTTAAGCAGGG
Organism: Dryococelus australis; assembly: GCA_029891345.1. NCBI lineage: Eukaryota > Metazoa > Arthropoda > Insecta > Phasmatodea > Phasmatidae > Dryococelus > Dryococelus australis. The sequence goes on from CM057000.1 coordinate 135,903,283, forward strand.
CTTTCAGAAGTGCTAATTTTGTCGTGAACAGCCTATAGTCACTTTTCCTAAACTTATTATTAGGTAGTACTTAAAAATGCATGTTATGAAGAAGGCAATGGTTAAGTTTAAAACGAACGTCGTAAATCCGATTGTGGCGTTTCTCTGTTCGATCACAAATTAGCTAACGTCCAGCTAACTCCAGTTAGAACACGCATTATAATTTTAATTGCGTTCGGTGTTTACGTAGCTGCAATCACAGCGAAGGCCGGATTTTTTTTTTTTTTTTTTTTTTTATCGTTGGGTTATGCACATAACTATACAGCTGTGACGCTTCGTACAGAGGCGTGTAGGTTTTTTGAAATTTACAGCGATGCTGCTTAATACCGGAAGTTATCTTGTCGTGTTGTTTTTCTCCCAATTGGGAATCGTGTGCAACCCCCCCCCCCTCGGCTGTAATTAAATTTAACCCGGCGATAGGCCGACACTGCAAAACCGTAGGAGAAAAAAAAACCGGGATTTTCAGAAAAAATACGAGGCGAAAAAAAAAAAAAAAATTCGGATAGTTAAAAATGTTTCGACGTTGTATCAGGTAAGCAGCGACGCTGATGAAGTTTAACGTACTGTGTGGATTTCTACGGCTTCACTGAGAAATTTAGCGTGGAAAGCAGTTCTACAAACTGCAATCCAACTACAATAACACAACTTTATAACTACCTTTACATAGTATAAAACAAAGTCGCTCAGTCACGTGTGTGTATTCGGCTAAGGCTTCTAAACTACTCTATAAAATTCGATGTGGTTTTCAACATCATATAGACTATTTCTCGATGAAGGATTAAGTATATAAAACATTGATATTAAATTTAAGGATAGTACAGAAATTTCGACGTTTTCTAATCAAGTCGGAAAAGCCGCTTTTCGGGCGCTTACATGGCTTACGCTGACTAAACCATACAAGAAACAACATATTAATGCTCTACAGAATTGTAGATCTCAAAAAGTCTACAAAACGTCCGCAACATCATATGTTCATCTTTTAAGGATGACCCACAGTAACCATTTTTGTATTTTAATGTTTGATAAAAAATAGAAGTTCACTTACGAAAACCTTGAGAACAACACAGTATTAATCGAATGTTAGATACCTCAAACATCTAGTGTATATACTTGCTGTAAACCCAAACAACGTCATATTTGGAAATCGCACCTGAGTGAGGTCGGGTCGTGTCTCTAGTTAATCCACAAAGGGGAAGATAAAATTTCCGAACTTGCCTACTATGTTGTTGTAATTTTAGTTATTAATATTACACATAAAAATTACTTAGGGGTGCGTACTCAGGGACATAATGAATTAGGAGTGTTCGATATAGACTTTCGCAGTCTATTGACACTTATTGAATCAAACCTTTAAATAGCACCCCAATGCAAGACTTGTTCGCTTCTTTCCTAAATATGTCACGTATCACAACCTTTTTACACTTGCGTTGACATAAAAGTACCTTATTTCTACATAAATTGTAATTTTAAATAGTATTTTTTAATTTATAAATTATAACAATGTATTTATAATTAAAATGCACAGCAACAGGGAGAAAATAGGTGTTCTGGTAACACCTAGTAGTAGTTCTCATGCCGAATATTGTTATACTTAGTGCACGCGAACACGGTGGGTTGTGTCTCTGGTGTAACTTTCTAGAGTCGGCTAATCTTTGTTTGCACGAGGCAGAGGAATATCCTGGAAGTAGAACGTTTGCAGGGTTTCAGAAAAGTTGGGAGTAACCGAGAATGGACGTTAGGCCTAACCTTTGTATTAACTAAATAACTTTTGCAACTCATTACAATAAATATTAGAAAATGAGGGGGTGTGGGGGGGGGGGGAGAGTAAGGCCGGTTTGTGATTTTTACTAGGAAATTGTTTGTAATTCTACAAATTCATCTAATAACAGTACAAAGATGTCTCTTGTAAAACTACAAGGGCCGTGTTTGTAATAGACCCGAGGAAATGTTTGTGCTATACCGAGCCGTATCCGCGAGCTTCAGGAAAATGGCGGACACTAAACGACGTAAAACCACGTGTAGTTGTTTGCGCTGAACCCACGGGTGTTTTAAAATGTAGTTGGATGTAAGAAGAAATGTATTGCAAGTTTGGATAACGTGAAAACATATGAAACAACTCAGATATTCATAATAAAACGACTATGCCAATAAAACGTGACCGTGCTACTCACTAGCTATTTCCTAGCTGCACAATAACTCTTAAATCAGATCTCAACACCTCGTAGTTCAGACCCGTCCAAATTTCTCAACTCAACAACAGAACTCTTATATTTTTCTTAATCAAATAACGTCATGTTATTTTGTAGGCACTTGTATATATATTTAGGCCTACAATAACAACTTTTTGGTTAGTACGTTGAGTTTACCTTGTGGTTAAGGGTGTGGGCTAATAATATAAGGGATTATAGTTACCATGCTTGCAAAGTGTAACTGTTTTTTTTCTCGTAAATTATGTTTTTAAGTATTTTTTTTTTAGTTATATTCATCACATTTGTTTCCTAGAAAAAAAAAGTACACATTTTTTCCAATAACGTAAGTTGAAATACAAGGCTATCATTTGTAATATTAAAAATAAATGTTTTGCATATTTTACAAGAAAACTGTTTGTAGTTTAACTAAGTGTATATATTCTTGGCAACTGGGTTTCCAAGGATTTTTCTTGTGAAAGTGCAAAACATGTTTTGGGTGTACTCGTATATCAATAAGCCACAGCGTATTATTAAATATTGAATCCATTTATAAGGAACGTCTTCACCTTAATGCGTAGTACAGCCTTCGGAGCAATCATTAAGGTGAAGCTACAAGGACGCCGTCCATCGCGTTCGCTGCCTTTATACCGGGAGCGTGTTGGCTAAGGCAGGTTTCACACGACGCAAGCTGTGTTTCGCGCTAGATTTAGTACGGAAATTGTCGCACGAGAACGCCAACTAAGTTTCGCTCGAGATGAGTTCACGCGCAGCTAAATAAGACGAATACTGTATCGTACAGTTGATGGCCTTGATAGCTCTGGTAAGTATCGAACAGCTATGGTATTATAATACCTAATACGAAGGTCCTTCCTTCGACTAAGTATTTGCTTCAATCTGTCCCGCCTTTAGATAATTGTTTTTTTTTTTTTTTTTTTTTTTTTTTCAGCACACTGTCTCAAATCCAAACCATTTTTTTTTTTTTAATTATCCTCTTCGCATACCTCAGATTATTATTTTCTTTTCCCTCTGTGGTTGACGTACGACAGGTCACACGACCAGCAAACAAGAACCACTAGGATCGCGACTGTCATCGCGGGGCCGCGGTGGCCGAACGGGAAGACTTCCTACCTACGGGCATCTCCCGTTCCCCCCCCCCCGGCTCTTTCATTCCGGCGCTGCTCCATTCTCGCCTCACTTCATCCCCGCGTCGGCTCTCAAGACCTCGATGGCAAGAGCTGTCCGAAACTCTTCACTCAACTCGCGTCGCCTTTGCACGAAACAAGTATGACGTGTGCTTTCGCCTCATCTTGTGCAAGATATGCGTAGCACGCTATATTGTGCAATAAATTCTCTCGCAAGACCAGCAAATTGCGCAAGTTTGGCACTCGCCTTGCTTCGTATGAAACCTGCTGTACAAACTTAGTTCGAGGCATGTGTGCACATCTATGCAAAATAATATTTCTGCCGATGTTTAGATTATTCGAACCAGAAACTTCTAAACATTTTATAGTGCTTGGTGGCATATTTCGACAAAGGTAGCATTCCTCGCGGTCGCATTTATTTTCGAAAAATTGCATACTCCAACAAAACGATGATTTTCTGCAGAATTCTAGCAAAGTAAAAGACAAACAGAGGGGGTGTATTTCCATACAAACTCGCAGGCATGCTTTTACATACACAGAAACATAAGTACGTGTCTGCGGCCAGAAGCTGAACGCATTACTCCACAGCGCAATTTGTCATAGATATTTAAACACTGCAGTTCCGTTCGCGGATTGTGAATATATTAATAATTAACAGCCACTGTCAAGACTTACTTCTGAGCTTTTGGCATAGGCTATTCGCGGTAAAATGAGCACTTTTGAAAACCCTGCTTAAGATCTACTTGTATGCACGTTGTGTGTTCTCACGCCTTATGTGAAATTAACACTGGCAATGGCCTCATCACTTTATCCATGAGTCGATCCAGTGCAACTGTAAAATCATAAGAAAAGTAAGCATTTTAAATATCTACTAATATCTACACTTCGACGCATTAAAAAAAAAACAGAAAGTGATGGAAATAGTTTAAGTTAACACAAATAGTTACCCATCAATTTTTATTCTACTTCAAGATATGGAACTACTTTCCCCTCCATCGTTACCAACTTTACTGGGCACATGTCACTCAGTGCGCCCGTTAAAATGTAAGTAGGTAGGAGCAGTGATTTTTTTCCAAGGTTGATTTCCAAAGTGCTCACTTTATCATGAACAGTCTTTAAAGAGAGCTGTTAGAGTTGTTTTTCCCAGAGTATGAATGACATCTACGCCCTATTGTTCATCGCGTCACGATTCACAATTTCCCGCGGATAATGTTGTATGTGTTAGTAACCTTAGATATCCGCAATTCAAATAAGTGTTGAGATGGAAGTTGTTATTCCAACTTGACAAAAAAAGATGACAGCTGATACCGTGGATGTTCGTCGTTATACTTAACTATCTTAAGTTCATAACATGATTCATTAGATAAGTCCGATTAATGTTAATGACTTAGCGATTTGTTCCGCTTCTAAAGGCCGTTAACGTTAAAATGAGCAATTTTTAAACCAAACCTTGTAAAAGAAACACTTACTGCCCATAAGTACATATATGCTACCGTATGCGCCATCATGCAGGTTCCCGCCTAAGCTCTAAAAATTGATATAATACGAGTGCAATGTTTCATTAATTTATAGCCAATGATGTTAGCGTTCATTGCTTTAGGCAAATTGAGTACGACTCTGCATTTAAGTAAGATATTTATATTCATACCAATTCCATGTTTTGACTTGGATGGTGCATAAATAAAGTGATAATGCCCATAGTAATATTAAATTTAAGAAATAAAGAAGGATACAAAAAGGGAGAAAAAAGTAGACACTGAACAAGGCTCTCAAAAGTGCTCAATTAACCGTGAACAGTATATATACACTGTATACATACTGTATGTTTATGCATATATGCTATGTTTATTCATGTTGCTTTTAATAACATGTCTAAATTAAAACCACAACATATATGGACTATTGTAAACAATAAATCCTATTGACAAAATGTTTGGAAAGGTCATCTAGTATTTTTTAATTTGACTAGACGTTAGGCAAAACAACGCAGGGAGTACACAGCTTTATAGGCTGTTCACGGTAAAGTGAGCACTTATTAAGGCCCTCCAAACAGGCATTAACTACTAATACATATATCCTATTGCAGCCTCAGGCATTGCATTTCGAAGGTGGTGAAATGTATACGCTGTGTTTATTGGTCACATTGCAATGTTTATATTAAAAAACAGAAGGAAGATGGAAATTCGGATGAAAGGAAAATTTTGGAGGGGCCTTAAAAAGTGCTCACTTTACCGTGAACAGCCTATACGCACCTGCATTCACGAGTTGCATATCACGAAGGGAAACCGGGGGCCCGCGGTGGTGTAGTGGATAGACTACTCACATTACACCTAGGCGAACAGGGTTCGATTCCCGGCGGGGTCACCCCGGGATTCTCGCGCGTGGGAATCGTGCCCGACTATGCCGCTGGCCAGCGAAGTTTCTCGGGGATCTCCCGCTTTCCCCCGCCCTCTCATTCCGTGGCGCTGCTCCATGCTCATCTCGCATCACCCTCATCGGCTCTCAAGACCTCGATGTTAGGGGCCGTCCAACTATCTTCGCTCACGAAGGCAAACGGAACTGGTGCGACAAGCGGAGAGCGCCTGCACAGAGGACACCATAAACGGCGGATTATAGGCGGTTCATGGTAAAATGAGCACTTTAGAAAGCCCTGATTAAGATCTAATTGTATACAGATTGTATATTCCTCCGCCTTATATAAAATTATCATTGCGATTAGCCTCGTCACTTTATTAATGCGTCGGTCAAATGAAACTGTTAAATTATTAAGAAAGCTAATACTTTACATATATACTCATTTGTACACCTCGATGTATTAGAAAAACCGAAAGTGAAAGAATTAATTTTAAGTTATCACATATGGTTACCCAACACTTTTTTTTCAACTTTAAGATATGGAACTACTTTCCATCTATCGTTACCAATTTTACTGGGCAAATGTCACTCAGTGCGCCCGTTGAAATATATGCGTGCAGGAGCATTGACTTTTTTGTAAGGTTCATATCTAAAGTGTTCACTTTATCGAGACCAGTGTTTAGTAATTGAGTACTTAAAGGTGTTAGAAGTGATTGCATCTTACATCCAGCAACACACAAACAGCGGTGTTTGGCGATGTAGCGTCTGCGCGTATTTTCATGGTGGCCTGTGTATGGGCGGTTGTCCCATGACGCGCCAGTTTTCCGTTTGTCTTTGCGATGTGCAACCTGTAGTGCACGAAGTTACGTGAATTTGCAACTCCCAGCTCTCTTTGCTATCTTCAATTAAAATTGGAAAATACTAGATGGCCTTTCCAAAAATATTGTTACCAGGATTTGTTGTTTATATTAGTCCATAGATGCTGTGGTTTGAATTTTGGCATGTTATTCAAAAGCACTATTATATATATACTATGCATAGTATATATATTTATATATTCCGCATACAGTTGTTTATGACAGCTCAAATTTTAAAAAGGCGTGCGTATTCGAAGTTTTCATGGCTGCTAGTATTTTTCACACAGGTAAATACTGGTTTTTAAGACACTTGAATGTATAATAATTGGTAAGTAAGAGTCTTCAGCAGGACGGATGTTTGCGCTGCAAAATAATGCTAGTGTCTGTATATGATTTTTTTTCCTTTCGTTTTACTCGTGACTGCAGCAAATAATCAAAGGAATAAATTCCAATTCATATCCCACCAATCCCCTGCTAACTGTGCGAAGTTCCATATCTTAACGCAGAATAAAAAGTGTTAGACAGTAGGCAGTTTTAGTTTTGTGCTTCTGTGGAAGTGCTGTTGGATATTCAGATTATACCCGATTTAATGCAACCGCACTGGCTCGTTTTAAGTACTTAATTCTTTTAGAGCCTTATTTATATATTTTTTAGCGATATATTTCACGAACGAAAATTTAACCTTACCTTATACTTTGTTTAAAACGTTGTAGTTTCAGTATTTCGGTAATTTAGTTAACAGATGAAAGGTAACGAAAAAACTTAATTTAAAACAAAAACACAAACAAAATTAAAATTCACTTTTCTATTTTATACAAGGAACTTAGTTGCCGCAGTAGTGTTTGTAACACTATATGCTATTCAAGGTAAAGTGAGCACTTTTTCGGGCCCTCCCAAATATATTTTATTACAGTCTTGGACGTTAACTTTTAAGGAGAGGTGAATTGTTTACACTGTGTACACTCTAAGAAACTATTCGGAAACTTGCCATACCTGTGTATACGCTTAATGAGAACGCGGTAGTGGTAATTTTTTCCCATATATATTCATTGTAGCGTTCCTACATTTGCTCAGGAAACAGTCAAATACGTAGGGAAGCTCCCAAATTTGTATAGTAACGACGCTAAACATACCTATATACGCAACTGGATGTTTTGTATTATTTCCATACAGTGTATAGGTTAAAGGCTTCTTCCATTACAGTTTAGGAAGTTAACCATTAATTTTTTTACCGTGTATGTTAGTCACGTGGTAACGTTTATATTAAAAAGCGGCGGAAAGATAGAAATTAGCTGGAAGAAAAGTTTTAGTACGGCCTTAAAAAGTGTTCACTTTACCGTGAACAACCAACAAATTAGAGTAAGTTTATCAAAACATTAGTTTGGAATATGTACAGCTAACTTTGGCTTTGAACAAGCAAGTTTGTAATAAACAATGAGCTACATAAATATTTCTTCACGTTTTCTAGGATAAATGTGTTTTAAATACACGATATTTCAAGTGTACGGATACAAGAAACTCTTAGGCAACTAACCTCGAAGGAATTGTTTGTCAGAAGTACAGACATTTTCTTCCTGTGGATAACACGGTACAGCTTTTTGCGGCCGCCACTGAAATCGGTAAGTTGTTCGTAAAACGATGTAAAGTTGCCTCGCGTGCAATGCCGAGTAATCGATCCGCTTTCGTGCTGGCCGAGCATTCATCAAAACTTGAACGTTTCCTTGCACACGTTTCGTTACGACACGAACGAAATTCCACCTAAGAATAATCAGTCTGGTGGCGTGACACGTTACAATCTAGCTCCCCATTCCGAACGGGACTGCAGGCGAAATTCTGTTATCCTGTTATAAAACACCTGCAGCAGCAACAGGTAGCGTCAGAACTTACTGATAAATGAGGTTTGTATCTTCATCCCACCTCGGGAAATTTGTGCTGTAATTTGTACCAGGTTTCCACGCCAAATTCTTGTTCGCGGAACCGCAGCTTATCTTCTAAACTTATTATCAGATCTGTTCGATGATAGTAACAAACTTAGGAACAAAATTTGGGAATAATTATGGCTTCACTCCGTAGACTCAGGTTAATTGAATTAATAATTTCAATTTAGCTATTCAAGTGAAAAAATACTTGCAGGCCTACGCAGTTCGATGAAATATCAATGTAACATCAGGTGACGTTGGTGGTACACATCTGGTGTAACAAGGACCCCTTTTTATAAAATAAAAACATTTTTCGAAAAATCAGAATAAAATATAGTTAAATAATTATTTAAAATAATTGAAAAGTATATATTATAAACCACTTTTATAAAATTAGTAATGAAGTTAGACCCCAATGAGAGTGTTGTTGAAACCATAAATTTTACACACAAATAAAATTTTTGAAACTAAAATGCCGTAGTGTATCAGCTTGGACAATTACCAAATAGAGTTAAAAACAAAAGTCGCAAATTATTTTTTTTTTTTAATTCAGAGTCGGGGAAAATGAACTTATTACAAATGATAATCATATAAGCATTATAAAACATAATATAAAACGCAGTAAATCATACACCAGTCCACAAAAGACGACCGAAAATTACAACGCTGATTACCATATATTACCCCGGTCTTTCAGAATAAATAAATAAAGCGATACCCATGCCGAATATGCTTGGTGTAATATTTATGTAATCTTCAGTGCATAAAAAAAATTGTAGCGGCCAGAAAGTGTATCTTTGGTATTCATTATTTGTAGCGAATATAAATTTATTTGTAGCAACCACAAAATATATGTTTAGTGTCCACAAATATTTAGTGGCAATAGCCCAAAAAAAATTGTGTTCACAATAGAAAAAAATTTGCTGTGCGAGTACCTACAAAACAGTTTAGTGGCCTGTGCAAAAATATTTTCCTTCGGTCCGCTCTGTAAAAATGCTGCTCAAATTATTGTAAAATTATTCAGTTTATGTTGAGACATTTCGCGAAGATCTCGGCACTCCATAATTAAGCCCCTCCCTCCAACGCACGATGGGAGCCAACGAGCATCGAGTTGCGATAAATCAGGCGGGAAGAGGGGACACGTCTCCGAACCAAGGATTGCGCCGCAGAGTAGAGTATACTCATTCTCTGACCAACCGCGCAGGGCTCTAGTGATGGACCTTGTGCCTGATCGGCTGCCAGGAGCTTCAAGATACATTTCCTCTTTGCTGGCTACCGACTGGTGAGTTATTCAGGATTTGCAATAGCTGGAGACCTGCTAGATTTGCGTTGTTATTTTGGGACACGGTAGACTTCAAACACGTGTACATGTGCAATAAGTTTGTCATTGGACCATACTTTATTTGACACTTCATCGGTAACTCTGCGTCGGTAAATGAACGCTTCCCAATCCTGTAGTCCAATCACATGCAGTCCGTGGCTGCACATCTATGTAACATCCAATGGAGATCCGACGCCAGCTCGAGTATATACAGTACTGTGAAGTTAAGCCTGACGCCAAATAATAACGAGAATTTCGCAGGTCTCTAACAATAGCCGAGTGATATACTACCAGACGTCGTGTGTCTGTCGGAGTTCATCGTGGAAAACTTATATGAACCGTTTAGAAATAGTCAAAAATTCTCAATTTTAAAGCGAAAATTATTAGCGGTATTGCGTGCGTATGAATACACTAAACGCAAGTAAAGGTAAATAACGAAAATCAGTGGGAGTTAAACATTTTTTAAAACTGCATAAGAATAATTTTATTACAATTTGCTATTGCACAGAAGGAAATCGCGTCATTGTATTTTACAACTACGTAAACAAACATATGAAAACGGAAACCGAACAAAACAAATCCTTGTACACACTACACAGCCTTCTAATGAACTCGGAATGAACGCGTAACAATAAAGAAAAGGTTTAGAAGGTTGTGACTCATTTCGTCCGTCCGTCAAATGTTAAACCTTTGCCAAGGTTTCGATTGACGGACGGACAGAATTAATGGAAACCTCTGATTGGCTGTTGGTCACGTGATGGACGAAAGGACGCGACGCGACGCGCTGTTGTGAATCCTGCCTTACGTTACAGGGGCGCTGCCTGGCGGACGTAATCCCGAAGTTTTGCTGGCCAATGCCAGCAATGTACGGCTGGAGTTTGCAGTACGTGGCTTCTCCGCATCTATGTTCCTAGGTAAACGCTGTTCACGATCAAGTGAGCACTTTTGAAATCAACATTAGAAAAAAAGTCACTGCTACTGTCTGCATATATGTTAGTGGGCGCACCGAGTGACATTCGCGCAGCAAAGTTGGTAACAATGGATGGGAAAGTAGTTCCATATCTTAACGCAGAATAAAAAGTATTAGATAACCATTTCTAGTAACTGAAATTATTTCTTCCACTTCCAGTTTTTTTTAATGTATCGAAGTGTAAAAATGAGCAGATTTTTAAAATATTCACTCTTCTAATAATTTCACAATTGACACTTGACCGACGCATGAATAAAGTGATAAGGTCCGTGGCAGTATTAAGTTTACATAAGGCGGAGGAATACACAATGTACATACAAGTAGATCTTAAGTAGGGCTTTCAAAAGTGCTCGGTTTACCGTGAACAGCCTACATATCCCATTCACGGTTTCTTCCTACTATTCTGACGCGCTACAAAAATTCTACTTCCAAGATATTCCTCCGCCTCACGCAAGCAAAGCTTAACACACATGAGGTCTGCAGATTTTTACTAGCACGTAAGAAAGATTATAAGTGTTGGTCGATACCACACCGGACACTACCCTGTACTTTACAGCTCATCAACCAATGGTGAGCCGAGCTGTTATTGACCCAATAAGATGTCCTTTATCGCTTAAAAGGATTTACAATCAATCATGTCCATTTCAGTGGCTATAAAAAAGTAACTCTCCTGTTATCAATATCATTGTTACTGCGCTGTCGTGTTCTTATGAGGTCATATTAAACACTAGCCGAACAAAGACTGCACATTCAGCGAGTTTTGTTCTGAACAACTAAGACATTTTCAAATTAGCTTTGCTGGAGCTACACTCTAGCATAATCTACAAAGTGTTAACCAAGTCGAGAAAATTTCATTAAAGGGACAACGCAGCGCATTCGTTCGCACCCAGTGTAATAATATTTCAAAACAGAACACTTACTACCATAAGACATGCCATAGATCTGGATCACAACAGGAAGACTGCACTGCTTCAGTAATATTTTTGTCCTTAAACTTACCGTATGAGAGAGACTGACGGCATGGTTGTAGCTGTTAGGACATAGCATGCCAAAATATTACTTTGAACTAGTGAATAACTCTACGATTTGACTACTGGAAATGACACACTCATTGAAAGTCTTACCAATCTGCGTTTTATTGGAACGATAAAATATTCTAGACAAAATACTTAAATGCTTTGAGATGGCATTATATTCATGTTTCAAAGGATTTGTAATCCTGGAATAATTAGAGATTGTTGAAAATGTGTGCATTAAAGTGGCCGTGACATATGTAGACTAACTAGCCCAGTGATTAACGCCAATGATATAAAATGTCATATAAATAGTATTCTTCGTTTATCATATCTATAAAGCTCACGCCAATGCTAATTGGGAGCATAATGTATCATCGGTGTTTGCGTCGGCTTAGTTACTTAAGAAATCGTTACACGCTTTTCCAAGATGGCGTGGTTGGCTGGCTTCTATGCAAAATTAAACATCCGGCCATCGTACTGAGTTATTCCAACTGGGATGATTAATCTCGTGTAACTCAAACACAATATTTAATAGTTGCTGTATCCTGAAGTTCTGCGTTGCTGCGAATCCCTGGTTCGTTCTTGATGCCTTCTCTACTAAGGTTTGCGGACCTGGGCACTCGCTTAAAATCTTTCATGTGCCTCTCGGAATCTCACGGGTATTGAACTAAAGTTATACTAATAATCGCGTAGGAAGCGCGAACAGACTTTATTCTCCACGTCTTGCAGTCCCGGCTTCACTTTACAGCGGTCTGCTATCATCAATGATTACGACAGTGCAGGCCCCGGACTAAAGACTACGAAATGAACCTCAGAAAAGTCGACAAGGATCTTTATAAGATAATGTGTAGGTATTGGAATGGCTGTGTGTGTGAATTAGTACCGTCCCGGAAAGAAGCAGTGTGGTTTCGACTATGCCCTTTGCGCCCGGGGGCGAGGTGGCAGGGGGATGTTTCTGGTTACCAGGCATCCCCCAAAACTTATTCCGTCTGTACCTGGGCGCACTGGGCAGTGAATGCAGTTAATGGGGATACCGTCGTGCTTAAATCCAAATGTGAAGGACATGCACGGATCGCGAATAGTTAGTGTATGTGTGATGAGTAGTTAAGGGTAGTGTTGTTTTTCTTTTTCTCTTTCGGACAGCATGTCTTTCAAAATTGCAAAGTTCCCGGTGGACCCAGAAGATCAAAGAGCCGACTTAGCTTTTGTTTTGCGGGGGGCTAACGTGACTGGTAGAAAGCAGTGCTCTGGGTATGACCTCTTAATAGGTATCGGCCACCTAGGGGGAGGTTTGAAGAGGCCAGCGTCGGTTCCACCGGGAACTTTGGTCTGCTATCACTAACGGAGAGAAAGCCGATGTGTGAAACCTGAACGGGCTACTGATGCATCTCTTATAGCCTCTCATAGCCCAATGAGGCCACTACCCTGGTGCTGCCTCAAGTGCATGGTGCCGCTTATCCTGCAGATATGGCAAGTCCCGGCGTGCCCTACGCCAGGATATTCTGAAAGGGATATCTGCCTCCCAGGCTAAGCTCGAATCATGGGCAATTGTGGTGTTTGTACCTGGTGGTCGGCAGGTCGGCTCCTTTACGGTCAGAGGAGCCCAAATGTAGATTTCACTGTGAAGAAATTCAGACTGGAGGGACCACTTGCGGATTCGTCTGTTGGTGGAGAACACTAGGTGGAAAGGAAGGAGGAGCATGGGCTAACGTCTTATTCCCCGCTGGTTTCCTGATGGAACCCAGAGGTCAGGTTGAGGTAGGACTCGTGCTGATAATGGTGACTGCCTGGGCTATATGCCTAGGTATCCGCTAAGGCACAGGAGAACAGGAAGGCCAGGTGACATCTGGCGAATAAATGAGAATGTTCCTAAGCGGTGGAAGGGGAAATAGGGCTCGAGGGCCAGTTTCCCCCTCTATGTCCAAGGGTCCTGCGGCCCTGGAAACCGCAACATGGACCCAAGATTAGAGAATGTACAAACGCTGGTACAGCCTTGTGTCTAAGAGGGGTCAAGAAGCCATGCCTAAAGCTGTTACACAGGTCAGTCACGCCTAAAGCTGTTACACAGGTCAGTCACGTCTAAAGCGGTCACACGTGTCAGTCACGCCTAAAGCTGTTACACAGGTCAGCCACGCCTAAAGCTGTTACACAAGTCAGTCACGTCTAAAGCGGTCCCACGGGTCCGCCACACCTAATGTGGTCACACAGGTCAGTCACAATTAACGTGGTCACGCAATTCAGTCATGCCTAACATTGTCACACAGGTCAGTCTAGCCTAAGTGAGTGACACAAAGTCAGTCATGCCAACCATGGTCAAACAGGTCAGTCATGCCTAGAGTGGTCACATGTCAGTTATGCTTACCATGGTCACACAGGTCAGTCGTGCCTAACAAGATCACACAGGTCAGTATTGTCTAAAGTTATGAAGAGGCCAGTTACATCTAATGCAGTCACACAGGTCAGGCATGCCTTAGGTGGTCACCCAGATCAGTCATACCTAAGTTAGTCACACAGGTCAGTCACGTCCAGGGTGAGAATTAAGCTTTTTTGCTGAGGGAGAAACTTGTCTTTAGAAATCCAATGTGTTTACGGTACTTATTATGTTAGGCTGTGTAAGGTAATCAAACAGTGATACCCGCATGAACTGTTTAGCTAGAAACTCCATTATTTAATTCGTCCTCCTGTAATAATAATTTTTCTTGCGGGAGGGGGGGGGGTCGACTTGTTTGGCAGGTAAATCATTTTTATTACATGAGCCAGGGGGGAAACACTATGAGAAGGGTCATTCCCGGGCACATCTCCAATTGTTTCGCACACTGGTCACATCTAACGTAGTCACATAGGTCACTCACGTTGTATCTGTCAGCAGCTAACGAAATTACGAATTGCGCTCAAATAATATTTGTAGGGCAGAGATGTATAGCACCTTGCCATATAATAACGCGAATTTCGTATGTTGTGGACTATGTTTTTAAACTTGTAAATACAGATTTCGTTGAGTGTAGAGGTTGTTCACGTGTATACTGTACAATGAGCGACGAACATTTATTACTTTGTATACTATGATGACATAAAATAGTTTATGCTTCACTGTGCATACGCTGTTCACAGTAAAATGAGCACTTTTGAAAACCCTGCTTGAGATATACTTGTATGCACGTTGTGTATTCTTCCGCCTTATGTAAAATCAACGTTACATTTATTCATGCGTCGGTAAAGGGAAACTGTAAAATTGACAGAAAAGAAAAATCTCACAAATCTGCTCATTTTTATACTTCGATGCATAAGAAAAATTCAAGAAGCGAAAGAAATTATTTAAGTAATTATAAATAGTTACCTAACACTTTTTAATCGTTGTTATGATATGGAACTACTTTCCCTTCATCGTTACCAACTTTACTGAGTGCATGTCACTCAATGCGCTCGTTAACATATGTGCAGGCAGGGGCAGTGACTGTCTTCTGAAGTTTATTTCAAAAGTGCTCACTTTATCGGGAACAGCCTTTAAACCATTTTTAACTTTTGCTGTGTTTAGAAAATTCTTCAAAAATATGAACCGTTGAGGAAAGAAAATATTTCTGATAGACCCCACTGGGTAAGTCATAGGTTTTAAAAAAGGATATTCTCATTCTTCTTGCCTTCATCCTGGAAGGTTCTGTGGTCGTAACGTAACCATTTCCCTCTCTCCTTGCACACACACGTTATTTTCAATCGTTACTTGAGGTGGGGGGAAATAGAGTGAAGAGATAATTACGCCAAATACTGCTGCGATGATGTCCCCAGAAGCAAAGGTTGGAGCAAAGGACTAATGAAAAAGAAAATTACATAGAGAGATAAAGATATAACTTGGTTCCAGTATGCAGATACTTCGGCAAAATTCCCGACAGCATTTTCACGGAAAGGACATCCGCGAAGATCGACGCATTTACGCACGGATTTCAGCCGTGATTGCTTAAATAACCCTGCAGTACAAGCACGCTGACACACTTTGTCGGCTGATGGCGTTTTATTTATGCAGATGGCTTGCCAGCTGACAGTTATATGAGACAGGAATACTTTTTTTTTTTTTTGTGTTATTCAAGTGTCCAGGAAGTAAAACCCTTCAAACAATTCACCATTAAGAGTGGGATGGACCCCCGCGTCCAAGGTTAAGAAGCGAGGGAGCGATACGGGCGACAATAACACGCACTTCTAGCGCCTCGCCGCTCCTACGCGCAAGGCGTGCAGTGTTTCCGTCGTGACGCTGTGCTGTGCAAATAAGATCTGAAACAGTGGGGTTTTATTACACGCGATGAAAGTCTCACAGATTGAACTACGCCCGTATCTTTGTATTTTTCTCTTGCCGCTTAAGGAAACTGCATAGGCAAGCTTTAAAAATGCGATATTTGATCATATTCACAATTTTTTTTTCTCCAAGAGTGCACTTAATATGACAAAAGTAAACAATAGGGGCATAGATAATGGTTTTTTTTTATCTTGTCTGACAAAAAGTCGTATTTGCAGAACATTTATTTAGCGAGATACACGAATTCGCGTAAACAACAATTATTTCACAAAAAAGCGGGGGTTCATCCTACTATCAATGTAACACATCACTCGCAGTTTTATATTTAAACTTATATAACTAACTTCGCGTTTCAAACGTATGATAACTAGAATGATCAACCATGCCTAAGCTAAAGATAATCAACATTCCTTTCTCAAAAGATCTAGGCAAGGGGAACCAAGGCAAATTATGTTATTGTAGCATATGTATCTTTTTGCAATAGGCTATTTATGGTTTTATGTAGGTGTGGTGTTTATAGCAGAATTGCGGTATTTCGGTCTTTCACTTCGAATTCTTAATATCGCATCGTTAACACAGTATAAATCTTATTTTCATGGGAAAATGTACCCACACTTCACACAGTAATTAATGAAAAATGTAATTTAAAATTGACAGGCAGTTAATGCTCCTAACGCAGTGTTCTTATGAGGGTGCACCACTCAAACTATGGCATTTTAATTTCAGCCATGCATTGTTTTAAGCTTCGATTATCTTCTTGGAGACGTTCGTTTTTATTAATTTTAATTTATTAAGATTTTGCGTTAAATTCATTTACCTGTACAACGATATTTTACGCGTGAGATATGCAATTACTGAAATTCGCCAGCTGCCAAATGTGTTTCGTTCTAAACAAAACATTTTGAGAAACATTGTATCTAAGTATATGGATCGTATTGCATTGCCCATTACAAATATCTCACAAATAACTTCGGAAAGGAAGACGTAAATCGAGTCTAACCTGTTACTGCTGGCAAGATGACAGCCACTAAACCGGATGGCAGATTAAATTCGTAAAAATTAATTTAATTCCAATCAAGATATTTTCTTAATCACAGCGCATTCTAAAGTCAGTATATTACTTCATAAAATTATATAATAATTTTTTCTACTGTTTATTTTCGAATACACGTTTCCACTGTGGCAGATAATATTAGTCAATAGTAATAATAAACAAAATAAAATAAACCATTTTAAGATAACCAACGAGGCGTGTTAAGTGGTCATATTGTAGGCGGCCTAACAAATAATAATCCAGCTAACTGATTTCTTTGTTAAAATTTACAGCTGCATGCATTATAGTTTATTCGCGGTATCTTCACACGATTATACTTAAAACCTTTGAAAAATCATCCCATATGTGTCAAGTTTGTTCTTTCCTATATACGTCACATATCACCAGAGTTTTATACTTTTGGTAGCATAAAAGTGCACTGCAAAAAATTTTATGTTTAACTTCCTAAACTGTAATGTAAGTTTATAATCTATACAGTGTATGGAGATAGTATTATGTATCAGGCTGAAAATATGGGAATGTTTAGCATCGCTACTATACAAAGTTGGGAACTTCCCTATGCATTTTACTCTTTACTGGGAGACTGTAAGAGCGTTATCATGGATGTATGGAAAAATATTTTACCATTCGCGCTTTATCACTGTAGGTACACACTGATATGGTAAATTTACAAATAATTGTTTAGAATGTATAGTAATTTTTTGTCGATTGGATTTTAATACTTATATTTTATGTATAAAGATTGATATTACATTTATAATCAATAAAAAAAACAGAGAGAAAATAGGTGTGTCGGTTATGTATAGCAATAATTAGTTATTTATTATGCAAATCATTATTGTACTGAGTACGCACGAGTTAGGTGCGCTGTAGATTTGGTGTAATTTTCTGGACTCGGTTAAGTTATTTTTGCATGAGGCTGAGGAACAGCCAGAAAGTATTAGTTTAACAGGGTTTCGGAGTAAGCATGACTTGATATAGTTAATCATTCAAATGCATCGAAGTGCCACGTTTCTTAGCATTCACGTCCAACTGCATGACCCAAATCAGGCGCACAACCTGCCCAAAAGGACATGTTATATTCAGGTGCTCGGCGCGTTAGTTTAAGGGCGAGTGTCCTGTACTCCGAGACAAAAAGCAGGCGGTTAAAAAAAAAAAAAAATAGCTTCACCGGGAATTCAATCCCCTCCCCCCCCCCCCCTCCACAGTTCTGTACATTATCATTAAAGTCGTGTCCAACAAAAGAACGTTAAATCCAAGCATGTACCCTGTTGGGGGAAATCTAATTAACGAGGATGAGCGAGGATAGCTTGAAAAAAAGGGATGGGGGGGGGGGGGGGCTCTGAAACAAGGCCGGGAATAAAGGAATGAAAATAAAACCTTGCGCACGAAGTTTTCTTGGAGGGGAAGGCTTTGAGGAAGATCGAAAGCGGAGGAAATTATACAACGCACCGAGCTTGACAGAAATCTGGGTTAACTAAGTTTAAGATCGAGAAGGGCGAAGATAGTATATTTCGTAGCTACTCAACTGTCTCATTCGTTTGGACGGGTGGATTTATTTGCCGTGGAGCCTATAAAATGTGTGACGATGGATACTATTAAAGGTGCTTTCACTCACGCCCATGATGACGTCATTTTATTGCCATGAGATACTTACGTTTGTTCATTTTAAACTAGGGAATTCTGATATTATATTTATATTTTGACTAGGGATGGTTTATATTAAACATATACTGAAGTTATATGTACGTACAAAACTGAACAGGAACTGAACTTAATTACAGGCTGTTCAAGATAAAGTGAGCACTTTTAAAATCAACCTTAGAAAAAAGTCACTGACCCTACCTGCATATATTTTAACGGACGCACTTAACGATGTTCATCCTGTAAAGTTGGTGACAACGGATGGAAAGTAGTTCCATATCTTAACGTCGAATAAAAAGTGTTAGATAACCATTTGTGATAACTTAAATTATTTCTTTCGATTTCTGTTTTTTTTTTCATGCAACGGAGTGTAATGATGACCAGGTTAGTGAAATATTTACTTTTCTAATAATTTTAGTTTCACCTGTCGGACGCACGAATAAAGTAACGAGGCACATGCCAATTTGTTAATTTTGAATAAGACGGAAGAATACACAACGTGGATACAATAGATCTTAAGCAGGACTTTCGAAAGTGCTCATTTCACCGTGAACAGCCTATAGCTCAAGACTACAACGAATATAATATAATCTTATGGCGAGGGACGTCCAATACATTGCTGATGATCCATTCCAACATGACTAACCTATATAGTCCATTCACGGCTAATTCGGCCTTTTATGAAGCCTTGCTAAAGTTCTGCTTCCAGGATATTCATCCACCTCCTGCAAACTAAGCTTAGCTAAGCCTGGAGAATTACACCAAAGGTTAACGCACCGCATTTGTGCGCACTCAGTGTAACAGTATTTTGTATAAGAACTATTTCCAACTAGGCGCTACCAACATACGCGTTTTCTCACTGCATTATAATTTATAGATAAAATATGAATAACATTTCAATTTAACAGAGGGGAAAAAAAGTAAATTTAATGAAGACAAGTATAAAACGCTTGCGATATATGGCACATGTTGGAAATAACTAAACACATCATACACGGGGAGGTTTTTTCAAACGTTTGATTCGAAAACGCCGAAGAACCGTGAAAGGACTATATGTATCGTTGCCGTAGGCTGAGTGTTATGTTGGGAAGCGATGATCGGCACGCCACGTCGAAGCTGCATCTTGAGGAATGTTCTTCTTGACGTAGACCGAGCACACAGACTCCGTCAAAGGCGTTGTCAGGTGTTACATAGTTTCTTGGTTTGGTGTGATGAGATTGTGTGCGCTGGGAGGGGAGATTCACTGCCGCTTCGCTGCTACGATTTAAGGGGGCGTGGGACGTAAATTAACACCAAATACGTAGATTTATGTTTACTGGTTTTTTGAAAGCCAACGTAGAAAAAAGTAAAAATGGCAATCCAAGATAATAGATTTTGCCAACTTAACGACGAAGCATTTTGCAGTATTACTGTATCAATTTCGGATAACGTATTTGGCCACGAAAACACAAAAATTGACGGCGTCAGAAACATCTCGGCAGAATAACGTCACTCAGGTATAATATTTGCTCTCGTAGTTAGTAAAAACTATTCTGTATGATCGCCTTTTCTTTGTTTTCTCTATCGACTTCCATACAATTTGTAAAATACGATAAACCTCAATAGCATTCATTTATGCCCCGTGCCCTCTTAAGCGGTTTTCACAATAGAGCTTTGCGACGCGACGCTTCGCGTCGAGCATCAGCCAATCAGAGTCTTGACGCAAGTGTCGAGCGCCGAGAACATTGCACGAAAGACGAGCATTGGTTTTGACGCTCGTCGCCAGCGCCAGGGAACAAGAAGAATAACATTTCTGTACTTCATAATAAAATGGCAAGAAGCTGAGATAAAGAACTGAAAACATGCATAAACGGTTCGCAGAGATACTAATTGGAGTTCAAATTTATATACGCTGTTCACGGTAAAATGAGCACTTTCGAAAGCCTTGCTTAAGATCTACTTGTATGCACGTTGTGTATACTTCCACCTTATGTAACATTAACATTGCCATGGGACTCATCACTTTATTCATGCATCAGTCAAATGAAACTGTGAAATTATTAATAAAGTAAACATTTTATAAATCTGCTAATTTTTACACACTGAAGCGTTAAAAAAACATATATAAAGCGTAATAAACAATTAAAATCATCACAAACGGTTACCTAACACTATTTATTCGAGATTAACATATGGAACTACTTTCCATCCATCGTTACCAACTTTAACTTGCGCGTGTCACTCACTGCGAGCGTAAAAATATATGCTGGTAGAGGCAGTAAGATTTTCCTACGGTTGGTTTCAAAAGTGTTCACTTTATCGTGAACAGCCTTTATAAATTTTACCTACCTTTAGGAAAACAAAAATATGTTTTCCGATGCCTGAAGACTCGTTAATTATCTACATCATCTTGAATTTTAATATAATACTTTTAATAAAGAAAATTATATATCTCTAAAAAAAATACCAATTTTACTAATTAAATGGCAAGAAACTTTACTGCTTTTCGTTCGTTTTTAGCATTTCATTGCGAGCTTCCTTGCAGGATACCAGATGGCAGCACGGTCCGGATCGCCAGCGGCGGCCGGCGTCTGAACATCGCTCTATTGTGAAGACGCAAACATCGCTCGTCGCTGGCGGCGAGCGTCGGACGCGACGCGCCGCATCGCGACGCCCTATTGTGAAAACCGCTTTAAAAACTGTACCGTCGCGTCGCTGTCGTTTGTTTGGCTGATTCATAACATGCTGTTCGGCTCATCTTTATTTATAAACGTGCAGATTAATAATTACGTTCACGAAAGGGAACAAATTTGTAAGCCGACCACGACTACTCCCCACATCATCGCTGGAGGTGTAGCATAATTATTCTACACAAATGCGCCTACAAAAAATTTTACCACTACAATATAAATTTTTTTTTGCTTATTTCTCTGTGAAATTAAGTATCGAGAAAATACTGTATATAATTTTTTGTTGTTGTTACGTTATCGGTATTGTTCCTTTATTTCGGCTCTCTGTTTGTTGGAGTTGGTAGCAATATGCCAGATAATTGAAAAGTAATTATGTGAGTAGACGTTTCTTTACTTGCAGTCTCTGTCATCGCCATTATAATGCCCCTGTTTGCTGCCTACATAGTCTTGTGTTTGCTGCCTACATAGTCTTGTGTTTGCTGCCTACACAGTCTTGTGTTTGCTGCCTACATAGTCTTGTGTTTGCTGCCTACATAGTCTTATGTTTGCTGCCTACATAGTCTTGTGTTTGCTGCCTACACAGTCTTGTGTTTGCTGCCTACATAGTCTTGTGTTTGCTGCCTACATAGTCTTGTGTTTGCTGCCTACATAGTCTTGTGTTTGCTGCCTACATAGTCTTGTGTTTGCTGCCTACATAGTCTTGTGTTTGCTGCCTACATAGTCTTGTGTTTGCTGCCTACATAGTCTTGTGTTTGCTGCCTACATAGTCTTGTGTTTGCTGCCTACATAGTCTCGTGTTTGGATCTTACCGACCTTTACAGTTGTTCGTGTAATTTCGACTCAATAGTCCTCGATGTTTAATTTCTTCTCAATTTGCATTTACTTTAATTTTATTTAAATGTAATTTCTACAGAAATAAATCAATATTACATGTTTCGTTAAGTTTGCAACACCAATCATGCTGTAATAATACAATATTTGTTTTTAAAACATATTTATGGGGCTTATACCTTGCAGTTTTCGTCAATTGACCTAGATTACTAGTAATAATAAAAGCCAAAATCAGTTACTTTTTATTGATTTGAAGGGATGTATTTGTGGTGAGTCGCGGTGTGTTGATAATTTCGCCAGACGCGGCGTTGATAGTGCATCGCGAATTCTACCTGTAATATTCATGATTGTCTCCGCTTTCCTCGGGACTTTGCCAGCAGTCGACTTGGCTTGTGATATGACATGTGACTGATCAAGTTTCGTTACCTGGCCAACTCTTATTCGCAATGAAGTATTTATTGTTTAAGTTTAAATGTCCTACTCTCATTATGTTCGAAGAGTCGTAATAGTTGTATATATATAGGCTCGCGTCTTGTTCATTCGAACTAATTACGAATATAAGAGTTGCATTCCATATATAAATCAGGGTTGAAGATGAAAGGTGAGATATGTTCTAAACACTTTATATTAAATAAATTATGTGAATATAAAAATAATTTATTTTAATGATATGCCCTATTATTTATTACTTCTCACTTTATGTAATGGTCCGAGGAATAATTATTTAAAACCAATAACGCCATAAATAACAGTAAATGCTTACTGTGCATAAATCGTTGAAAAAAAAAAATCCTAGAGGATGTAGTCAGTAATCGCTCGTATTTCACGCGTCTGGTGTGAGTTTCACAAGAATTAAATTTTTTAAGCAGTGTCCTAAAATAATTTATGTGGCCATAGCTTGTTTTGACGGGATGACGAAAGGCGTCCAAAAACACAGCACGTCAATTTTAACATAGATGTAATCTCATGAACAGGCAAAACCCAAAGAAAAAAAAATATCACTTCCCGTTGGCTATGCACAGCCAGTTGTTTGATAGTTGATGTAGCCTCATTATAATTTTCTAGTGCATTAAAACGGACCGCATCATCAAGCATCCTTGGACTGACCGGCTGGGCGTGGATTTGATTAACAGGTTTCCCACAACTGTCCCATGGCTGGCGTAACTAGATTTAGTCATCGAGTCAGTTGATCACTTCTGCCGATATCAGAAAGGGGAATAAAATCTAATTTAAAGAAAAAAAATTGGATCTCTGAAAGTTACGCAACTCCTGCAGTAGACTGAAGACAATATTTTATACATTTTTGTCGAACTCTGGAATAAAATTTAAACGGTTCTGATGCCGCCGAAACGTGACTGTAGCCGGCACGTTTGTCTATAAAGGTTGGATGGCTTCAGTTTCCATCAAACATTTCGACAATTGTACTGGTTCTGAAATTTTTCTTGAAGTTTTGACGGGTTCACCCAATCAGAATCGCGCATGACAAAAAACGGCCGTATCCGACATCGCGGATTTTTTTTTAGATTGTAAACAATTGCTGGAAACGAAATAACGTTATAAATATAATTTATATATAAGCTCTTTGAGCATGCATGCTATTTGAAGTGATTAATTCACAATAACATCAAAAACCGCAGGGGCGACAAATTTTATTGTACAGGAAATATCTCCGATAAATAAAATTTAAATTTAGCGAAGAACATTACATTTCTTCTTGTAGTGTACTGAACGGTAAAACAACAAGAGTATCTTACTTTGGAAGCAATTTTTAAATTAAATCCTTCCAGCAAAAAAAAAAAAGACAATGTGGCATATTTTCCCACGCCATAAAAGATTATTTGATCCAATTTGCTGGGAGGAAAAATTCGATTGTCGCATTTCGTCTTTAGATTTTAGTGTCGAACATTTTTGAAGGGGAAAGTGTAACAGTGTGATGTCGGCTTTACAGTTGGACTCACAGCTATCCGTCGCAACCGTCCGTCAGGCGGTCACGTGATCTTCAACCAATCACAGGGTAACTTATTTTTTTTTCCCTCCGTTAATCCGTCAGATATTTCTCAGACTTTAAACTTTCGACGGACCAGACGGACGGGCCACAGCCTTCTGACGACATTCTGCAGACGCGAATACGCACTTTGAAATAAAATGCAATGCGGTGAATTTTTGTGTATTATCTTTTGTGGTAAAATTCAGGAATTTAAAATGTAAACAATAATTCAGTATACATTCGTATTGCGTAAAAAAAAAAAAAAAAAAAAAAAAACTTTTCTCTCTTGAAAATGTATTTCCAATTCAAATATACGCCCAACTACTGAAAGATCACGATGTTATGTTGTTACACTGCAATTTTTTTCCGTACAGAAGGATTGATGGACGACGGATTGTTGTGAGTCGCTTTCAACTGACGGATGAAAAAAACAGACGGTTGACTGACTGACGAGTGCGACGGATGGCTGTGAGCCCAGCTTACGGCCCTGGTGCAGTTCCCGAAGGACGAACAGAGCAAAACAGAACAGAACATATTAAAATGGCGCCAGAACCCAGATGGTCTTGGTTACTTAAATTTAAAATAAATTTGGAAAACAGTCGAAACAAATTTTGTTGCGTTATAAAAATTTAAAAACTGTTTAAATTTAAAAATTACAGAGGCTTAAAATTATATTTTGTTACAGTCTAAAGTAAAAGATTACTTATAATTTAAAAATGATAGAAGATAAAATTCCTCTGCCTACACCCTTGAACCCTCACCCCGCCATCCTCTCTGGAGACAGAGGAGCCGACGGTGGTGTTTGTCGCTTTCGTGAGTTGTCCATCTTGTGTTCTAACGTTTGTGTTGTGGTGGTATCATGTAATGTTGTTTGTGTAGGGTGTTGTACAGTGTAGGCGTTGTTCCTTTAGTTCATATGTTCTTGTGTGTATCGGTAATATTGATGTCTTTGTGGGTCCGCCGACATCAATATACAAAGTAATGTTATTGTTTATAATTATATTATAAACAATAACACAACGACATCGACATACAAGGTTACGTTGTTTATAATGATTTTATAAACAATAACACAACGACACCAGTATACAAGGTTACGTTATTATTTATAATGATTTTATAAACAATAACACGACATCAATATACAAGGTTACGTTATTGTTTATAATGATATTATAAACAATATCATAACGACATCAATACACAAGATTATGTTATTGTTTATAATTACATTATAAGCAATAATAACAATTATCCCAAGGACGAGGCGGATAGGCGACTGTTGCGCGGACACCCTGGCTAGCCGGTCAGCCTCGTGGCCTCGAGGCGGCCAAGGCTACTCCCAGCGCACGCCAAGACACCGCTCGCCGCTGCTCCCACCGGAAACCGGACTCGATTATGCTTCCCCTAACTCCTCTCTCTCTCCCCCCCCCCCCACCAACCATAACACAAACAAAACAATAAAAAACACAAGTCAGGGCGTCATTCATTCAACTGGCGACGCAGCAACGTAACCTTGACCCGCTGTGAGAACGACGCCTTCCGCGGGGCACTACTTCACTCTCCGAAACCACAATAACATAACATGCCTTCCGACCTTTAGGTGTCTACAATTATTTTCTGTATTTTTAGCATGTTGCATTCTTTTTCGTTGTGATATGAGATAACAATATGAAGAAAAAAATATGACGAAGGAAAATTATTTTTGTTAGTAAAATAGAACGAGGTAGATATAGAAATATTACACCTATACGCCTTTTCGTACGAATCTCAAAATTGAACAAAAGTAATACGTTACCATACAGCATACAAAAAAATATTTTGGAAATTTACTTTGCTGTTCACCGGTATTTAAATTTTTCCTTCTGTTATGAATTTTAAAATTCAAATAGCCATAATTTAAACACTTGCTGCACTACAGTCGTGTCAGATTTAAAAGAAATTACAGCATTACACTCTCATGATTACAATAAATACTTAAGGTGAAACGAAACTTTGAAATTAAATTACTCATAGTTAATGCCAATCATTATTTTAAGTTTAATTTCTCATATTTACGCCAAAAAATAACGTGACGAATGTTTAAAATAATTGGTGTTTTTATCGAGTTATAATCGATATCATGTCGTGAAACCATAAAATTTCCTCGAAATATCTTTTTCTCTATCTATCTCTCTATATATCTCTATCTTTCTCTATCTCTTTCTATCTCATTATCTCTATCTACTTCTCTCTATACCTCGCTATCTCTCTTTACTTCTCTATTTTTCTATCCCTCTGTCTCTCTATATCTTTACCTCTCAATATCTCTATGTTTCTATGTATTGCTCTCCATCTTTCTGCCTCTCTCTCCCCTTCTCTCTCCCCATCTTCTCTCTCTCTCCCCCCATCTTCTCTCTCTCTCTCTCTCTCTCTCTCTATATATATATATATATATATATATATATATATATATATATATATATATATATATATATATATATATATATAACACACACACACACACACACACATTTTTCTTTTACCAAATGATTACTATTCAACAGTATTTTATTTGCAAATTCATTGATTTGTTTTACGTGAAATTATTATCACAGAGTACAACAGTTTGTATTTGCAACTTAGTGATTTCTAGTCATTACAAGAATTATTCTATATGTGTATTACAAATACAGCTCTTGTAACGTAACAAAAAAAACTTTTTACTAGACCTATTATTACAGTTTTACAAAAATTTCTAAATTTACAAAGAATTAATCTGTAAAATTTCCAAAAATTTGTTACAGTGTGCCGAATTAATGCACAGAAATCATAATATGTAACAGGAGCCGAGCTCACAACCCCAATGCTATATTAAGCTTCATGTTTAAACGACCAGCAAATATCTTCGCTGCTGGTGATTTATGCTAAGTCAAAATATCGTAAAGAAAAAAATACATATTGTTACAAGACGACTAGGGTTTTTCAAAGTTCGAGAAGGCTGGAGGTCTTATAAAAAAACGAAATTTTATTTTTAATTTATTCGCACAGCTGTCATTTACAGCATATAATCCACCAATTTCCGCTATTATTCTTTTTTTTCTCAACGAGCGCAATTTTTATGTATATTTCAGCTCTAATGAGCATCCTTCTTAATGTATCTGTTTAGTATTGTCAATGAACTCGTTCTCATCATTAACACATGTTCAGTCTATCCGTTGCCATCATTTGTAATGTCTTTCACTCCCGCGTCCAGTCCAATAGTCCGGCCTGCAGTCGTACTCTTCGCTGCACCGATGCTCGTGGACACAGATTTTCTATCCGCTGAACACTTCTCTAGTCGCTCGTCGTCTATCGCTGAAACTCCAGCGACTCATCCACCCAACAACTTTCGGCTTGGAGGCCCGGCGTGCTTTTTATAGCCGCTGGTATTGACCTGGAAGGTTCACCGCACCCCGAGTATAGCAGAGAGAAATGAGGTCAGTAATCCAGAGTTTTCTTCAGGCGCCTCAAAGACACCCGATACCCAAAATAGGGAGTGTCACGCACCCTGCTAGGTATAACAGGCACGCTTTGTAAACATTCCTTTGTGAGAAGCCGCTGTGTCTCCGGTCGCAACTCATAACGTGCGCGCGTCAATAAATCATGCGCGCCTCGCACGTTCACAGAGCGGCTACCTGTAACAATATTTTTAAGAGATAATAGTCAGTGAGCATTTAGTAGTTCCACCTATACCGGGTGCTGTTTTGTTAAAGACATTGCACTGAAAAACTACATGTCTCTAGTTTACAAACAATTCCGGAATACTGGTGTATCATTTCAATAACTCACACACCGAAACAATGAATCGAAGAACAAAATAAGCGGTTTTTAACGCAGGTGTTACTATAATCCACGAACTTACAAGAAGGCCTTAAAAGAAACAACGCTGAGAAACTTTGTCTTTTGGATATTCCAAGAGATGAGCTGGAAGAAATAACTGCGAGAAAATCTTGTCTTTTTGATATTCCAAGAAATGAGTTGGATTTATCACAATAAGATGTTAAAATTTAAGGGTTGGATATTTTTAGAAGGTGTTATATGGAAAATAATCTGTGTTAAGCAGTAAGATGTTTGGAAAACTAGTTGTCATTTCTAGCGTGTTAAAAACATGGATGAAGGAGATCTTCTGTAAGATAAAGTTTACCGACAGTTCATTGGTTACGAAAATATATTGATTTTTTTTGTAAAATCTCTAAAAGAGTGGCGGTGTTAGTCAAAGAAGAAAATTAATTACCTATTTAAAACATTGATAGGGAACTTGAAGTTCTTTGAAAGTATTGACGGTGCGTAACTAGACCCATATTTAGATTTATAATAATACGAGTTATTGCAAAACAGAAAGCGTTATGTTGAGGTGAACGCTCAAAACTTATTTTCAAGTATCAGTGACATATTAATTTTGTTCGTAATTTATTGACAAATCAGCCGTTTGATTGAGGAAATTTCAAATTGATAGTAACCACAAGGGTAAATGTGTCCCTTGAATGATAACTAAAGTCGCTATAATTTCGTATTATGATTCATAATCAAGGTCAGGCTGCATAGAAGTATATGTCAGTTTCGCATGTTTCGTCCCTTCGCTTATCTGACACGCCCTGCAGGATTCCGAACCGATAGTGAAGGTTCAGCGCTCTGGCAGCTTCATTCCGTGTGGCCAATTCAAACAGGAAAACGAGTTCTGTCTGTGTCGGCGGCCAATGAGCGAGTGACTACTTCTCAAGTATGTAGCGTACTGCGGAAGTGAAGTGAAGAGATTTGGACGGCTCTTAACACAGAGGTCTTGAGAGCCTACCATGGAGTCTAGCTTGGTGTCATACTATAACGCGATATGCAGAGACCGACAGAATTCGCATTATTATTTGGAATCAGGCTGAACTTCACAGTACTTTATATACTACAGTCGGCTTCTGTATAGATGTGACGTCACCCTCTTTCTGACTGAAATGCGCGGGGTTGAACTACACAATTGCGAAGTGTTCATTTATTGGCCCAGAGTTACCCGGGGCGTGTCGAATAAAGTATAGTCCAGTGATTAACTTATTGCAAAGGTGCATGTGTTTGGAGTTTAAAATGTCCTCAAATAGTAACGCGAATTTTGCATGTTCCTAGCAATATGATAGAGTCTCTTAATGATGATTGCCAATGAATGGACATTAAATAGGTTTCACGGGCTTCCACAGCCGTTACTCACATGTTCTTGGCTTCTGGGCCGGAAGACATTGCAGCCTCCATATTTAGAGTAAAATAGCTGCAGCAGCAAGGTAACTATTACGGACCGAGACTCTGTGGGGAATTTCCTGACTTGTGGTTCGGGTCGCGGAGCTGGCAAAGTCTGTTTTTCGAAAACCATTCGGAAATTTTTTCATACCTTCCATTTTTTTTTTGCAGTTGTTTTCAAGAGCACAATAAAAAAAAAAAAATAGGGTGTGGCTGTTTTGGGGACACGGCCGTTTGTTTTGGGTGAATACGCCTACGTTGACGCACTCGGCCGCCTCGATGTTTATTTTACGTTCCCGGCACCGCTTCACTCGAGTATGTGGGGTTTTATGGGTATCACTGGATTGCTTTTAAGACGATCTTTTCAACCGTATACGATTTCTGTATTTCGCTTTGTCTTTTTGAAGAGTAGACCTATAGGCCTTACATTGTGTTGTTGAACTCTTACAGTTTCACCATAACCACGCCATACAATTGTTTTTATACACGCAATCGATTGATTTTTACGAGAGCTGTCGATTGAAACTTGAACGAGCGTCGTGGATTCTTCTAGTCAAAAGTTATACTATACGCGGAAGTTAGGAGACGGGGCGAAACGAACTCAAAATTGCGCTCCCCCCCCCCCCTTTCTCAAACCGCCGCGTAATATGCTTCGCAGTCCTAACTCAACGTAACATATTATTTGATCCTTTGGCAATCGAGTGGTGTAATTGAATTTTGAATGTAGACTATAGATTCGGAGCTGCAATGCCAAACTGTACCTCCCGATTTTGTTATCATCGGATTTTCTGTATTGCCTCCCAAAAGGGTTGTAAATTTAAAGACGTATTCACGTCAAAATAATTTTATTTCTGCATCTCGAAACAGTCAGTTGAAACAAAGTCATTTTGTTTGCAATATTACAGCTATAAGCATTCCAATTTTTACGTGGAGACTTTGAAACTCTACTAAAAATTTTCTTTTGCCATCTGGTTTCCTAAAATATTTGTAGTAAAAGTACTACACAAATTTCTTATACTGAAGTAATACTTTTCGGAGCCTACAGAAATAGGAGATTATATCACTTTCAGTATTCTTCCACTGCGTAAAAACAACAAATATCCAACATATCATGGGAATACTTCCTACTTAAACAAACCTTCAGAATAAGCGCTGCATAAAAAAATAACAAGCAAATAAACGACACAAATTTTCAAATCACCCAAGTACAGCGACAAAAAAAAAAGTTTTACCATTGCATCTCCTTTCTCATAATCTAAAAAAAAATCCTTGTCCTGCAACAGACCGCTGAATCCAAGAAAACACGAAAGAAATTTTATATAGCTTTTCCTTGCTGTTTTCTCTTTCGGTTTATTTTTTCCTCCCTTTCAAGTTCGCTTTTTACCGAATAAAAACTTTTTCCATGCATTAATTTTTCGCTTGGCGCTAACGTGCACGGTAATTAATGTCGACGCCACGAACAAGCTGCGGTAAACATGAGACGCTCGGGTCCAAGAAACACTGATAAAGGCGAATGCGGAGCCACAGCATTTCAACGGCGGTTTAAATTACTTTCACGTGCTCGCTGAGTACTGTAATTTATTGCATCGCTGGCAGCGGTAATGAAAATTATCGCGAACTCTTCTTGTATTTGCTCGGCTGTTAGCTTCAACTTACGTTTTCGTTCTTAGAGCATGTCTGTTCGCATAGCAGGCTAGTTTACAGCACTTGTACGCGGTATTAACACTATAGTCTATTCGCGGCTTCATCACACTTTTATTTAAATAAAACCTTTGATAAAATTACCCGAGCACGACGTGTTTGGCTGTGTCCTAAATATGTCACGAATCACTAGTGTTTTATACTTTTTCTATACATAGTATAAAACATAGTCGCCCGGTAGCGTGTGTCTGTGTATTGCTAAGGCTTCTAAACTACTTGCTAGATTTCGAGGCGATTTCCACCATCATTTAGAGAATTTCCTGAGGAAGGTTTAAGTAGATAATACATTAATATGTAATGTAAGGATAGTATATAAATGTCGACATTTTAAGATACTGTCAGAAAAAGCCGTTTTTTCGGGCGCTTACATGGCTTACGCTGACTAAACGATAAGAGGTACGCCAAATTAATGTGCTACAGGATTGTAGATCCCAAAAAAAATCTTTAAAAATTCCGCGACAGCCTATGTTGATATTTTAAGGATAACCCTCAGTGACCATTTTTGTCCTTTAGAATTTTATTTAAAAATAGAAGTTCACTTAAACGAAGACTTTGTGAACAACGCAGTGTTGATCCTTTGTTAGTTACCTTAAGCATTTAGTGTATGTACTTGCTGTAAACCTAAACAACGCCATATTTGTAAATCGCACCCAAGCGAGGCCGGGGCGGGTCGCAAGTTAAAATAAAAGTATCTCATTATTAGATAAATTGATTTTTTACTTTTATTTAATCGAAAAATTAAAATATGTCATTTGAAATTGATGTTAATGAAAACAGGGAGGAGATACGTGTGTTGGTAATGCCTAGTAAGAAATAGTTCTTATGCTAAACATAATTATACTGAGAGCGCATGAATGCGGTGCGTTGTCCCATTGGTGCAGTTTTCAAGACTCGGTTAAGCTTTGTTTGCATGATGCGGAGGAATATTCTGGAGGTAGAACTTTAGCAGGTTTTCACAAAAGTGTGAAGTAACTGTGAGTGGCCTGTATGTACAAATGCAAGGTGTTCTAATCTACAAGTCGAAACTCAAACTACGGCATCTATGGGCTAACGTAAACTAGAAATACTTGCAACGAAATGTTCGGGACATTCATCAAGTTTGTTTTATATAATTGAAATTTAAAGTTAGCAAAACATCGCTATACTGTTGTTTGTGTGTTGCTGGAAGTGAAACACAATCAGCTGTGGCAGCTAATTCCCCATTGTTCATGTAGTTTGACACACGCGTACTAACAAGGAACCACTAGCGGTGCCTCGAGTTCATCGTGTCATATGTGCAGAGCTGTGATGTGGTGTATCACAGGGCCGAGTTGGTACATCACAGGAGGAAGCTCATCAGTGCTCAAAGGGTGGCACTGCTGGCTGTAACTAAGGCACATAAAACTGTGCCAAATGAGTCACTCCCGGTGATTGTGGGTGTGCTACCTGCAGATTTGCTGGTGACGTACAGGAGAATCACGACGGAGAGAGCACGGGTTTGCGGTGGCTGGCACACGAAGATAAGGAAGATATTATGAATAATATCTTGCAAGAATGGCAAGGCAGGTGAGATGGTTCAGATAAAGGAAGAACCACGTACGAGTTGCTGCCCAACATCAGGGCAAGAATGAAGAATACGCGGATCAATGTGAGCCATTACAGCATGCAACTCTCTACTGGCCATGGTAACTTCAAGACAACGTTACACAACTTCCGGCTCGTGCGATCTCCGCTGCGCGACGTCTGTGGAGTGGACGACACAGTCCAACATGTAATCATGGATGTCTGAAGACCGAAGACATCAGACAACGGCTGCATGGAATTACAGAGATAAAGGGCATTCACTTAAGACCAGAAATTGTCATGATTGACAAAGCTCTCCATAAGATCTGGGAAGAGTTTGCCACTAAGATTGGTAGCAGACTGAAGGACTTCGACAAGTGGCAAGGAGAGCAAATTTCCGATGACCCATGATGGGCTACTCGGGTAAAGGCTTCAATAATACGAAGTCAGAGTATCTCAGATTGGTAAGGAGGGCAGGTTTTACAGAGAAGACCGGTAGAATACCGTGTAAAGGCATAAAGCACAGTGAATAACCCAGAAGGGGAAGAGGATAAAGTGCTGAGCATTGTGTTACTCTTCAGAGTACAGTCGCAGTGCGGGAGGATGGAGGGCCGTCAAACCTGTCCTATGTGCAGGCGCTCTAACAATGGCACGCCACTTCCGTTTGCCTGCATGATATGCAACTTCTCCATACACAGGTGCGTGAAGTTGCGGACTCCCGGCGTTGTTTTGCTAATTTCTATTTCAATTAAAAAATACTAGATGAATTTTTCCAACATTTTGCTACTAGGATATCTAGTTTGTATTAACCCATATATGCCGTGGTTTGAGTTTTTACAAGTAGTTTAAAAACACCTTGCATTTATAAATTAAGAATAAAAGTTGTTACATTTCAGTTATCACCATATATATATGCAAACATTAGTTGGAAAAAGCAAGCCGATATCTTTTCCTTTGTATTTTATTCTTCTTTAAGTCTTCAGAGAAAACTATATATAGGCTGTTCACGATACAATGAACACTTTTGGAAGCCCTGCGTAAGATCTACTTGTATGCACGTTACGTATTCTTCCGCATTGTGTAAAATTAACATTGCATGGGTCTCATCACTTTATCCGTGTGACGGTCAAGTAAAACTGCGAAATTATTAGAAAATAAGTTTTTTACAAATCCGTTCATTTTTACACTTCGATGGATTTCAAAAAAACAGAAAGCGAAAGAAATAATTTAAGTTACACAAATGGACACCTAACACTTTTCATTTGACGTTAAGATACGGAACTACTTTCCACCCATAGTTACCAACTTTACTTGGCACATGTCACTCAGTGCGCCCGTCAAAATGTATGCAGGTAGGGCAGTGACTTTTTTCTAAAGTTGATTTCAAAAGTGCTCACTTTATCGTGAATAGCCTTTTGTTATCAAACCCAATACATAAATAATTCAAAGTTCTTCTTATACAAATCAAACTTTTCACAAAACTTAGTAACTATTCACATTAAAACGTATTGCAGTAAATTAGATTCAATCTTCATACATATATAAATTAACAACTTTGACTTGAAACCTATTTCAGCAATTACCTTCAAAATCTATAATTTTATTTTTGGTTTCTTATTACCTTAGAAACCACACAACCATTGTTACCCGTGATGAGAATTCCTTCAAAAGACCAATTTTGTTATGTTTTACCTTAGCCTTACTTATGTTGTCTCATGTCCTCTGATTGGCTGTCGTCTGGTCATGACACATTTCTCTGCCAATCAACAATGGCGAGACGAAACCAGGATAGTTTTATGTTCATTACACTTTTAATTGCTGTATAAAAGTCTATAGGCTGTTCACGGTAAAATGAGCACTTTTGAAAGCCCTACTTAAAATCTACTTGTATGCACGTCGTGTGTTCTTCCGCCTTATGTAAAACTAGCATTACAGTGGGCCCAATCACTTTATTAATGCGTCGGTCAAGTGAAACTGTGAAATTATTAGAAAAATAAATATTGTAAAAATCTGCTCATTTTCACACTTCGATGCAATAAAAAATACAGAAAGCGATATAAATAATATGAGCTATCACAAATGGCTGCGTAACACTTTTTGTTCGACGTTTATATATGGAACTATTTTCCCTTTCAACGTTACCAATTTTACTGGACACATGTCACTCTTTGCGCCCGTTGAAATATATGCACGCAGGGACAGTCACTTTTTCTAAGGTTGATTTCAAAAGTGCTCATTTTATTGTGAACAGCCTTTAAGTATAAATATACCCCGAAATCTACAGTGTTACAAAGTGAAGTTTTGTAATCCAGTAAGAAATGTTTACAGAAAAATTAACTCAGAGGTTAAAATTAGCGAACTGCGATAACATACCTGAAGAACAGAGATGCTGTTTCCTTTCACCAAGACCGTGTCCTTGCGGCAGCAGACGTGTCCTTTATTGGCGATTCTCGGTTACTTTCAATTATTCTGAAGCTCTGCTGAAGTTGTACTTTCAGGCTATCCCTGCGCCTCATGA
This sequence comes from Dryococelus australis, assembly GCA_029891345.1. Lineage (NCBI taxonomy): Eukaryota > Metazoa > Arthropoda > Insecta > Phasmatodea > Phasmatidae > Dryococelus > Dryococelus australis. Next base: position 135,938,560 of record CM057000.1, read on the forward strand.
CAACAAAGCTTGGATAAGTCTAGAAAATTACACAAAAGGGACAACGCACCGCATATGTGGGCACTCATTTTAATAATATTTCGCACGAGAACAATTTCTTACTCGGTATTACTAAAACACATATTTTCTCCCGGTTTTATTTGTATTAATTATGTAGTCAATATTAGAGTGAGCGAGTGAAGAGATTTGGGCGGCTATTAACAGCGAAGTCTTGAGAGCCAATGAGGGTGATTGAGATGAGCATGGAGCAGCACTGGAGTGAAAGGGCGGAGGAAACAAACGGGAGATCCCCGAGAAAACCCGCCGACCAGTGGCATTATCCCGCACGATTTCCACTTGCGACGATCTGGGAGTGACCCGGCCGGGGATTGAACCCGGTTCGCCTTGAAGGGAGGCGAGCAGGTTAACCGCGCAGCAACCACGTTCCCTAAATACTAGAATCTATACATAAAATGTAAGTAAAAATTAAAGTTAAACAACTGTTAAATACTTTTTTGCTGACAGATGTATAAAACACGTTTGTGATGCGTGACATATTAAGGCCACGACCTTCATTTCTACAGCTTTTGCGATAATTAATTTTTTGTAGCCAAACGGGAGCCGATATTGTAAAAGCCTTTTACAGTTTTGTTACAAATTGTTTTTATTGTGTAGTCAAATTTTTCCAACACAAAAAAAAAATCGTATACGTTTATCCAATTCATTAATTAACGAAAATGTGGTTTATTTAATAATTAGTTGCAATTATACAGATTTTTGTGTTAAGAATTAAGACTACACAATGGAAACAATTAGTAACAAAATAGTAAGGGGATTCTACAATATCGGCTCCCATTTGGGTACAAAAATATTAATTCTCACAAAAGCTGTTGAAATGAAGGAAAAGTCAAACACTTCATAAACGGTATGATTTTTAAAAGGTTTGATTGAAAACGTGTTAAGTTACTGCGAAAAGACTATATACCACGAGAGCTATGCTGTGTCTTTTGAGCTACGCCTATGGCGGACTCACCCCTTGTTATATCACATTCCCTACTCTCACCCTCACCTCTCCCTTTCACAACCCTGCACGCATTACACAGGCAGGTCGCGCCCCGCAAGCAGACCTGATATTTCAATTCTCACCCTCAACATCTGTTTTATCAAACCCTGAGGGACAGTGGCAGCTACTAACCCCAGCTATCCCCCGTCCCCCTTCTCCACCCCGCCTTTCACCCCTGTCAAAGCGAATGTTTCACTCGCTGGTAGTGGCAACACCGCGTGCGAGACGCAGGAATGCTCCGACGCATTTCGGGCCGGCCGAGATTTGGGCGGCTCTTAACATCTAGCTCTCGAGACCCGATGAGGGTGAAGAAACGTGAGTATGGAGCAGCGCTGGAATGCGAGGGCGAGGGGAAACGGGAGACCCCCGAGAAAACCCACGTGCGAAAATCCAGGAGCGACCCCGCCGGGAACCTAACCCGGTTAGCCTAGGTGGGAGGCGAGTAGCCTAACCACTTCACCACCGCGACCCCCAAGGGAACAACGAAGCCATAATTACGTCGCAATATTAATTCTGCCGTACTTCGGCACAAATCAATATTCTGGAGTAAGTACGAGTTCTTAGTTTAATCGTTGTCTGGATTGCTGTGAAAGGTCAGTATCTAGTTGTTTATAACGGTACTTTCGGAATTGTCTTTTTTTTATTAAGCAAGCTAAAAAATACCAAGACTCCGATAAGGTGGGGGAAGGTTCACTTTAAGTTAGCGAGATAGCCGCCATCTTGGATAGACGTATTTTTCTCCATAACTTAATTTCCAGATTCAATATTTAAAAACCAAGCTTATCAAAGCACAGGGGAAATCATAAAAGCTACTTCCACTTCCAGTTTATTTTTCTCCCGTTACAACACTAGCAGTAGCATAAAAGGGAGTCTGGCGCAGGTATCAAGTATCAGGAACCAGGATCCATCAGCCACCTAGGTTGTCGAGGCGGCTTGGGACGGCCATATTGTAATGGCACCCGATCACCAAACGAGATCTCGGTAACTTTGAACTTGTCTTTGTGATCGTAACCTTGAATGAGCTTGAACCCAAAAAATTGTTGAAAATAGCAAAAAATTCTTTTAAAAAATTTATAGATCGAGGAACATATAATGTTAGTAGTAGGGAAAAGGGCATTGACGGAAAATGGGACCTCCGACAGGATTAGTATTCAGCCGGCCGCCATATTGTTATGTCACCCGTCCTCTATCTTGTAAGCCAGTGAATGTTGGTCATTGACCTTTTTAACTTTGACCCTTGAACCTGGTGACCTTTGACCCCAAAACCAAGAAAATCCTTTTAAAATATTGAAAAATTATTTTAAAAAACTGTTTAAAAAATCTTCAAATTTTTTAGAATAGATATGTTACTAAAATGCTTATAAAATCATTTTTAAATGTGTAAGAATTTACTATAAGAATTTTATTTAAAAAAACTGTTGAGAAATTTATTATTAAAATATGATTGAAATTTTATTTTTAATATGTTTAAAAGTTTATTTAAAGAAATATTTTAAAACACATTTCCAGAGGTCCTCTCAGCACCATGCCCAGCATACGACTGACTCCCTCACCTCCACTCCCCTCACGTATAGACTACTCATTCTATCGTATGCCGCCATGTTGGTTTTTTTCGTTTTCGTTCGTCAATAGGTCCGAGACCAATATTAGTCATCGCTGAAAACATCTGTACGTAGAGACAGTTTTCAAAAGTTGAGGAGCGCACTACAAAGTCCCTTAGTCTTCTGCACCTATGCCCATGTGTGACTTAAATATCACATATTTCATTCAACATATTTTCACAGCCTCTTTCCCATCGCACTCTCTCCATTAACACATATAACAGTAGAAAATATTAAATTTATTTTCCGTTTAGCAAATTTTAAATACTGCGACAGAAAATGTGCGATGTTTTTACCCAGCATGTCACACAGATGGCAGCTATAAATTAACGCTTACGCTACTCAAGAATTTATTGTTTCAAACTGACTTTAAATTCACAATTTAAACGTGTGTCTCTTCCATAATAATTATCACGTTGGGTCGAAGGTCGTAATAATATTTGCACCTCATTCCCCAAAACAAATTATTTCAAAAGTTTGAAGCTGGATTTCAGGACAACTCTGTATATGATTAAGACGCCATCTCCATGAAATAAAATTTAAATGTTGGCCGTTCTTTCACTCTCCAATTTTTCCTTAACTTCCTTTCTCGAATTTAGCAAGGAGGGGCAAAGCATACCCTATCACTGTGGTCACGTTTCTGGCGGCTTGCGATAAACACTAAAAGGCCGAGCATTTCAGAACCACACATGCAGCGAAATGTTCCCTGAAATAAAGTTCAAGCGAAAGTTTGCAGGGACTCAATTAAATCTCGAGCTCTGCAACGTTGATTCTGATTGGGAACACATCAAGCGTATTTGCTGAGTCGTATACTGCCGGTGTTTGACGTCACTTCGTCTCGGGATGCCCCCCCGATGCTAGACGGAGCTTCGAGTAGGTGAAAATCTCCGCACTTCAACTGCAATTGAGAAGGTGGCTTTCTTCCCAGAACTACTTCGCGTCTCGTTTCTTTGGACGTCCACGACCGGGATGTCTTACCAGCATCCGAGCTACCCTCCCCACTACGAAGCACGTAGAGACGGTCCAAACGCCGCGTCTGGCGCGACGCGTCTCTCATCTGTGATACCTGCCACAGCGACTGCAAATGCTGGCACCGCTTCTTTACTAGACCCACATCAAGACGTCAGTGAGGCCTTGTCCACAATTGCTTGCCCGCAGTCGAGTTGTCCTCGGATCTACTGCGTCCGCGGACGCATGTCCCAACGTGCGTGTTTGCAATTACGACGTCCGAAGCTAAGCTTTCGGATACTGGCACCAGAGTGCACCAAATTCGACGCTGTCCGAAGCTGAGCTTTCTGACACTGGAACTGGAGTGCACCATAATCGGCACGACAGTAAATTGTATGCTATTACTCGTAAAAATTAATACATATAGCTTATTTTATTTTGTTTTCTAATCTGAGTTATACAATTGAGTAGGTAAGTTTCGATTTTGCTTTAATTTAGATTAATTTGGATTTTTTTTTTTGCTCTAAGTCAGTACATATATGTATATATTTTTCGTTTTCGTGGCTACGAGATTGACTGTTATTGTTTTGAACAAATAGCAATTTTTATATTTTCAATCTACACGCTTCCATAACAATGCATCATTATTTACTTTTACCGTTTGCGCGCGATAAAATGAACAAAACAGACTATTTGGAACACGCCCGTGTGTGTGTGTGTGTCCGCGGACGAAAGTTGAAGTTGGCGAATGACCTTGGGACATGGGACCTTGGGACATTGGGACGGCGAGTTGTCAGATGGTGACGTGCGCCAATCAGCAGCTAGTCGTCCGCGGACCAGTTATTGCGGACTAGACCTTACAGAATTGTATAACTCTGCAAACGCGGGGAAAACTAATGCGACGCCCTTATCTTAAGGTCGTGGCAAAGGGGCATAGACACTGGCCAGAATTCATTCAGGAAAATGCGTAGAAAACTTTTCAATCAGAAAATCATTCTAAGGAGTGCAAAACTTGCCAACATATCTACTAAAAGTAGAAAGAATACAAGACTTGGGGCAACATTTTCTGTATATACCACCTTTGTCAAGATCATAGGACACAATTAATTCTAGACAGAATTTCAAGCTCCACATGACTATATAATTTACTATTAAATAGTTCCGCATGAACAATGACTAATTATGGTGCAAGAAAGTTTTTTTTATACCAATCTTTAAATTATCAAGGCCCCAAATGGGCAACATTAAACTACACGAGAAAAAATCATAATGCCCCAACACGTGGGCAACATTTATGTGAACAGTTATTGTCAAAACACCAATATTTAATGTTTAGAACATTTCACGTGAATAACATTAAAGTAACAAGTCAAAATGCTTGGCGCCCCAGCAAGTGAGCAACATTTAAGTTATTATTTATACTAAAAATTTAATCTCCAACTTTAAAAGCGTTGCATTGCTCCAAGTTTTATGAATAAGAAACTGGCAATTTAATTTTAATACACACTCTACCATTATCAAAAGTTATTTTCTGTTAATCATTTTACCCTTCTAAAAATTATAGGCTTTCCTTTTTCAAGTACAATTTTTTATGCTTTTCTCCATAATTATTTTCGGCAACGTAAGATTTAACATTTAAAATGCCGATAAATTAAATGGTAGACAAGTGTATGAATTTCCATTAAAATGCGCCATATTTTTAAAACGCCTACTCCTAGGACATAAAATATGCCCTTATTTCTGGCCAGGTGGGCCATTACTCTCGTTAATTACAAGATTACAATTTTGTCTCTACTTATCTTTGTTGTAGACTCCAGGCTGTCCCTGTCTGCTTTCTTTACCAGCCGGGCTACTTTTTATACTATGAAAATACAATTAACCCCTATAGGGGTGGAGACAAATCAACGTCCAATGAGAAACTGTGGAAGCTTTCACTCTATTTAAAAATTTTGTTACAACCATGGATGTATTAGTCTATGGAGTGGAAGCCGAGACACGAAAGTGAAGCCGATAATGAAAGACAAGGACAGGGCTAGTAGTGGCAAAAAGATGCATGTTTTACATTGCTTACTATGTAGCTTCTGCCACTCATAATATGGCGGCTGACGTAAACAATCGGTCTGCGCATGTGCAGTTGAAAGAAGTCAGACAAGGAATCGGCTTCACTTGATTAACGTGGAGAAGTTAGGCTGTTGCCACTCCATCATCTATTACCTCCATGGTTACAACTGTCTGCAGTAGGAAATGGCGTCACGATGCGCATGCGCTCTAGTCGTAAACAACTACCATCGGCGATGGTGGCGCTACACAGCGTTGGCAGAGCGAACCACCAGCTTCCTCGGGCAGTGCAGAATGGTACAAACGGGCGTGGAGGACGTATTTTTCACCAACATGCAACCACGCTGGACATCTCGTTTCCCCGTCGACATAGGGAAACTCTTCAACGCAGAGTCGGCGATGGACATTGATTTTAGGCCAGTCTTATAGTGTATTGCAGGTAAAAGTTTTTTTCTTGATAAATGTTTTTAATACTTTGAAAACAGGTCCACTGGGTGAGCGTGCAGTCAAGTTGTGTAATAAGTACATGATGTTGAGGGCGGGTTTGACGGTAAATTGAGACGCCTGTCTCACCAAGAGAACCACGGTGACGCGTTGGCATCCAGGTCTGGCCGAGAGTCCAACATACGTCGCTACATTAATTAGCTACATATTGTAAGACATAGTGGCGAAGCGCCAGCGGATCCCCCCTCATGGCGGCACAGTATTCGGCAACGCTTTGAACGGTGCCTGTCTGTGAACCCACGCCGGGAAGAACAGACCTCAACATGCAGCTTCAACTTGCTTGGCGTGCCGCTCGTAGCTTCCCGTCATAACAAACAATTCACTTCAACAATACGTGTAGGTTAGTCGTGTACTGCTTTAATTGAGTGGTTTAACAACATTAGGATCTCCCTCGTCAATAGCTTGTAGTCTTGAACTAGTAGCATCCCTGTTCAGTCTTGTATATAATTTCAATATGTATAGTCAATTCGTTGCTACTTCCAATTTTTCTAAAGCCCTGCTAAAGTTCTACTTCCAGGATATTCCTCCGCCTCATACAAACAAGGCTTACTAAGCCTAGAAAATTACACCAAAAGGACAATGCTCTGGATTCATGTGCACTTAATATAACAGTATTTTGTATAAGACCCAAAACATCGATCTTGTCCCTGTCTTATTCATACAAATTAAGAGAAATATTATAACTTATTGATATACTATAAGTAGAAGTTCAAATTAACTAAAAATAAGGTACATTTATGTTATTACATGTATAAACGCTTGTGACGTAGGAAATATTTAAGCAGGCAATTCCTTACAAAAATTCGAGACGAATATTTATTTACAAGGCAACTTAAGGTTGCCTTCAGGGAGGATTGTACCCCCAAAAATTGTTATTTTAAAATGCATTTAGTTGAAAATATCAGAAACCAATTGTGATTAAGCAACAATCGGTGAATGGTGTTTTGTGTAAAGGATATCTTACACCTCTAGAAACGCGGTCAGTAATATCTTCCCCATTTCTTTTTGGAAACGGGTGTTGGCACCCTATGTTTGCATCGAACTTTGTAACTCTACGTTCTGAGCTATTTTAAAATTCAACCTGTGAATCAGCAAGTCTAAGTTAACTAAAAAAAAAGTAATCTTGTCGGAAGACTCTCAGGTGAACCGCGTTGTTGGGATAATTCATTTTGAACATTTAAAACAGAACTGTTGTGTTGCATACCCGGTAGGCAAACCACAAAAACAGAGTAAGGCAGTTTAAATGAGGATCTTTCAGAGGCACACATCTCCCTTAATAATTCATGTTGAACATTTAAAACAGAACTTGTTGTGTTTGCATACCCGGTAGGCAAAAAACAAAAACAGAGTAAGGCAGTTTAAATGAGGATCTTTCAGAGGCACACAGCTCCCTTAATAATTCATGTTGAACATTTAAAACAGAACTGTTGTGTTGCATACCCGGTAGGCAAACCACAAAAACAGAGTAAGGCAGTTTAAATGAGGATCTTTCAGAGGCACACAGCTCCCTTAATAATTCATGTTGAACATTTAAAACAGAACTGTTGTGTTGCATACCCGGTAGGCAAACCACAAAAACAGAGTAAGGCAGTTTAAATGAGGATATTTCAGAGGCACACAGCTCCCTTAATAATCACTTGACGATAAACGTAGTACTTACAGTTTAGTCTTAAATTTAAGAATACACTGCCGAAGTTGTTCAATGTTTTAGAAACACGTTGTATAAGTCAACACTCAAAGTCTAAAGTATACACGGGGTTTTATTTTACAGTGGAAATCCTATTCAATAGATGAAAGACGAAAAAGATGAACGGTAAGCCCTCTCTTTTGGTTTACAGTAAATGCATACAATTTCGCAATTTCGTTCAATAAAATTTTTGAAGCATGCATAATCTGATGGTTATATTATAAAAGTAACGTGCGTAAGTTTCGCAGTCCCAGTTATGCACCACTTCAGCTCATTGGTGCGAAATGGCGTATACCAGCAGGTGCTTGTAAATCATCAACACGCTATACGTTACCCAGAAATTTCGAGCACATTTTAAGTGTTTTGACGCTAGTCATCAGTTAGTTAGCTTTCACTGATAGTGTGCAAATATCTGGCGAAACTTGTTTAGTTGGGCCGCCAGCAAAATTTGTTTTGGGCCATAGAGAAAAAAAAAATATTTGGTGCCCCTTGCACAAAAATTAAATGTTTTTTGCATTATAAATTATTTTATTCATTTATATATATTTGATTTAAATTGTCAATAAAACTAATTTTTAGTTTTCGAAAATCATGTTTTTCATAACTAAATAGAGGTGATATGAATAAATATAATGCGTAAAACAGAAATAAATGCTTAATTTAAGTAAGTACGAATTTTCAAAAACTACTACAAAAAAAACGGAATGGAAATGTAATCACAGATTTTCTTTAAGTAAGCGCACGTTACTCAAAATGTTACATAAAATATTGTCATGTAAACCCTATCACTCACAGTGTTCTATTTTAGTTCGAATGCGTTTGTTAGCTATGTCCGCCTGCTAATGTGAAAGGACAAGGCGAGTCACAAAGAAAACCACAACGCCGGTGTTGCTCTGCGTCAACTGCTCGTTTTATTATGGAGCATGCACAAATTTTAATGTAAGCACACATAATCATACAACATTTGCGGGCCCCCTAACCGTCAAACTTCCCCCCCCCCTTTTCCCCCCCAAAAAAAACTACATCCATCGATCGCATTTCGGGGTCTGCGGGGAACATCGTCACACATTTACCAAACTGACATGCATCGTCCCACATACGTATTTAAACAACCATGCTATTTTAGCTGTAACCATGTTTTACAAGAAACTTTCTTTCATAATCGTAGGAAAACTTTAGCTGAGTGACCCCGTGTAATGTGCTGTTACATTTTGTGTCACATAATGATTCGCAATTTTACTTTAAAAAAAAAATGAAGAAGTGTTATTTTACATCTACGTTCCAAGAAAATGTGACAAAAATCAAAACATTTCAAATTATTACCAAAGGCACGAATGTAAGCTGCAACGACGCTAAGTGGGGATATGCTAAACAGCCCAGAGGGATATAGATCCTACATCGTATTTCGTAGACGGTGGCGTTCACCGTGACTCATCGGAAATCACTGATAAACATATCAAGTTGACTCACATAAATGGTCCGGTGCATGGTGCTACGCTTGACTCCCCTTAACGCAAACTTGCGTAGTACAAAGGCCACACTAGTCCGGGTAAAGGACAGCAGACCACTTGCGAAGTTTTCTTAGACACAGTTACAGAGTTGGTGTAGTACCAAACAATCTTCACAGTCAGCCGGAGTATGGACAAAATATGGGCCTGGCCGACTGTTCGAAGTGTCCAAAGACTTTCAGCAATTTGAAGTCAAACTCAGCCCATACCAAAAGACACACGAATCGAACACCTGTCGATGGGAGAAACGACAAAGTTCCCTGTGGAACCGGCGCTGGCATCTCCAAACCTCCCCTCTAGGTGGCCGATACCTATTAAAAGATCATACCCAGAGCGCTGCTTTCTACCAGTCACGTTAGCCCCCGAAAAAAAAGCTATGTCTTTGATCTTCTGGGTCCACCGGGAACTTTGCAATTTTGAAAGACATGCTGTCCGAAAGAGAAAAAGAAAAACAACACTACCCTTAACTACTCATCACACATACACTAACTATTCGCGATCCGTGCATGTCCTTCACATTTGGATTTAAGCACGACGGTATCCCCATTAACTGCATTCACTGCCCAGTGCGCCCAGGTACAGACGGAATAAGTTTTGGGGGATGCCTGGTAACCAGAAACACCTCCCTGCCACCTCGCCCCCGGGCGCGAAGGGCATAGTCGAAACCACACTGTTTCTTTCCGGGACGACATAAAGAGTAAGGAGGGAAGTGTGGATAGTACTCCGAACTGATGGCATGTCGCAGTGCCCTGAACGCCCCCTTGCTCCCTTGCCGACGAGAGGTCGTGGTTCGAGTTCAGGTAAGTCCCCTTTCCTAATGATCAACCTTGGGCTGCATTACTTATTTTTCCACTCTCGTCGCAACCAACTTTTCAAGAGGCCGCTTATTCCGATTAGGACCCAGAGGTCGTAGTGAACAGCTTATTGTGTTTAAACTATGATCTTTCATTTCACTTTAAATTACTATCCCACCCTCCACCCGGTTTGTTCTTTACGTTAACGGTTCGCTCCATCTACAATAATGTATTTAATAGTTGAAAAGAGGGCATGGATCTTATGACCTATGTGCACTGTTGCACAGCAGAAGCCAACGTCCAATGTGAAAAGTCTCTCACGTACACGAGGCTTCATTCGTCGTTGAGACAATAACCCACTGTCCTATGAACAGCTGCCACCGATATCATCTGATATATGGCAGAGCGTTATGTTGGTTCCATTACAGTTACAGGCATACAAATTTGTTCGTTGGAAAGCCTAAAATTATAGGTTTATGTATTCACGATAAAGTGGGCACTTTAGAAAATGAACCGTCGAATAAAAGTCACTGCCCTTGCATGCATATATTAACGGGCGTACTGACTGACATTCGTCCAGGGAAGTTGGTAACGATGGATGGAAAGTAGTTCCATACCTTAACGTCGAATAAAAAGTTTTAGGTAACCATTTTTGATAACTTAAAAATTATTTATTTCGCTTTCTGTATCGGAAGGTAAAAATGAGCAGATTTGTAAAGCATTTACTTTCTTAATAATTTCACAGTTTCATTTGACCGACGTATGAATAAAGTGATGAGGCCCATGGCAATGTTAATTTAACGTAAGGCGGAAGAATGCACAACGTGTATACAAGTGGATTTTCAGCAGGGCTTTCAAATGTGCTCATTTTACCGTGAACAGCCTGTAAGGGACCTGGCGCAATCCTCATTTATTTACTTCGGAGGTGGAAATAAAAAGCGGAGGTAGATGTCGCTAGACGCTGTGGCGGAACGACCCGTAATACCGCGGCCTTGTGTGGAAAGCCCATGGCAAGCTCCGAAAGACTTGTTTAGCGTGGAAACGCCGAGGAATTACTTGCATAGACCCGCACACCCGGTCAGGAGGGGGGAGGGGGTAAGGAGACGTCGTCTTTTATTACCGTCGGAGAGAGAAGAGCAGAGCGGAGGTCCCAGGACCGTCGTGGGATTGCGCAGATATGAATGCGTAATGGAGATTTAGCGGCGGCCCGGGGGTGAATGCTGGCGCTGCTGGGGCGACAACAGCTGCTCCTAACGAGCCAGCAGGTAAGGGATGAATCGCTCAAAAGGATGCCCGGGGGTTTTCGGGTACAGAACGACGCGACCCGAGATGTCCTTTCGCGCCCCTCTCGCGGATGAATGCCTGCGACGCGGTAGGCGCAGCCTCGCGTTTCCTGAGTACATGTGCCCCGCAGATTAGCCACTCGTCCGTCCGCCCCTCGTTCTCGGCTCGGTGAAGCGAGTACCAAAGTGGATCCCCCGTTTCCCCCGTCACAGCATCTCGGCGCTGCTTCATACTCACCTCGCTTCACACTCGTCGTCTGTCAAGATCCCGACGTTAAGGGGATTGGTGAATGAAAGCAGTATTTTTGACCAATTTTCGATATACTGTAAGTCGTTTTCCAAAGGAGAAGTAAGGTAATGCCGATCGACTTGCAAGGGGATCGGAGCCGGAGCCGGGGGAGCCGCCATCTTGTTACATCACATGTCCGCCATATTTTTTTTCCCCTTTTCCCTCAAAATTTACCCCTTTCCCTTTAAATTGACCAAAACACCATTTTAAAAAATCTCTAAAAATGTCCCTTTTTCCCTAATTTATTTTCTTCCCGGAGCAGGCAAGAGGGATCATTGGCTCCGATGAGGGGGATCAACAGCTCCTACCCAGACAGGATACTGGGATCTGTGACCCAGGGGTCAGGAGAGCATGACCTATGACCAATAAAATCCAAAACATTCAAAAAATTCCGAAAAAATCACAAAAAATCCACAAAAATATAAAATCCACTAACGAATTTATAAAAAAAAATATTATTAAAAATTAATTTAAAACCGTTTTAAAATTTAAAAAAATCGTTAAAAAAATTATTTTTAAAAACTTGATTAATTTTTTTTTTAATTTCTCTTTTTTCCTCGAAATTTCCCTTTTTCCTTACAAAATTTATAAAAAATTTAATTAAAAACCTTACATCGAACCCAGCCAGCATGTCTTTTTTGGCTCACTTAGTGCAAGAGAGGGCCTATGTCGCATTTCTTGCAAGAGTGGACTAAGTGCATAATAATATGCAAATAAGATTAAAGAATTATTTGGTTGATTAATTCGACTAATCGATTACTGAAAGAATTATTTGATATCAAATTGCTTTGATTAAAATTTTTATATCAAATTTTTTTTATTATTTTATTGGTGTTGAAAGGGTTAAGATGGCGGAGCAGGGTCGTTGTATTCTCTGTGACGTCCTGAAGTCGACTGACCAGAGGAGTGGGTTGTAATTTTTTATATAGGAGTTAATGTTGGTGTAAGAGTGGTATAAGGGACATATGTTATATTTCTTGTTTGTGACTAATATGCAGAACGGGGTACACGGCCAGGTCGAATGTCTGGACTAATACTGAGTATTTAACTAGTTTAGATATGGGAGAAATGTTTCCTTCCATCAAGGAGAGCAAAGTAGATATTTTTTAAACTAAAAGGGACGATCTATTAATTTAAATGTACGAATCGAGCAAATACTAATCATAATTACTCCTCGAATAGCATAAAAGGAAAGAACTATTTCGGAGAAGCAAATGAAATAAGGTGGGAGACGAGCACCCTAGGCCATCTGAGACCAGTACAAATTGTTATGCTCAGCTCCCTTCGTTCCCCAACCTTACGCAACATGCAAACCACACATGCTCACCTCCCCGCCCCCCCAAATCATTCTCCCCTCACCAAAAAAAAAAAAAGGACAGCACACTGTTTATAAACTTTTTCCGAGAACAGAAGCTGAAATATCGAAAGTCTAAACAAGTTGGCTAACCCACCGAGCTATATTGCAAGGGTTTTAGCAGTTTGTCTATTAGCCTGTTGAAGCTGGGTGGCATATTGTACTGGTAAGATTGTAGACTCCACTTCATGGTAGGTGATGTAGTACCCAGTGCATGAAACTGCTGCCAGTGACCCAGACAGATGTGGATGTGCCATAATGCAACAAGTTTTTGATGATATGCCTGAGTGTAGTAAAACAGACCAGTTTTCATGTACAGAGAAAACCGATGTGGTATTAACTATAGACATTAAGTTGTAGTCGCACAGCAGTGAGTACTCTTTAAAGAGGAACATATCAAAACTTAAGGTTTTCCGACGAGAAAACATTCGAGAACCTTCGTCATAGTTTAAGAGGAGCAGGTCTTTTGAAGACCACATTATCAGGCAAGGTAGGCTCCAGAGGATGGGGACTGTAGATTTAAACTAGCTATTTTTAAGTGCATTACCAACAGTCCAAACAACGGCACCAGAAACATTGCATGGGCAGACGATGCAAGCAGGAATGTATGGATGATACAGAGAGGATACCTCCTGTGACCATGTGTTGTGCAATGGATCCAGGCACCTATCAAGGCCAACTTTCCACCAGCACTGTAGTGGAAGTGTGATCGAGATCTATTCTTGGACTACACTGCATGTGTTATTCAGAGACAAGGCAAGCTTCACATAGGCTGGTGTGATCAACTTCCACAATCTATAAATCCTGATAGATACCAACTCCGATTTTTTGATGCAGTCTCATCATCAAATTTAATTTGTTATCAGTGTGTGATATGGTTTCCTGTAAGAATTTCATTGTTGTAATTTGTGTTATCAGCATGGTTGAATGGATACATCTTCCAGAAGTTTGAGGTATATGATTAATATGGCCTGAGTTGATATGCTCCTTTACTGATCCAAATAGATATAGTGGTTTATACTTGATAGTGTGCCTGCACATTTATTTCTGAACACCGTCTATCCCAGGTACCGGATTGGATGTAGAGGACTCCATGCGAAATGAGTTGGGGCCCCATCATTTTGGAGTCATATTGCTTGACATACATCATAAGGCATGTCCTACACGTACAGTGGTATAACTACTTCTGTAGAAAGTGGACGTATGTCATGTCACTGAGGCAAACAAGTAATAAATTGGACCAATTATGCAGTCACCCATAGCAATTCATACTCAGATAATCACAGAGAATTTTCCCTGATGGCCTCCAGTGTACATATTTCGTGGGTTTTCTGCAGCCCATGCACGGCTCTATTGGCTGTTGAAGAACTCGTCCCTTGTGAAAATAAAATAGTTGCTTCATCTGTGAAGAAGACCCACGCTAGAAAGTCTTCCGCACGACCCTACTGCACTTCTTTGGGCACCCCATGTCTTCATGTTCTGTAGATCTAGATGGACAAAGCTAGGACCTTGTCTATGCGGCGTATGGCTTCGGCCCGTCCATGTCCCATTACAACATTGTGCAGTAACCACGGCACAACCCACATAAGAGGCTGTTCGTCAAACCACCCGACCAGCATCATGGACTCCCGCTAAACGACACTGTTAAAATTAAATGTCTCCGACTGTTGCACTGTTGCTCACTCACGACGTCTCGGGATATTGTAAGGATGGATGTACTCACTGCCATTAGCGACGTTGCCCTCGTTGCACATTCAATGTCTCGGCGCGACATCTTGTGCTCTCTACATCACGTGTTTCAGTGTAGCTATGCAAGCATCATTATTTTTCACCTCCTTGGATATAACATAGAGCTGTGGACAACAGGTCGTTCAATTAGACAGTTGTTCCCTGGCTGTTTCATTATTTCTGTTTAGCAGTGTGTGTAAGTGTACTAAAGAAATTCATAATACTAGGGGTCAATTGGCCAACTCAAAAAAAAAATGACATACAGTTCGAATGGAATATTTTTATTTATAGTATGAAATCATCTATGGATTCATAGAATATTTACTAACATGCATGAAACGTAAACATGGCCTTATTATACAATAGCGAAACGCCTCTACCTCGCTCGGATGCGATGAACAAATATGGCGTTGTTTAGGTTTACAGCAAGTACATGCACTAAATGCTTAAGGTAACTAAGATAGTATTAATACTGCGTTGTTCAAAAAGTCTTCGTAAGTGAACTCCTATTTTTAAAAAGACAGAAATTGTTACTGTGAATCATCCTTAAAAAATAAACATATGCTGTTGCGGACTTTTTTGTAGACATTTTTGAGATCTATGATTCTGTATATTATTAATTTGGTGTATCTCTTGTGGTTTAGTCAGCGTAAGCCATGTAAGCGCCCGAAAAGCAGCCTTTTCCGAGTTATTTAGAAAACGTCATCATTTCTCTGCTATGCTTACATTAAATATTAATGTATTGTATATAGTGACCTTCCTCAAGAACTTCTCTAAATGATGGTGTAAACTGCATCAAAATACATCAAGTAGTTTAGAAGCTTTATCCGAATACACAGACACACGCGGCCGGGCGACTTTGTTTTAGATGTCACGTTATCTAAAACGAAGTCGCCCGGCCACGTGTCTGTGTACTCGGCTAAGGCTTCTAAATTGCTTGATGGATCTTGATGCGGTTTTCAGCACCAATTAGATAATTTATTGAGGAAGGTTGAGCTATATAACACATTAATATTTAATGTAAGGAAAGGAGATAAATGTCGACGTTTTATAATAAAGTCGGAAAAAGTCGTTTTCCGGCTGCTTACATGGATTACGCTGACTAAACCATAAGAGATACACCAAATTAATGCACTGCAGAATTTTGGATCTCAAAAATGTCTACAAAAATCCGTGACAGGATATGTTTATCTTTTAAGCATGACCACATTAACCATTTTTGTCTTTTAAAATTAGATTAAAAATAGGGGTTCACTTACGAAAACTTTTTGAACAGCACAGTATTATTCCTAAGTTAGTTACCTTAAGCATTTAGTGTATAGACTTGCTGTAAATCTAAACAACGCCATATTTGTAAATCGCATCCGAGCGAGTTCGGAACGGGTCTCCAGTTGCTTATAAAAAAATTTTCCTGTAGTAACATAATTTTCAAGGACATTGGTTTTATGTATTTATTTAATTTTCACACATTCTTCATAAATGTATATTATTTAATTTCTATAATATCCGTGGATAAAGTTTTTGGGTGAGCAAATGGACTTCACGATTTTGCTTTCGTTATATTTTACAGTTAATGAAAGGATTATGTTGCAATCGGCAAGATATCTCAAATTATCTCTCATATCTCACATGAAAAGTTTTGTCACTTTTAAAAATTGAGTGTAAAATTTTCTGAGAATTTTTTATTTGTGGTTGTCCCAATTCTTCGCAAAATAAATTTTGGAGAATATGTCAAACCGAATCTTCACTCTCTTACTATTTTGGAATTTGTTGTTTATTATTATTAACCTTACATTACAGGTAATAGTAGTAGTAGTAACATTGTAATTCTGATTTTGACATGTGACCAAACAAAACACTGGAGCGAATTTTTTTAAATGTTGTAATTGTAATGCTATGTAATGCAACATTGAACCGTACTCGGCACACATATAAAATAAAGTTTTTTTTTTTCTTCTACCCAACGCCCTTACGGCCGCGCCTCATCCCCGATGGCCTTAGTCGTGGGATAGGCATTTACATGTAAAATAAAATGAGAACAATCTTGAAAAAACTCTTAGGTACATATTATAGGACAGAGTAAAGGCTGTTCACGATAAAGTGAGCACTTTTGAAATCAACCTTGGAAAAAAGTTACTGCCCAAGCCTGCATATATTTCCACGGGCGTACTAAGTGACATGTGCCCGGTAAAGTTGGTAACGAGAGATGGAAAGTAGTTCCATATCTTAACGTCGAATAAAGTGTTAGGTAACCACATGTGACAATTTAAATTATTTTTTCGCTTTCTTTTTTTTTTTTTAATGCATCAGTGTGTAGAAATTAGCAAATTTATAAAAGTTTACTTTTCCAATAATTTCCCAGTTTCACTTGACCGACGCATGAATAAAGTGATGAGGCCCATGGCAATGTAAATTTTACATAAATCGGAATAATACACAACGTGCATGCAAGTAGATCTTAAGCACGGCTTTCGAAAGTGCTCATTCTATCGTGAACAGCATATAATGACCGACGAGATGAGAAAATGTGCATTTACAACGGACTAACCACAGTATTTACGCAAATATGCTGTATCTCAATCACTAAAACAAACTTCAAAATTTTAACAAAACAGCCCTTGTTTTACTACGAGTAAGTGAAACTCAAAAATCACAAATTCCGCCGTCTTTCACGTTCAGCTATTACGGTAAATGGCCCGCAATCAGCTGTTTCATGCTGGCCTCACTCCGTAGTGTAATGAGCATAGCCGAAGCTGGGTCTGTGATATCTATGTCTTTGGGTTCACAGATTGTGAAACGAACTGTGACAAGCGAAGTTGCGCCTTTCGTCACAGTTTAGTTCAGCTGCCTCTGGCATGTCACAGCTGGCTTTGCATGTTTACCAAGAGATTCCGCCGTCTTTCACGTTCAGCTATTACGGTAAATGGCCCGCAATCAGCTGTTTCATGCTGGCCTCACTCCGTAGTGTAATGAGCATAGCCGAAGCTGGGTCTGTGATATCTATGTCTTTGGGTTCACAGATTGTGAAACGAACTGTGACAAGCGAAGTTGCGCCTTTCGTCACAGTTTAGTTCAGCTGCCTCTGGCATGTCACAACTGGCTTTGCATGTTTGCCAAGAGATGGCGGCTGACTGCTTTTAAACAAACCATCCAATGAGTAATCATAGCTTCTTTTTGAAACGGTAATAAAACTCTTCACGTGAATTATTTTATTTTTATTTTTATTATGTTTGATCCGACCAACTATATTTTTATAGTTGGCTACAAAACATTTGCTGTTAATAAATACACTCCAATATTTCTACACATACTTTTGTGTTACTTTGGCAAACATACATTAGGCGCCATAAGTATTGGTCTGGCCAACTCCAACAATTTTCGTGGACTAACATAAAAATACCTTTTCGTAGCGAAAAATATATCGCGGACCCATATTATAACTTTTACTAAATACAGAAGTTTTCAAATCAACGCTGTTAATTCCATCATCACCACTGCTACACTTGTGACATTAAAAAATATATATTTCCTTTTACTCTACACAAAATCGCAGATATTTGTGTGTCACACGAACAGTTTTCACAGATACTGGAAAATATCGGTTAAGCTGATCCATAATCACGACCTTCCAGTCGGCAGACAGGCACTTTGTCCCCACTTTGCCGGGCCTCTCCTGCATAGTTGGCAGACAGGCGCCTTGTCCCCACTCTAGCGGGCCTCTCCTGCATAGTTGGCAGACAGGCACTTTGTCCCCACTCTACAGGGCCTCTCCTGCATAGCTGGCAGACAAGCACTTTGTCCCCACTCTACCGGGCCTCTCCCGCATAGTTGGCAGACAGGCACTTTGTCCCCACTCTACCGGGCCTCTCCCGCATAGTTGGCAGACAGGCACTTTGTCCCCACTCTACCGGGCCTCTCCCGCATAGTTGGCAGACAGGCACGTTGTCCCCACTCTACCGGGCCTCTCCTGCATAGTTGGCAGACAGGCGCCTTGTCCCCACTCTACCGGGCCTCTCCTGAATAGTTGGCAGACAGGCACTTTGTCCCCACTCTACCGGGCCTCTCCCGCATAGTTGGCAGACAGGCACTTTGTCCCCACTCTACCGGGCCTCTCCCGCATAGTTGGCAGACAGGCACGTTGTCCCCACTCTACCGGGCCTCTCCTGCATAGTTGGCAGACAGGCGCCTTGTCCCCACTCTACCGGGCCTCTCCTGCATAGTTGGCAGACAGGCACTTTGTCCCCACTCTACAGGGCCTCTCCTGCATAGCTGGCAGACAGGCACTTTGTCCCCACTCTACCGGGCCTCTCCTTCATAGTTGCAAGACACGAGTAAATTACATCCCATCCACGTAAGAACGTTTATAACTATGAACGTTTACATACCCATCTAAATCTAATTACTAGATACGTACAAGAAGTGTTTACTGTGATATTTTCTTCTCGATTTTCACTATTTATTTTATGATATGAAAAAACTTAGAGGCGGCTTGCGGAAGAAAATTTGTTTGTATAATGTTCCAAGTTATATTGTCTATTATCACGAGACTAAAATCCCACTAAAACAATTATTAAAATGTGACGGGCACTCATTTTCTATCATAAAAACATTTTTATGTGCTGGAAATTTATATATAAATTATTTAAAAATGAAATAATATATTTGTGGAAATTATTGGCGTAAAGTGCTAAACATAAGAATTAGGATATACTGCATTCCAGTTTCAAGTGAAAAATGCATAGTAATTTATCTTTATCTCACCACTGCAGACAATGCACCATATCCACACTTGGACAATGTACATCACAACATCTCACTTTTGTGTAATCCCAGAACAAACTAGTGTACTGAAGAACGCTTCGTAAATTTTATGTAGTAATTATGTCCAGGCAGTCGTAAACACATCCCCAAAATTATAGCTTTGTTAAAAAATATATTAAAAAAAGGTTCTATGGACAACGTGTGCGATGTCATTATACCTACGGAACAAATTCAAAGTACGTGATTTAAAATCGATCAAATATTAAAAAGACTACTAATAGCAAGGCTTACATTTTCTTCAGCTCCCCTCCCCCCCCCCCAATCCCGTGTCAGCCGCCATGAAAACATATTACAACTTGGCATTTTGTGTCTCCCCAGTATAAAAAAAAAATTTTAACGTCTGGGAACCGCTTGTCTAGGGACAGAAGAAAAAAATACAGAATCCAGACGTGTAAACTGCCAAACTGTCAGTCACTGCATGCACTGTTCCCCTTCCCCTCGCAGACAGAGGAGTGGCGCGCGCAAGCACATGGCACACGTCGTGGCATACCGCGGCGAAAGAGACGACAGCGCCCCACGCGGTTAAGATACACAAATGTCGCTTTGAAACCGCTCAGGAAAATTGTCTTTATAGACTAGTATTTCGAGTTGAATAGTAGTTTAGTACAAGGTCCTGAGTATTCTAACATGAATACGTTTCTAAATTGCAACCATAGTGGGAGGCAACCCAGAAATCCGATGATAAAAAAATCTGGAGATATAGTTTGGCATTGCAGCTCCGAATCTATCGTCTACATTCGAAATTCAATTACACCACTCGATTTTCAAAGGATCAAAGAATATGATAGGTTGAATGAGGACTGTGAAGCATCGAGGGGACCGAAAAAAATAGGGGGGGGGGGGGTTATTTTGAGTTCGTTTTGTTGCGTCTCATAAATTCCGCGTTGTATTAAATTTTAACTAGGAGAATCTAAGACGCTCGTTTAGGTTTCAATCGACAACTCTCGTCAAGATCAATCGGCTGCGTGTATAAAAACATTTGTGTGGCGTGGTTACGGTGAAATTGTATGCGTTTAATGTAAAAAAAAATTAAGAAAACTTAACAAAATTTCGGCACGTACTCGTCAAAAAGCCAAGTCGAAATACAGAAATCGTATACGGTTGGAAAGAGCGTCTCAAAAGCAATCCAGTTCAACTAATAAAATCCCATATGATCTAGTGAAGCGGTGCCGGGAACGTTAAAATAAACACCAAGGCGTCCGAGCGCGTCAACGTAGACGTATTCACGCAGAACAAACGGCCGCGATCTTCAACACAGCCACACCCCAATTTTTTCAAAGTGCATTTTTCAATCCTTAATTAATTATGCAACCGTATTCATCCAGCGTGATGGACCACTTCTCGAGATCTGAGTGAGGCATAAAATGACCCGCGGGCCACTGGTTGGCAAGGGGAAAAAAAAAACTTGTTTCGAGCCTCTGTGCGTGCCACTCCACATGCCTCTTTCACATTTCGATCACGTACTCGCTACAAGCATTGCAAACCTTTACTTAATGCCAGAGGAGTAAATTCCAATGTAAAAAGCTTTCCATTAGTCCATTAGATCCTTTCATGTTTTGTTTTTTCCTTTGGCACTACTGTTTTTTTTTTTTTTTTTTTTTGGGCGTGAAGCTACACCGAGGGAGTCCATTAACACGCGTATTTGTGTGGCCGGGTCTATCTTCCTGGTGAGAGTAGGATACTGAATCACTCGTGGCACGCTTCTACGGTTCCGTATGGACGCCCCGCTGATCCCAACTTGCGCCATCCCGTGATCTTCGGAAAGGCTAAAGCTAAGAGATCTGCATCAAGAGACTTGCCTGCCCGGCGCAATAAAACTAAAAGTCTAAACGCGCAAAATGTTATAATTAAATCCGTAACTATGTTTGTCACCTATTTTTATATTTCGTACTCACATGTGCGTCTGTTGTTTTAGTACACACGTTTTTGTCCTCTACATAATTCTCTCTTATCTTAAAATGAATATATTTAATGATTAAAATGTGGAGTCATCCTTGCTGTGGTTCATGTAAAATTTATTTCCTTTACTCAGTTGTATGCCGTCATTTTTTATTTGTCACCTAATTGACTTATGAATTCCAAATGAAATGTCACTGCATAGTCGCAGATTTGACCATACCTTCCTCTTATTTTTTACGAGGCAGGTCTCCTTTACAAAGGTAAGATCACTTAATTACC
Source organism: Dryococelus australis (assembly GCA_029891345.1). Classification (NCBI taxonomy): domain Eukaryota; kingdom Metazoa; phylum Arthropoda; class Insecta; order Phasmatodea; family Phasmatidae; genus Dryococelus; species Dryococelus australis. Next base: position 135,960,355 of record CM057000.1, read on the forward strand.
TTTGTGGTGGTGTATGGATGCATGTGATTTCTAGCTCGTGACTTCCCTACTGCATGACTTTCGCTGGCTCAACGTTCATGGATTTTTACATTTACTTATATAACCGAATTTGGCTAGTAAAAATTACTTCAGGAAACTGATTTACAAACACCAACCCTTAACTTGGCTCATTAGTTATTTTACTTGATATAATTGTCACAATACTCATACCATAAACCAATTAAATGTACAATTTTTTTTTTTGGGTAGGACACACGAACTGCATAGTTTACGACGATAAAGTGTGCTTATTTTAAAAATGGTGATCATTGCAATTTTTTGGTTGCTACATAATGTACCAAGAACAATTCCACCTATTAAAACTAAGTTACATATTTTAGTAACTCACAATGTACAATTTGAGATCATACTTACCATATACCCGCGAAAAAGAAGGTTCTTAATTTATATCTCGGGAAACTCTCATCCGATTACCTTCAAATACGGTATGCAACTAGTATGAAGATAGGCCACATGAATATGGCTCTGTGATTTTAGTACATTAGGCACTAGTTTCCAAAATGGCGACTATATAACTTTAGGTAATAATGTCACATTTTCCGAAACATTTGACCAATTTCAACCAAACTTTAGAACGCCGACAGTACATATTGCTATCGTTCGATACGCTAATTCAACACCCCCCCCTAATTTTGTGTGATGCCATTTGAAAAACATTAAGTTTTTATATTTTGAGAACTACCCAGCCGATTAGACACTACCGCAAAAATCAGCGGAAATGCTGTGCTGTGGTAGACAATCCCACGTCTATATGATTAGGCTATGTTGGATACTTTTCAAAATGGGTTGAGTTGAAAGATCTGGGCGGCTCTTAACAACGAGGTCTTGAGAGCCGATGAGGGTGAAAGGAGGCGAGAATGGAGCAGCGCAGGAATGCGAGGGCGGGGGAAACGAGATATCCCTGAGAAAACTCACTGGCCAGCGGCATCATCCGGCACGATTCCCACTTGCGACAATCCGGGAGTGATCCGGCTTAGGGAATGAACCCGGTTCGCCTTGATGAGAGGCGAGCAGTGTAACCGCTCAGCCACCACAGACCCTTCAAAATGGGGATTAAATAAATATTTTGGATTAGTATGCCTTATATAACTAACAATTTTACCAATTTCAACCAAACTTGGTATATGAGAGAGCTTATTGTAATCATTGGCGAGGGGATTGACAAAGTTTTGTCTGCTACCAAGATAGTGGCACCTGAAAAATTAAAGTACATGCCAATAATTACACTCGCAATTCACGCCATTTTTGGTGAGGGCCTATATATTTAGAACAAGTTATGCATATTTGTTATTTAATTTTTTTAAGTGACAGAGATTTGTAAATTTCTTATATTTGCATGCCTTATTTACCAAAATTTTTCACATATTTCAACCATTCTTTACATCGTTCCAGTACGCAATATTAAAGTTTATAGAAAGCTATTTAATATGCTCATTTGTTCCATTATTTTATACGAGTACCATTACGCCGTCAGCTAACAACATTAAACTGAGCATCTTGCTGGGGTCAACTTCACATTGAATATAATAATTACGCCTTTTTAGGCGAAGCCCAGGCCTACCTGACCGGTTACCTTTAAAACCCACGTAAAACAAGATGGAGACTATAACATTCGCTCGCCACCCATTATCGGCGTCGGTTACAATATTCAAATTAGCATGTGTAACACAGGACTTATTTCAGGGTGTATTCCTTATGATTCAAGTTATAGCGATGTTACCAGACGTTGCCAACTTAAACAAATTAGTACGTTAGTAGTAGGGAAATGGCGAGTTGGGCATAAGGGACTGGGGAGTAGGATTAGGACTCATCTGGCCGCCATCGTGTTACGTCACCCTACCGCCATCTTTTTCCCGTTTTTCCCTCAAAATTTCCCTTTTTCTCTCAAAATCGACAAAATACCTTAAAAATTTCCCTTTTTCCCTAAAAAAAAAAATCCCATTTCCCCCGGAGATGGCCCAGGAGGATGTATATTATACATCCTCCTTGGAGCAGGCATGAGGGATTAACGACCCCAGGGTCAGGGATCACCGACCCAGGTGCCAAGGGGTCAGTGACCCATGGTCAGGCCCAGTTTACCAGGAGACAGGGATCAGTAACTATAACCTTTGACCCAAAAATATATAAAAAACATTTCGAAAAAATAAAAATAAAATAAAATAATGATAAAATTTAATTTAAAGACCGCAAAAAAATTAAAAAATCGATTAAAAAATTATTTAAAAAATTATTTATAAAAAATTAAATGCAAACATCGTTTTAAAAATTAAAAAATTGTTAAAAAATTTATTTTTATAACATTTTATTTGGAAAATCTCGTAATTAATAAGCCTTTAACACCGGCAGCCATTTCCCCTTTTTTCCCTCCAAATTTCTCTTTTTCCCTAAATTATTCCCTTAGGAAAGTTCTTATTTAAAAATCGTTAAAAAGATTTTTATTAAAAAACTTATATTTCCGGAGGTCTTCCCCGCACCATCAATTACTCATCTCTGTACGAATCCAGCAGACGACTTACTCCCTCGCCTCCACTCCCCTCACATATACTCATTCCGCCATCTTGATTTTTTCATTCGTCATTTGTTTAGATGTTACTGGAGGCAACCATCTTTGTTTATACATTACTCGAGGCCACCATCTTTTTTTATATGTTACTGCAGATTGACTCTCGCCTTCGCTCGCTAATTAGTCACCATCGTTCCATCGCCATATTTGAATATATGTTACTGGAGGCGGCCATATTTGTTTTTTCGTATATAATTTGTTTATATATGTTACTGGAGGCTGCCATGTGGGGAGACAGTCATCTTGCTAGGTGCAGTCCTCCATGTTTTTATTGTCATTTGTTTTATAGTTTGTATCTCACCTTTGTGCGACAACCCGATTATGCCACCTTATATAGGCCTGTACCGAATGATGGCATTGACCATTCCTGTAAAGTACTTAAAAGTATTCATTATTTTTTATTTATATATATAAAGCGGGGAGGGTTTTTGTTTGAAATAAAACACAGCACAACCGAGGCACAAAGACACAATGCAAGTATGGAAGCTATCGCCATGGGGTAAAAAAAAAAAAAAAAAAACGGACAAGGCCTCTACCTAAGACCATACCCAGTAGGAGGTGGAAGTGTGCAAAAGTGGCGCGGCAGAAAGAAACAATAATTAAATCTTTACCGAAACGATAACTCACGAATGTGGATTTGGAACTGTTTGCACGCAAATTAAAAATACCTCATTTTCGTGGAGTGTTTATGAGAAATGGTTTGCCCGCTAAACCCAAGAGAGAAGAATGCTCCATAATTAACCTCGATATGACAGCAGGGCTCGGCACATACTGGATAGCCTACGTAAAAAAGGGAAAACACGCAGACTATTATGATAGTTTTGGGAATTTGCGCCCTCCTCCAGAATTGCACAAGTGCCTGGAAAATTGTAATCTAGCTTACAATTACGAATCGGAGCAGCTGCCTAACACGTGGAACTGCAGACATTTGTGCCTTCACTTCCTGGTGGCTCGTACAAGTAATTGTATAAAAAGGCTATACACCGCAAGTAAACCATCAGTCATGTCTATAACGCTTACCTTGACGGATCGTAGCTCCGAACTGCGTGCGGTACATTTTTCGCCATTCGACCTGAAGGGGGAATGGAGCATAGGCCTTGTTGATTTTCAAACTTACAATGCGATACTGTACATTGATGAAAAAAAAACTGCAAGCTGTACCTCGTAAAAAGTGGTAATGTTTCCCATGAAGTTTCGCTGCACTTTGGTTCTTATGAAATAGACGATATTGCAAGGTACATTGTAGATTCGCTGCCCATCGACACTGAATTCGAACTATGTGGGAATCCCAATACTCTGAAGAGTGTTACAAGATGCAACGAAGATATCGACTTTACGAAACCGGATACTATTGTACCTATGCTGGGGTTCGAGCCGCGCATCTACGAAGCTGGTAAAACACACGTGTCGTCGCAGTCTGTAAATATATTGCCAGTCAATGTGATACGAATAACCTGCAATTTGGCGAGCGGCACATACCTCAACGGCAGGCAGAGGAGCAATACGCTGCACGAATTTTCGTCTATTGTCCCTCCAGGTTATAAACTGGTCGTGGCACCGCAAAGCATCATTTACGTTCCAGTCGTCGTGAAGAGAGCACACGAGGTAGTCATGACAGTCTTCGACCAGCGCAGAGAGTTGATCTACATTCGAAACGAAGAAACCACCCTACACCTGCATTTGAAAAGATAGGTATAATATTTACGCCGATCAGAAGATATAAAAGAATGTGTTGTGCAAAACCTACCACCAGTACGTCACAGGTCTCAAAGGAGTTAACACGTGCTAGCGAGATTATCCTCTGCAGTCCCGGCTACGAGGTCGATCGCAATGGAAGATTTCCTAAACTACGAAGAGCCAACCGTTTTAGAAGACAGCATAACGAAGGTGGAACTTCATGCGTACCAGCCGTTCCTGATCGGGCCGTACACAATACCATCGGAGGTTCGGATAGCAGTCCAACACCAAGATGTCTTTCCTGCGAATCAGGGGGACTCTGATGAAAGAAGATGGGGCCATTCCAGCATCGACGAAAATAATTAGCAATGCAATTCTTCACCTGATCCATCACATCGCCTACTTTATCAGTGGTGCTGCGGTGGACCATTGACGAGATGTGGACATAACCTCAACGATCAAAAATTACCTTTCGCTAACGCCGAATGAGCTGCTTGTAGCCAAGGTAGCAGGCTGGGGAATCGAAGATGGCTACAGTGTTCCCATTTATGCCGAAGGAAGGTTAGAAGTATGTGTTCCGCTCTCCATGCTATTGGGATTTGCCGAAGACTAAAAACGAATTATCTTCAATTCGAAGCAGGAGCTGATGATAATGCTCACCAATACTCATTTGGATACCATGGTGGATACGGGAGAAAACCTGGCAGCAGTGGACCTGAACCTACAGTTTATCGAATGGATGCTGCCTCATGTGCAGTTGAGCACTGCAGAACGCCTACACATGTTGCAGAATGTGGAAGATGGTAAAAACATCGATGTAGCTTTCGGGTCGAGGAGTCTGGAGACATACTCCGGATTGCCAGCAAGCCAGCGCATTAACTGGATGGTGAACACCAGCATTGCTTCTGAGAAACCGAAGTATATAATTGTTGGGCTACAGACCGGAAGACAACACAATGTAAGAGTGAGCCGTTCGCAGTTCGACACATGCCAAATAGAAAATGTCAAAATATTTTTGAATAGCGAAAGATATAGACATGAACACGAACTTTGTAAATGGCCAGTACGTGCTGCCATATCAAATGTACGCTCAATTCCAAACTGCATATTATGGATGCACCCAATCCCCGATATTGAGCCCTGATACGTTCAAGAGTTTGGCCCCGCTCATGGTATTCGAGTTGAGTAAACAGGACGAGCGTATTACCTGCAATGTGATCGACTGCAGGATCGAATTCACTACACATGGAAACATTCCTGCTAACACACACGCAATTTGCTTGGTACTTCACGACCGGCTTGTATCTTACAATTGCCGAGACAGAACCGTCAACATACTGTCATGAGCGCAGCTGAATGTTCGCACACTGTAGCAGTTTACTCGTCTTCTATCATCGCCAGCTTCAAGTGGTGGGGTTTCCCTGCCTACTACAATTCCTGGATCGCCGAGGCGGACATCGAGCTGTGAACGTCGAAGAAGATTAATAAACCTGTATAAATTTTAGTATGTGTACAGTAAATTTTACGTAAACAAAGATATGATGTGTTTTATTTCAAACAAAAAAACCTTTCCCGCTTTATGTATAACAATAAAACATAATTAATAAATTTAATTATTTTGCAGGAATGGTCAATATCACCATTCGGTACAGGCCTATATAAGATGGCATAATCGGGTTTTCACACAAAGGTGAGACACAAACTAAAAAAAAAAAAAAAGACAATAAAAAGCATGGAGGACTGCACCTAGCAAGATGGCTCCCTCCCAACATGGCAGCCTCCAGTTATATATATATAAACAAATTATGTATAAAAAAAAAACAAATATGGCCACTTCCAGTAACATATATAAACAAATGATATACGAAAAACAAATATGGCCGCCTCCAGTAACCTATACACAAAGATGGCAATGGAACGATGGTGACTAATTAGCGAGCGAAGGCGAGAGTCAATCTGCAGTAACATTTAAACAAAGATGGTGGCGTCGAGTAATGTATAAACAAAGATGGCTGCCTCCAGTAGCATGTAAACAAATGACGAATGAAAAAATCAAGATGGCGGAATGAGTATATGTGAGGGGGTGGAGGCGAGGGAGTCAGTCATCTGCTGGATTCGAACAGAGGTGAGTAATTGAGGATGCTGGGGGAGACCTCTGGGAATGTAAGTTTTTAATGTAAATTTTTGAACAAATTTTTTAATAAAAAAATTTTAAGGGATTTTTTTGGGAAAAAAGGAAATTTCGAGAGAAAAAATGGGAAATGGCTGCCGTAGTTAAAGGCTTTTTAATTAAAGGATTTTTAAAATCACATTTTATAAAAATAATTTCAAACTATTAAAAAAATGTTTAAAACAATTTTTAAATTGAATTTTTTAAATAATAAATTAGTTATAATTTTTTTTTATCGATTTTTGAGTTTTGTAATTTTTAAATTAAATTTTTCGTTATATATTTTTTAGATTTTTTAGAATTTTTTTGAAATTTTTTGGATTTTTTGGGTCACAGGTCAAGATCAAAGGTCATAGGTACTGATCCCTGTCTCCTGGTCACCTGGGTCGTTGATCCCTGGCCCTGGGGTCACTAATCCCTCTCGCCTGCTCCGGGAAAAATGGGAATTTCTAGGGTAAAAAGGGAAATTTTCAGAGAAAAAGGGAAAATTTTAGGGTAGTTTGGTTGATTTTGAGGGAAAAAAGAAAATTTTGAGGGAAAAAAGGAAAAGTTGGCGGTCGGGTAACGGAAAAAGATGGCGGCCAGATGAATCCTAATCCTACTCCCCAATCCCTTCAATAAACGTGTAGAATAAAATAAAATTACTGAATAATAATCTTACATGTGGAACACGTAACAACAATGGCACTTTTTATAATATAAGCGTGTGTGTACTCAGAGCTCAGATTTGCATACTACTTTTAGGTTCAATGTGTGTAAATTGTATGCGACACATAACCAGACGTTACAAGGTATTATATGTATATATGGTTGCAGATTAATTGGCTGTGTAGACAGTTACAATTAATTTAACATAATTTCCAAATTATGCTTTATTATCTGATTAAAACGAAGTGCGATGTAATTTTTGGTTATATCCATTTGTTGACACAGAGATCATTTGTAGGTTATATTTCTTGTGTTGTTAGACGGTATAACGCATTGTTCATTTATTCCCTAGAGAGTAGTAAGCATTGCATATTGTAAATCACGTGAACGAAAGAAAAGTATCCTGGTTGGCTCTCGTCTCACCATTGCTGGTTGGAGAAGAGATGGGGCGTGGTGAGACGACAGCCAATCAGAGAGCAGGTACTAACAGAAATTACGATGAAGTTCTAAGTCGAACGATTTTCTTTAACAGAACTAATACCACCACAGCAAAAAAAAAAAAATGGACGTGTGCGTGATGAAGAGATATTATGGTTTTTGTGTCATATTAAGTGGAATATTTAAATAATATAATCTTGGCAAATATGTTTTGAATGAAATCATGGATAATTGAAAACTAGTGACATTAATAGGATTTGTTTGGAGAAGATGAAGTAATAATTGCTTTAATTTGTTTGAGAAGACGTACGAGGAAATAAAAAATTGTGAAAATCATTACATTTTTAATTTCACTGAAAGGTTACAACTGCATATTGATGTTAACTAAAATGTTACATTTTATATTCTGTCAGTGCGTATACGCGTACTAAGTTCGTGAAAACACTCGCAACAAATTCGGCATACAAGTAGCACTAATGCAGTCCACCAGGCATAAGGAATTTTTAATCGATGTCGTATTTACTTTGCTATATGATTGCTATGCTCTTACATTTGAGTTAAACTTGCCTAAGAAAATATCTAACCGATTTGTAGGCAATTAGGCATGCTAGCAGATCTTATTGTGTGCAGTATATACACTATTTTGTGTCTCCTTTAGTCTGCCATAAACAGTTGCATATGTTTCAGAGTTTCATCTCTAACAATATTGCTGTCAACGAGATCTCAAGGTCTACATACTATCTTAGCGTTTAAGAAATTCATTACAAATTATTTGCATCTATGTAGAGGAATGTAAGTAGGGGCACCATGTATTTACTGACCCATAATTTATTCAAAATGGCGGTGATGCAGTTGCAATTCCCCCCTTCCCCACCGCACAACCCCGGAATTGTCTGAGGGGTTCCCCCTTCTCAACCCCCTGCGATGCAGTTGTCCAACCCCACCCCCTTAGAGGTGATGTCTGATGGGTTATGCCCCCCCCCCCCTCCATCACCTTCTGCACGTGCAATTGTGAATGCACTTCCTCACCCCTCCCCCTCCTGTGGGACTGCCGGAGATTTGAGGACCCATTTTGGTGGTCGTAATGGGCTAGCTGGCCGCCAGAGTTGGTAGCTTTAACGACCGGGGTTGGTATTGTGTTCGATTCCCGTACAGTGTACTATTTGCATAATAAAAGTACTCATGTTGTCCCTTGGACTGTTAAAGGCAGATTGATGAGGTTGGAAGGGAAATGCATTTAGGTGTGGTCTCGTCGACAGCTGGATGAGAAGTGAGGAGGTTCATGATGAGGGGGGAGGGGTAAATTAAGTTCCATAAGTGTGTGTGTGAATACTGTAATGAGTAGAGTATTTAATTGTGCGCTTACTCCAATTTATTATTATTCACATTGAGTAATTAATCATGCACTTGCATTTTGCAATGGACAATTACATGTACCGAAAGAATACATAGAGTAAAGGTATTACACATCTTCTCCTTAACACTGTCAGCTCCCAACTGACAAGAGTTTGCATATATGAGCCATTATAGCCACTGCCGCCATATTGGCAAGTGCTAGGGTTTCATAATTTTTTTCATTCTACCTCACATCATATGTTATTATTTTTAATTTATATTTTAATAAAAAAAGATTGTCTGTTGAGTAAAAGTGTAAAAAACATTACCATAACTGACTTGTAATTTTTTTTCCATCGCATTTATTTGTAATATTTTCTCCCACATTGTGTAAATGACAATCACTCTTTTCACGAGTGTCTGGAGAATAAGTTACGACCCTTGTTTGATATATTGATCCATCGCATTAATACATTTAAAATTATTAATATTATGCTTTTAGAACATATTTATACCCGACACTTTCTGTTACTGTTAGCTAAAATTTTACGTGTACCCTCGTGTTGCAATAATTATAGAAGGCAAGGTAAATAATAAATAAAACAAAAATTAAGATTGTAATACTTTTTACTATTCGCCCATTTATATTCCATCAACCACGAAAATAATATTTACACACAAATTCATTTATACACAAAATACACTCTTATTAAACAATTTATTCCCACAACAAATATTTACATCTTTATGCATCTCATTTCTGGAACACAGTTGTTTGGCATCATTTATATACATAAAAATTATTTACACTTCTAAATACAGGAGCACAATTCTTAGTGTCTCTTATTAGTTTGTCACAATCGGGTTATTATTTGCAGGATGTCCACCTTCCACGCTGGATGGCCAACCCTCACAACTGCAACTATTCATTGAAAGACAGGCATGACGACTCAGCAACGCTGACCTCACTGTTGAATGATGATGGTGTTGCGGGATTTAATACACTTGTGGAAAACCAGGAAAACTGTTGTTTGACATGTAGTTGGAGATGTGGCCTCTCAGTGGGACAGTCTCCCCTTCGAAGTCAATGGTCTCACAGCTGGGATACAGTGATGAAGATAGTCAACAGTTGTTGGTGCAGTTAGACCCTCGCAGTAGATGAAAGATGTTATTTCTGGTAGATGCGGTGGATGACATATCGGAAAATAATTCAAGAAATAATATTTCAAAAATTTAAATCACCCAGAAAATTCGGAAAATTTTGGGAAAACATTTAAAGAGTTGAATGTAGTGTTTGTCACTTTTGCTCCACCCCAGGGTTCAAATCGAAGATGGCAGAGCACACATCATCCTGGTATGATGACTAGCAGGTGACTAAATTACACCTTTATTGTTCCTTCATTGGTTATTAAATCGACATGCCTCCCCCCACAACACTATATTATATTGGATACCTAGTCAACCCCTCACCCAACTACCCCCTTTCAACGAGTTATTGGCTTTAACATCAAAACCGAACCCCAACACTTTGACCTTCCCTCCTACCATTTACCCACTGCGGCTCGAACCCCCACCACTACGCTAGTGATTTAAAGATGATGTGGCCTTGCGCATGGTTGGATGTTAGTTATATATTTCGTTCTCTGCATATAATTAACGTAGCCTTTGGCTACATTAATTATATGCAGGTTGGTTTCTATCCAGGTTGGTTTCTATCCTTAAAATGAAATTTTATATTAGTACGAAAGGACCATATAAATCAAAAATTTTGTTATTTTGACTAATACTACTAATTTGGCAGATTTAAGTGCATTAAATTTAGAATTTATTTATATTATTATAATAATTAGTGTTGATATTTGTTGATATTTTTATTTCTATTTTTTTCTTTTTTTCTTTTGGTTATTTTAGTTTTGGTTGGTGATGCTTTTTTGACTTTATTGGAACGTAGGATTTTAGGTTATATTCAAATTCGTAAGGGTCCTAATAAGGTTAGGCCATATCACAATTCTTCATCTGATGCGAGAGGTGACAATTCACTTTCTCTTCCCTGTTTTTTTTTTTTTTTTTTTAAAGCATTCAGTCTGTAACGTGTAACGTGTAAAACGTAATGAAACGATACGACTTCCTTGTACTCGCCATTATACAATGGGATACACAAAATGTAATGCAAAATAACAATCTGAGCGAAAAAAAGGGGTTCTGTACACATCTTTGTATACGAGGATGACATTGCGACAGCTTTAGTAGATGCAACGGATTTTCTGGGCGGAGTGCAAACTCTAGTTGCGCAGCCACGTTCGTACAAATTGAGAACTATAATCTGGTGTGCTTATTAAAAATCAGAATTATAGAACTGTGTGCGAACTGTAAATTACAATCCCCTTGGTGACGGTTAAAGGCAGTCTGACGAGTTACGTTTGCCATGCCCTGACCGGACTGTAAGCAGGAATACACACACACACACACACACACACACACTTGATCTTACCAATCTGGAGTAACATGTACCATTTGTGCACCCAGAAACACAGCAATCTGGTACTGAAAATTGCTTGGGGACAGAATAAATACACACACAAACAGGAACACCCCATGAGAAAATTTCGCTACTACTGCAAAATGACAATAATGGGCGACTGTGTTTGAAAAATGTCTGGGATTTTAGTTGAGCTCTGAATAATTTGAATTTTTCCAGGAAAAAAAAAAACTAAATAATTCATCCCGCTGGCAGTACCAATTAGCATATTATTTGTGGCTTCGAAAATATTAACCATGTAATTGAAATGTTTCAGCTTGGGGTAGTGGCCTTTGAAAAGCATGTGCCTTCGTGAAGGGTAGAATTAAAATACATGAAAATGTTCAGAAATCACGCAAAATTCTAAAAATGTTCCTCTAAAAACAATTAACTTTAAACAGAACGTTTGCGGCGACAAAACTAGCGACAGAGCAAGGATTCAGTTCAGGTTTTCCGCGGCAAAATGTCGGAAAAGTCGTGTACGTACGGAAAAACGACACGGTAGCGTGAAAATGTTCTAGAAGGTTGAATTAACAGTGTTGGGTGAAAAACTTTATTTATAATTTCATAGCTGGAATTGGTGTCCAAACGTAGAATTTCGATGATCTTAACGTTCCCTTTGATCAGGTACGCCGATGGGAAATCTTCGGCACCTTAACGGACATATCACGATTTCTAGCTAACTTATCTGAAAACTACGCGGAGGGAGGCTCTACATGCCTACTTATTGGTTTAAACTCCTCGTTTCTTCGTCTCTAGCAGACGGCCGGCAACTTCAGGGGTGCGAACTCGGACTTCCGTAGTAAAAACTTAAGTCAACACCTAGAGCACAGCCCACCCGGGCTGGCTACCTGACGTCACGTAACAAGGTGTCCGTCTTCTTCGTTGAAATCTTAACTTAAGAATGTTCTTTAAACACTGGCCAATCACGAGTGTTGAAATTTAAAATTTATTTGAACTGCCACTTAAAACTGACCCAATGTTAAAAATTAAAAAAAAAAAAAACGCAAATAGAGTCATACGGCCTTGCAAGTACATGTACACAATGTAAACATAGAAATACATGTAAATATGTGGTCAAATAAAAATACTGTTAAAAAAATAATAAATACGGTGGACTCTTTTCTCAAAATAAACAAATTAATCTTGCCCTAAAATAAAATAGATTACGTGAAAAAATAATATTGAGCTTGTTAAACACAGAAATTATGCGTTAAGAACTATTCATTATTATAGCTCGAAAAGCGTGTGTTACAAGTCTGGTAGGTTATTGTTTAATGTTCAGCTCTTCGATTAGATATGTCAGGTTCTTATCGGACTGCCTCGTAATTATGCATACATTTACCCGCCAAGGTAAATGAAATTCTCAAATTTAACATACCTATTCAGACCAACGAGCTATTGGAGTGTGTAAATATAAATATAAAGCATTACTTTTTAACAGTGTGCCTGCAACCAGCATCCAGATTGCCTATGTTGCCGATTATTCGATTCGCAAAACATTATTATTAAGCACTTGAAACTTGTAATTTATTATGACAGCTCGTTTTATAGATAGTCTTTTCTTCCATGATATTATTGGCCATCTGTCTATCAGTCTTTCGAATAATCACCCAATCAATCATTTTCATCACTCTTTTTATCCATCGCCTATCCATAGTCAATCGATATGTTTGTCATTGTTCCCATACATATGTATGGGAATACAATTAATTGACTAGATACATTCAAATCTGTACTTGATGACTGCATTAATGTATGCAGCCCACTGTCAGTGAATTAATGTTCAAAGTCTTCATTAATATTCGGTGTGCTTAATATTGATCAACTGGAAAGACCAACCATTCCAAACGAACACACTAGCTGGTTTACCAAATGTTCAGACCAAACACCCAGATTGTCCAGACCAAACATCCAGATTGTCCAGACCAAACACCCAGATTGTCCAGACCAAACATCCAGATTGTCCAGACCAAACATCCAGATTGTCCAGACCAAACATCCAGATTGTCCAGACCAAACATCCAGATTGTCCAGACCAAACATCCAGATTGTCCAGACCAAACACCCAGATTGTCCAGACCAAACATCCAGATTGTCCAGACCAACCAAGAAGACTTCAAACATACATTTAAAAAATAACTGAAAAAAAAACTCTAAACGGATCGTAAAAAAAAAACCTCAAAAACTACACCTTAAAAACAAAAACAAAAAAAGAAACCTCAAAATAAAACCTTAAAAAAGAAACATTAACATGAAACCTCAAAAAACCAACTTATAACCCAAAACCCCTAAACAAAATCTTTAAAAAAAAAACCTACAAAATAAACCAAAAATCAAATATCAGAAAGCAGCCTCAAAAAACAAACATGAAAAAATAAATCTAAAATATACCTCATAAATATACCTCTAAATAATACATAAAAAATCTACCTTTTAAACATACCTCAGAAAATATTCTTAAAAAAAAAAAAAAACTCAAAAACTTACCTCATAAAAATCTACCTTTTACAAACTTATATTAAAAAAAACCTCAAACACATATCTCAAAAACATTCATTCCTCAAATTATCGCTTCCTCAAAATATTCAACAGTACATTCGTTCGTTAAATAAAACTCAGTCTACTATAAATAAGCCGAAGAAGACTACTTTGGATTAAACTATAGCCTTATTTGTGCACCTGCTCGTAGATATTTGACTTACTAAACCTCTCGCAATTGATTTTATACCACACTGAGTTAATAAGTCTTTGAGAAAATCAGTAAGAACTGTATGAGAAATTTAACACTCTATTATGTGTACATAAATTTACAATTTTACTTATTACATATACTCTAACTTACTTTTTTAAGATGCTTGCAGATCATGTATACTACCTAATGGTCTTATATGATATAACCCATGTTCTTTAATTCATAGATTATAGAAGACATCTTATCAATGTCGGAGTGTTCTCTGCCTTTATGAAGGAAATGTCTGAGTCTATAAACATGTTAATTCGGGTCTTCGTGAATTAAGTAGCGAGAATCTTGCTGTCTTGTGTGTTCTTTAGGTTACGTATCACAGCAGACTTGCTGGGGGCGATGTGTGAGTATATTAGGAAAATCTCCAATCACCTTCATCACGAACATTGTCCCCGTTTTTGTCACTACATTTCTCTTTTTCATCGCAGACACTACCTGCTACTTCGTCAGAACAGTTATCACTGACAGTTATTTCCTTTGTACTAGTCTCGTTAGCAAAACCTTTACTGCTATTAGTGCTACATTATTTTTTTTTTAGAGCTTGTCCAGTTCACATGCCAGTTTACCAAGTGTATGTTTCCCACGAACCTACTGTATAGTGCACTGTTCCTCACTTGTTTGTCTGTAAATGAAGTCTGCAAAGTATTAGCAGGTGGAAGAGACGTCAACACATATTTTTTTCTTGGTAGTATAAGGGACACTATATTTGCAGATGTTTACATGTCTACTCGTATATCATCTCGAGCGAACTGCCTATAGGCATTTTTTTGCAGCTAATACTCACACGAGGCGGGTTCTTCGTACAATCACTCTTCTCGTGTCGCTCTTAACATCAAGCCGATGAAGGTGAAGTGAGGGTAGTATGGAGCAGCACCGGAATGAAAGGGCGAGGTTACCGAGAGAACCCCGAGAAGACCTGTCGACCAGCGGCATCATACGGCATGATTCACACATGCAAACGGGAGTTTTGAGAATTTTTCATAACCTGAAAGGTGAAATAAATTTTCGTCGGGGATAAAAAATAATAATCCCGAATACTCGGATTTGCATTGATGTGTGTCTGCAACCAGCGACAATATGCCATACGTTTCACTTTTTCTGGCACACTGAGTTCGGGGACGGTGGGGATACAGTACGCATGGAGCTTGGCTTTTTGCAGCAGGATTAAAAGTGTGTTTGGCCATCTCGTTTCCTGAGAAAGTGCCGCAGTGGCTTCTTTGGAGAGGCCAGTAGTCGGAGCCTTACATCTAATTACTCTGGGCATGACTGCCTCCAAACTTTTCCCGGTACATCTGTTGACATGCCTTAATTGAGCGTTTTTTTTCCAGTACGTAAGAACATACGCTTATCTATAATATACTGTGGCGGAGTGTTCTTCGTCACATTTGCCTACATTTATTTCTGTTTCCGATACTTCAGTACTCTGGGTGTTGGCATGTTATTATTTCTGTAACATACGAGTGTTGTATACATGTTTCTTACGTCCCAGCCTGCGACTGGGCAAGCTTGGAGCTGATTATCTCCTTGTTTCTGCGCTGAGGAATGCAGAGAGGTGCCGACCGGATGTGTAGCCTGTTGTTGCTTCCACTCACCTAACACAGCCGCTGAGCGGGTTGCTCGCTGATGAAAGTCAGGCGTAGCGCTGGATGACGTAATGTGATGTCATTGTATATAGAGTATTCTCGACGAGACCTCACGTCCACTGGCACAGGGGTCGCGGGGAGGGAGCGCCGACGAGTATTTGGGCGGGTGGGTGCGTGAGTACCCTGGGGTCATAGAGATTATTTTGCCTGCGCCGGAGGTACAGCGCCAGAGAGACGTCGATGGGAGACTGCGCCGAGAGGAAAGATGCTATGAATACCAGGGGAGGACGCTATGCTTCACACCAATGGCGATACTCTTCGTGAGACTACAGAATTTTAAGTATGTGTCGGGACTTCGTTTTTGTTGGTTCGGGGCACACTTTATCTTTCCCCGGACTTAGAGTCAGCCGTACTATTTTGGAGCTTGCCTTCGTGGTAATAAAGGGCTGAGTGATATTTATGAAGAAGTATTCACGTGGAACTCAGGGACACGAGTTGAGAAGAAAGACGTCCGGGGAAGTAGTAAAGAAACGGGGATTCTGGAAGCTGCAAATGTCGTCTCTGTGCGAGTTGAGCTGAGGACTGTGAATGCGAATGAGATGAGCCAAAGCACTGCCGGCATCGAAAGGTGTTTGGTGTGGGGAATATGCCTGACTCTGTTCTGGTTACGATTGGTATGGCTGAGATGCACTACCTACTCCCTAGGGAGTACGGTAATTACTATATCCTCGGCTTCTGACTGTGGAATGATTGATTTGGAGGGATCATCTCATGAGCACTGACAACACTTTGGTTATTGGGGATGGAGCTGTGTGTGAATTTGTTTGGGCATGTTGAGAACATGGACGGGGAAAAGTAGCATCTTTTATGGCAGTTACCTCTCAGGGAGTCTCTCGTTTAGATTTAAGGTGATTGTTGTAACATTTCTTGTGAGAGGGATGCCTTTCTGTGACTCAGAAGATAACAAAAGTAATTTTGTGAAACTATGTATGAGGAGTTTAACATTTTTATAGGAGTTGTATTGTAATTCATTATATATTTTATAAATTGTTAACCATTTTGAGTGGCGACTAATGGAAAGAGAGCTTCAAAAGACCACAGTTATATTTGGAAACATAAAATTTGTTATTGCTCATTTGTGCAGTAGCATATCACCTACCCTGGAATCAACAATAGTCAAATGTTCCCCTATTCTGTTTTTTCTGTAGTTTGGAATGTTAGCTTTCCATCCTTCCGTCGTCCTGTTTTAGAGTAGGAGTGGCGGAGGAGATCACTTGTGGCGGTTGGGATCTGAGATGGTACGTTGCCACCATACCGTGGCATTTCATCCCTATTTTCCTATCAGTTAGACTTACATTAATAACAACGCGCGATCAAACACTTCCAGCCACGAGGCACGACAGCTGCCTGCCGATATTCACACCACAGCGGACTGACTGACGACACTCTGGCGGCCACCAGGCAAAGCAACTACGGGCAGACACGTCACGCCAAACTCCAAGGTGGAATGACATAGACCCGTGCACATTTCGCAATCTATTCCGTTGTAACATCTCCATCGTGGAGCGTCGTGTTCAGTGTGTTTTGGACACGGGACGTCATCGCATTTCACACAAAGCAAAGTAGATCGGTCGAAAATTTCGTTACAATATCTTCATTATTGTTAAAGTTAATAACAAAAAAAAAAGACTCGGCTTGGAGTTGGCCACTGCATAAAAAGTCTTTATTTGCTTCGATAAATCATTAAAATAATGTTTACAATTTCTTAATTCCTCTTTTACATTAATTTGTCATACTGCAGTGTTTTTTTAGGATAACATTTTTTTTGTAGTTTAAATTTACTGTAATCACACAAGCTTTGTTTCCTGACATATTTATGTCAAAATATATTATAAACCATTTGTAATGTTATTCATTTAATTTTTGAAAACTGTTTAAACGTTTTTTAAAAAGTAAGATACATACGAACAAAATAATGTTCGGTTCTCTAACATAAATAATTCGAGGCGCTATTGAAATTATGGTGTTCTCTTATCTAATGAAAAGTCCTTTTTCAGAGTAAATGTCCTTTTTTATTCTAATAAGTGTCTGGTAATTTATCTATAATTGTAATAATTTAATATAAACTGCAACTCCGTTGATCAAAACTGCACCTAGAAAGTGTACGAGGAAAAAAATGTGGAACTAGGACAGCAAGCAGTGTGCGAAACAATTTTCAAGGAAAGGGGGAAGCTGTACGGATTTACCCTTCTTATAAAATGTTTTTCCTGACTCATGTATAGGCTGTTCACGGTAAAACGAGCACTTTTGAAAGCCCTGATGAAGATCTACTTGTATGTACGTTGTGTATTATTTGCAGCATGTAAAATTAACACCAGCAAGGGCCTCATCTCTTTATACATGCGTCGGTCCAGAGAAACTGTGAAATTATAAGAAAAGTAAATATTTTACATACAAACACGCTCATTTTTACACTTCGATGCGTTAAAAAAAAACAGAAAGTGAAAGAAACGACTTAGTCATCACATATGGAAATAACACTTTGTATTCGATGTTAATATATGGAACTATTTTCCATCCATCGTTACCAACTTTACTGTGCGCATGCCACTCAGTGTGCCCGTAGGAACAGTGACTTTTCTCTAAGGTTGATTTTAAAAGTGCTCACTTTATCTTGAATAGCCTTTAGGAAGAATGATTCTTCTGCCAGCGAAAGTAGTGATGTTGCTTCCTGGTAAAATAATAATGCATGGATCCCACTGAAACGGATCGTTTCCACGCAATGGAAAGTACTGGCTGGAAAACATACTACGCCACAAGAGATAATATATACTGACTGTCGAAATCTATGTTTTCGGAGTAGCGCTAAATTTCGCGTGACCTGGATATAATCTATTTGTGGTTTATACACCATTTTTAAAAACAAGAACTTGGAAAAATCACCCCACGATGGCGTGCTTTGTTGTTTCTCAAATATATCGCGTATTACATGCTGTTAATACTTCTTTTTCAATCAAATAAACTTATTTTCAGGAAATTAAATTTTTACTTATATTTAATGTAAAATATATATTACTTAATGCATAATGAACATGAATAAAACCAGGAAGGACATATATGTGTTGGTAATGCATAGTAAGAAGTAGTCCTTATGCAAAATATAATTTAAGTGTGTGCGCATGAATGCGGTGTGTTATCCCTTTGGTGTAATTTTCTAGAATCAGTCAAACTTTGTTTGGATGAGGCGGAGGAATATCTTGGAAGTAGAAATTCAGCACGGCTTCAGAAAAGTTGGAAGAATCAGCATGAATATACTGTGTACTTAATTTCTCACCAGGCACGGAGTAAAGACTCATAATATTTAGAAACGGTGGTTTACAGCGGAAAAAAATTTAGGGCTTGATAGGATTCAACATACTGTACACATATCCGAAGGTTTTCTTCCCTTACTGGCTGTTATGCATGCATGAAGGTAGTGCCCCTTTTTACTGGACCTATTAGGATTCTGATACTATAAGGTAGAAAGTTCGTTATTGGTCTGGAAGCAACTTAGCCTAGTTAAAACCTCGTTCATTCAATCATGAAGGAATAAACTAGCTGGAGTGTTATAGAAGATATGTTGGCTCAAATGATTTTCTCGATTTTCCACCATCTGTAATAATTTTGCAGTTTGATTATAACTTATAAGATTGTGAATATATCCTCTACCAGATATCAGCCACTATGCTGGTAAACACGAAAATTTAAAAGTCTGGAGTTCACTAAAAAAAAGGTCCCCCCTTCACATGTATTAACCGTTTTATAATACCTAACATTAGTTATGAAAACCGAAACGAAATGAATGTAGTAATAAATAAACTTAATATTATTTAGAGAGCAAATTACAAATTATAAGAAAACTCCCGTTCTCCCGAACACTTTCATCCTCTTTCCAAGGAGAAATGTAGGACTGGAGGAAGCAAACAGAACGACTGCTTACCTCGCCGAAGGAACGCGGCAGGGTAACTCGCTTGCGAGTTCGATTCATCGCTAGTCGCTCCCGTTTGTGGAAAGAAATACTAGATAGCAGCACTATGCGTGTACAGTACGGGAGTTAACGAAAACTCTGTCGAATCGGAAACGGGAAACTAACAGTTAAATGTGTTTCAATTTATAGTTAAGGCTAAAACTATAAAGTGTCAAGCATTTCCAATATGTATTAGGCAAGCATTGCTTACCTTTCGTCTATGAAATAAATGCCACTGCCCCTCCCCCCCCCCCCCCTCAGTTAGTAATGAAGTTTAATTCTCACCGTGGAACGAGGCGAAACAAGCAGGAAACAGAGGAGAGAATTGAACGCCAATTACGACCGCAGCAGTGCGAATGTGTGTTGGTGCAGTATTGTGAGCCCCCACCCCCTCCCTTGGAGTAAACATTGGCACGTGGTGTGTCAGCGGGCGCCCCACTTGACCGCGTAACGACGTTCGCTCTCTCACGTAGCCCGCAGTCGAATGCAGCATCTAACCCTCGCTCCTCCCACGCAGGGAGGGGAGGGGAGTGGCTGCCGGGACGGTCTGTGAAGTGACGAATTTCACTCTAAATCTGAATCAGTGAGAATTCCACTATTTCAATCAGTCAAACGTATCTGACTGATACATCAGTAACTTCAATGTATTTAACTGATGAACCAGTGAAAAATGCCGTATTTCCTTCACTGATTTATTCCGTGACATTTCCCACTGAATCGTCAGTCATTTTTTTCACTGTTTACTTGGTGGTTTATTTTTTAACTGATGGATCAGTGAAACTGCGTGTAAAAATGGCGTTAAATAACGGTAAACAACACATTTGGGAAATAAAGTTCTACAGCACATCGTTGCAAAAGCCGCCGCATGAACTGTAAACGTTGCTGGTAGTCTTCAACTTCAAATGGTGCACTTCCTGTCATCAGCTGTTCATTCACAACTCTCCCCACAGCCATGTGTCCAGTGCGGACCGCATGTGCCACTTGGCGGGTGCAGGTAGATGGCAACACGCGGAGCCTCCACAGAATCTCCTCCTCAAAATAAGGTGTTCGTGCCGACAGGTGTTAGTCCTATACACCTGTACCTTGTACGGAATTGGGACAGGTACGCTCGGTTCACAGCGTACGATGATCGCTTTGACGTCACGTAAACACACCACGTGACACTTTCACTCGCCATAAATTTTCCCAGTTCGCGAAGACTCCTATCAATGGCTGTCGACATTGAATTATGTGGTACGCGTCTGTTTCAATGCGTGCTGCAGATCTACTGTTACTCTACGCAGCCCCGCACACAATGTGAATATCGGCCATTTCAGCCCATGCAAAATGATCCATTTCGCGGTACTCCAACTAAGCCTCTGTTCCACTCCTCTAAACACTAGTACAATAATACGATGGTTTCGGACCTAGTGAACGACTGAATACCGGCTGTCCCAAACCTACCGTACGAACCCTTTTTCTCGAAAACGGTGCATCCAAGCCTTTTCGGGTAAAATGCTTGGTAGGCAAACCCTTAAGGACGAATTGAATGGCGAACACTACAGTGTCTAGAATCTGCGGTAAACTAGAGGACACGATGGTAACTTCAGAATTTCAAATGGGAAGGTGGTACGAAATTAGTATCGTTAAATAAATCTCGCGAAACTGATCATCTTTGTCTAGAAAGTCTTACGGTATGTGTCGCCGTAGTGAAAATATGGCCATGTTCTCTGTCTGGCGCATCCTATATCGCATCGTGCCACGCCACCCAGCCCAAACGAGGCGAGCGGGAACTGTTGACGCTAGATAGCAGTACTTGCATTTTCCGTCTATATGTGCCATCCGTCATGTCGAATAAGCGACGTTTTGGCAGTGCTTACACTGCAGAAGTTTCTAGCGTGGTTTTTACTTTGTTCCTGTTATTCATGCAGTAGTGTCGTATTCAACCGAAGAAGCATTTGACATGGTTATGGTGCTCGGCAAATATCGCCAGAATTACCGACAATCAGAGCGTCTCTATGCAGGTAGATATCGATATCGCCCACGACGGTTACGACAAGGACTGTTCGAGATATCGAGTATCGATAATTATCGATATGAAAATAAATTATCGTACATGTAACTTTGAAAAATATCGGTATATCGATGTTTTGACACTATCGAAGTTTTAGGTATTATCGAAATTTTCGGTAATATCGAAACTTTTGGCATTATCGAAATTATCGGTACCATCCAAATGTTCCGTATTATCTCATTTTCGGTATTGTCGAAATTTTCGGTATTTTAAACATTTCCGGTATTATCGAAATTTACCTTATTATCGATTATATCGGCATTTACCATATTATCTTCATTCTTGCTATTATCTAGTCTTAAAATTTAAAATAATTTTGTCGCCTGCAATTCAGTCTCTTTCTGTTGTATGCAAACAAGAATAAAATATAGCATGATTGTAACACATTTATATGTTTATAACTCTTTTATATCATCGCCTGGCTAATACAACGTTCAAGTTAGTTGGCTCATAGTTTTTTTTTTTTTTCGGTCCACGCTCATGTGTAAATAAATAGCGGTTTACGACCAACCAACGTTTCAGTTTGTATCTCCTGAAATAAAGTATTCATTAACGTAATAAATAAAAAATTTCTATATGTTCTGAGTGAAGTGACATTGTCGTTAGTTTCTTTCTGCTGTGTTTAAACGTAGTTTCTTATCCCAGATATCCTTTAAATTCCAGATAGCATGCCGACCAGGAAAACGAGATACTTCATGCAATTGAAGTCGGTACCTTGAATAAACTTTAAGAAACTTCTGACGAGTGTGTTTTGTTATATTTGCGATGTGTGCTGCAAATTCTGAAAGCTTTAAAGTATTTACGCGATTCGCAATTTACGAGAGTATAAGCAAAATGTATGTCTGGGGCTAAAGGATCCCGGAGTAGAAGCCAGGCAGCGTGGGTCCGCCATCTTCGAGTTTCCATTTTTTCCCCTTTATCCCGAAATTTTTTTTTTTTTTTTTCGCTGAAAATTACTCATTTTCCCCATTTCCAAAAAAAAAAAAATCCGTTTTTTTTTTTGCAGAGCAGGTGACAGGGATTCGTGACTCCGAGACAGGAGAGCAGGTTTCAGGACCCATGACCCCAAAAATCCAAAAAGGTCCCGACAATTTTTTTAAAATTCCAAACAATTGATTTTTTAAAGAATATAAAAAATTTAGTTATACATTTTAGTCCCCGGTGGCCATCCCCCCTAAAAAAATTCCCTTAAAAGATTCGCTTTTTCCTTAAAAAAAATTCCAAAAAAATTCCTAAATGTCAAAAAGCATATTATGTTACTGACTACTAGAGCTATCATGGAAGTCAGTGACCCTGACACCAAGACCCCGAATAACGTTAAGAACGAAAATCCGAGAAAAAATTCATATAAGTTAACAAGCATAATACATTACTGATTACAACTGCTACTGCGTCCCCCGTGTTGGGTGCTCTAGCCACAAAGCTACTGTGGCCCCACTATTGGGTGTTCTAGCCACTGAGCTACTGTGGCCCCACTGATTTGTGCTCTAGCACCTGAAGTACTGCTGCCCCACGATTGGGTGCACTAGCCACTGAGCTACTGCAATCCCACTAATTGGTGCTCTAGCCCCTGAGCTACTGAGTCCCCACTATTTGGTACTCTAGCAACTCCGCCACTCCGGCTCCAATATTGGGTGCTCTAGCCCCTGAGCAACTGCGGACCCATTGTTGGCTCCTTTAATAGCTGAGATACCGCGGCCCCACTATTTGGTGCTCTTGCCACTGTGCTACTGCGGCCCTCTTATTTGGGGCTTCAGCCACAGACCTATTGCTTCTTCACTATTGGGTGCTCCAGTCACTATGCTACTGCAGCGCCACTATTCGGTGCTCTAGCCACTGAGCTACTGCGGCCCCACTTCTGGTTGCTCTAGCCAATGAGCGTCTGGGGCCCCACTATTTTGTGCTCTAGACTTTGAGCTACTGCTCCCCCCGTATTTTATTATCTAGCCACTGTGGCCCCTCTATTGGATGCTCTAGCCACTGAGCTACTGTGACCCCAATAATTTGTGCTCTAGCATCTGAGCTACTGCTGCTCAAATATTGGGTGCTCTAGCCACTGCGGCCCAACTATTCGGTGCTCTAGCCCCTGAGTTACTGCGGCACCACTATTG
The DNA here is from genome assembly GCA_029891345.1 of Dryococelus australis. Classification (NCBI taxonomy): domain Eukaryota; kingdom Metazoa; phylum Arthropoda; class Insecta; order Phasmatodea; family Phasmatidae; genus Dryococelus; species Dryococelus australis. Next base: position 135,984,263 of record CM057000.1, read on the forward strand.
AATTGCTCTAGCCCCTGAGCTACTGCAGCACCACTAATTAGTGCTCTAGCCCCTGAGCAACTGCGGCCCCACTATTGGGTATTCTAGCCGCTGACTTACTGCGGAACCACTTATAAGTGCTCTAACCAGTGAACTACAGTGGCCCCACGTACTACTGCTCCAGCCCCTGAGATACTTATACCCTACTTATTGGTGCTCTAGCCTCTGAGCAACTGCGGCCCCACTGTTTGCTTCTTGCCACTGAGATATTGCTGTCCCACTATTTGGTGCTCTTGTCACTGTGCTACTGCAGCCCTCTTATTGGGTGCTTTATCCACAGAGCTACTGTTTCCTTTCTATAGGGTGCTCCAGTCATTGAGCTACTGCGGTACCACAATTCGGTGCTCTAGTCACTGAGCTAATTCGGCCCCACTACTGGTTGCTCTAGCCAATGAGCGTCTGTGGCCCCACTGTTTTGTGCTCTAGACATTGAGCTACTGTGGCCCCCGTGTTGGGAGTTCTAACCACTCAACTACTGTGGCCCCACTATTGGGTGCTCTAGCCACTGCGCCACTGCGACCCCTCTAATTGGTGTTCTAGCCCCTGAGATACTGCAACACCACTATTGGGTGCTCAAACCACAACATCACTCTTACCCCTCTAATTGGAGCTCTAGCCCCTGAGATACTTCGTCCCTATAATTGGGTGTTCTAACCACTGTGTTACGCAGGCCCCACTATTTTGTACTGTAGACACTGAGTTACTACATCCCCCGTATTTTGTGCTCTAGCCACTGAGTTACTGTGGCCCCACTATTGGGTGCTTTTGCCAATGTGCAAATACGGTCCTCTTATTGGGTACTTTAGCCGCAAAGTTACTGCTACCTCATTATCGGGTGCTCCAGTCACTGAGATACTGCAGCCCCACTATTGGTTGCTCTAGCTACTGAGCTACTGCTGTCCCACTATTGAGTGCTCTAGCCAATGAGCTACTGTGGCCCTAATATTCGGTGATCTAGCCCCTGAACTACTGCTTCCTCACTATTGGGTGCTCTATCAACTGTGTCACTGTTACCCCTCTAATTGGAGCGCTAGCCCCTGAGATATTTCGGCCCCATTATTGGGTGTTCTAACCACTGTGCAACTGTGGCCCCACTATTTTGTGCTGTAGACACTGAGCTACTGAGTCCCCAGTAATTTGTTCTCTAGCCACTGCATCACTGTTACCCATCTAATTGGAGCTCTAGCCCCTGAGTTACTTCGGCCCCATTATTGGGTGTTCTAACCACTGCACTACTATGGCCCCACTATCTTGTGCTGTAGACATGGAGTTTACTGCATCCCCCGTGTTTTGTGCTCTAGCCACTGAGCTATTGCGGTCCCACTATTGGTTGCTCTATCCACTTCGCCACTCCGGCCCCAATATTGGGTGCTCTAGCCACTGAGCTATTGCGGCCCCACTATTGGTTGCTCTATCCACTGCGCCACTCCGGCCCCAATATTGGGTGCTCTAGCCACTGAGTTACTGCGGTCACACTATTGGATGTTTTATTCAATGAGCTACTGCAGCTTCAATATTTAATGCTCTAGCCCCTAAGCTACTGCTGCTCCACTATTGGGTGCTCTAGCCACTGTGTCACTGTTATTCCTCTAATTGGAGCTCTAGCCCCTAAAAATCTTCGGCCCAATTATTGGGTGTTATAACCACTGCGCTACTGTGGCCCCATTGTGTTGTGCTGTAGACACTGAGTTATTGCGTCCCCCGTATTTTGTGCTCTAGCCACTGAGCTACTGTGGCTCCACGATTGGGTGCTCTAGCAACTGAGCTACTACGACCCCACTACTGGTTGCTCTAGCCAATGAGTGTCTGCGGGCTCACTATTTTGTGCTCCAGACGCGGAGCTACTGCGGCCCCCATAAAGGATGCTCTAGCCACTCAGCTACTCTGTCCCTACTATAGGGTGCTCTAGCCACTGAGCTACTGTGGCTCCACGATTGGGTGCTCTAGCAACTGAGCTACTACGACCCCACTGCTGGTTGCTCTAGCCAATGAGTGTCTGCGGGCTCACTATTTTGTGCTCCAGACGCGGAGCTACTGCGGCCCCCATAAAGGATGCTCTAGCCACTGAGCTACTGTGGCTCCACGATTGGGTGCTCTAGCAACTGAGCTACTACGATCCCACAACTGGTTGCTCTAGCCAATGAGTGTCTGCGGGCTCACTATTTTGTGCTCCAGACGCGGAGCTACTGCGGCCCCCATAAAGGATGCTCTAGCCACTCAGCTACTCTGTCCCTACTATAGGGTGCTCTAGCCACTGAGCTACTGTGGTCCCACTATTGGGTGCTCTAGCCATGAAGTTACTGCGGTCCCACTATTCGTTGCCAAACCACTGAGCTACTGTGTCCTTACTATTGGGTACTCTAGCCAATTGGAGTGCAACAGAGAAGAGAAGTCGTTCTAGACGACTTATGAAAACTGTTCACTTTGAACGAAGAACAACTGCGATCGGAATTCGTTCGAAGGTAGTGTAACCTCTTCAATAGCTGAACTTGTTTAAGTGACCTAGTTCTGCATCCTATGTAACTGCTGCCTTAGAAGATTTGTTCGGGTAACCTGAGCTTTCTACTACATACTTCTGCTCTTTTCTTGCTGTTTTTCATTTTGAGCATTCGTTTGACCGGAAGTGGTTTTTTGGATGGCTGTTCGGTCATCAGGAGCTCTGCTCCTTTTCTCACAAAGAACATGAACTTTCTGTTCTTTCTGTCGTGGAAGAGCAGCATCCAACAGTATTACTGTCTGTATGAAGTCGCTCTCAGATGAATGTATCACCAGAGCGAGGGCGGCTCGGTACTCCTGCCGGGCTCTGCTAGCTGCCACTTCCAAACTTCTTAGAACTCCAACTCTGAGTTGTAGTTGCATATCAAGCTGACTTTTTTGGTCATGAAATTATAGAGTGACTCCTCCCCCTCCCTTGCTCTGAATTATTACCGCCTCTTGCATGGAGGGATTTGTATGTGTTTGCAAAGCTGTATATAAACATGTGGCTATACTCCGCCCATGTAATGCCGTAGTGGTTTACTCCAAACCACCATGACTTTGCATCGCCTTCAAGGCGCTCGCCGATACACGAAGGCCAGTCCTCTGGATCTACCCCATATCTGCTAAGACGGCTCTCGCAAGCTTTCAGAAACGCCACTGGGTCTTCATTTACTGCTCCATCGTAGCGCGGCAGCGACTGGAAACGGGCTGGTGTAACAGTAGAGGCGTTTGCACCTGTATGCGGAATCTGCTATTTGTTGACATTGGTATGTGGGCCCCTTCTGCCCCTGAAGCTTGTACAATCTGCAACAACTATGTGGAACACTAGGATGGGCGTGGCAACTCCAATGTAGGCACTGGCTGTGCCGGATGAACGGCGCCATGAAACTCGCTGTCTGTTCTCACTGTTCCAGGTATTTGTAACCTCTGTAGCATGACGGGCCGTAGCATGTGCTGTACTGGAAAAAAAAGGCGCCAAATTTGTGTGTTTACATTATAGTCTGGACTACGAGATAGTGATAGTTTTGCTTCTAAATGTTTTTTGTCACTTGCAAATATGTTTGGCCATCTTCTGAGAACTACTGTAGAGGATGTAAATGTAGTTGTAGACAATGATGAAAAAAATTTTACGTTCATCCTTGAAGACAAGTATTAAAATGACAGTCGCAGTGATTATTAAATACTTGTCATAACCTATCACAGGCCACTTTAATGTGCTAAGCAATAAAACTGACGCCGAATTGCCCCTAATAACCAATAACATTGGTAATAACTTCAGCTGTGTTCGAATTTACCAACTAAGGGCCCTTATCTGGCTTCGTGCCCTCGGAAAGTGCATCCCGGAAGCGACTTCACATTGTCGCTGTCCGAATTCACAGCAAGGGCACATTATGCATCCTAGAATGTCCCCTTCAACCAAGTGCCCGAGCAACTTGCCCTTCTCGAGCCCTGGATAGTTTTTCGATTCGGAATGTTTAAAATTGAAATATTTCATTTGTTTGTGTTTGTTTTGCGTTTACAACTCTGCACGGCCGCAGAAAAAACACTTGCGAACGTCGCAAATACAAACGAAACTTGCATGGAGCGAAATTCGGCAGAGTAAAACTCGAGGTGGAAACGCATACAAGTGTCCGAATCCACTTAATATATCTATGGAAGGGAACAAGGGCTCGTGGAACGGGAAGAGATCAAGGGTAAGTGACCAAGGGTACATTGCACCGAAATCGAACACAGCCATTTGTTTTATAAAGCGTCGCAAGGTTAGTGTTATGTCGAAAATACAACTGTCATTGCATAGCCTATTTTACAGTATTTGATGCTAGTACGGTTGGGTTACCAGGCATCCTCCTTAACCGTGCATGCCCTTTTCTTGCCGCCTCTAAACTGTTCGTCGCCTTACAGTGCCATACTCAATGAAGTTGAAAATTGCAGATTGACTCATGTTGTGATCAGTTGATTAGTAGTAAACAGTTCCGTGATTTTTGGCGTTCTGTTGGTAGCAGAAAAGAGCAGTGCGATTTTTGCTCTTCCCTGCTCTCAGAAATTCTCAACTTGCTCTCAAGATTAAAAAGCTCAGGTCGCCCGAACAAACCTAGAATAACTATGCTTTTGAAATAGCGGGAACTCAGAGAATATTTAGTGCAGTTATTATGTACTGTGCTAGATGACGATGATAACTATGAAGAGTTTTTTTTTAAATTATGTTATGAACAAACAACATAAAAAAAACACTGCATTAAGCAGTAGGGACCAACTGCGATAATACAATACCTTTATATTAGGTCTCAGTAAAGTATAAAATGTAATAACCGGGCTACAATGACTGGCCAAAGCAGCTAAACATTTATAATTTTACATATTTTCATTGTTTCCAAATTTTAAAACTTATTTTCGTCTACTTGTTTGTTTTTGTTGCTGCGGTGTTTACATATTTACATGCCATTTGACATGTGTCATCTGCTTGAGCCAAGTTTAGCCTGCTGTCGAGCAATAATACAATATTACAAATAATACATATACTCGCAATTACGCTACTGCCCGGTAGCGAGCTCTCTCACCTCTCCCTTATCCGACTAAATTCCTCTTCTACTCCCTTCCTGACCTTCCCAAACTACCTCCCAGGTACCAATTCCGCCCGCAACACATTCCACTCCCTCACAGACCTCACAAGCATGGACTGCCTAGGCCCCCGTTCTATTCTCCTTCACATCCTTTAAAGCTTCTCACTGTTGTTTCCTCTTCCTCTAAATACCTCCTTACTTAGCTTGCAGTGTAGACCTCCCTATCCTCCCTCTTCATTCACCACCCTATACATCCTGACTAGCTGTTCAACTTTTATCCTATCCTTCAATGAGCTCCACACATTTCTTTCATCATCACTGATGGCCTAGATTTCCCTTATTCCTCATCATCCTGCCGCTGCCTTCTCCAAGTACCCTTCAGCCATCTTTCTGCCCTTCTCTATACCTTTTCAAGCTCTCGTACCTCCAACTCCATGCATGGGCCCCATACTGCCGCAGCATATTCTAACATTGGCCGTATCATTGTGCCATATGCCTTCTCCTTCATCTCACAGCTGACTCCCTTCAGCGCCCTTCTTCCCTTTGCAACCACCCTCTCTACCTGGTTTTTCCACCTGAGATCTCCCTGCAGTACAATCCCTAGAAACTCATATTCTGCTGCTTCTTCTATTTCTTTTCCCTCCCATCTGTACATGTCCCTGTGTATCACCTTCTTCCTTGTAAACCTCACTACCTTAGTTTTTCTTACATTTATCTTCATTTTGTTTTCTGTGGTTCACAACACAATCACCTGCAAACATTCTTATTTTTCCCCTAATCCCCAAACCCATGTCATTTACCATTATGGTAAACAACAAAGGACCCAGCACGCTTCTCTGTGGCACCCCTGATGTAACCACCCCTTCCCTCGATATTGCCTCACCCACTGCCTTCGCCTCCTGAGGAAGTCCCATATCCATTCCACTACCCTCCTGTCTGGTATCAGTGCCTCCACTTTCCTCATCAATGTCCCATGGGGCACCTTATCCAAATGCTTTCTCAAAATCTATGAAGCAGGCATCCACCTGCTTTCCCTCATCAACTACCTGTGCCAGATCCTCTAATAGTCCAGCTAACTAAGTCTCACATGAGTATCTCTTCCTGAAACCATGCTGTGACTCCTCTAACCAATTCCTCTTGTTCATAACCCTCACCACATACTGGACCATCAGCCTCTCCATTACTTTTCCCGTACTCGATGTGAGACTCACCAGTCTATAGCTACCAGGCCTCCCCCTATCCTCTCCCTGTTTGTGTATAAGTACCATCATCGCATCCTTCTAACCTTGTGGAAACTTTCCCTCTCCTAAGAACATGTTAAACAGCACCTCCAAATATTTCACCAACTCCCTCCCACCAAATTTAGTGCTACGTTTCCTATCCCATCTGGTCCCCATGCCTTACTGCTCTTCAAACCCCTAATTACCTTTTCCTATTTCCCACTCCCTCATCTTAAACTTACTAAACACCCATCCTATTCGAATCCGCCTCAAACACTGTCAAGTACTGGCCTTGCAGCATCTCCGATTTTTCTTGATCATTTGTCGCATACTTACCATCACTTCCTTTTAGCAGAGGGATCCCTTCCTCCCCTCCCCTTAACTTCCTTACATACCTAAACAATTCCTCCCATTCCTTGCCTTTTCCTTCTTCCACCATGTTCCCTAAAAATACATTAGTTGCCTGTTTGAACATCCTTTCGAGCTCCCTACCCATCTGTTTCATCATTTCCTTAGATCTTATCATCCCTTCATTTCACCACTTGGTATGTAATTGTCTACACTTCCTTTTCATTTTTTGAATCTCCTGTCCATAATATGGTGGATCTCCCCCAGTCCGAAATTTTTTCTTTGGCACGAATTTCTCCAGCATAACCTCTATTACTCCTCTAAACTCCTTCCATAATTTTTCCACACTTTACCCCATAGACCATTTTTTTCAAACCTGTCTCTCAGAAAGATTTCTGCCCCCTTCTTGTCTCATCTCCCATACTGCCACACCAACCTTTCTGCCATTTGCTCTTCCCTCATCCTGCCAATCACAATTTCCACAACCAGGATATGGTGGTCGCTTATAACATCCAATACTATTGCATCAACTACAGCATTCCCCGAATCTGACGAACACCACATCCAGCACTGACCCAACACCCTCCTCATTCCACCTCGTAGGTGTTTCTACTACCTGGACTAATCTGCTGTTGACTAACTGTGCTGCCATTCTCTGCATCGTGCTACCCATTCCTTCTGCACCCTCTATCCATTTCACACCTGGCATATTCAAATCCCCTGCTACAGCAACCCACTGCCTGTCCTTCAATCTATCGACTCTTGCCTTGATCATCTCAATTGCCTGCCATCCCTGTCCTGGTAGTCTATACACTGCCAGCAAAGTAATCTTCCTATTGCTACCACCACTTAATATAATTTATATTACCTCAACATCCTCACTAACCCATTCTACCACCCCTTTCAGCACATTCCTTACACACACCATTATTCCTCCTCATCTCCCATCCCTGTCTCTTCTGAAGATGGTGAACTTATCTTACCTACATTCAATGTCCAGTACTTCCGCAGTCAGCCAAGTCTCCACAACTACCACTATATCCGTCCCATATCCTTCAACCTTTCCCCAGAAGCCCTCCAGCTTGTTGTACACACTCCTACAGTTCACCACCACCATTATTCTTATGCCGATACTCTGCTTTACCCTCCTACTTTGTTTAGCCCCTATCTCCATCCCTGCGGTCTCATCAATGCTATCCTCTCCATTTCTCTCCACTTCTGTTTCCTTGCTGCTCATTGATTGCTATTTCAAAAATTGCTGCACGGCCCTGACCCTCCCCATACAGCCAGCTACTTCCCTACCTAGCAGATCACCTAGAATACTCTTTCCCTGCTCTGTCAGGTGAACCTGGTCCCTCCCTACACTTTCCCAGCCTACCCATTTCCTACTATCTATAAATGTAGCCCCCAAATCCCTACATACTCTTTCATAAACCTCACTCGCAATCACTGCCTTCCTGTAGTTTAATGCTTTTCTAACCAGCATACCACTGACTACTGCCCTAGTTCTTGGGGATTTCCCCCGCACTTTCATCAGCAATCATTCCTGACCTTTTCCTCCATCCTCTCAATCCTATGCATCGTTTCCCTCTCTTTCCTGCTCATCAATTCTACCATCTCCCCTTTAAACCTGTCATCCTTAGCCACTTCCACCCTTGTCACTGGCATATCCTCTAAAAAAAACTTCCCTTAAGCATATCCCAACTCTAGTTTCCACCGTCTCCACTTATTTGTGTTTCCTTTTCTAAAGGGTAACCCGGGTGACTTTCCGAATGCGAGTTAACTTTAACTCGATCACTTTTCGGACGCACCGAGTAAACGTTTTAACCTGATCGAGTTAATCGGGTGACTTTTCGTAAGCACCTCATGAAGGCAGAGCAGTCACCGTTGTATGACTAAAAACATCTACATTTATGGGATAAAAAAACTCTTTTACTATAATATGCGCAGAAGGAAACAAGGTACTGTACCACATTTTGAACTCGTAGTATGGTGTGTTGAAGTTATTGCCTTTTGTGTGCTCAACAACTAACCGATCTTAACCTACAAGTAATTGTTGAGTTCTTAACCTGCCTTGGCTTGCGAAAAATTGGGAAAGAGTTTAATGTGATCACTCCACGATGTTTTCAGTAAAGAGAAAATGACGGCTCGGAGACAATACAACAGAAAAAGGGTATCCAGACAACCTATAGACGACTATAGCAATTGTTACCATTTTTTATGTGGATACATGTGGATAGTTTTTTACAAGATTGTGTGGTTGTGTGGACTTAATGAAGTACATATATTAGCCTGCATAAAAGTAGAAGTAAGCTGTTGGCCGACACAATCTTTTATATAATTGTTTTTCCATTTTTTTGTATATGGTATGGTACTGTTATAGGAAGTAAATATAAATAATCTATTCAATAGAACCCTTCTTCATAATGAGTAAAAAATGGTCAATAATAACTTTCTTGTGTTGGCGTAGGTCTCGGGAGAGAAAGGTTGTTAGTGTTTAGGTTAACGAGTGTTAATTTCTTCACAAAGCATCCCAGTTTGAGACCTGTGTTGGCACAGTCTAATAGCACAGGACAAAGGCCCCCCCTCCACTTGACGATGGCGTTTGTTGTGTGGCGGTCTAAATGTTAATCTGTTATGACAGGCAATTAATAATCCATGTAATTGTATGATGCCATCCTTCACGCAACTGTGATGTGATACCTGCATACAAACAGTTGTTTACCCGCACCAGCCTTGTATACCAGTAGGCCATGATAACCATTTCACAAAGTCGATTTGCAATATACACCTCATCAACTATCACAACACACACAAATTGATTCGTACATAGAAGAAACATTTGGTAAGTGTGGGGTGGACACCGATGTTGCCATACGATTATCGATTACTACTGTAAATGCTGCATTATTGCACGCATTATGGTGGTGACCTCTGCTCTTTTAATACTCATGCTTGATAGGCCACAGTTCATTCTGCACTCTATAGAGTCTCTCGCCATGGAAATGACACACACGGATGTAGTGTAGTTAGCTATTGTTTCGATTTATTGTAATTTACTGCATTTCTTAACACCACTGTTATATATATAAACTTATGTGTGTATATGTGTATGTATATACATATATAGGTGAGGCACCTAAGGCAGGCCACCTGAATAACACCACCAATTACAGTGGTAGAAGGAAATGTTTCAGACAAAAGAGTTGATTGGGCTCAAGGCACTAATAACTTGATAGGTAGTGCTTATTTCTCCTGGGCAACCTTGAACCAATCGGACACAAGCAACGACAAGACACATTCCACCACGTCAAAAGGAAATGTGAGTTCTCACATTTGAAGAAGCAAATAAACAATTGATGTCGACTGAATTGTAGATAGGATGGTGAAGTCTAGCATGCTGCCAAAAATATGTACCTATTTTACAAGTCTCCACTTAGGTATCATGAATTTCCCCACTTCCTGGATTACGGTATCATTCCAGTGTCTGGTTCAAGATTACAATTAGTTCATAACGTACAAGGAAATAAAGATTACTATTAGAATAAAACCTTCTCATAAAAGCCTCTTTAATTACAAAGTGTTCATTAGCACAAAATTGTCTCCTTCACCTTGGAGTGAGATAAGGAATTTTGATGTTAACTTGTATGCTTAGTATCAAATATGTGTTAATTTGTATTACAGGATAATGTTACGTCCACTGGTAAAAATAAGTAATGCTGTTGATATCATCTAATTTTCTAATAAGCTGAATCACAGTGAATATGTTTAATTTTCGAGAGTTTTGTAATTATTGCGAACATCTGTTAATACTTTTCTTATTATTACAAACTGCAAAAATTCAGGTCCTTTGAAGTTTTTTAAATCAATTTTACATACAACTGTTTGGGGGCGAGCAGAGAGCTATGTACAGTATGGATATAATGGTTTGGTGCATGCTTACATATGCTTGCCCACATGTCTACAACTAGTTCGAAAATACATTATATTTTCACTACAAATGTACTTGTAAACAGTGTCTACCCAGGGTCTTAAGACTTGTTGCACTGGTCTACAAGTATGCTCATGTTACAAAAAATGTGCAAATGTAAAATTCTATTACAATTGTAGGACGTGCAGAAGTTGTGTTATAGGCCCCGAGTGAGACCCCCGTACTATGCAACTTCATTTTCGGGAACACAAAAATGACATAGTCGCCAGGGTGTTATGTGTCATTCCTTTATTTTTTCTCCCCTCATAGTGACAATGTACCAGACAGTCCGTGGCAGCCATCACTTCACGAGAGAGAAACACCACAAGTTACACATTTCATTACAATTTCACACTTTAGTACATCACAATCTGTTATGCACATCAAACACAACTGGGTACAAAGTTCTTTTGAATAATCTTTTGCTTGTTTTTTGGTTAATGTAGTTACACATGTACACATTTTAATATTTATACAAGTAAACCAATTTTAAGTATTTTGTATATTTACTGTTTCACTCTATTAAAAATATTCCAGAGAAAACAAAGTATTATAAAAGTAAAATTAATAGGATCAAATAAGTTTCATACACAGCCATTTTAATCTTCAAATGAGTTTTGTATGAAATAAACTATTTTTGCACACATTATTTCATACATTAGGTATCATCTCAACTAAAAGGATCTAATCTTCTATTTTATTTTTCCCTTTAAAAAAAATTTTGCCTGAACAATTTATTAAATATAGAAAATTATTTCCATTTGAAATATTTTCCTACCAAATGTACAACCAAAAATTATGTTTACTTCTAGCATATGGCAAACTGTATAGTTGATATTACTATATTTTTAATGTTACACATTTCGATAAGTATTAAAATCCATTATATAACGTTTGTGTAAAGGTAAACTAATTAATGTAAATTGAAAGTTTCCAATGAAAATTAATTTTTTTTATTTTTGTGGTATAAAGTACAACCTTCATTTATCAATAATAATACAAATTGAATGGCAATGTAAAATATTGCACACTTTAAGTCTTGCCAATTCTTTCTGTAGGACCTGGAGACAGGAAGAATTTGAATGACTAAGGTAATGTCACCAATTGTTCAAATTGTTGACATACCCCCTAAAGGTGACACTTGCTTAAATTTTAAAAAATACAAGAATTCAAATAATAACAATTTGTGGGAAAATAACTTTCCTCCATAAATGTTGAACATTCTATAATGCAACTGGCTATTCAGAATCAGTCTACATGAATGTGACAGTTAATTACCGATTCAAACATGGTGGTAGTGCATACAAATTACATATTATTCAAGTTTTGCTAAGCGAATCGTAAGGTAATTAACCTGCCAATTAATTTACAAATTTTTTCAATGGAAATTTTTGCAAATGCATTATTTATCCACACTGCTATATGTTAATTTAAACAATATTAGGGAAAGTTTTTAACCTAACCTAACCTAACCTAACTCATTAAAGGTAAAGGAAAGGTGGTATTAACCATAACATTTTATAACAGAAACTTTATTATAAATTGTAAGTGGCAATTTTGTAAACGTAAAGTAGAACAATGGAAGGTATACCTGTGTTAATACGATAGTATAACAACAAAACTGCCGTATTTTTATATGAGAAGTGTCATTGTTTACACGTCGTAAATACGTGGCTCAGTAAGCTATTTATCTTTTACAGATTATGGCTCTGAGAAAAATTCTTAAATATGAAGAGTTGCAGATAATGGATGCACTGCAAGATGTGTCCAATGGACTGCCTTACGTCACAGCAGCCAAGAAGCATCACGTTCCCAGTATCACGTGTGTGTGTGTGTGTGTGTGTGTGCGTGGGTTTTATTCAGAGAGGATCAGACATCTTATTTAGACTGTTAAGACATGCTCCCACTTCACAAAAGTAATTCAAACGTCTCAGACACGTCTTCTGAAGAGGAGGAGCAAGAAAGCACTCGACTTCAGCCAAAATGTATTGCAGTTATTAAAGTGTGTGGTAAAAGAAACTCATTCCGGCAATATATAATAAAAGTCAGGCAAAATGAAGAATATGGATTTTACTTGGAAATTTTTCGTAGAATAAATCCACAAAGTATGAGGTTCTCAGAGACAGAAGAGGAGGTCTATTTCAGCAAAGAGGACGTAGTCCGAAAATTATCTAAACCAGTACAAAGTAGTTCGATTCACTTTAAAGACATGATTACTTTTTCCACTGACTTGAGTGATTTAACAATTTTCTGACTTTATTTTTGCATTAGACGGTTGCTCAATCTACTGCCATTGGGCACAGTGTAGCAAATAAACATTCCCATTTAGCTGTTTTGAAGAATTTTTATCTCCAAAAACACTGGAAAAAAAATTATGTTTATAATGTCAACTTTAGATACCCATGATGCATGCAGATGCCAACTTTAGGTGCCAGAGAAGAACTTAAAAAAAAAATTGTAAAATAATTGTTATCAAAGTTTTTTTTATTGAAATAGTTATTGCTATAAAAATTAAACAATTTCAGCAAAATTTCTTGTATTTTTATTTCTATTGAACAATCTGCTTAAAATGTCGCCTATTGATGCCATTACCTTAGGTAGTATTTGCTCCAAAATAAATTTGTGGGGGGGGGGGGATGCATTTGTTTTGTTTCTCCAGTATTACTATCAACAGTGCAGGAAAATGTAGATTTTCATAGTAAAGTGCAGTGTTGTATGCCTGAATGCAATGTTGGAAAAGTATGTGCAATGGCTCACAGCAGTTGTTTGGAAGTGATTATCAAACCCCTCACTAATCACAGCTGTACAGTATTTCATGGGTGAAATCAAGGCATTGGACGCCAAATACATAAATAAATTATTGATTAATATTCAGCAAAAGAGAACATGTTGGAGCTTGGAACTTACAAATTGTTTTAAGAACTTTACCATACATGCAAAAACATCCAATTTTTATAACCTGCTCTTAAACATCTAATCATATTAAGTCTAACATTTGGCTGTACAGTTAAAAGTGCCTGGTGAATCTCTTATCATATTATTGTTCGGAATTATTGTTTATTTATTTTGAAAATATTATTTGATCAGTGCCCATTTTTCTCCGGCAGCCAACACAATTTCAACTGCAGACCACTTTGTCGCCAGGCAACCTGGTAGTCTAATACTTGTGCTCAAGAGAATGATTGTGTGCTGGTGCAGATACCATGCTGTAGTTACTCTCTTTTTTTCACAAAAATATTTCATGTTAACAAACTTTATGATATTTAAAAAAAAATTCACCCTTTGGCTATTGACAAGTTAGCACTGGATTTATCTTTAAATAATTGTGTATTACACTACCCCTCACAACATACACACTCCTCTAAGCCTGCACAGGGTACTTGATCTCAACAGTGTTTTATATATATATATATATATAATATTAATATTAATATATATATATTATTAAAATTCTGAGAATAAAACTAATTCCATGTTTTACAGCTTTGAATATACCTCGTTAAAACAAAGCATATTCAATACAAATAATTATTGAACAATTTTTCATCTTAAAAAATATTTTTAAACAAAACTCAAACAGTTAAAGAAATGCATATTCTAATTTATATACTGCGCAAAACCTTAACGTACAACAATGAGTCAATTTGCCTATAATGTAATTCGTCTTGCAAATTCGCATTGGCAAATCTTGCAATTACTTCCTTCAAATCTAATTTCCGAGCTTCTTCATTCGATTGTTATAATAGCCAATGCGATAAGCTGTTCTACCTGTCGTGAATCACCTATGGATGAGAGAGAGACGATGGGTAGGAAGTCTTTGTGGGCCGGTATATCGCGCAGGAATTGGCGTGCACGGAGACTGTGGCTGGCCGGACCTCGGAAAAACCCACAAGTGTCATGGAAAGGAAGGAGTGTGGAGTGGCCTCTGAGCGTGAGTCAGTGGGTTTATTTGCCCCCAGGGTGCTTATCCTAAGTTTCGTCGGTAACTGCCCACACCGTCATGAACCTACTGTCTCGCAGCCGACCAAGATATTGGTCTGATCCAAAACGGCCACCGCCATTTTACATCACTGGGACGCTACTCCCTCAGCGCGGGGGTAGATCGGTCCCTTGTGAGGGACCTTGGCCACCCAGTTGGTTGTCAGTTAGATTGCGGAGGCGAGAAGCTAACCCCCTCCCCCCTCTCAAACTTACTTTATGCCGCAAAGCTAGCATTCTTTTACAGGATTCCCAGGGTAGCGCCTGGGAGCTGTTTCCATAGCTGAGTTTTACTCTCTTTTTCCCTGCCTGTACGGGATAAAAGAGAGTGGTGAAGTTAATTGAATTTATCAGCGCGGAATCTTAAAGTTCAGGACTTGTGAAGTACTGTCACGAGCTCCCTGTGAGAGAGCTAGCGACAGTGTGGTATAAAAAGCGGAGGTTTCCAAAACGGTATTCAGAGTTATAAGTCGTTTAGCACAGGAGGCGCAATCTGGCATCTTTGTCTTACCGACTTCCCCCACTCCAAGCTATACGAGCGTTTCTTTCTGTACGCACAGTCGACAACGTACTAACAAAATATTACTAGAATTGCTTGTTTTAAAATTTCACAAATCTGTTGAAAAAACATTACTTAAAGGTAGGCGTTATATATTTTTTAACTCGTAAACAATATTGTATGATTACAACTATGTGCTTCATAAGAAAATAATAGTGTACAGTTTTTGTTGATTTTGTGAAGAGTTTAAGAAACTCTGGTTGGTGGCCATGTTAAACAGTATCCCCCCTTCTCCCCGGGAGATATATAGATGTTAACGTGTTTCGAACGTGGGCCGGGTGTGTAGCAAACTATTTGTGTATGCGGGAAAGTAAATATTTGGCCAAGGCTAAGTGGAGGAACGTTAGCAGATGTTAATCATTTATTTCACATAAAACTGTCCCGAATAACAAAGAAATATACGCGTCTTAAATGGATTATATTAATATTCCTAACCTTGGGCCGTGTCTCAATTTAAAGAATACTCTTTCGCACAACCTGGCTAGCTTATGCTTCGCGCTCTCTCGTGATCTTGATCTGGGAATTGAGACAACCACTCTCTCATTTCTCTCCGACGTCAGGCAAATAGCTGATGCCATAAGGCGGTAAATAATGTTAAGCTGAAATCGGGGTCATAGCTATTGTAAGTAATTTATGTGTTCAAAATAAATCCGAAATAATTATTGCACTACCAGAATATTCATTAAAGCGTAAAATTATATTATTTTTGTTTTATATTTTACCGTCCTGTTAAGCAAAGTGACACAAACAAATTAGACGTAGTCAGAAATCCGTATATATATTTTTTATAAATACATGTTGCGTATATCATTTCGCTGTTTAAAACAGTTAGATTTATTCACTTACAGTTAAAATGCAACGTGGTTTTGGCCCAGAAAGCTGCCATAGCCTTATTCAAACACGGAAATAATGTGAACAAACATGGCGCCTGTGAGAGAACTCCAGCGAGTGTACAACTTCGTGCTCTCTCTGTGCTCTCGCTCTTTCGTGCTCTCTCCGGCAAATTGAGACGACCAGATAGCATTCTCTCTGACGTCACGAGAACGTGCTCTCTGGACCAATTGAGACACCGCCTTAGTGTCCACCAAGGTGTTCTGTAGAGCCATGGAAAAAAAAAAAAAAAAAAAAAACACGTTCAAGAGATTGCGAATTTTACAAACCGTAAGTCTGCGTGTTTTGTAAACGTGTTTGTAAACCATTAATATAATTATTGAAATACACGTGGCCTGAAAAAGCAGTACTTTCCATATGTTTGTAGTGAGTGAATAATATTTGTTTACTTGTCTATATAGTAAATTCAACGAGTGTAAGTGTGTGTGTGTGTGTGTGTGTATTGCTGCAGCTATAAGAATATGAACAGCGATGTACCGGGTGTACTCATAGAAATGTCACACAAGTAAATAGCTATAACACGGAAGTCAGTCCGTGTATTTAAATTCTGTTTGCTGCAGAATATTGACAAAGGATGGGAGTTCTGTCACGCGACTTCCGCATGTGCACCTTTTGTAGCTCGTATAATGTCCAACCGGTAATCGATTTCCACCCATGTGTGCTGTAATATATCAGGTGTCATTGTGGCAATGGCATATGTGATTCTGTGCCGAAGCTCTTTAAGATTCAATACAGGTGTCGCATAGACAATGTCCCGACTAAACCAACGACGGGGAAAATATCTGTCCAGCAGTTCGTGCACGAGAAGTGCCCAGTGCTAATAAGCTCCGACCTGTTGGAACATGATTAGTGGCTGTATGTAGTTCCTGTAACTGCGGGAGAACATACCGTTCCAACATGTCTAGGTACACAATGGAAGTGACGATGTTCTCCGCAAATGAAAAAAAAACGGGCCAACTACGCGGTCATGCAGGAGCCCACACCACACTTTCAGTTTGAGACTGTCTCTCTCGTATTGCCCGATGGCATGTGGCTGTTCCAATCCCCATATCCTGACATCGTGGCAGTTGACATGCCCAGACACGTGAAATGCAGTCTCATCGGAAAACAGAATGTGTTGTAGAAATGTGTCGTCGTTGGCTATTCTATCCAGCATACCCACTGCAAACCGCATACGGCTTGGTTTGTCTGTGTCTTTCAATGCCTGCACAATTTTCACTTTGTACGAGTACAGTTTCAAGGGTTTGTGTAGCACTTTGTGGATTGCCGTGTGTGGTATCTGCAGCTCCCTCAATGCGCGGCTTGTGGATTTTCTGGGACTCCGAAGGAAAGTCGCACGGATCGTCTCTACTTTGCCCTCAGCAACCCTAGTTCGTCCTGGTGGAGGGAGTTTTGCCACACTGCCAGTTTGCATGAATCTCTCGTACTACTGTTTAATATCTCGTCGTGGTGCTTCACGCCTTCCATACACCCTCCTAAACAAATCTTATAACAAATACCTTATAACAAATCTTTGCATGCTTATTCGTATTGTAAATGTATGTGTAGGAAACGCAAACACGTGCTGCACTGACTTTATACTACACAATATTTATTTCAGAATCATTGAAATACACAGCCACATTTCATACAGACGCCCGCCATATTGGTTTACCTACGAAATTCTAGCCTGCCAACTACTCGTGAGCAGTTGAGAAGTTCCAACTCCACTTGTGATGTCACTCGACCTTCGTTTCAAGCTTAGAATACAGAGCAGTGGTCTTAGCCGATAGTTGTAGAGAATCTGTAGTTTTTCGCCGGAAGGAGAGACCTAGAATAACCTCCCAGGTCACGAAGGGAAAGGATTCGTGCTGGCAGTGGTTGCATTCGCACCCAGAGACTATGAGGAGAAAGGTTTTTGTAAACATCAGCCTTTCTGGGAGATAGCCTTTGTACTTAATAGGAGCAAAATACAACTATAGCAAACATAAAGGGAGCAATGACTCCCTATTTACAATGTTGGATACGAACATGTCCAGCAAACAGATCGTGTATAAGGTAACACCTGGAGGGCCGTATGGCTAGGAAGGTCCCAAGCTATTATTTCAGTTTATATCATGAATGACCATAGATATGATTTTATCAATTTTAGCTTGCTGAAGATTCTCTCTACTAGCAACAGTTACAGGTATAGTTAGTAACGTATGATGTGCAATCCACAGATTTGTAAAGGGGTCCTTTCGGTCGGTACGCTTAAGTTTCAGCACTTCAATTGGGAGATATATTTTTGTTTTTTGTCTCATTGTTGAGGATAGACCCAACATGAAGTAGCTTATTATACAGTTCGCCCCTATTAATATCTGATATATCTCAATTTGTCAGATGCTCTTACAGCAAATGTTGCATTAGTCTCTTTCGAAGGTGATTTGAAACATATACCAATCCCCACTTTATGTTGCGACTGCTGAACTGTAAGAAATGCTCTTTCAAATTTGTAATGTATCAGTGAGAGGATAAATATGTCTCTTGTGAACTTGTCCTTGGGAGTCATTTTGGTAACTGTGACTGCCCTCATAACTACATAACTAAAGATTATTTTCCGCCGTTCGCAGTGTTTGCTCGGAAAGACAGTCATGATCTCTAGGACATTGGCAATCTCTTTCGCTGTTGTAACTGAATCACTGAAATCATTCTCTCAGAATTTTTCGTTCAAAGAACTCTGTGCTTCCCCCCCCCCCCCCCCCCCCCCAGTTCATTTGCTGCCAACAAAATATCTGATGTTTTTCCTTGATAAGTTTTTCTTACAAGGTTTACCTCGAATCATGCCCAAACTATCAGACATAAAAGAAATAAAATTCTTTATATGCCGATTAGCGACTGCAATTCAGGCAAAATTGTTGGGTCATTCGTACTTTCACTCATGCATACAAGTGCACACAGAATTTTGGTATACTGATAATGAACTGCTCTCACATAATTTATGTGTGCTTTTCAACATGTCCTGCATACTTATTTCACTGCAAGGTTCTTCACGTCCTCACTAATAACACACTAACGCTTTGTGGGTCCAGCAAAGATAGCGATACTTTGTTTTGCAAGAAGGCAAATGATGTCATATTGAAGAGACGCTCAGCAATTGAATACGATGTTCTTGAGACCCTACCTGCCGGAAGTGTTCCATCAAAACATTGTCAAACTGTCCCAAGAGCGGAACTAATCCAAGGAACTGGATTCTGATTTTGATTGGATCTCCATTGCCTACAATGACTACGAAAAGAGTAACCAAAAAAATTAACACAATAAATGGATGAGGAACACAAATGCAATAGAAATGAGACTGTATTATTGTCTCTTGTTTCATGTGTGTGTGTTTATTTGTATTATCTCACTTTTATTACATTTTTATTTTCCTCATTCATATATTGTGTTAATTTTTTTTGGTTACTCTTTTTCGTAGTCATTGTAAGCAATGGAGCTCCAATCAAAATTCAAATTCTGTTTCACCACACCATTGCCATTAAACTTAAAAAATAACCCAAGGAAGTTTCCATTGTATTTAGAAAATACTTTTGACTATGTTCCACGAAATGAAAGATTATGTCCAGCCAAATATAAAATTATTGCAATGATACACTTCAGTATTTCTTGCCATCGCTCTGCTTCCGATATAATTTGTGCCATTAAATCTCATTTGATAGAACTGTCTCCTTTTAGCCTAATCTCCACCGCAATCCATTGCTTCATGTATCTAGAATTATCTGGAGAAGTTTCATGTGAGCAAATTTGATCATCTATTTTTGTTTTTTTGTCCAAACCGAGAGTTTCGATCCAAATCGAACAAACTGCAAAGTAGGCAATATGCAGCATCCCTGGTTGGCGAATAAACTAACCATTGCCTTTTAATTTTTTCACCTTTTTCTGCATGACGATACTGATAATCGTTCAGAAAAAAATCTTTTTTCAGAAATACAGGGGATACTGACCATCAGATTTCAAGAATGGCACAGGATCCATAAGAATTAATTCATCGCTTTGTTGTTTAGTTAGAGACTCGGATCAAGTAGATGACTCATTAGAGAGACTGGTGGATTACCATTTTCAAAAACATACAATTCTGTAACTAATTTTTGCAAAGTTAAAACTGGTATTTCTCTACATTTAACATCACGAAGTTGTTCTGACTGGTACAAATTTTCCTCAAAAATTTTAAAATCTATTAAGAAAGTTGAGTCAAAATGATTTAACATGAGGAAATAATTTTGTTACCAGAAAATGTTGCTGGTGTTCATATGAGTGTAGTTACATGTAGTTCCAGAACTGATGATGTAGAAGCTGTGAAGTAACTAGTCAATTTCAGGACATTTTACTGACAAGCTTCATGTGCTACCTCGCCTTCTTTAAGCAGTCTTCGCCTATGAGCCCCAGACAGTATCTTAGACATCACTTTATATTCGCTTCAATAGGTAAAGTTACAGTCACTCCAAACACGAACTTGCAGTAACCAGGAAACTAAACTAATATAATAGTTTTTCACTGCCATGAAGATAATGAACGCTTATAACACTTGGCAATGCATACACGTCAACGTACATACACCAGCAAATGCCAAAAAATTGCAGATATTAAAAAGCAAATATAGGTTTTCACTTGTCTTGCTGACCAATCTAGGTGGTTTGGAGAGCAGGTTTTTTGTTTATGGTGAGGTAGTCACAATTTTGTATCCAGAGTGGAGAATGGTTCTGAGTTTACTTAATCCTTCATGATATGGAATAAGGGAGGTACAAGTATTTGCTCGCGTATAGGGTGCCCTTTTTTATGAAGGAAAAAATTTCTGGGTGGTCGCTAATAAAAAAAGAGCAAGATGGAGTGGTAGACATAAAATAAATTGTCCTGGGATGTTGAGGGAAGTGGCGGAACTGTCTTGTCTCATCTCTCACTTTTACCACTCCTCTCCCTTCTCTCTCAGCGACCCTTCAGTTATGTGTATGCCGCAACACTGCTCCTTCCCTCCCCCTACCTCCTACTTATGGCATCCAGCCATGCCACAAACCGGAGCTGCCACGTGTTTACGGTCCCCTCCCTCTTGTAATAACACCCAGATGTTGCCCGTCAATAATTCTGCCCTCCCTCTTTGTTTCCGTGGCAGACACTAGCATGTCATGTTCGGGGGAGACTTTTTTTGAGAGAGAGAGAGAGAGAGAGAGAAGGGTAGTGTGACATTGTAGCATGAGTAAGTATGCATATCAAAGTTTTTGAAACCTTGGTTTGTGTTCCGGTATTTGAGATGACTTGCTGAATCTTTTTTCTGGATGAGGTGCCTGGGGTAGCCCCTGTCGAGGAATGCTCTGGCTATTTGTTCACACTGTTTGTTCGGATCACTGTTGATGGAGCAGAGGTGTTTGGCTCTTGTGGGAAGGCTGTAGGGTAGGGACTTTGTTGGCATGATATGGGTGGTAGTTGTCAAAATGCAAGTACTTGCATTTGATGGTGGGTTTGATGTGCATAGCAGTTTGAATTGTAGGACTGTGGAGAGTCAGTTCAATATCCAGAAATATGATATTTGTTTTGGAGTATATCCAGGTGAACTTGAGTGAGCTGTGTGCGTTTGAGTTGTTCAGAAAGTGAATTAGACAGTCTTCAATGGAGGTCTACATCATCACGAAGATGTCTTTGATGAAATGCATCCAGCAGTGGTTGGCAACTGAGTATGTTTTTTTCTATCCTGCCTGTAAACAGATTGGCATAGGATGAGGCCAAACGTGTACCCATCGCCGTGCCTTTGACCTGAAAGTAGTGTATGTCTTGAAATCTGAAGTTGTTGCCGAGAGTTACCCGGGCAAGTACAACAAGGCATGCTCTAGAAGCTTTGCTGTGTGGGGGTTTTGCTTGAGGTAATATTTTCAGGTCAAAGGTACAGCGATAGGTACACACATGACCCCACCCTATGCCAATTTGTTTATGGGCAGGTTAGAAGAAAACTTCCTGTCGCAAACCAACCCAACCACATTGCTGGTTGCATTCCATTAACGACATCTTCATGATATGGACCTCCACTGAAGACTGCCTAATTCACATTCTGAACAACTTAAACGCACGCAGTTCACTCAAGTTCACCTGGTCATACTTCAAAACAAATGCCATGGCATATTCCTGGATGTTGAACTGCTCTCCACAATGGCCTAATTCAAACTTCTGTACACACGAAACCCATAAACAACCTCCAGTATATACATTTCAACAGCTACCACCCATACCATGCCAAAAAAATTCCTACCCTACAGCCTATAGTCTCGCTACAAGAAACAAACATACCTGCTCCAGCAATAGTGATCTCAAGAAATAGTGTGAACAACTAGCCAGAGCATTCCTCGACAGGGGCTACCCTAGACACCTCGTCCACAAACCGATTCAGAAAGCCATCTCAAATACCGGAACACAAACCAAGGTCAACAACTTTGATGTATCCCCGGTGGTCCCATATCATGAGCCTAAGTAAACTCAGAACCATTCTTCACTCTGGATACAAAATTCTGGCTTCTTCACCACAAACACAAGACCTGCTTTCCAAACCGACCAGATTGGTTTTCAAACAGCCACCCAAACTCTGCAACAAACTGGTTTGTCCAAAGCTACAGCCTAACACGAATTCCAACCAAACTATCAGCCCAGGGGATCCTACTCCTGCAATAGCTCACGCTGTGGCACCTATGCCATCCACTTCTTTCAATAGCAGACTCACTAGCTGTACGTACAACCGTGCAACAGAAAATCTGATTCATCAGCTACACTGTAATTCAGAATACATTGGCCTCACCACTAACACACTCAGGCAGAGAATGAAAGGCCATAGAGCAACATCAAACAATCCATAACTAATCACATAAATAACCTAAAAGACAAACCAGTTGTAGCACATGCATCATCACCCAACAAAGATTTTGATTCCTGTTACAGTACCAGAGTCCTACCACTTTCTAGCAATAGCTCAGAACTCAGATGCTGGGAATAAGCTCATCAATTTATTACAAAATCCAGGCAGCCGCCAGGCCTCAACATAAGATAATCACAGCTCCAAACCACACTCATCAGCTATACCGACAAATTTTCAATTTTCCTGCCACACACTAGTTTGACACCTGGTAGCTAGATTTACTACCAATAGCACCCTTCCCCCATACTGCAGTGTCCTACAACTTTCTACCTGATGGAACAGACCTAGCCAGTGAAATGTCATGATCGCGAAACCACGTTGAAAATTTGTTGTCCTTTGTGTGTGTGTGCCTGTCTACAAGTTCGACATTATGAGTACATTTTAATTCCTTCTCTTTTATATTGTTACAACTTAATTTTTGAGATTTTTGAGAGGTTTTAGTTTTTTTTATTTTTTTTATTAGGATACCTTTTTTGTTATGATACCCATAATTTTTCGGAATGCTCCCTTTTTTTTTTTGTTATCATCCATGAGGTAATTTGGGTAATTTTCGTAGGATTTTGGGAATTTCGAATTATAGCATTTTGGTTAGGATAATTGTTCAGAGCATACCTAGGCATGGTTCAGTTGTCATTTTGAGGTTAGGTTTGCTCCTATTTGTTCAGATGCGAATCCTTCCTTTTTAGTGTTTTAGGTAAATGATTTAATAATTTTAGTTTTTGATTTGGATTTTAGTTATAACTTCTGTTTTGGTATTAGGGTCTAGAGTCTTTTTGTCCTTAACTTAGTAGTCATGGTTGGTTTGATTTAAGTGGTACTACCTTCTTGATAAATTATTTTTAGAAATTTTTCTAGGCAGGGTCCTTAATTGGAAGCAGAAAATAATTCATTGTATTTCTTTTAAATCTTGTGAAAAATTTGGTCTAGTAACTTTGTCATGTTTAGGATGGAATTCAATTATTTTAAAAGGGATTGGGATGTCAGATGGTTAGATCATGTCCATTGTTATCTTGGGAATCTTAGCCTTGCAGTCGATAGCTCCAGAGTTTGCTACAAGAGTTATTTGCAGTTAGTATCGAGCTGAAGTCAGCCTCAGCATTTTTGGTACCGGCCGCAGCTGTGAGTGTTTGCCTTCGCTGCTGTGACGGTAAAGTAGCAATCATCATTAACCCGAATTGTTTTGTGCCATCCCGTGGTGGTTCGGAACTGTTTTCGAACCGCACGTGTATCAAAAAGTTCCTGGAGTGATTTGCCAATGTCAACGTTTCAAGTCGATAGCTGTGTGTGTTTGTGGACCTCAGCAGGGAAGAGGGGAAAAGTAGTAGTTTAGACAGCTAAGGGGACTAGGGAGTAGTCTTGTACTGAGCTTTTGTTTGTCGATGGCCGCATGTGTCCGAGAAGGGCCGTGATTGGCTGGAAGACCGAGTGATGTGTGTGGTGACGCGAGGCGCTACGTTGTGGTTGGAGTCCAGCTGTGGAGGGAGGTCAGGTGGTCAATCATTCGGGCCGTCGGAAGCCGAAGAGTAGCAGTCGGTGTGGAGTAAGAAGGCGGGAGGAGCCTTTAAAGACAGATATCATGTAGACGATAAAAGATAAGTACTCTGGAACATGTACATATAGTTTAACTCATAGGGGCTCCAGTTAGACGGCATCATGTGTAAATTTAGTTTAAATAACATTAAGATTTAAAAGCCAAGTAAGTTTAAAGTTAATAGTAAAACAAATAATCATAGGAGAGGACTACTATTGCGTTTTCTTTGTAGTATGTGATTAATTTTTAGAGGGCGATGCCGACGAGAGAAAGAGTTTCAGTTTGGTCAGTAGGTCAGGAGTTTGTTGTCTGTAAAGGCTGTAGTAAAACAGTATCGAGAGTTTTTATTTTATCTGTGTCTTCCTCCTGTCAGAAATTAAATTGTGTCCAGTTGCCGTAACATTGATGATAAAGGGATGCTTATGACTAAAGAATGTAAGAACAGCTTAAGAAATAGCTGTTTACCATGACGGTAAATAATGAAGTAGTTTCCTTGAAACATTTGGGACCCAGTATAATAAATGTATATGATAAAGTAAGAAAAATAATAGAAATAAGTTTTAAGTTAAGACGTTTTTAATTAGTCTGTAATTTAAAACAGAACAGGAATTTCCATTTGTTGAGGAATAGATTCGTATTTAACTATATGTGTATTACATCCAAGTCGAAATTCTCTTAACACACATGTTTTCTTATTAAATGTAATTTTAAAACAATGAAGAATTGGTAAGAAATTATGTTTGTGGTTTTAATTTTTATGTTAAAGAAGGACATTAGTTTGATTTTAAAAGGAACTACTTTTTATCTAAATTCCTTCCATTTCCTACCAAAGTACTTTTATTTATCTTGTGTAAATATTTATCTTTGTATAAATTTTTATTTATTGGTTTTTATATTAAATTGCAATGTATTTTAATGAAATCATGATCTTTTATTTCTTAACAGTTAATTCCACCCTCCCTTTTTATGAATCTGGTTAATGTTGAAGAATTTTATTTTATTAATTATTGTATTTAATGAACTCATTTTTTTTTTTTATTTGATCTCTTTTCCTAAATTTCTTCCAGTCAGTGATTACCCGTTGAAAATCGTGCACTACCTCTTGCAGGCAGTAGAAGTGTGTGTGTGAGTTCTACCAAAGTTTAAAACAAAATTGATGAAACGATTAGGTTTTGGGCTTCAAGGCCGTCCCAGTTGTACAATTGCCTTGTGGTGGAACGCCCCCCCAGCAGAATTTGATACAGACCAGTAATTGAAACAGATGATAATGCAGAAGTTTTCAGAGATGGTTAGGGAGGAGATGTAGGATGATGATCTTTAAATATTATACAGTGTTGAGTAGACGATAAGGTGCAGCTGAAGAGGAGCTGTGGTGTACAGGTAATTGTGGAGTTGAGGGAGAGTGCCTCAACTTACGATGTTTACCCCTACAAGAGAGTTTAGGGGTTTAGTAGTTATTTTTAGTTAGTAGTTGAGAATTTCCCTACATCTCCCTCCACTACGAGTCTACGGGTTTTGAAGCTGTTTCAGTTATTTTAGTTTTGTTTTGAACATGTTGAACTAGTTAAACGAGTGGTTAAAGAATAAACAAATACAAAGTTACGATTGAATGACCAATCAGTTGATTGAGATCGAAAGAATAATAAGTTTAATTAAGTAATGAATTATTAATTCCCCCAAACAGCAACTTTCCTTTCTCCCCATTTACCCTACTCCTTTTTATCCCATTTTCCAGTTCTTCTTTCTTTCCTTAACAGCCCCCCCCCCCCCTCACCCTTAAGTATTCATCCTTTTTCCGTTTCCCATTTTCCAGTTTTTTCACAATATACATAAATTTGGTAGCCTAGCAGCCTACTTGCAACCTTCACTACAGCTTTTGTGATAACTGAAAAATGTGAAGAGCTCATGATTTAATAAATTTACTGAATTTATGTTCAGTTCATCTCTCCAGTTGATGTTCACGACAAATTTTTGTACTTAGATGTAGATTTTTTTTTTTCTTTTGGGATTGTGAACAAAACGTATATATGTAATTAAATTATTGTATTGCAAAGAGTGTATTTTGAAAATACTACAAATTTCTTCAACTGATGGTAAAATCATTATAAAATTTTGTAGTTGGATCAGTTTTTGTTAGATTGTGCAATTATTATTATTATTATTAAAAAAAAAAAAAAAAAACAACATTTAGCACACTGTTATTGTGTGGACCAAAATGTGCGAAAACTGAATTGTTACAAATATAACAGTGCATCTGGAAACCTTAATTGCAGACAATCTGCCAGTGCCACTCATGACAGAGGACAGCTACAACTTCATTAAACTTCTAATTATTCTTAAAAGTAAAGACGGAATATCAAACGTACTTGCTGGTTGGTATTTGCAGATGGAAACACACGCCCAAGCAAATGACACGTTTTCAAGTGCTGGATAATGGCTAAGAGACCCAGAAATTTGGTGGATTCATTCGCCCACAAGCTTGACTCCTTAGTTCTTTGTGGACTTGATACACAGTTAGTTGTTCATTGGCTATTGCGCCAGTTTAGCACCAGATACAGTAACATGGAGTTTGGTCCTTGTTTCCTTGCAGGTTCATGATTGGTTGAAATTCATCCATGGAGAACCTAACACACTGTGGTCCAATAGAAACAAACTTAAGTGTACATGTGGTTGAATTTTAACTTATCTATTTAATTCTTGAAATTTCCAGGTCTCGTATAACAATACTATGCTGGTTGGAGCAACTTTTAGAAGAAGAAGAAAACTTGATCAATGATCACACATCAGTTTGGCATTTCAAAATTGGTCTTACAGCCGAGTATGCGTGTGTCTATCTGCAAATACCAACCTGTGATTACATGTGCTAGTCTGTCTTCACTTTCAGGGTAGTTGGTAGTCTATAGCTGTCTATGTCCTGTAATATTTCCAGATTTACTAAGTTATGTTGTACCTAGAACAAATGCTAAATATAAAACATGTAAAGCCACAAAAATTTCCATCAAATCATAACACAGATTACTTAAATGAATGGAAACATGACCTAGATAGTTTTAACAGAGATAGACATACATCTCACAAAATAATTAATATAATACATCTCTGAAATAAAAAGCAAACACTGCATTCCAATCCCAAAGAAAACTGCCATCAATAAAATCCTAGAAAAAAATTTTTGAGTACCGTAACTGAAGTAAAAAATGTTTAAGTATAAAACTTGAAATAAAGAAGACACCAAATGCATGCTGCTGGAGTTCGTTGGTCAATATTTTTTGTGCACTAAATTTTACAGCTACTATTTTAAATTGCAGCTTCTCAAACAATTCTCACAAACTAAGATTAGAAAATCTTTCACATCTTTCCTGTGCTCAAATGATCTACTACCATCCAATGTTGTCTTTTGCTTGAATACCATTAAATTAACAATGGAACGATATACACCCCAACTCTTTTGTGGACATAAATATAAACTTACATGTATTTAAAATCAGCTACAGGCTTGGGGAGGAAAATTTACGTACTGTACACAACTCCAAAAAAAGGAATGAACATAAAAATTTTGCCACTGCAAGACTGGACAGTGAGAGTGACTCTTTGAAAAATAGAATCGGACATTATTCTGCTTCATAAAGAGAAAGCAGTGTTATTTGAATAGCCTTAAAATAAAAAGAAAGTCTGTTGCAATAATTTACTTTTACAAATAAATACTATTAATGATGCAATCTGTGTTCAGTATAACATAAACAATAACCAAAAGGGGGAAAAAAAAAAAAAGGGAGGGGGAATAAAAATTGAAAACATATTTCACACAACACAGCATTTTACTATTTTACTTGGCCAGATACCAGATGATATAAGGGTTTGGTGTTTGTTCAGACAAGCTGAAAAGCCCAGTAACTTTTGCCAACCCACTTCCCCACTCCAACAAAATATTTATTTATATGCTTGGTTTTGTAATGTGTTCTAAAGTTCAATTTTAGGTGTCATCCTCGCATGCAAAATTTATACACATACAACAATATTTACAAATTTCAGTACACATAGTTCAACGAAAAATCAGTTGCTATTATAAGACTTCAATGTTAACACAGAACACACACACAACAGTGGAATGTGACTCATATTTTTCTGCATGTGAGAAAGACTAGGACACTACATAATGTTAATACAGAAATTGATAAACCACATTTGAATAAAGAACATTTCAAAATTTCTTGTAGTGAAATTAATAAAAAATCTGCGTTTTGATTTTAAGGTATACTTATACCAAATCGACACTCGGAATTGAATGTAGAAATGGTTCTTATATTGATCACCATTGTTTTACAAAAGTTATTTTGTACCCGAGTGTGGTTTCCTTCCAGCAAAAATGGGAGATGCCTTACTGATAGATTATAAATAATATTGCAGAGTAAAATATAATTATTTTTTTGTGTTATTTGGAAGATTTTGTGTATCATAACTTTCAAAACCGCAAGAATTAAATTTAATCAAACGAGCATCATAATCACCACTCAACAAACGCTATTACATCGGTGGTGTTCCCTTTATTTTTTAAATGCAAAATTCTAACATAAGATGAAAACTTGAACTAACTTACGATACTGAGTATGTAACTGTTGTTTTATTTTAAACCACTATAAACATTAGACAATTGAAAGTATTTTATAGCTTAGAATATTCATATTTACCAACAGATAGAATGTAAACTGGTTACTTTTAATAGTTATGCTCATACAATGGACTGTGCATCAGCAATACTTGCATGACAAATACAGATGCCCTAATTACTAATTTTTTTTTTTTGTAAATGACTCGAGTGAATGTGCACTGTAAAACAGACTACTACCCTGTCCAACTCTCTATTCCTCCCACCGTCCGTCCACATCTTTGGCTTGCTAACTCGACACGAGACACTGAAAATGTCTGCTGTACAGCACTTGGTTGTGAGGTCTTTTACATAATGTTGTAGTGTAGTACAGTGGAACCTCTATGTATTGAACCCAGTTGGATTAAAAGTCTGTATCCATGGAACATATTCTGTGGTCCCGCTTTTGATTTATCTGCAATTCGAGCCTACATTTATTGAAAGTCCACAATTAGTGAGATTTTTGTCAGTTCCCCTGCGAAACGATGGATAGAGAATCAACTGTGTTCCTTGGCATGGTGTGGGCAAACAACTATAAGCCGCACATTGACAGTGTCTATTTTTATGCCTAAAGAACAAATATCTCATTGCTGGGTTAGTGGCCAGCATGAGGAGGATTACTGATACTAATCAGATGCTTGTGTGCTAAGTTTGTACCACACAGACAATGTTACTCCACACTGTCTACTTGAGGCCTAATAGCCAGTTGGCTTCCATTAAGTTTAACATAGCTATATAAAACAATACGAGTTTGCATGCACAAAATATTTTCCATGCACCTAAATTTCTTTTTACACTTCTTTGCAGTTTTCTTTTGCTAAGCCTATGCTGAATTATTTATGGCAGAAATGTTCTGTGAGCTTCTATCGACAGAGAAGATTAAATTTTACAGTAGAGTGAAAGCCAAATGAGAAAATAATGAGTAGAAATCAAAACACGTTGCGCGAGTCGGGAGAGTCCATTGCTGCTGCGCGAAGGGGTAGGGTTATTCAGTTCAATACCTACGACGGCAGAGTAGAGGTCGGCCGAAGACGGCTCCGCAAGTGCATATTACCTGTCGCAAGTGGTGCAGCGCAGTATTTAACAGCGCTGTAGTAAGAGCGATGTTACCAGTTTAGTGTGTACAGTTCCAGCAATGTCATGTGGTTCCCCTCCCTCCAGCGGCAGGTGCTTGGGAGAGCCCTCCCTTACACTGCCTCCCCTCCCTTCCCTCCCTCATATCTGCAAGGACATAATTTTCTCATTTGAACTTCACTACATAAACCTGTAATGATGTAACATAATGAGAGAGAACAGAGACACACAACCAACTGGCTGTACCGAATTTTATACTTCATTGAAATACCCCCAGTTCAGTACAATTTAGTGAATAAGTACTATTCAATAAGCATGACACTTATGTATCATAACATACCAGTATTATTAATATAATTAAATTTTGAGCATGGCATACAATGAAAGAAAACCCTCAAGACAATAAATGATTAAACAATGTGCCATCTGTAACCAAAATTATTAATCCAGCCACTCTGATGCAGATTTGTCACATCATAATGCCAATTTAAAATCCACACTTCCAGTTCAAAACTAACATTCCTCCTGCTCCTTTTAATGGTTTACGTACTTTTTGAAAAGATGTGTTAATCATTACAGTCTCTCATCAAAAATATTGCGGCCACTAACTATAACTGAACATAAATTATTTTTTCCTTTGGTTCCTCTTCCTGCCACACATTATTTGCTCTGTAAATAAGGTTACAAGAAGACTGTAAAAAGGATATTGTGTCCTCCTTTCAAGCATTTCTTTTGCGCCTGGCCACATATTTTGTGGTGATATAAAATGTCTGGCATTTTTGCCCTGATATAACATAAACCAAATTTTTATAGCTCTTCTGTCAACATTCACTTAGTTGGTCATATGAAAATATTTGTACTTTCTTTAATAAATCATGTTTGTAATTTTTTTATTTAGTTAATTATTTATATTGCAGTTTGTGTATTAAGATGTTTTGTTGTGTAAATCATACATATTTATGTTCATGTTGCATACTTAACTACCATACTTTATGTTAATTTTTGAGAATTGTTTTGACGTGCTAATGATGTGATCAAATAATTTTTGTTTTTTTTTGCCATTATTAGCATTAAATTGTACATGAAAATAATTTTAATGTATGATTATTTATTATAAATAATTTGTAGTGATTGTTAGAACTTGCTGTTCACATTTTTGACGGAAGTTTTTCTTCAGAATGGAAGTCCTCCTTTTTGATCCTGTGTATCTGATAACTCTATACTATGTAACGCCCTGGTCCTCTTACAGAGTAAATTTATTTATTGCATACATTTTGTTTGATATAATACAGACTGTATAGTAAACAATACAAACTTGCAGAACACTGACACATTGAGACATTTGTAAAACCTGTTAACGTTCAGTATTTTGCAAAGTTTTTAAAGCAATAGCAAAAAAAATATTTTTCTGATGGTTGATATGTAACTTAAAAACTATTTATATTTACTTAAGTTTCCTTTTCAGCAAGTTTTTGTACTCTTAAAACAATTTAAAAATTTGGCACAGCAAAATTTAGGCGAGGATTACCTGTCAAAAGAATTATTCATAAATATATGAGAATTAAAATGTGGTTCATCATTCCTGCTGACATCAATAGAACACTATAATCGACAGAAACCTTTTCGTAAGTCTTTGTTTTGGTCATTGGGAAGTACAAGAAATTCACACATAGACGTAACCATAACACAACAATTAAGTAGTACGAGCTGGACTCCAATCATAATTCTTTATGTGATGAGAGCATTTGTTTTCCTGTAAACAGACCACTAAGGAAAATAAATTACACACGCTTTTACTCATTTGTAGTTATTGTCATACTGTGGACACTGATAGTTACATAGAAGTTTATACATAATTGAAACACAGAACATATTTTTATTTGTGTCTAAAGTCACAGAAAATACTCAATGTAACTCATTCGCACAGTCACTTGGTACAAAAATAAAAGCATGTGACTTACAGATAAGTACATGCATAACATAGTACACAAGTTACATAAAGTTTTACTCGCAATTGTATTCTTAAAAAAAACTGTATAGGAAGGATTTACAGTACAGTGCATTTCCTATGTTGTACTTCCACTTTGTGTATGCAAATGGAACAAAAATGAGTGATTAATTTGAAGCTTTAAAACATAATTGTATAAAATAGTTTATGAAAAGTGAGTATCACCTGTGATGACCGACCCTGAGCATGTAATGCAAAACTGAACACTGCTTATCCATCGCAATCTCCTCATGACCAACGTGTGACAAGCTAAGTCCAGTTTACCTTGTACTTTGAAAATAAACTCAGCTTACTGAAAGTTTATGAATTGCTATCACTATAAACAGGTTACAGTGATGTCAAAATTCTTTGATTATTTAGGAAGAATGTGAATTTTGATACTAACACAAATTGGGCACGCAATACTTCAAAGATACCTACCAGAAAACTTATATAATAATGTCATATTATCACCAAATTGTTTCATTAACAAAGAAAAATGGAGGAGGAAAAAAATTTGTTTCGAAAGTTTATCACCAACTGAGAAATTACTGAATAAAATATTTGCAGTTAATTAAAATTTTTTTATACGTGGAAAGTCATGTAAATCATTAATGTGCAACCATGTAAATAAAATTTACTTCCTTTTCTTCAGCTTTCAGTCATTAGAAGAAAGGCGTAGAATAAAAGTGATGAATTGGTACATGTGTACCATAGTATAGGAATCATTTTTGCCACAGACAAATTAGAAAGTTTCATCAGCCATTCCGAAACTGTGGCCTCTCCCTCATTAGTAATCAGCTTATGTAAATTTGTAACAGTTGTTTCATGAAAAAGTGTAATTTTTCTGTATTAGTACCGTAAAATCTTACACTTTTCTACCATTAGCATACTGACAGTAATAGGAAGGTAACTTAATTCACCAGATAAATAATTAAAATGTAGAGAAATTGTACAGTTTAAACACACAAGTGGAAAATTTCAGTCTCTGTAAAAAAAAAAAAAAAAAAAAATGTACCGAGCATATTTTTTGTGTAAAATTTGGTGATAAAAATACATAATTTGTGCAAAACTCCAAAAAAAAAAAAAAAGGCCCAAAGGTATCAACCTTTAATTTTGGGGTTACAATGGTCTCTTAGCAACCAAGCAATCTTACAGATAACTGCTATTTTTGCTCTTCTCGTGCTCCTTTTCTGTCTTTCCACTGCTCTTCTCGTGCTCCTTTTCTGTCTTTCCACAGCTCTACATCATGAATTATACCTGGCTGTTAACTCATTTTCATATAACTTTACAGTTACCACAATCATCTATTTTTGTTGTAAAATTGGTACTGTCCAACCTAACGCTCATATTGAAGAATTTGTCTACCTCTCCGCTGCAGTAGTTCGTGTCAGGTGGACAAGTTGCTTCATCCTCAACCAACAAATCAACTACATTAAATTTAACTTCCGCTTTAAGTATGCTGTCCATTATTGAGTGTAAAATTTTTCAACACGCACCTCTAGATGGGAGCATTAATCAATTTTTTTACAGTGAGCTATTGTTTGAAAGCGCGAGCCCGACCACTTTCAAGCAATATCTCAGAACCCAGATGCTGAGAATTAGCTCACTAATTTATAACAAAATCCAGGCAGCTGCCAGGTCTCAACATAAGGTAATCACAGCTCAAACCACACTTAACGGCTATACTGGAAATTTTAAATTTTCCTGCTCCACCCTAGTTTGCCACCTGGCCACCAGGTTTACTACCAACAGCGCCCGCCCACCATACTGCAGTGTCCTACAATTTGCCGCCTGACGAAGCTGGACTAGCCAGCGAAACGCCGTGATCGCGCAACCACGTAGAAAATGTGTCGTCCGTGTATGTGTGTGTGTGTGTGTGTGTGTGCCTGTCAACAAGTACTACACTGTGAGTTCTTGAATTCCTGCCGTTTATATATTTTCAGAATAAAAAATGAGAGTAGTCTTTACTAGATATTTGTTCATTTGGACATTGAAATTGTACATTTCAGGACAAGAGAGTACTTGAAAAGTCCTTGAATTTATGTCTAAAATACCTGTAAGAACACTGTAACAAAATTTTTAATTTCTTATGAGTTCAAATTGCAGAACACACTGTTTTGAGTATCAAGTTAATTTCAAACAAACACTCTCTGGCAGAAAATTCACTCAAGTTTCGTGATACATGTCCAGATTTGGTTTTGACTGTAGCTATTACTACTGCCGATATAATAGCCAATATTATGTTTATTTATTGCCAAGTATATCCAAGATAGTTTATGGTAACCATCTGTTGCTGATTCCAGTGTAGTTTCTGTGTTATCAGTGGCGCTAAAATTTGAGACACTGGATACCACTTTAAAATTAAAATTGATAGCATATTAATAAATCATATGGAAACACTTAAATCATACATAAATTAATGCAGCATGTTAATAAATGGTTGGGAAACATTTGAATCATAGAAAAACAAATGCATTAAACTATCACTGCTTGCATTGAGTCATTCAGATCAACACAAATTGACCACGTGTGCTGGTGGTGGCAGAACATGTCAAAAGAACAACCGATGAGAAGAATTTTTCACATCAACTTTAGACAATACCAAATGTTTTGTTTGTTCTGTGGTTTAATTTTCTTAGGCACATCAAGCTTTTAGTTTTATATCTTTTATATCGTTCATTGATTTGAGCAATCTTACAAAGGTTCTGAAAAAACTTTTCTTAGAATGTAAGCTTCAGTCCAGAGAAGAAAAATATATGCTTGCTTGTTTTTGCAGATTGTATCAGCTACAAATGTAAAATATTCTATTTAGACTGCTAAGAACACTGCTAAGTAGCTATATAATGAACTCATATTCTGGAAAAAAAAAATTTGCTAATATAAAGCAACAAATAAACTCTCAAAGCAATAATTAAGAATAATTACATAAAACTATCAAAGAGTAAAAAGCCAGAGCAACCGCAGGTGATTATTTTGATGGTTCAGCTGATGTCGATGCAATTTCGTAATTCGAGGATCATCCAGTATCTTAAAGCGGCTGCTTGGCGCGGGACTGGCCAAGTGGAAGAACAAAGTTTTACAAGTTAACTGTAGTGATGGGTCGAGTCTCGAAAAATTGAGTCGTGTCAACAAAGACTGAATCGTCACTTGAGTAGTTTTTTTTTTTACGGCAGACATCGAGTTATTGAAATGCAGGTCTTTTTTTTTTGTTCTATCAGCATCACACGGCTGATATTACCATTGCTACCATAGCCATTCACTCGTCGGCGAGAGAGAAAAAATAGCACTGTGAATCACATAACCAGACAAAGAATTATTCTTATTGGTAGAAATTATATGGTCCCAAAACTTTTTTCTTGGTAAACTGAGACTATGATAGGGGGAGGAAGTTATGAAGAGGCGGGCGTTATACCTATGTGCATAGGTACACGTTTACATTAAAGTGCAAACTCGATTTTAACTGAAAAATTTTGCACTGCACTCGAGTTGATTCGACTCGACTTTCATACAACTTGAAACCCAATTTCACTTAACTCGAAGCTGTAACAATCGAACTCGCCCATCATTTGTTAAATGATTTTGTGTGTGTTTCAGCCGCCTTTAACAATATCACTTTCAAACAAAAGAAAAAAACAATTTGTCCATCTTTGCACACAGGGCAACATTTCTACAAAATTTTTTGTAACATTTCTAATACCCTGAAAATTGCAGCTAATTTAATATTTATGAAGTCAACAATAACACAAACTCTTATTTATTTACTGCCTCTTGCTCTCTTGTGGCACGGTTCTACTCTTCAAAGGGCACAAAGTATTTGTAGTTTGAAAACTATATTGTGAAACGTAGCAAGAGTCACGCCTAAAAACATTTAACATATATAATCTGATTGTTTCACTCAGCCAGTCGGACACTAGGCAGCATTTTAGATTCAGTTCAGGAGAACAATTTCCCAGCTTTGGAATCACCATCCTCAGAATGTCCAAATTTCATTTGAAGTATACCATGCAACTATAAAAAAAAAAAATAATAAGTAAAGTTTCATTTTTTCTGTCTATATTATAATTTTATAGATCTTTTTCACTCTCTTTTCTTGCTATCAGAAAATAAATGAGCCACTGAATATTTTTAAGTGTTTTGCATGGCCAAACACTTATTTCACAAAACACCAGAACAGAATACATAGTTGAGTTTGAGAGTCAGGTGAACACACGTCACTTTTCATTTGGGAATGTGTGAAACTGAATACGAAAGCTGCACAAACTGCAGCATTTTATTTCTACATTATGCAAACCTATAATACTATCCTATAAAACAATACAACTGCACAAATATTAAGTACAGGAATTCTTCATCGAGCAAATATTCAGGTGTCTACTGGTCTTCCCATTCCATTACACATTGATCATCCTCAACTGTTCTACAAAACAAATATTTACACGCACTTTCACATACAGTAGATGTAATTTCTGTATATGAAATTCTACTCCCTTGAAACTTTAATGGAATATCAACAATTAATACATATTTAGAAAAAAAAATTCAATCTCTTAGGATATATTTAAAGATTGATAGTAACAAACTGCTAAAACATAACATCCAGTAAGTTTTTATAACTAGGGTAACTAGCACATATTAAATAAATACATTGTGGCTTACAAAAAATAGTGAATTTTAAATAAGTACATGTGATAACACAGAATTAGTTATTCAAAATCCATACTAACAGTATGTTGTTCACTTTGCGCAGTACAGTACTTTAAATAAGTATCAAAGAAGAACAAACTATTCATCATAAATATTTTATTACCATACTTGAACACAAATAATAATGATTTAAGTACTTAACATTCTGAGCACAAAATTATGCAATGATTTTTATCTGTCTGAAGTGCAAGGCCACAGTTTGCAACATGTAAGTTTGCTCTGTAAGTAAAAGTAAACTAAAAAATTCTTAAATCATGAATTTGTAGTTTAAGGTTGTAGTGCAATATTTTAAGAGCACTGTGTAACTGGCTCATGAATTGCATTGCACTGTGTTTGAAATCTGTGACTAGTTATGAAATCATTAAACATGTTCGCATTATATAATGCAGTATATGAAAGGAAGATACACTTCAGATAAACGATGAATCATACTCTCGATACATCATGCACATTAAAATTGCTATTTCTGACCCCTCTGATGTAGTCACAGTGGTTTTTCGCGCAACTGTATCTCATAATGTACTGGCCAGAAACAAGTGAAACTACTATAAAAGCCTGCACTGAATTTTGCTTCTGTCTCTCCAGCAATAAAATTATACAGTCACAGTTTAAAGTTCCGTAGTTACAGAGGATAATGGAAACGCTGCACATGTGACTGACGGGGTACTATGTGCACGCGTCAGTGTCATTCTTAACACTCATTTGCTTCTGAGCCTCAAACGTGCAAACCACTCCAGGTAGACAGCGCCCTTAAGTACTTAACACAATCTTCAAAGGCAAAAAAAATCTTCAACATTTTATCTTTGGAAATTAATTTTGCAGCCTTTAAAATACAGTATTAAACTGCATTTTATTGTTTGAGAAAATATACTTTAAAAATAATTTTAAGATTAATAAATACATAATTTAGCCACAACAACACGAACAAACTTCATCTGATATAACTGCTCCACAAGTGCCATATTCCCTTGTAACTGCTATACAACCCTTCACACATCAAACTGAGTGCATAAAAATTAAAAGCAAGCATATACATATATTCATGACCTTACTCCTGCACCAGTATAAATGTATGCAATAAGAGGTGCTTCAACTTTCTACATAAACTTTTCCCTGATATGCTATCAACTCAAGACACATTTTATGTCCAGATATATATCAAGTGCCAGGCATTAAACCAATTTGAACTGCTTTTCCATTTTTTCCCTCCCAGGAAACTAAAATTACATTATAACCACACACAATATACTGCAATGCACAGAAATTGTATTTATAACTTAAAAACAAGTTGTCAACAGTGGATATTATGTAAAAAATATTGGTACCCCACAAATTGAACCTATTTCTTGTGTTCACCTCTGTTCAATTAGTCTGTAATTTATTCAGAGTGCCAGTTGTTCATGTAGCTTGCCGTAGCACCAGTCGTGCTAAGGCCCTCTACTACACAGCCACAGTCCTCCTGTGGAATCACCCCAGAGCTTCCAAGAGTTCTACTGGTTCTTCTTCATTGATGCCTTCTCTACCAGAGCAGCCAAAGAGTTGGTTGTTACCCTGGACACTTGTCGCCAAGAATCACGACACCCCACACGTACACCACACATGGTACCCCGAGTCTTTTCAGGACTACAAGTCACAGTTAGGGTTGAGTTGTTTTCACGGCTACTTAATTGTCGGATCTTATTCGCTCTTCAAGCCAGGCTCCTCAAGTCGACAGGCACCTTCATCTGCCTTGCTCTAGTACAAAGTCCATTTAACACATTGTGTAGAGGTAGGACGTAGTATGGGTCACCGTGTTCTATGCTCAAAACAGTAAAACACGTATTCTAGCTAACTTCTGTCTTTCCTTGCTCTGAAGTGAATGTGTGCCTTTTTCCCAACCTAGCAAGCGTCACCCTAGAAGGAAGCGGCAGGGGACTGCGAATTGGCAACGGTTTCAGATGTAGAGTAGGACTGTGGCCAGCTCCTAACAAGGACTGTATGTACGTCGCACACACAACAAAGTCGATAGCCACCCGTATGTAGACCAGGTACATAAAGGTACGGTAGAGCTCCAGCCACTAGAAGACATACGACACACACAACGAAGCATCTGAATCAACTAAGTCAGCTAACCCATTCCCTCCAGAGCATATAAACTCGCTGGAGGAGATGCTGGCCTGAGGAGGTTTGACCCAGGAACTTGTGGAGTATACTCTAGCTAGGAGTTTTATGCCTGCTGCACTCTACAGGATGAACCATAGAACCTTCCTGTCCATGATGTTTGCTCACTAACGAGGGAGCAGGAGTAATGCACTGAAGACAGCTGCTATCCTTGCATCTTGCCACCCCTAAGTAAACAACCTATACAATTCCTCAGCTGTGTATCCCCCTGAGAGAGAGTACAAGCCGCCCAACACTTAGTGGAGCCTCGCTTGACTACCCTTGCTGCCAATCTCTTTGGCCTCCTGATTAGGGTTTCCAGAGCTGCCCATCCCACCGTCGAATTACTCCACCAGGGGTACGCTCTCCCCCTGGGAGAGATTCCATTCGACTGGCAGGCCACCAGTGGGACTCCAGCACCAGCCAACTACGTTCCGACCAGCTACCCGGCACCTCAACCATCGACAGGCGACACTCGAGCCATCCAGCCCAACTGCCCGCTCCAGCTAGAGCAAAAATAGCAGGCCCGAGCCAGTGACTGCCGAGAGGAAGCGACACCAGTGGTAAGCCACCCCAACCCCGTGTGCTCAACCCTTGGAGGCATCACCTCACCCTCACAGACTTTGTGCCAGGTGCCTGACACTGTATAAGGTACCTGTGTGAGGCTGACGAGTCATAATACAGATGCCTCCACAGTAGTCTGCCTCCTACCTGCGGCACTGATTTGCGTGGAAACAAAATCTCTCTACTTTGATGTGACATCCCATTCTGTAGACCGTTATGCATAAGTATTAAATGCAGAGTTCTCACCAATGTATATCATTATACCAGTTTCACTCTCATTTGTATGTGAATAAGGTATATGTAAATAACCAAAAATGGGGAGAAAATTATGCTACTACTTGTCTGCAGTTCATTCATAATCCAGAAATTGGATCCGAGACATTAAGTGTTATGCCACATCAGTAGTACATATCTAGATATAGTTACCAACATCTGTACCTATACATGGCTCAATATGTGTGGTATTTGTTATTCAATTGGTACCACTGTCCATGCTCTTTAATTAGCCAGTTGCTATAAGGCCCATTCTAAAATGACACGGATGTGGATATGGATCACGGATGCGGATCATGTAACACACTCTGTGATCAATCTATGTACAATGATACGCATGTGGACGCGAATAACATACGGATACACGTAAGAAAGTCTTCCCCCCACCCCTTTTTCCCTTCATTCTGTATAACTCAGTACAGCAATCTGTATCGAGGAATTCAGAATGTGTTTGTAACTGAAGTGTATTGTATTCCTAGGATAGCCTTGTTTCCTAACTGTTTGACTGTTTACTGAGGATACAAGTGTCTTCATGTTTCTGATGAATATGAAAATCCTGAAAGTATATTGAAAATGCAGATATTAAAATTTCATGTTGACAAAAATTAAAATTCTCCAAAAATGAATTAAATTAAATGAATATCACAGCAAAAAGTTAGGGTTATAATATGATAAAATGGGAAACTATAGATAAATTCAAGAACACAAATAAATTATGGGTGTATCTTATATACCTATAAACTGAGAGGCAATTATAAAATGGTTATGGGATTTTTATGATAAGAAGGCAAAGAAGAAGACAGTACACCACATACACTTTGTAATTGACAATAATGAGTAAAACTAATTTATCGAGAAATATGAAGTCGCAAGCAATGAAATGAAACTTGTACAATGTACAGTAAATTATTTTTAACAAACATTTCGCAGAAAGCAGCATCATTAGAGATTGATGAAATACAGTATGAAAAATAAATGGAATAGCATGAATGCAGGTATTATCACTCGCAGAAGAGGCCTGAATAAAAAATTTACACACTACGAAATTTAAATGATGATTCAAATTTGTTGGAAGATATCTGAAAAAAAAAAAAAAAAAAAAAAAAAGACAGAATTGTGATTGGATAGAATATGAGAAGAGCCAGAGATGATGGAATCTAATCAACATACTTGTAAAACGAAGGTTAAATGATGAGCCTTCATAAATTATAAAGAAGAACGTACAACTCTGAGAACAGAACATGGCGAGGAAGTGAAATGAGAGAATGTCATCAACTCCCAGATAAAAGGGAATAATTTTTCTTTTACGATTACTACTATGCAGAATACGTACATAATACTCAGGTATGCTGAGCATACCTGAGTTGTGCTGAAGGCAATACACATTATCAGGTAAACCAACACATCTATTTCCTAGCCCCTCATTTCTGTTATTTAGTAATATAGTCTGGCTTTTCTATAAAATTTAATTTTGTGCTATTGAGTTGTCCCTTCTTGGTATTTTAAGAAAAAGGTATACATTTGTCGTGCAACAGAATAGATAGGCGTAAAACAAAGTAATACGTAAGCAGTAATTATACCAGCTTTGCTTCTTTTTGCCTGAAGGTTTGTTGTACTCGCTAAAAATCTCAAATTGTTTAAACGAAAGCATGGCAGTAAAAAAAAATATTACAATAAGAAAATACTGCTTTCTGCTGACTTTAACTTGTAGAAATTAACACTTGTCAAAATTTAGGAAAATGTGTGCTGTCTAAATCACACGTATCACCTTGTAACAAAATGATCTTGCAAGCTTACTTTCCACCGCAGACATTCAAAACCCTTATACAGTTGCATTTACTAAAACAATTCATGCAAACAATACTTCTCATTGTATTACCACAAAATGTTTGCCATTTTTAAACCACTGTTTACAACCTATTTTCATACAATAATTATATTAATATGTATACAATGATCAATATGATATACCATACATTGTAAAGTTACAAGTTAATTCTGTTAATTACAAGGGTTTTATATATAAAATGTTACTTACATTTTTGAAAATGTGATAACTTTTTACAGTTCACATCGTTTATACAAAAAGCGCTACATACCTAATATCATTCAGAGTGATGTTCGTTTGCCATTTTTATTTACACACATTTTTCATTTCTTGATGTTTGTTTGTAAATAACACCAAGATTAACATGTAATTTAGTCCAGGTTACGTATAAATACCACTTGCTTAAAAAACTTTCCGACATCCATTCAGATACTGATGCTTCGATGATCAACAAAGTTTTAAAATTCACGTTCTCCAATGTATAGTACACATCATTCCTTATGAGAATGTTCCGTGGTGAACATATATTTCTTAATCACTTTATTTCCTGTTTTGCATATGCCTTACAATTATTTGGCTTATACAAAAATGCCTATCTTTATTTGTGAATAAAAAGTATATTAATAACTATCGAGAAATGATAAGATGATTAAATGATTACAAGATATGTCGATGAGGGTGTTTCTTGCTGCACATATCTTGAATTGGTAACGAAGAAGATACAATCTTCCAAAATTCAAATAAAAACTATCGGTGGGATAATCCATGTGAAAACTGATGTTCATTCAACAATATGCATGATTTCCACGTAAAAAAAAATTAAATTAGGTTTGCAGTTATGAAACACCTCTTGTAACATTAACAGGAGATCTCTGTCTCGGACATCAAGTGACGACCGGCTGCCCCCTGGACAGTGAAAGCATGACCTTGAGACTCACTATCCAAGTCCTTAGTCGGCGCCCCGTGGGAGGGAGTGACACTCACATTGACATAGGAAAATGGTTGCTTCACCAGGGCTGATGGATCAAGAGGAAGGCTTCCCTTCAAACTGCCCCCTTTGAGCTGGGGATTGTTGTTGTTGTTGTTGATGACAGCAGGGGGAGGGGAGGTCTTCTCAAGGCTGACGAGGCTGCCTACAGAGGGCTTCTCCCCCACCACCTCACTGCTACTGCTCGACTCCTGCTCTATGAGGGGTTGGGTGGAGTGTGACTGTGGCATCACGAAGCTGGTCTCCCAGTCTGAAGAATTTGTCAGCAGTTTGTCCACACTGCTAGTGGAGGGAGAGGATGGCACTTCTGGGATAGGGGTGGGGGCAGGGAGGGGCACTAAGTAGTCTGCTGCTCGCTGAACCTGCAGGCACGATTCCTCCTCGTGGGCCGGTGGCCGCATGATGGTGGCATCTCGCTCCGACGACGGTGGTCGGTGAAAAACTGGCAGCGGAGCATTTATTACATTGGGATCCTGTTAAATCAAGCAGCAATACATGTATGTTATGAGAGACACATGGAAGTAACCTGTTACTACATCTTTAATATATTTTGCTACCTGCACTTGCCATTAAGTTCAGAAAAGTAAATTGAAGATTTAAAAAAATGCAATTATTATTACACACACAGCTTGCTTGCTGAAAATTAAAACTCCTTCCAACTTCACCTGTACTTTTATTAAACATCATTCTTTATCTAAGAAGCATAAACCAATTTATGATAAAGTATGTATTAGGCTACAATACATTTTTGCTAAACCATATTGATAAAGACTGCTGGATTTACAAAATAAAGCAGGCTATCATTAAAACACACACTTGAGCAGAATTGTGAATTTTCACAGTTATGAGCTTACATTTTATACAAACCATATAGCAAGATTATTATTCAACCTAGGTTTTACATTTTCACTTAAGACCAAATACAGAAAACTCAAAATTTTGCAAACCTGGATTTTGAGACAATAGTGATTTTATGACAAAATTCTCTGGAACCATAAAAAAAAATCCCAAAAATTCTATAAAAATAAAAATTTAAATGGAAAAAATTCAAGAAATTGCAAACAAGATTTTAGGCTACAATTTAAAGTATTTTAGATTAGTCGTGACACATTTTCTAGTTGAAAAAAAACTTATTTTGTATTATCTGCATAAATCATTGAACATGGACGAACAGAACCACCTAATATGATTGCAGGATTCCGCTACTCGAGTCAAACCATCTTATAGTGGAACGCCTGGTACATCACACCAACCCATCACCCAATCAGCTGGCTACACGGCGAGTAGGTGACAGCCACAAAACTCAGAAAATGGAAATACAGTCATCACCAACTGATCTTCTGTCACGACCATGTGTAGCATGTTATGAAAGTACCTTAATTCAACAGGTGCCTGTGAGTTAATAATTCTATTAATTTCAGTGCTGTGCTGAAGTGCCCAGGTCATGGTCATTTTTGCCTAACTCATTTGTGAAGTTGCATGAATACTGTCGTGTAACTTTTTATGTTGTGTTCAGGACTGCCTAGGTCAGAAAGTAACAGTTAATATACAAACTTAAAAACTGTTTGTCAGGGCTGGTTGTTCTATTTCTGATTTTCAATTATAGTCTGTGCTGATGAGACCGTCTATTGAATAAAAAAAAAGTAAATGCTTTTACTTACAGTTTTGAAGTGTTTACTTATACAAATAAGTAAACCCCCTAAGTCTTCCAGCAATTACTTATTTGATAAGTATTGACTAAGCGATTTTCCAGTAAATACTGGTTTCAAACATAAGAATTAACTGGGAGTGCCAAGCAAACACTTGAACTATTTTAAGGTAGCTGAATAGCATATTTGTGGTTTCATTTTTATAGGCATTTGAGACATAGCAAACTTCATACGTGTGAGAAACGTGAAAAGTTACAAATAAAGACGAAGTGTAAGTCCAAGTAGGTCAAAAGTTTTGTTGCATTTTGAAAGTGAAAGTGCAGATTACCTGTCCGATCGATTCTTAAATGAATCTGAAGAA
The DNA here is from genome assembly GCA_029891345.1 of Dryococelus australis. Classification (NCBI taxonomy): domain Eukaryota; kingdom Metazoa; phylum Arthropoda; class Insecta; order Phasmatodea; family Phasmatidae; genus Dryococelus; species Dryococelus australis. The sequence goes on from CM057000.1 coordinate 136,028,963, forward strand.
ACAAGAGAAGATGCTCGTAGTTCATGTCAAAGGATGGAAATATTCCTTCGTTTTCTGAGCGACCCAGGATTCCAAACAGGTATCGCAGAAGATCGTGGAGTTCACTGCTCCACTGTATGCAGAACTGTGCATAGTGTAGCAGACTACATTGTGGAAAAAGCACACCGTTGGGTAAGATTTCCATCAGATTTAAATGCCATGCATGAAGCGAAAGAAAAGTGGTCACAGAAATTCCAAATACCCACAGTTATTGGAGCTTTGGACTGTACTCACATACAAATTTAAAAAAACCCACAGATTATGGAGATGAATACGTAAACAGGAAAGGATTCCCACATATAAATGTGCAGGCATCAAGCGTAGATTCACAATGGCCTGGAAGCACGCATGATTCCAGGATTTGGAAACAGAACACAATTTATAGTGCTATTTCCAGATTTAATGGTGACTTTTGCTTGTTGAGAGACAACAGCTATGGAATTACGCCATAGCTACTTACACCATTCAAAACTCCCCAAAACAGAAATGAAGAACTATTTAATAAATTTCATTCCAAGAAGAGGGTGATAATTGAAAGAGTATTCGGCCAACTGAAACAGAGGTTTCCAATTTTAGATAACATAGTAAGGGTACATTTGGAAAATATACCCAGAATAATTATATGCTGTGCTGTTTTACACAGCATCAGCAAATATTTAAAAGACAATTACAAATTCACCTTTCTAGGAGACATATTTCTGGAAGGTGTCGAAAATATGGGAGAAGATGAAAATGACATTCGCCAAAAAGGCATCAGGAAATGTAATGAATTATTGGCCACCTTATTTACTTAATTGTTTACCATTGTTTTAATCTGTTTGTAGAAACTGTTATATAGTCTCATATATCTATTGATGTACAGTTTAGAGTTATAAATATATTTAACAGTAAATAAAGATGCAGTCTAATAGAAATAGTACAAAATTATTACACATAAGTGTGCTTATGTGTAAATGACGACAAAGTGAGTGACGAGATTAGCTATGTGAATCACACTCGTTTGTTCCATCACTCACGTCACACATGTACACTTGCTCACAGGCTCTCCTCTCTCTCGCTCTCTCTCATACACGCATTGTAAAACCTGTATATTTTTATTTTGTGAAGTGGAATGTTATATATTCAATTGTTTTAGCTCATGATTTATAATATTTTGTTTTTTATTGTATATTATTCCAATTTGTAACTGATTTATTTTCTAGAACATACAATTGTCAAGTGTACAAGAATACAACAATAGAGGTTTACACAAAAGATTTTGTTGTAATGATACATAACAGGAATACCAAATATGCTGAGGAGAATACACAGAAATAGACGCATTTTGATTTTGTTGCTACAGTTGAAGGACTTCACTTAGTTCTGTAAACATCCTTCTCGTTGATCCTGTACTGTCCGACAGATGGATTGTATGGCCTTGAGCAGAGAGTCGTTCGATCAATAAGTCGTCTCTTCTTGTTTGTAATCGGGCAAGGTTTAGTTGTTCTAATAACACAAGTCTCTGCAGTTCTGCTGTTGATAATGCTTCGGTGTCTGCTGTCTCAAGTTAAAATTTCTTATTTTCTGGACGCTTTTCATTTAGCTGATCCCCCGTCTTCTGAATAGTTATACACCCTTCTTTTGCATTATTGCGATGTACGTCACACCAACTGCAGAAGCTCCTGGGATTTTCTGAAAAAAATGGATTTCGACTAGAATCCAGCATTTCTAAGAATTATCTCTCCCAGTCCTGCAGCTTGATTTTTTTTGTTCCCTATCAGGTTTTTATCTGACTTTTTTTCACTTCTGTCTTCATATTGTTCAGTAACTGATGATTTCCCTGCACTCTTCGCAAAGTCATCTTTCATTTCTTCCATGCTTTTTCTTTTTCCTGGACAATTCCTGGTGTCATCACTTTGTTTAAGACCACAGAGCGGTCTTTTAATAATTTTACAAATAGCATCCCCTCTTGCAGCCACCTTTCGCAATCACTTTGTCCTGACTTGAAGACATGTGAACTTACAGACAACCGGATGACAGAGAACTGACTATCTGCATTCACTGCATTCAATGGTTAAATGGGGCGGACACGTCTACATCCTCTCTCGTGACAAGTTACTGAAGGACGTTTTTACTTGTCCGTATAAGCAATTACTTATCAGTAAATACTTATTTTTCGCATGGTTTTTCTAGTATTTACTTTTAAGCAAAGCATTTTATTTATTCGATTGAAATCAAGTCATTACTTTTACTTATAAGTTTATGCTACTTAGCTGAAGTAATCACTAACAAGGCTTTGCTTGTTTTTATTCAATTGGTCAAAGAATTTACACTAGCACTACTGGCCTTTCTGTTCAGCGCACCACTGTTTGCATGATTTTCGATGTACAGGTTTAATGAATATGTATACAAGAATTCTCATGGCTGTGTATATATGTATATTCTTTCTGTTTTGGATTGCATGTTTAAGTCGGCACAGTATTAATACTTACGTGTAATGTAACTTAATTTTAACGCAACCAACTTGTATTGTCTCAAAGGGTTTTATCATGATGCTCCAACTTTTGAGTGCCCATTGCATTACAATTTTAATTTAGTATTTTCATGTGTGTTTTAATTGCTTGAGTGTTTGGACAGTGACAGTTCCTGAAGCCAACCGCAGAAGCCATTTTCTTGGTCTGTTCCAGACTGCACCAGAGAAAGGACAAACTTGTGCACGCGCGAAAACATGAACATCATATTTTGTGTGTTAATTGATATTCTATTCATAAATTTACCGGATCATTTTTCATGCCTCGTCCCCATGTCACTAAGCTGTCTCCCGTATACAACTCAGTATAGTGGCGGCTTCAGCTCAGAACTTACGGATTAATCTGCCAACTTTGCTACTCAAGAACATGACTGTTGGCCACATGAACAGCAACTTAATACTTTGTGTTTTTGTGGAGTTGTTTCGATACCATGTTTTCTGAGACTGATACCCAGATACCACTACTGATACCTCGATGCCCTTTACACTGAATTTTTAGAAAAAGTATTACTGTTAATAATATATTAAAAACATCTTTCCTAGACTCATTTAAATAAGTACATAATGTCTTAAAGTACTGTATATAATTTATTGTAATCCAACACAAAATGCAAGTCAAATTTTAAATGTCCCGCACGCACTGTTAGCTAAGAGCACACAGAGAAGTTATTAATCAGACGTCTGTTGGTTTACGAGTGGGGAGGGGGAGGATGTCCTCCCCAAGTCGCTACCTGTTGGCGGCACCTTGCACACATGGCAAATGTCTGTCTTTTAAAGTAATTAGTCATATTTTTACTGCAAAGAAAACTTGTAATTTTGAGACACAAATGAGACTATTATAACTGATTTCTTCACTGTCTTTAATAATTAATCATTCACAACCACATCCTCTGATTTTCCCTGTCATGAGTTACGCTGCACTCGGCTCGGTGCTTACCTACCCATTATTAAATGGCAAAAGGTGTCAAAATAGGCACTCATATATTAGTTTATTCAAAGATGCATGTCTATTAAAATAAATTAATATAAATACTCAGATTTCCCTGCAAGAAGTTACTGAAAATGAACACTTATAATACAAATCGCTCAATGTTCAAACTATTTTTTACTGACAAGTGGTAGGGTATATGCTTTTGGGCATATAATTTTATTCACGAAAATGCTGCCCTTTGAGTTAAATAAATATTAAGTTTTAAAGTCATTTTAATTTTATGCCAGATACAATGAAACACCAACCTTACCAGATAAAACAACCTTTAAACACAAAAGAAAACATCTTTACAAATAATAATTCCTCGTTAAATTTCTTTCATAACATTTTCAGCTGAAAACCTTTGCTTTGAAATACAAGTGATGTTAGGTGCAACTATTTTGGGTGACGCATACCGTATTTACTTGAGTATAGTGCACACTCGTGTATAGCGAGCACCATGATTTTTGCAAAAAGTTCCAGGGAAAAGTTTTTTAAAAATAAAATTGTACCAAAAATTTGTGGCGCCCTGTTAGCAAGTATGTAACAAATTAGTCTTTTTTACATTAATGTGTGGTGATTGTGTTATGTTTTGAAAATATTTTAACTAACTAACTTGTGTGCAAAAAGCCAAAATAAAAAAGAATCCAGAAACCTCCTCCTACTACTCAACATTTCCAGCTTCGTTTTTCTTTTTTCTCTTTTCTCCTTTTATCATTAACCGGGGGGGGGGGGGGGTGTTGCCATGCTAGAATGTCTAGAATGTCGCACTACCCTTATCTAAAAGAAAAAGGCTCGCTAGCCATAGTTTCCTCTGCCATGGAAACAAACAAAGAGGGATGGCAGAATTATCCACTGGCAACCATCTGGGTGTTATTACAAGGGAATGGGGGGCCATTAACATGTGGCAATTCTGGTTTTATGGCTGACAAGATGCCATTAGTTTGGAGGGGGGAGGGGGAGCGGTTCCGACCTCCACATAACTGAAGGCTCGATGAGTGAGAAAGAGAGAGAAGACAGAGGAGTGATGTAAGAGCAAAAGATGAGACAACAGACAGTTCCACCACTTCCCTCAACATCCCTGGACAATTTATGGCTAACACTCCCCTTTCCTCTTTTTTTTTCCCATGTAGCAGCAATCCAGAATTTTTTTCTTTTATTTTGGGAAAAAAGGGTGCTCTGTTCAGTAAATGCAGTATTTGTTCTTACTTTTCTTTTGATGCACGATGCATACAAACTGAAATACCGTCATTTTTCTGCCCAAAGAAAGTAATAACCTGACTTCATTGTCTACAACCGATACTAAAATATCGGCCCGAACATATCCGATACAGATACACCAGAAAAAGTAGAAATATCTGCCGATACAAATACTCAGTATTGGTATCGGAACAACTCTAGTTTTTTGTTCACATCACATGCAATGTAATTTCTGCTTCAGTTTTAATTTACGCAACTTGCACCTCAATGTCAGGAACAGTCAGGGTATCATGATAGAGTTTTTGAAGTGAACTTACAGGCGTGTGTGTAACTTATCTCTGTGTACCAGATTGTTAATAAAATCTTAGTATAGTGTAAATGTTCTGCCTACAATTGCTACTGTCTCAGAGTAAGGGATATAGGCATGTTCTTTTGCCTGTAACAACATAGCTTAAGTTGCAAGTAGGTCCTCAGTCAGTATTTACGCACTTATGTGCAAACACCAGCTGCAACACCACCATGGGAAAACAGCCGTGCCGGACTGTCAACACGTCCTGAGATGCCTTACTTTCCCATCCCCCCCTGGTTAATGCTGGTTGGCGTCCATCCAAAACAACTTCAATAGCCTTAATCCCCTCCCTTGGAGCGTCCCGGTCTTGTTATGGTCCGCCCTGATAGCCAATAGAGACCAGGTACCAGAAACACTTGGTACCCAATGTGATGCTAATTAACAACCATGCATCGCAGAGGACCTATAACGTTTCACCAGGAAACTATGCACCATGCTGCAGTGGAAAAGCCACTATGTGGGTGAGACACCATTTTGGTTGCCAAAGTCCAGCACAGCAAGCTATAACAACCATTGTATTGAGTTAATCACATTCCACCCTCCTAACAGGACTTGCTACCCTCTTTCAGTTGACTGCAGTGTGGCAGTACAGCATACAAAAGTAGAATATCTCCACCCAACATGCTTTCGCTACACATGTGAAGTGCAAATGGTGTGTGCTGCTGCAAGATGCAGATTTAATTTCAAGTATCTTGTTCTGGAGAATGCTGCAGGCCAGGAAATGTGAATGTACCAGTTTATAAAAAGTAATAGGTTTACAAACTCAGTATCTAAGTGCGGTGACAGGAATGTTTATTTATCATGTGCCACACTGCAAAGCCACAAGTATTGAAACTGCGTTGTGTGTTACATGCTGCACCAGATGACACCACCACTGTACTCATGCCAATGAACTAGTCACTTTCTGTCAGGTAGTGTTTTTTTGCTTAACCTGTGCATAAAACTGTGATGCGCCAATATGCCTCATCAAAGGAGGCATGCAAACTAAGCCTCGCAAAATGTCTCTGACCAGCTGTGATGCGACATCTGCGCTTTCATGCTGCAAGGTGGTGTGCTCCGTGGTCGACTTCACAAGAGTGCAAGCGGACTCGGCTGGAGACAGTAACCACAGTTGAAACAGTTATAATTAAGGACAATCTCTGTAGTGACATCATTACACTGCATGTGCAAACACTGACCTGTGCATCATGTTGCTAAACACAAGTGCCAGTATGAAAAATGTGAAACAGTGGTGCGAGCCCTTTACCTAGTGACATCATGATTCTCGGTGGGATTAAGAGAACTGGTGTAAGCGAAGGCTTAAGGGGCATGCCAGTCAGTGTCCAAGCAACAGGTGCTGGACGACCAAATACTGGTGTCGCAGGCTGGTCAGGACTCTGCGGGGGAGAACTGAAGACTGGTCAGGAGTCGAAAACTGTTCCTTCTTTTACCTCTTTTGGGCCGCTGCTCGATGCTTATTGGCCGGCATCATGAGGGCGAAGGGGTGGTCACTGAGCAGGAGGTAGTGACTTGCCAATGTGAAGGGAAGCGAAGACAAAAAAAAGCCTACTAGTAGTGCTATCTAGCAGCAGGTAAAAGAACTCGTTGCCTATATGTATAATTACAGTGGGCCGGTGAATACAACAATCTACACGGTAGATAAAACAATCTCACCACAAGTCGGGACAAATGGTAATGCTAACTTCAAAAATCAGAAGCGAAGCTAAGTATAGGATGAAGCTGAAATCGTCTAATCACTATTGTTAAAAAAGTGTCATGCGTCAACTATTGCAACAGCAGGCCTCACCCTCGTCAACCACAAGTGTCACATTGGCAAGACAGAGAAACATTTCTTGGGAAATGTTATAAATGAGACCAGGAACTGCCCTAGTGCAGAACACCTGTGACTCACTGACGAGTGGGATCCGCCAAAAACACACAAACTATCGCGCAGGTTTTTCTGTCTTATAACCTGGCTCTGCCAATACATTCATCAGGAGTTTGCCATCATTACTGTGCCCCTCACATCACGCTTATCAACACAAGTCAAATACCAGTAGACCCCAGCAGCTGCCCAGGCATTTACCATAACTAAACATAAATTCCATCAGTGCCCATCTCTTGCACCTCGACCCCACGAGATACTTGTACCTGCAAACGGACATGAGTCAGGAAGGGCTCCAGAGTGGTCTTATTTCAGTTGGATTATGACGCAGAGCGGTACATTATCGATTAAAAGAGAGCAAAATTAGGCTTTGGAAAGTGCAGATATGATGTGAATAAGCATGAATGCTTAGCTGTCATTTGGTCCCTAAAACAATACCGGCAATTTATGGAATATAACCTATTCACCCTCAGAACCAACAACCACAGCTTAGTGTGGCTACATAATATGCGCAAAGCCAGGAGTAAACAGACATGCTGGTCTATGCTTATGCAGTCTTATGACTTTGTGGTAGATGATGCACTGGGAGAAGAAAATGAATTAGCAGACGTACTCTCATGCTCTCCAGGGCTACACGTGTATGAAAATGACCCTGATGAGTGGGAAACAATACTGCCACCTGTCAAGCAACCTCAGTTCAATGCAGAAGGCCCATCGTGATGCCCAAATCAAATCAGTCTCAATATGAACGCAGATGAAAAATTTACCGTACAGCAGATAGGTGTACATGTCATACAGGCACAACAAGTAGCTCCAGATTCTGTATGATGGCACCACGAATGCGCCCAGAGCATCCAGAAAAACTGGCAAGTTGTAAACGATCACCTGGAAGGGCTTCTGCCAGGTGACAGGAGTGAGTAGGAAACATTTTTACTGGCCGAGGCTCGCCACGTGGTACTTGCGTATGCACATGATGACCACCTTGCCAGCCACCCGGGTGCAAAACAGACACAGCGTAAGATCTCCAGCAAATACCATTGGTCTGGTATCATCCAAGAAACATGCTGTTACATACGACAATGCAGGATTTACCTGTCGCTCTGATGACACTCAACAACAATAACTACGATTGCCAACTGAACCATTTGATACAGTACCATTGGATCTCATGGGACCCTACCCATGCAGAGCACAGAGCAAGCGTTTCACAGTAGTGGTGACAGACGAGTTTTCTCAATGGACGGAAGCCTACGTCGTCAGAAGTGCATGCGCAAATAACGTAGCAAATGTCCTGGAAACTGAGTTTTCCCCTCGGTGGGGTTTTCCCTTGGTGCTCCTAACTAACAACGGTACGCAATTTACAGGACACCGGTGGGGAGATTTCTGTAACGGTGGAAGAGAGAATACTGGTGACTGGCGGCACCTCTGCTGCCAGCCAGTGTGGCGTTTCAGCCGACACTCCAGCAGATGTCGCTCGACTCCTTCATGACTGCACTCTCGCCCAGCGTCTCGATGCCCAATAGTAAAGCGGTTTTAGTCATCAAGGAGGTCTGGTGAGATGCACTGATCAGCGCGGCACCTTCGCCACCAATCCAGCAGCCACACCAACCCCCACCTGCACCGACACTCAGCGTCTACACGCACAGTACGGGACTGGAGATAAGGGGCGGCGAGAAGAGTTGTTGGCCCACTTCACTAACAGCTTCAGGAACATCATGGGACAGTGACGCCTCGGGAGTCGTGCTCTGCCGACCTCAGCCCCACCAGCTCCTATCATAGCGCTACCGTTGCTGTGAGAGCAGCATGGCCGTGCCGCACCAGCATCATAGACGCCGTGATGCCAACAGACACCGTTACCAGCTGCAGCCACGCCCCCTGGTATGGCATGGGTTGCCTTGCTGCCAGACGCAGTAGACACCTGTTGAGCGTGGGGTCGAAATGACTCCTACAGGGGAGGGGGGAGGATTCCCCCAGAGCCCTTGTCCACCCGCGCACACCACCTAGCGGAACAGGTAGGAACTATCTACACAATGTACTGGCCGTACGCTACACAATCGGAGAACACGCGCCCAAGTTATGCTGCCGAGGACAGTGCAATGACTTTCCACAAGGAGTAACTATGTTTCAACCTCATTAAAAGGCCTAACCAACCCTTCATAATTACAACCATACATTTTGCCAACACAGTAAATGAATATGAGAAAATCTCTACATGGTTAACTGAGTACTGATAGTGCAAAGTGCCGACCACATGGTTGCAGAGAACTAATTAATCATGTAACTTTATGAAAAGTATTTAGTGGTGTCTTTTACAAGTGCCATTGATAATTAATTAGACACATGTTTGACTCCGGCAGTGGAACACTCAAACTCTTAACTGAACCATGCCAAAATTCTCTTGGAAATTCGTTATTTTGTTATTAATTTAAAAATATTTTAATTAATATATATTAATTTTTTAAGTGTCTGGAATTGTTGTATCTATTTTATTTTCAGGTAGTGGAAAATACTCATTGAAAAATCTTTCACGACATGCAATTCGTTATGTATTTTCAAGGGCTATGTTTCATTTCACTAATTTCCTCTTTAGTTGAGGGATATCCTGTTTTGGCAGGTGGCTGTCAACTACCATTACCTCTGCCATGCTACCCCCTCTTCAGTCTGAGAGTAGCCGGCATCAGAGCAGATTGCGTTATGCGGCTTGGAGGTGAAGCAAGTTTGTACTTCAACCACGTTCACTGCAATAGACTTTAATCGTATTGGAACATTTTTAATTAACTACTTCGTGCACCCCTGAGTACATCTCCCTTCCGGAGCAGACTCACTGTCCCTCCAGCACAACTTACAACATAATCTTTTGTTTGCATCCGTTGACGTCTCTCTCATAGCAGCTTAGGTCAGTGCGGGGCCTCATGCTGCACGCCTGCTTCATTTTGTGTACCATATCATCTGATTTTTTTTTAATGAAACTGGTATTTTCTTGAAACCGATGTGCATGCGAACGTCATTCCCACTTCACGGGGATCTTAAGGGCGACGGCACCTTACACCATCAACTATCTGCCTCATTTCTCTACATCACATAGGTTTTTGTGTCAGTGGATTGGAATGTGTGCTGGGGAGCCACAATACCCCAGTTCGGGAGTGTGTGTATGTTACGTCTCATATCTAGCCGTTGACGTCAGTCGTCATGCACAACCTCGTTAAGACACGGCGCAGGGTCCATTAGCCAGAGATTTTCAAACATGGCCCACCTCAAGAGTCTCGAGCTAACCCGAGCTGATTCCCTTAACTGGTTAGCTGGCACCCTCCGGAAATTAATCTCATCTTCCGGACCCTGTTACCAATCCCAAAATGTGTCATATTCACTACTGCACGTCTATTGTACACCAATTGCCTACAACTCTATTAAATGTTTTGGGCAATTTTTTTAAGTTCAAGAGAGATATGGTTTTAGTTTGTCAGCTAGACTATTGACTCATTCCACTATAAAATCAAAATTAGGGATGGGATCCTTGATGCTGTGATACCTTGATACCCTCAATACTTTATAGTATCAAGTATTGCATGAGAATATCAAAAAATATTGAATTTGAACATTTTGATAATGATATTTATAAGGGGCGTGCGAATATTCCAAAATCCAAATAGTTGCGAATAGTAATTCACGAATTATTCACATTTGAACTTTGAGCTGGCCCTCGAACAAGGAAGGCTAAGGTTTCTTAACAGACATGACCTACTCCCGTAAATTCCCTACCTTGTTCTCTCTTCCCCGCTGTGAAGCGAAGAAAGAGGAGGCCCGCCGAGACGAGACGATGTGCCGCCACCCCAGGCATGCAGAGAAGAGGAAAAGAGAAAGCCGGAATAGGGGGGAGGGAGAAGGCCATTACCTACTCACAATGAACAGATAACAGGCTTGCGCAACGGGCCATGCGAACATACAAGAGACTCTGAGTCCAGAGCCGCAACCGAAGAATAAATACTGAAGAATGACTGAGGAGGTAGTCCCTCCATACCTGAAGCAAAAGTAACCATGTTTCAAGATAGATCTACGTTGCTTCAGAGGGTGGGCGACTTACGCATGCCACCCTACTGCACAGCAAGCTTGCGCACTATACTCTACGACATTGCCCCATGTGATGAAAGCAATTTGGGGCAAGTCACACGCAGACAGGAAAATGGCTACAGGGTTGATACATGCACTACGGACAACTACAGATACACGGATATTTAATGAAGATTGTACTGCTCACCCATACGCGGACATGCGGTTGCCACCCCCGAAGTAGAAGCTTGTTTTACCCACAGAGCCACCGACATGGCAGAGAAGAAGAAGATAGTTAACAGGGATGCTGTAACAGAGCAGCACCCTTGCGGCCGACTTCATCACTACTGCGCGAGCATCGTGGAGAGGTGGTAAATATGTTAACAGCCTCCAGACAGGGAGATAAAAAATGTGTGGTGCAGCCCACTGCCCTGTTTAAACAACTCCTGCGATATGAGGCTAGCAACCCCCACACCCCTGGAGCAGCTGCCAAACTACAGTTTGCACTATATAAGGAGAAGCGACACCGCTCTTGGCAGTCATGTCAATGTCAGCCCATCAAACTGAATAAGGTCGGAGGGCTCTCCAGAGTCTGCGGAATACTCAACAGCCTGCAAAGGCTCTCCAGTCTGCTTAAGACTCCCTCTCCAGTAGTGTGAAGAAGACTCTCCTACCACCGACCAGAAGCTCCAACTCCAACCTCGCAGTCTGTGGAGAAAACCCATGGTGAAGCTCCAAGATATCACGATGTCCCTACCCCTGCATCCTCACTACCCAAGTCAGTCCTCTGCACTCCGCAGTAGCAGGCCGTATACGTCATCCCTTCTGGAAAACCACCCCTCACTACTCGCTGTTAATTGTGATTAAGAATTTTTTTTTTATTTTTGTACGCAGGTTTGCCTTCACCTGCAATAATGTAATGTAAATATTTTACATTCTTTAGGATTTATTATACAGAGCCAAGCATCCCCAGGTTTTCATGTAGACATAATAAACTCACCGTTGGGTTTGATTCCCCTCCCTCTTCTCTCAGCCTTTCATCCAGTTGGTGCCCCGATAGATCCCTAACGTGGGCAGATCCTCGACCCGCCAGGCAAAACACCATCCAGACATTATTACGCTACAGAAGGGTAACAAAGTCACGTCCTGGAGGGAATCAGCACTCTCATCCATCTTGATTAGCCCCCCTACCTGTTCAGAACTGGAGAGGCAGAAGTACTGCAATTTGCACTCAAAGTGCGGCGTACGTTGTGTACCCCCTAAATAGGCATGTGTGAGACATGCGAGGGTGTGTCACATTAATCTTGTTTATTGTAGAACCAATGTATGTGTGTGTGTGTGTGTGTGTGTGTGTGTATATATATATTATATATATATATATATATATATATATATATATATATATATATATATATATATATATATATATATATATAATATATATATATATATATATACACACACGCACATGCACACGCACACACACATTGGTTGCTGCATTACTCTATGTACTGTTTGGACACTGTAAACTGAAAAAAGTTAAAAAATTGCCTTTAACTATGCTGCAGTTTACCAATACCATGGTTTCAGTATTATAGTAACCTTGTAGCATGGCAAAGGCTAGTTAATAGCCTTGCTGCAGTCGTCATTTATGCAATGTTGAAAAATTACAAGTGTGACGACTGACACTATAAAGTCCCAATCTAGCTCAGTTGGTCGATACATAAAACTCAGGCGCCATGTTGAAAAAATAAAACGAGATGAATTTCCGTTTTGGATTATTTACTCAGTTTTATTGAAAACTTCTGTTCTCCAATCACAGGAACATCGTACACGATCATGAACAGTTTCATTAAGTAAAAGCACTTCGAGCAGCGTCACAGTAGTAATTAATTAATGTTCATTCACTCGCATATCGTGAAGACGATCGCGAGACCTTCCTTCTCACGTCAGGTATTTATTTGCATCTGCAGATCTCTGGACTGCAGCTTTGAGCTCGGTGCGCGTGCCTTATCCCCACTCTTCACTTCCCCTCTAGCTAAACTCTAAAATTAGACACATCCAGGGCTCAACTCCCTTCTTTGCACTGTGTTTTACTCCCAGTCCTTTTTTTGCACATATGAAAACACTTTACACTAACTCCTATAATTGGCCAAACCGTAGTGTGTAACAGCTACCTTCATTGCCCTCAAAGTCCAAAACTGCATACAATTTGAAAACTACAAAAGAAATTGGGAAATAAACTCTTATTACAAAACTGACGCAACCTCGCTACGACTTTGGGAACTCGAAAACGCCAGCGCATTGCAGATAACCACTCAAAATACAGCCTGCATTAAAACTACTGTTCCCACTCCAAATGGCACCAAAGAAAACTTTAGAATATTACACCCACTAACAAAAGAAACACGGGATTAGACTAAAAGTCAGTTATAAAATTAATTTTAAAAACCATTAAAAAAAATACATAACCTGCAACGCTACAAACTAAATGCTAGTTGTCCCCTCTCACCAGACATGTAAGAGGAGGAATAAACATTGTGCCTGAGTGGGATGAACTACAACCGAGCGTTCCCGAGTGTAGTCAACATCTGCCGACCAAGAGAGAGAGAGAGGTAATACTAGGATGGCACTCTTTGCTAGGCAACCACTTCCCCTTTCGTCAGGCGTGTAAGGGGAGGAAGTAAAGACACACCTTGTGCTGAGCACTGGACTGAACAGATGGAAAATTGCCATGCTTGTCACTCAATTCACTCACAGTTAAACGTTAGAGTAATTTCCTTGAAGTTGCAAAATAAAATAATAAAAACTGCGAAATCACAAAATGTGTATTGACTGAACTATCATTTTCCTCAAAGTTTGATTACAGATTTCACTGTGGAAACATGATTCTATAGAATCGGAGGAGATGGTGTTGGTTTATCATTGATTAAGGACATTTGAGTTACAGGCCAACTGCCATTTGTTTCAAGTGTAATGTGCATTTTTTTTTGTATAGTTTCAGTGTGGGTTAACAACACTAGTAAAATGAGCAATTTTCTCGGCCAAGTTGTATTGTGTTCATGACAATTGTAATTTGGTATCAAGAAAAGTATCGGTATTGAGTATCGTGAGAATGTTTTAGTATCGAGAAAATGTGGTATTGACCCATCCATAGTCAAAATATAAATTAAAATAATTTTTTTAATTTTTACGTTATGCAAACGGTAGAAGAATGTTTTAAACTACTAGTAATACATACTTTTTTATTTTATAGAAATATAAAAAACAGTGGGAAAATTCTTACGATTCTCACAGTTAAAATATTACTATGTTATTTCCCTGGCAGATGCGAGACAACCACCATAATGAGTCCAACCGACATGCGCACGTGAATGTCATTAATGCTGAGGTACAGTGAAATCAAAATAATGGTCCAATTCCAGCGCATTGTTTCCAGGGGTGCAATGGTCGGAGAGGCCAGTGGTATAACTGAAATATCAATAGAAGATCCCACACAAATGAAAAACAGGATGATAATGGCTTGGCAACAGAGCAGAGAAACCAAAAAGAAATAGACTTTCCTTATAGGCTGTGTGACGAAACGTTCAGGTTGCCAACAAATACCCGTATACAGTAGCCCACAATATGTGCTACAAGATTTCCAAACCCTAAAATGACAACAAAATCTTCAGCGATCACAGTCACAGTAAGATTTGTAACTTTACAACAAAATTTTAAACCAACACCACAGGCATCAATTTTTAATAAGCCCCAACCACTGTTGAACTTCCATTCACCTTACTGCAGTCAGTGGTGCAGAGTAATAATTATGGAGGTAAAGGTCAGATCTTTTATACTCCTTTATTTCCAAAACTCAGGCTGTTTTTCCTTTAGAAGAGGGTTTGTAGCATTGCAGCTCTATATATATATATACATATATATATATATATAATTTGCATATTCGGAAGTATTTCAATTGTCTATATTTCAGTCTAGAATAGTAATTCATGTAATATTTGAAAGGTCGTGGCACTGAAAACTTATTTAATATATTTTCATGTTTCCAAATTTGTTTATTTTTCCTTCCTCATTTCATCAGTAGTTAAGATGTCAACAACAGACATCGACGAAAACATCTCTTTTCCTTTTCACTGGGTTAGTCATCTAAAAGCATCGCCACTGCAAGGCACAACATGGTGAAACAAGGAAAATAACAGAGGTCACCTTTGGCTGATGTGACCGACTGCTTGAAAACAATATGTTTTCAATGAGGAAACTTTCTACCAATATATAAGGAAGCGCGACCTTTCTCGGGTATCACAACAGTCGACGAGCGCATCACATCACAACAGTTCGTCGCAGCACGATCATTTGTCAGCTGTCAGTCGGACAGCCTGCAGCGTGTGATCGTATGGCTCGCACTGACCAGCGCCCACGACTTTAACTTTTTTTTTTTCGGACATTTCAAATAACTATTAAATCTATTTTCCGTTGGTGCGAGGAGTCAATAGGGAGCCGGGAGAGAAAAGTAACAATTCGCTCTCGTCTTCGTAACTCTAGAAGTGAGAAGTTTTGTTTTTGTAAAGGCTGCGATTCTGTCTTTTTTTTTTGTTTGTCAACTGCAAGTGTAAATTGTTTTGCCGAGACGACAATAAATCTCCAGTAAACACTTAACTTCTTTTTTTATTTATTGGCAATCCTGGTATCAACAAACTTTCATTATTACATAGTCGAAGTCTTCAACTCACGCTGAGCTAGTCCGTTGGTGTTTACTGAGATCTACGAGAGAACAGGACAGTAACCTGTTAAAGGTTTTATTTGCTTAAATATTTTCTCAAGCCATTGGATAGAAGCATTATTTTTCTGAAATTGCCACTACTAATTTTTCATGATGTTTTTTTTACAACACAACTGAGAATTTTTATGACAGTTCATTTCCTATATTACAGTTGTAATCATGTGTGGGTTCACTACCTTAGCTCCATTTGACTATGCATTCTAGTGCTACTTCTAATTAAAGTCATGGTAACTATGTTTTTTTTACACTGAGAACATCATCCTCATCTGAAATAAGACAATTGGTGGTGACAAGGTAATGAATTACATATGTATATTACCTGTGTGCAGTAGCCAAGGCGCTCGAGGATGGTGGCAAAAGTGGGGCGCTCATCAGGGTTGGGATGCCAGCACTGTGTCATGATACCATAGACAGGGCTAGGGCAGTTGCTGGGGGGCTCTAGCCGTCCACCGCTCGTCACCAGCTGCATCACCTCCCGATTGGTCAGCCCTGTGTATGGCATGTAGCCCAGCGACATCACTTCCCACAGCAGCACCCCAAACGACCTGTACAACACAGCACCATCATCAACTCCACAGTGCAAGTCTGCAAAATTGTCAAAACATGTAACAATACCATATTTGCCCATGTACCACCTGCTCCTTGCAGTTTAAATATCCTCCCAGGTACAAATATTCAATTCTAGAAAAGTTGTTTTACACTAGCAATACATATGTCACAAAACTATGTCATAATCTATGTCATATTTACCCAAAATAAATATCCTTAATTTAAAAAAAAATTGACATGCCTGAAATAGGGTGGGAATTATTTTTGTGATTTCGGTAATTTTGCCCCCCAGCAACATGTGCTGCTGCAATCTGGTTGATCAATCACATGAGGAGAAGCTGTCTCTCAGCAGGTACAGTCTGAGCGCTACACAAATAGACTAGATATTTTAACACAAAAGACCACTTATCTCATAGTATGTCACACCTTCTGCATAAACTTATAGTCCATTCACGACTGCAACAGACATGAAAATTAACCTTTGAAAAAACACCCTAGCCATTAGCTGCATGCGTAGCTAGTAAAAAAAAGTGGTGGATGCAGGTACTGTACCCGCCACTTTTTTTTTACTAGCTATGCATGCAGCTAATGGCTAGGGTGTTTTTTCAAAGGTTGATTTTCACAAGTCTGTTCCAGTTGTGAATGGACTGGACTATACATAAATACTCTAAACATGCCATTATTTACTTTTAATGTAAATACATACATGCTTTTAAAAAAAGTTCCTTTTCTGTGGAAAACATTAATATCTTTAACGACAACTTCAAATGTAGACCACTTGCCCGCTGGGCCGGTCACCTGCTTGTGGACCAGATGAAAGTCATACTCCCACTTCACTTTCCATAACAAACATCTCTTTTGTTTCTATAAACGTCATGTGACAAACAACACATGGCTGCTGTAGCCATGTGCTCACCAGCTGGAGGGAAGGGCAGATTATCTACTTCTGTCCACTCCAGTACAGGTTGCAAAGATGGGTTATTTAGTTGATTTTTCCTGATGTTCTTATTACTCCAATAAGACATATCACCATAGTGAACTCGTTTCTTAAATACTTTTCTTTCGGTCCGCTCATAGATTCACTGTTGTTTTCGTACTATAATTCACAGTGACCGAATTGTCTGTTTGGCCTTCCAGAAAGTGCATCTTTATTACTGTGGAGATGGATGTCCTGGCCTGTGCTGTACTTTGAAGTAATATTCCTGATGATGCTTTAGATGAAGATTAGTGAGATTTTACGGATAAATTAGTTCCATGTCAATGTTCAGCAGATTACACCAAACATCAGAGAGACATATACTAATGTGTAGCATTCATGCTGCATTTTAACATTCAACAAAACATGATGCTAAATGGGAAAATATTTTAAGTTGTTGACGTCATTGGGTGAGATATGAGACGAACGAAGACACAAATTACTTACTGATGATGGGCGCCAGCGGTGCTTCCCAGTCACTGCACTATTGAGACTCAGGGTTCTCAGGGATGCTGTGGGTTCTGTGTGTACGTCTCACCTGAGCGTACTTACGAAACACTTTGCAATACAAAACATCTTTAATAACTTTTTAACAGTGAAAATGGTTTGGCAAGGATACTGTCACTACAAAGGAAAGGCTTAAAACACTGTGAGACTTGCTTTTTATTTTACCGCTCATACAATAACGTGCCAGGAACTTTACTTGTCATAAACTCTGACTTGTAACTAAATCAGTTCGGGTGCTCCCCCAGCCAGCAATAACTCTAGCGCACTCCTAGATGAATGAATTCTACCGTGGTGTTTGATAACAGCCTTCACAAGGAAAGAGGTCTACAGCTGCTAGGGTGGACTGTAGGTGTTTCCTGAAGAAAGGACAAGGAGAATTACAAAGATGAATCTGAACATGAGCACGTGTGATTATTTGGCATCACTAGCGCAGACTTGATGGGGCGCGCCTCCCAGCACGTGGTTAGTGTGGTGACGGCCTATACACATAGCCGGCTAGGACAGAAATAATATCACCGAACAAAATTAAACAAATACACAAATATAGATGAAACAGAATGGGGCATGATGTGAGTAGTCACAATATACACGCGGATGCGTGAAAGCAAGCTTAGATTGTGCGGATGCCGCTGGATAAATGCATGTGATGCAGGTGAAATTGCAATATTTCTCCGTAAAAATGGCAAATTATTCTCATACAAAATAGTAGTTGTGTTCAGAAAAATATTCCTCTGACGATTTAAGCAGATACAGACTTGTGGTTCGCCTGATGGCGGGAAATCAATCATGAAAGTGACAGCGTGGTCATACATACAAATCATCAATTTATGTGAAATTATACGGAAACCGAATGAAGAAATACATAGAACCCTACATTTAATAAAGTGGTTATGAAATTACACAAATATACCCTGAAAGCGCATGGATGGCGCAGATACATACTTAGCAATATCTGACCGCGTGGCCATAGGCAATGGCGCCTCAACACAATAACATGAAAAATACCCTTAAATAAATACATAGAAATATAGCCTTTAATATTGCACGTAGCTATTAAACAGAAATTACACAGAAACGCCTTTACCATAGGTGGAAGGTTCCAACATCTTTCTCCTCTCCTCCTCGATTAAAATTCAAAAAGCCGCAAGGGCGTAAATAATTAGGTTAGGCGGAAGTATAATGCTGGGGAAATGTCTGGCTAATGCACGCAAAGCAAAGGTTGACTGGTATACTAAAATTAACTATTGAAATCTACATCAGTGTTAAAATGTTGTAGTGCGTATGTGACAGCGTCTTACCTTGCCAGCTCTCCTAGAATGACTGCCCCGAGGCAAACATCGTGCGGACCTACCATGGCCGCCTACAGGGTTCAGACAAGTGGAAGTGCTCTGCATGCAGAGTAAAACTTTTATATTCTTAGAGGAATGGCACAAAAATAATTCAGATATTGATTTACATTTCATATTCAGATTGTTAATTTTCTGTATTTTCTCAATGTCTTTTATAACAGCGTTCACGACAAAATAATATTGTTTATGTTCTTTGCTCAGCACACATTTCAAATTCATAACCAAACATTGTGCAATATTATCAAACATACAAATATTAAACATTTTATAACACTGAGCCCTGAAGCAAAGAAAGACATGGTGTACACATGAAAATATAATATTCCCGTTATGGGAAAGTCCAGTTTAAGGCCTCTTTACGCACATGCTTCCCATGTGTCACGTGGGTGGTGAGCGCCGTCATGGACTCAACTCTGCTGGCTGTTAGCCAGCATCATTATGGTGCAACATAATCCACAGATATGTGCATCATTAGACTGACAAGTGATTTTATGTTTCATTGTTTATACATTAGAACCTTATTAAAAATCATCCCTCATGATATACAAAAAATGTGATCATTAAGGCATCACAGTAAATTTGCCAATTTTTGCACAAAGCCCTTTTTCCGTCATCTCTAGCATGAAAATGTTAGTTTTTCTTAGTTAAATATAACTTTATTTTAAAAGGCAGACATCTTCTGAAAAATTTGACATCCTATAGGTGTATACTTAGCCTTCCGATGTCTCCCAAAATTTTAAAAAACTTAGTGGCGCAAGGTTTGGGGTGCAGACTGGAAAAAAAAAAATGCTGACCACAAATAAATAACACCCAAGGTCTTGCATCATCAGGGAATAGCCCTTACAGTACAGGTAAATTATTTGTATGTGCTATCATTGCATTGAACAGCTGCTAACAGTTGTGCAATTGAGTCTTCAGCAAGTTTGCCAACTGAGTTGTTGGCCATCTTCCAACTACCAGGCACACCATTTCCATGTTCTCCCCTCCCACCCACATGCCATAATAAACTAACAAAAATCATCTCGAAAATACAAAAATACATTTTATATATAAAATTATTTCAATTTCACCTAGTTTCTTAAAAAAGAAATGCACTTACTTTAACTACTATATTTACAATAGTAATAATCAATCTTGAAATGATGTAAATTTTAGCAAAACAATGAAAAATATTAATTTTTTTTTTCCATTCAAGTACGCAAAGTATGTGTATATACAGGCAACAAAATCGCTCCCCCCCCCCCCCCTTTTTTTTTTTGTAACAAATTCAGGCAATTTTGACAACTTTTTTTTTCCTGCACCAACACTACATTTTTTGTCAACAGAAAATCGTCAATAAACTGCCCTTTATCTGTGTTCACACACATATATCACAACTTCCAATTTGAATTTTGTATTATAACTCGCTCTCCCTTTCCTGTCATCAATCACATATATGTACCTGGGAAGTGTGCATGAGAGAATGTAATGTAAAAGTTCTGTCACTGGCATTTATGCTTGAGATGTGACAGAAGTCGTCTGAAAAGACTGTCTGTCAATCGTTCTCGTAACCTGCTTCAAAGTTGACAGTGACATTGCTAACAGTGGACTGAGGCATGTTTCAATACCTGGTGGAAAGCTTGAATTTAAGGACCGCTAAAAACATAACCCATTTAAAAGCAGACGGGTTTGTGCCTTTGCTTGTATAGCATCTTATTGGACAAGTTCACTGAGAGTGAAGAGGTTCCTTTAGGCATCACACAACATATTGACCATAATTTTCAAACAAATTCATCATTTGTACATTGTATTTTTCTGGAAAACTGGTCTTGTAGTAACGTTGAAAATGCCCATCTCGATCAACAGAAAGAATTTAAATCCAGTTTCAGGTTTGACATTCAGATAAATTCAAAATTTAGGGCAACTACGTATTAATCCATTAACACCCCTTTTACACCCCGAGATGATTTTTAAGGTTCCTAAATTTTACACCTATTCTCTTTGGTCCCCAAGTAATACTCTAACAGTTAAAAACTTCACTCTTTTCAAACTTACCTGCATTTTGCAACAGTTTCTCCTGGTCGCGAGAAAAGTGTGAAGGAAAAAGTGTTTAACTATAAATAACTTAACAAAATTCTGCTTGATTGGATACGTTACCACACATCTGTTTTTGAAGTGAAAATTCCATCCAAGAATGCTTCAGGAGGCATCCACTTGATAGGAAGCATTGCTTTCCCACCTTTTCTATAATAATCCGCCCTGGAAACAAAAAAATTTACAAACAATACTTAACCATCATATTAACACGTGTTATCAACATAATCCTTGATTATTGTGGATGTGCTGAACAGTAGAACTTACAGATACATTAGTACACCAATGGCTGAATGTGGCTGACAGTAGCTTTTCAGGCAGAAGTGTTATGGTTGTAAAATTATGTACACTGAATAAAGCCAAGTGAGGTGGTGCAGTGGTAAACCCCTCTATATGCATTTGGGAGGACGCGGATGTCTTTGAGGCCTTCTCGCAAATGATCAGATGTGGTGCCCGTCATTTTAATGTGGTTGGCGCAGATGATGCGACGTGGATAAACACACTGGCCCACTTGGGATTGCCAATTGTCACCGTCGGGTAAGACACGAGACAAACTATGAAGCAAACTACTTACGGTAGGTGGGCGCCAGCGGTGTTTCCCAGTCACTGCACTGTGGGACTCAGGGTCCTCAGGAATGCTGTGGGTTCTGTGTGTCCGTCTCACCCAAGCGTCTTTACAAAACACTGGTCAATGCTAAACAACTTTATCACTGAAAATAGGCGGGAGGTTTGCTGTACTGACGCTACAAGTAAACGCACAGATTTGCACTGCATACATACCATTTATTGCTCTTCCACTACAAAGTCGTGCCAAAGTGAATTAGTGATTTATAACTCGGATGTGTCTAGCAAATTCTATTGGGCTCTTAAGCCCAGCTCGCAATTACTCTAGTGCACTCCTAGATGGATGATTTCTCTGGGGTGTTTGAAAACATAGCCCCCACAAGGAAAGAGATGTACAGCCACTAGGGTGGACTGTAGGTTTTTTCCTGGAGACAGGACATGAAAAATTACGAAATGAACAGTGGACACGTGTGATTATTTGGCATCGCTAACGCGGACTCGTCGGGGGCTGTGTTTTTAAACATCCCGGAGAAATAATCCATCTAGTGCTACAGTAATTGCGAGCTGGGGGTAAGAGACCAACGGAGTTCGCTAGACACGTCCGAGTTATAAATCACTAATTCACTTTGGCACAACTTTGAAACGGAAGAGCAATAAATAGTATGTATGCAGCGCAAATCTGTGCAGTTACTTGTAGCATCAGTACAGCAAACCTCCTGCCTATTTTCAGTGATAAAGTTGTTTAGTATTGACCAGTGTTTTGTAAAGATGCTCGGGTGAGACGGACACACAGAATCCACAGCATCCCTGATAACCCTGAGTCCCACAGTGCAGTGACTGGGAAGCACTGCTGGCGCCCACCTACCGTAAGTAATTTGTGTCATCGTTCGTCTCGTGTCTCACCCGACGGCATCAGATGTATGTCTTAATTGTCCAGTTGAATTAAATTTTAGTATGCATTTTAATTTTATTAATAGGGTTAAGTGTTTATATGCAATTTCCTTCACCTTCTCTTTCACTACTGCTCTAACCCGGGTCATCAAAATAGAGCATTATTACTTTGAAAATTTGTAGAAGACTGGAAGGTGGTGGCATTCTTTGTTTCATTCAGGAGCTAGTAGTGGCATTTCACTCTACGAACATGCTACATAGTTACCAGGTCTATTTGAACAAATGATTATAGTAAACATAGAGCATACTACATAGCAGCGGGCAGAGCAGTAGGTACCCAAGATGAGTATCTGATGCATATTACAAGACCGCGCTATTTATTATTAACGTATTACATACGCTGTGAAAATGTACCATGCTTATAGTGTCTTTTCAAAATATCATCACTCACCATTGTTCACAAGATGTGAAGTGCTGCTGCATGTTGCAACACACGTGTTCAAAGATAGCTGCATGGCATTGATAGTGTCAGTTGCGTGCCATATCAGAGCAGTCAGCTCCATCCTAGTGCTCTACATTTGTACAAATACACCTGGTATAGTTGTCGCAAGGAAGCAATTGGAAAGGGATTAAAAAAAAAAAAAAATAAAGTTTTGCTATCGTAGACTAGCATTTTAAGAATTTATGCAATGAATGGGAATTATAATAGACAAACCATGATATAATGAACTTTGCTTTAGATTTTTCAAAAACATTTGGTGGAATTTCACGTAAAGTCAGTAATTCCATGAACATTTATGCAGCAAATACACGTATTATACCTTCAACTTGTTCATGAATTTTGGGTAAATGACAAAAATGAAAATATGAAACAGCTGTCTGGTACTCATATTTCTGTTTGATAATTAACCCATTCTGCCCCGTGTCCATAGTTGAGGACATGTTGTATTAGAAGGCTATTTATAGTTGGCACCGTACACAACAAAGTATCCGTAGCTCGTGTTTCGAGTGTCTTCCTTGTGAAACGTATAATTTGTCAAAGTTTACATGCTTTTCATCTGCGAACAGTAAATGGTGTCATTAACTAACATACAGTGTGTTGTTCACTGGTTGTGATAAGTATACTCAACACAAGTACAGTATGTATAAAAAAACTTAATAACTGCAACACTTCAGCTCATGAATGAATTCGACACTGAACGAGTTAACACTGGCTGCAATTTTTTAAGAAGCCAACAGTTTTTTGAAAGTACAGAGAGTGGTGCCACTGGTGCACTGAGAAGATAGTGGACCACTTGAATGCCTCCTTACCTGTAGATGTCCCTGGCCATGCCAAAGTCGGCAATCTTGACAACCCGGCCCGGACCCTTGGTGGTGAGCAGGCAGTTCCTCGCTGCAATATCCCTGTGGATGAACCTGTTCTCCTCCATGTACTTGCAGCCCTTGGCGACGTCTACCGCGCAAGACATGAGGTCCTTCATGTGGAGGGGCGAGGGTCTCTCGGGCTTGGGGCGGGACTCGCGCAGGAACGTCTTGAGGTCGCCGCCTGCTAGCAGCTCCAGCACGATGAAGCGAGGGTGCTTATCGAAGCAGACGCCGATGAAGTGCACAATGTTGGGGTGTTTGAACTTGCTCATGATCAGCGCCTCCATTAAAAAGTCTGTCTCGGCCTGGTTCGTTGACAGCTCCGGCAGAGTCTTCAAACACAAGTCCAGGGTCTAATCAAACAATATAGCATGCCACTCTGTGCAACCAAAATTTAATCAGAAATGCAGAACAACGTAAGCAATGAGCAATACAAAAATCCTGCTCGTACAAAACCAGGAAATATTATTTTGTTTGGCATATCTAAGAATAAAATTTATGTAATCCTTTTAAACCATAACACTAGGTTTCTAAAATCAAGATGTTGCTGTTATGGCCATAGCTA
The DNA here is from genome assembly GCA_029891345.1 of Dryococelus australis. NCBI lineage: Eukaryota > Metazoa > Arthropoda > Insecta > Phasmatodea > Phasmatidae > Dryococelus > Dryococelus australis. Next base: position 136,053,560 of record CM057000.1, read on the forward strand.
ATAAGCCTACATTCCCCTAAATGGGTGCAATTAATTTTTAAATAAGTTCTTAAAAACCAAGCTGCTGGTAGGCAGGACTTGACTTCTCTTTGAAAGCAATAACATTAGAAATGCAAACAGAAAGGTATGCAACATTAGTGAGAAAATTACAAATACACACACGCCTTACCCGGGACTTTAACCCAGAAAATATCTTACAATAAGGTAGCGAGCATTCCATTGCATTATGGTGGTCAGATTCGGAGCATCAACTTTGGATTTTAAAAGTCTAGTGTTTCTACTAACATAAATATTTAGTGCCCTCATTTTGAGAATAAGTGACTGATCCACTTAAAACATGTAAGTTTACATGACCTATCATAGCGCTACTTGTGTGAAGAATTTGGTGTGGAAATCAGTTGTTTGGTCTCTAGGATGTGCCATAAAAAACATTATTTTCTTATTTGAAGCCATAAAAAAAAGGCTCTATACATAATGTTTTTAAAGTATAATATCTACGTACAAAATTTGGTTGAATTTTGTTAAAATGGCAGATAAATGAGGCTCTGCATAAACACATTTGATGGTTGTAATAAGCACTGCCAATTTACAAACTTAAGTTGGAATTTCTTTTGTTGATAGAATATACTGAGGTAAAATATTTATATAGCCACCATTTTGAAAATAAGTGCCTGGTCTACTTAAAACATACCAGTTTACACCACCTGCTGCAGTACTATTTGTTTGCCAAATTTGGCAGGAATCTGTCAATTGTTTCCCCGAGATACAACATAAAAACTATTTATTCATGTGTCGCTATCATACAAAATGGCGGTGAAAATACCTTCTGTACAGATACTTAATTGATACATCTAATATCTGCTGCCAAAATACACAGTTATGTGATAAATGATTACATAATTTTGACAATATATTTTAAGCTTAAGTGGCTATAAGGCTGTCATTTTGAAAATAAGTTTCTGGCATGTTTATGGTGCTATCTTCCAAAATGGCCGACAAAAGTGGTTATGTGTTGGTATATATGATGCTCCTAACAGATACTTTCAGTATACAAAATTTGGTCAAAATGGTGACACGGGCCACTTATATTACAAATAAACTATGATTATGACTCATTGCTCTTTACGTGAAGTATACCCTTACTTCACCCTACATAAGAGTTGTTACCGCAAACCAATACACAGTTGTTGTGCGCTATTTGAATCTACCGGGCGGCCGAACACGTGGCTACAAGGTTATGCAACCAGCGTGCAGCCCCCCGCGCAGAGTGCCGACAAGCTGTCAGCCAATTCAGGCGCGGCCGAGCGCCACCGAAGATCCATGAACCAAGACTGCTGATGAGAGGGTTCCCACCTCCCACGCCAGAAGGACATCACACGCCTTACCCGCACCCCGCCGTGGCAGCCTAGACTTCTGACAATATAAGTCCGTGCGCGGCGGGGCTCCAGAGTCATTCGTATTTCTTCTCTAGAGAAAACTCCAAACACTCCTTAGTGCTGGGGCCTCCAGCAAAACCTCGAGCCTTCAGTAGTCATTGCGGCTACCCTCTGCGACAACAACATTCTTCGACACCCATTGAACACGAATATACCTTGCTACTTTAATTTTAACTTCTTTCGTCTCTTCCAGACACCCGCATTAGACAGCTTTAGTTGAGTATTTAAATATTCAATTTTCTAGTTCACTTTCCGTCTAGCCTAGGACCAGGTCGCCTACAACTGGCTAACAAAGTTTACCTTCAGTACTCCGTCTGCTTGATAGGAGATAGCACGAGTCACTATGTTTATTGAGTCCTCAATAAATACAGCTTTGTTCTCTATTCTAAAGCTTTTATTTCTAGAGTAATGTCTACTTCATCTGCTAGGAATAAGTTGCACTGTGCACTACCGACAGATACCGGGTACTTTTGTAAATCTGAACTACCTTGACTGAGGGCCCCCTTCCAGGGACCTCCAGTCTGGTACAGACCCATTATACAGCCGCCTGTTGCTTCCTACTACCCTGAGCACCCAGGTGCTGGAGGGAAGTAACAAAGGAGCCACAACCACTAGGAATGCCTTTCACCAAGGAGAGACAGCAAGCCTATGTTATATCACCTACCAGAGCACTTAGGTGCTGGAGGCGGTATTGGCCTGGCCTTGGCTGAAGATCACATCCAGTAGTAGCATTGATGGCGCACACGGCTCAACATCTCTGATCTGCCTGCAGACGTGGGGGATCAGTGGAGACTCTTACTGAGCTTGTTCCACGAATCAGCTACTGGACTTACACTATTATAGGGGAATAGTTTCTCATCTGGAGTGCACGATGTATCTTGTTCGGCGGCGAACCAAACTCTATGACTTGTAAGATATGACACCGCCGAAGGCGTAGGGAACAAAAGATCGCTCATCTAGCTGACAAGCAGCGGAATACCTAAGTCCCTCCTACGCAGGAAACACAGGCGAAACGGGACTGCGCCGCCTCACTGAGATTACGAGCAGTCTCGACTGTCCACGTGGTACAATATATTCATTTTCCACCGCTCGTCCGAACCAGTCCCAACTACCACCCGGTGTTGAGGGGTCTAGTATACCGGACTGAAGCTAGGTACGGACTAGCCAATCCTAACATCTGGAGTCAAAAGTCAGTGGCCTGGAACTTGGAGTACGGTGTGAGAATTCAGTACAACATAATCTAAACCAAGGACTGTAGCACCAGCTTCACGCAGTCAGCCAACTCACATTACCAACCTACCAAAGACCTTCAGAGTAAGTAAGGTTTCTAACACCTCCCATCAGCTACGTATAATCGCGCACTTGGTCTAGCGCAATAAACCTCGACGATCATGCCATACAGTCAATAGCCGGGCATGCATCAATGGTTTAAAAGGTATGGTAAATATACCAAATAAACCTAAACAAAATTGTATGGTCGCCATTTTAGAAGTAAGTATCTAATCAAGTTTAATCCCTTATGTTACCTTGGCCTCTCATAGTATTAGTTACTGGCCAAATTAGGTGAGAATCTGTTTAATAGTTTTCGAGATATAATGAAAAATCTTAATTACTTAATTTGGTGCTATTTTCCAAAATAGCAGAAAAACAACAATATTCATCTCAAAATTTAATGCTTACACGATGCTTGCCAGCATACAAAATTTGGTTTAAATTCTTTCCTTCGGATGGTAAGCTAAAAACCACAGCTGAAGAAATGTGATAACCCTAAACTACCACAGCAAACAGAGATGTGGAACATCACAAGCATCATGTAGGACTATCTAAACACAGCTAGAGGTCTGTCAGGAATTCATTCAAATTGAAAGATAAAAATAATTGAAATATAAATACAACTGAAAATCAAAACTCAAATATTCTGGTGTCTTGGGCAGAGTATAAATATATAAATGCACATAAAAGATTTACCACAACATAGTAGAGTATTGGAAAAACAACATGCAAAAACAATGATACAAGTCAAATAAAATGAAACTGGTTTATTCAAAACCCATAAAACCAGAAACCATTTTTCAAACAAAACAAAGAAGACCACAAATGGATAATTGACATAAAGAATGGTTATAAATGCGAAAGACTTAGTAAAGCAATTTCACAATGAGAATTTTGGTTTTTAAATAGGTATACTCCATTTTTTTTGCCTTGTCCATGTTTATTCTTATATTTTTTTGTAAAATTAGTTGACGCCTAACACATTCCCCTCAATAGACCCCCTGCCCACCGCAATGAGCTCCTCAGCACAGCTATCACCAGCACTCGACCAGCATGCGGCATAGCACCGGTGCATCAGTGCGACGAGTGATGCGTGTGCAACAAGTGTCAACAAGTATAGTGCAGGTCAGAGCAGCCAAGTGTCACGTTAAGCGCAGTGATACACAACTGCATAAATAGGGCATATTTTATTCAAAGGGCTTAACTGCGAATGCCGGACTACACCCTAAAAGAGGGTGCAACGGTGGGCAGTTGCCACGTATGCTCCGATACGTTTTTCGATTTTAAAGTATTGTGGCGCCATCTATTGACTTTGAACTTTTGCCATCTTCGTTATTTATTAGCCACACTAGCGCTGTGCCGCCTTATATTTCCGCTGCACTGATCAAAGTGTCTGTGCCGACCTCCATGTAACGCTCTTGATCTCCTTCTCTTCTCCATGCTTCTACCTCTACCACCTCCATGCCCTCTTGCGTCACGAGTTTCAAACCTAAATTTTTGTATGTGAATTTTCAGCCAGCACTTTTCATGTGTATCTTGGCCGTGCCACGAGGGATCAGCTGACCGACTTCATGATTCTCCCATAGACCGTCGTGGTTCACCTGTCAACTGGGGATCATGAATCAACCTTGAGCTTTCTACAAAGCAGCTTATGCTGAAGTAATATCAGGTCTATTAATTAATATATTTTATCATGTTGTAATATTGGGTGAGAGGTGTAGTTTTTCGGTAGTGAGTTGAGGGCATAGTTTATAGTTTTGGGCCTTTTTGAATTTTTTCACTGTAGACTTCGTTTAGTACAGTGTTATTGTTACAGTTTTTCTGGAATTTCTTCTGCATGGTGCTCCCTTTTGGGAGTGGAGTTGTTATTTTTAATATCTTTTGGATATTTAGAAAGTGCGCTTCATTGGTTTTTTGTGAAATGTGTCGGCTCATTTTAGTGTGTAGCCCCATTTACCTTAGCCAATTCTCTGTTGGTTCTACATAGTCAGTTCAGTGGTCGAGAACTCATTAATATTTTTAAATTTATTTTCTGTGAATTTAGTTTTCTTTCTAGGGCTATGTTCGACCTGTAGATACATAATTATTTTACCAGGCGCCCCTAGACAGATTGTATAGCTTTGGCTTTTTAGGTAGAGTTTTAAAGTGTTTTACCATTTAGGCGCCTTGGCAGGGTCGCAGGCCGCCCTTTCATTTTTTTTAAATGGAGGGTTGTTTTATGTACGTTTCAATGTATTGAGATATAGACAAGAAGTTATTACGTATCACCTAAATTTGGTGTTGGTTCTATATACACACAGTGTTTTAGAGGTTCGGGCGCCTTATATTTTGTGTGGGCATTCGTCCCTTGTTTTGCCTTATTGATATTGAACTGCAACATTTTAAGTGAGTTTAGCCTTTGCTTGTTAATCTCATGTCTTAAACTGGCCTTACAGTTGCTTGTGTCTGAGCAATACTTTCCAAGCCTATTGACGCCGTGCGGAAGCCAGCTGCTTGCCTTGTCTGCTCGCGCGTACCACAATGGAAAAGAGTACAGCAGGGTTTACGTAAAAACCAAAGTCTTAAAGTGTAAATGATTATTCTAACCAGCAAGTCAGGGTATTGTGTGAGAGTCCTGTTTAATGTTTGTGTATGGGTATAATTGGGAGCGCTTGAAAGTGCTTAGTAAGCCCAGCACAGTATTTTCATATTGCAGTTCGCACAGGCGTGAACATGCCTTAGCAAATTTTTTGAAATTTTGCAAACTAAAAACGTGCCATTTATTATTCAAGGCACAAGTGGTTTGAGAAAATAAATTATATTGTAATTGAGAAGCATAAGTACCTGAGGAAAATGTGTCGTTATTAAAGTTGATGTATTTTACGGGGTTCATCAGTGAGAATCACATTTACCTTGTACCTGAGAATTTTGCACATGGTATTTTTTTATGTTAAGTGTTCATTCATGGTTAACAGGTGGAAAAGGCTGTGCCTTTATTTCAACACATTGTAATTATCTTTTTAATCAAACAATGGAATTGTCAGCATTTCTATTGCGAACCACTTTTATAAAATAAAAATGGTTAACACAAATTTTTTGTACATTGCTTCTAATTGACTAGTTATAAGAGCCTGTAATTAGTATTGATTCTAGTTTGTACTCTACAAATTTGCATCTGTTATGGTGGAAGGGACACTGAATTAAAAACTATAAAATAATGCAGTATGATAAAAGTTGCGCTTAATATATATATATTGACCAAAAGTTTTCATAAGGTAAGCGTGGTTCAATCTTGGCATAGCTCAGTGCCGTATTGTCTAAAAATAGCCCACGAACTCTGACTGTGGCTCTAGAAATCAAAGTAATGTTTTCAAGCTGTTGGTCATGTCAGCTAATAGTGACCTCTGTAATTACCTCGTTTCACCATGTTGCGCAATATTGTGGCTACGTGTCTAGTTTACTAAACCAGTGAAAAAGAAAAGATGCAATGTCATCCTATGTTGTCTGTTGATGACGTCTGTTACTACTGGTGAAATGAGAAAAATAATTAATAATAATAAATTTGGAAAAATGAAAATATATCAAATAAAAACAAATTATTATTCCCATTGCTTTTTTAATATTAAATCAGTTACTATCCTTTACCGAAATATAAACAATTTAATTAATTCCTAAAAGTATAAATTATAACATACTGCAATGCTACAACACTAAAGACGTCCCAGGAAGACCCTTGTATTACTTGTTATTTGATTAGAGTGTATCCGTACCAGTGCTATATTCACATTTCAGATGTTTCACCTCCACATTTTGTTTCACACAAGTGTAAAGTGTCTGTTTTATGTTTAAAATGATCCAAATTATTTTATAATATATCTAGAGTTGCAAGTGTCACATGTGCATAGTTCATGCAAGAGTGAGTCAGAAAGTAGTACCACGACATGTCTGCCCACCAACGCTGGCTGGCACGTCGCTCGGGAGAAGTTAGTTATTGAGCAGCACTCTGAGGGGACGGTCGTGTGTCGTATTACAGCAGGGCGGCCAGCAACTTCTGTTTTCAACTGTCATTTTATTTTACAAATTTAGGGCATTCAGCCCCAAGGCCACAGCGTAAGTAACGAGTAACTTTAATTTTATTAGAGGAGTACCAGTTTTCCCGACACAAGGATTATCGCCTTGGTCGTCCGAACAACCCTGAGTCAACCAGAGTCTGTTCTCTACCAGAACTTCACGGCATCGCAGTGACGATGTCTGACACCTACCAGGTAAACTACAAAATTTCCAAAAACCCCTTAACCTCAAACCTCATTGCCCTTAAATTCTCCTCTCAACTCATCATTATCCAATCCAACGCCGGCAAAATGGCTTGCCTGAACGTGTGAAAATAATCTCTACCGCCTGTCCTACGCATTTTGATGCTGCATCATCCAATTCAGCACCGTCAAAATGTTCCCAACTTTGTGGCATAATCCTCAGTTATTCTGAATCTAAAAACCCACCAAAATTTCAGCACTGAAAATTCTCCCTGCAATTTATCCTGCCTGCAACGAGGGAATGTTTGGAGCAACGTCAATGAGACCAACAGCAGCATATGGATGCCTTCCAGACACCAGGAAAGACTTCATGTGACACGAGCAAAAAGCACGCCAAAACATCAGCAGTGGCCATTTGTGAAAACGGAGCCACGAGTGTGCGGCAAGTCCATGTCTATCATCTTGCGGCGGTGGCATGACATCAGCCTGCCAACAGCAGACAAAGGAGCAGGTGTGCTAGCACCCCCTCCATCCCCGCTCCATGCTGGTCCAGCGGGGGCGAGCATCAAGCGACAGCAGCAGATCATGTGAGCAGTGCCCGCTCACCCCCCCCCCCTCCGGGTTTTCTGCCGGCCGGTCATTACCCCTTGTGGCCCGTGCAGAGGGGTCAGTCATATGAGAGGAAGGTGCTACCTCCCCTCCCCTGCCATGACACACTCCCGCACCCCGTGCCTCCATGTCGCGAACATGTGGGTTTGTTGACAAACCATGGCTAGCCAAACGCAAGGTAGTACCCAGGCACCTTTATACTTGCAGTGTTTGTGCTCTAAACTGCAAAATTTGGTGGAAAATATGGACTAGGCACCAAATATTGTCGTTGCAATTGCAAGACTAGCCTCAAACACAATCACATCGCGAACAACCATGAACCCAAAGACAGTTGAGGTAATAATGAAAATTTGCAAAACAGTCAATCAGTGGGTAAATTGGACAGCTACCCAGAACCGAAATTTCCAGATTAGAAACAGTCAAGTTGGGGGAGAGATAACTAAAATTCCACAAACAGTAAAAGTCAACAACCGCATCAAGATTTAATCAGATGTTCGGACAGTGAACTACAATAACATAGTGATGCAAAATTTGTACAACTGAAACAACCTACATCACCCACGCTGGAACGAGTCCCATCAAGAGTATATTATTCATCACCACAACATGAACAAGATACACAGTCAGCACTGGCACAAGTTTTGGTAGCTGTAGTACACTTGTTCAACTCTGGAAGTGAGCTGTATGGCTCTGTGTGCCACTCCCACCTTGGCGGGAGTAAACATCGCGTCACATGGCCACCCGGCCGAATCGATACCGACCAAAGCTGACATGCCGTGGCACTGCATGTCTGAGCGGAACAGTGATCCAATTCACACCGTGCTTCACGGTGCTGCAACGGGCTGCGAGACGCTGGGGAAAACGTCACACCCAGCACATCCCTGCCGGTACTGCACGACAACATGGTACCACCGGCATAGTGGGTGCTGTAACTGGCCGAAAGTAGCTCGTCAGACCATCAAGATCACCAGGGACAGAGTAACACAGGTGAGTGAAAGTGTGACGACACGACGCAGCAAATTTCAGTGTGTACGGTCACTGCAGACACCAAGTGTTCACATGAAAACAAACACCGATCATCTACCCCCCCACCGCATGTGAAACCACCACATGTCACACCATAACTGCATCAGTTGTGGACAGCAAGCTGGCATGTCATTCTGTCACAGTGCACGCGCAGTGCTCAATCACAGTCATGTCATTATAAACATAAACATTCACCGCACAACAGCAGTCAAAGTACGTGCAAACAATTGGGTGTGATAGTTTGCCACATTGCCACAGCAATTTATGAACTGTGTACACCATTTATCATGTGTAAACATTGCCCATGCAACCTCACGTGGCCACAACGCACGTGTCCATGTGTGAAGTTCAAGCAGGTGTTCAGGTTACCAAGGCTAAACCAAGTGAAGTAAATTTGCGTGTAAAATTTGTTTTTTTTACATGTGTAAATAATATGATTTTCCAAATGTAAACATTGTGCCATTTACTCCCGGCAAGACTTTTCAAAATCATGGCAAGCCAAGTCATTTCAAATGTCACTCATGCCTGTTTGTTTTGAAGCTAGCAGTGCACGCATCATCAACCACATGTGTTTGTTTACATTTGGCCCACTCATTGATCTGCCATGCGGCAGGAGGCGAGTCACTGGCCCTCCCGCGTTTTCGTGGCCCCTACATCAACATGTCTGTCATCATGTTGCAACGGGCAGGAAAGCTTCATCCCTCCCTCCACTTCTCTTCATCATCAGCTCAAGAAGGCCATGGGCTCAAGCCCTACATCAGTCACCGTGCAAATGTAGCAGCACTGTGCATGGGGATCACCACGCCATCCAGACAGTAGCACGTTCATCACCATCACCTCACCGAAACATCAAGGAAAATTCAGGAGTGCATCTGGTCCAGCAGGGTCCTCTTGGGCCACATCATGCTGTTCCATGGTCACTGCACCAACACAGTCACACAAAGTGTTCTGGTGACCCACATCGATGCTCTCGATGTCAACCTCCAGCAAGCACACAGCAAAGAGGAAGGTGCACCTGCACCTCCCCCAGGAGGGCCACTAGCGGGTGCCCAAGGCCGGGCATCGTTTGGCGCACTGGTGCCGGAGGGGACAAGTCCGATGGTCAGCCCAGCAGTGATCAACGGTGCGGCACTGGAGAGCGCTGCCGTACGAGCAACAGTATTGTAACAAACACCGGCACTTCTGGAGAGGACCCCGCCAACAAATACTGCAACACCCGTCGACATGGTGCCCACATTGGAAATGGAGGCCAGTAACAGCAGGCCAGCACGAGCAAAAGTGGCACAGTAAGCCGCGGGGACACAGCAATTTGGTTACTCCCCCTCGATTATCGCCTGCCTGGGTTGCTCCCGGCGGCAGCATGACTGCAAGCACGGGAGGAGGAGCACGAGCAACAGCAACGGTGATAGTGAGGGCAGTGAGTCGGCCAGCTCGCTGTCCTTGGGCCGGTCATAGAAGGAGCCACATCTGCCCCCGACTTGCACCACATACAGGGACGCCCCAACGCCCCGCATTGAGCAGAGTTGTCAAGAACAGAAGCAACAGCAGCTGTCTCACCAGCATGAGGGGCAACACAAGAGTCCCTACATGCTACACCATCGCCAGCGAGGGAAATGCAAGTGTCTCTGTGGCACGTGGCATATGCGGCTGCAAACACTCTCACAAGGGGCATGGGGGGGGGGGAGCCTTTGATGCCTACCATGTTCTCCTCCATAGACCACTCGTGCATTGCAGCAAGCTCCTCAGCGCAACTGTCACCTGCACTCTACCAGGGTGCGCCATAGCACCGGTACGTTAGAGTGATGAATGCTATGTGTGCAGCGAGTGTCAACAAATGTAGTGCAGGCCAGAGCAACCAAGTGCCACGCTAAGCGCAGTGACACACAACTGCATAAATAGGGCATATTTTATTCAAAGGCCTTGATGGTGAATGCTTGACTACACTCTACCAAAGGGACACTAAAGACATCCCGGGAAGAGGCCTTTATTATTTGTTATTTCATTAGTGTGTTTGTCTGTATCAGTCCTACATTCTCATTCCACGTGTTTCACTCTGATGCGTGCTGCATCAACAGCAACAACTAATCAACTATGATTATGACTCATCGCTAGAATACCTTCATCCACTGCTACAGACGTGGCTGACATGATGCCTACCCTATAGGCAACAGAACGTATGGGCGAATTCTCTTCACCTGAAAGATATGCATCCCAGCATGCGTGCAACCCCTCTACCTTGCACTGAGAACCTACAAGCTGCCCAGACCTCGGCAAAGGCAGAGCGCTACCAACGAGGCACCAAGCAGAAACGTTGATCAGAGTATTCCCATGCCAACCAGGGCAGAAGAACCAGCTATCCCCTTTTAACTTACAACCAGGTCGCCTACACCTGGAACGGCAGTTACCTTTATCCCTCCACAGTTTGGTAGAAGGTAGCACGGGTCACGTGTTTATTGAATATTCAATAAACACTCATTATTCTCTACCTTTCTGTTTTTCATTTCCAGGGTATTTGTTTGAATTAACGGGTGGAGACAGAATATGCCGTGCACTGCAGACAGGAATCGGGAGATTTGTTTAGACCGAGTTAGCCTGACTGTGGAACCCTTTCTGGTGTCTGCACGTCAGAAGACATACATATTAGATGGCTACCTGTTTCCTCCCTGTCAACATATCACATAGTTTTCTGTTAAATTTGGGGTGTGTGGTCAGCCCTGATAGGCCACAGCCTAAGTAGCAAGTAACTTCAATTTTATTAGAGGAGTACCAGTTTTCTCGCCATGAGGATTATAGCCTTGGTCATTGGCTGAACGACCCTGGTCAACTGGAGTCTACTTTACCAGAACTGCATGGAATCACAGTGACGATGCGTGGTACCTACCAGGTAAACTACAAAATTTCCAAAAATTCCTTAACCTCAAACCTCATCGGCCTTAAAATCTCCTCTCAACCCATTATCACCCAATCCAACGCTGTAATAACTTTGTCAGTAAAGATTTTCCTGGTGAACTCTTTACATATAACTACGTTGCGCTGCTGAAAATAAAACTGTGATATTAGAGGTCTGAGAAATTTTCCTGTTACAACAAGTATTCTACGAACTCGCTTGTACGTCAGTTTTTGAATGAATTTATGGGTGTGATGACTCTTTATTGCTACAAGTGGGGAGAAATAAGAATATGAAACTTCCTATCAAATTAATTTAATTATTGCTTGGCTTAACATATCACTGCATATTGTGCTTATTGTTTAATGCACGAGCATGATTATTAAATCACACAAAACTATTATACCACACACTTAAGTAATTATCTTGTTGTATGGTATTGGCGAAAACTACAACAGCACAAGAAGGATGGCAACATGTCTGTTTCGCATTACCCTTACAGCAGTTAGCATCCTTGTGGATATCCCAAGCAGTGGATACATCACACCTGCAAGTCGTGAGGGTGTAGAATGAGAGAATGATAACAGAATAAATATGAACTGTATATAAAATCTTCTATCTGGAGATATACCTGATTGGAAAATGTGTATCTCTAAATCACAATTTGTGGAAACACGAAAGAGCTTGAACATGATGAAAACCCTACCCACGCACAGTTGTAACTTACGAGCCTCAACATTATGATGTTGCACCTCTACCGATCAGGGCTGTAGCCTATCTTGATGCACCCCTCTCTCTGCACCCTGATTGATAGTGCTTGTGAGCTTGCCAACCAATAAGAATCCTGTGCATGGGTGGTTAAGAGCAGATTGAGTGTGTCACAATGGAGCATGGTTGGGATGTTTGGTGGCTGATTGTGTTTGTGCCCAGAATGAGAAGGGATGAGCCTGAAACATACCCATCCTTGTTTAGCCACAGCCGTGAGGAGTTGGTTTTTGAGTGCACGACAGACTGGACAATTTAGCAACATGCACAGCTAATCAGTTCAACACTGCAGCTTCGGCACCTCTACTGTATCACCAGCTCATCATATGTTTGGGATCTTAATACTGCTCTGGTCCTCAATAAACTCCTCGGTTGTCACAACTGTATCATTGTGTGTTCAACATCTTGATGGCTCGGACAATGTAGAGTGGCACCTAAGAATAATGGTAGGTTGTTAATTACTAGTTCATCATGTTGATTTTGGGACCAGAATATCATACCCTAACTGCCACCCTACTAAATACCATTCTCAATTATGTTATTTGAGGTACACCCATCAGCTTGAACAGCTGACTGCGGGGACTCCGTTTCTGCCAATAAAAATTATTATAAATAATGGCTAATTAATAGAGCTGAACAAAACTCATATCAAATTGCCCTTCCAGACAACACCATAGGGAATATAAAATAAAAAAATATGTCACACAGTAATAAGTGTTATTACTGCTGAGCTCACCTTGACAGCAACAGGCATCTCGACAGCATCCCCAGCACGATGTCTGAAGAAACCTTGATAGACTTCTCCAAATGCCCCTTGTCCTAGAGCCCTGTAAAAGCTTACAATCACTTTCCAAAGTCATAAAAATGCTCCAAGTAATAACATTTGGAGAGTACTGTTAAGTAAGACCACCTGCTTTTTGCGAAAATATTTGCTATACCTAGGCTAGTCTTCAACTACTTACGTTCAAGATTGTAAATTTCCTTTTGTTATTGGCAGCGTGTCTGTGAGAGAAGACATTTTTTTGCTTCACTGGGCCAATCAGAATAAAGTTACCCCGACACTGGATGCCCATGACTGGCTGACAGACACCTGAGATGCAAGTGAATTAAAATAATCCAACTGCAATAATGGTTCTGAATTAATGTGTTTCGGAGTATAACTAGCCGTGCAATATTTTCCTGAAAAACAGGTGGCCCTTGTAAATCTGTATTCATACCACAAATCAGAGCACAACTTACTTTGCTGCTAAACAATTACATTTTTTAATTGAAAATATTTTTTGCTAATTTAAGACATATGCTTCCCTCTTTAACAATGTTTAGACGTGGGAAAGACTATATATTTATTTCCTTGGTGCCATTTGGTTCACCGTTGACAGACTTCATAACCTGGTTCATTCTTGTAAGCAACTATGAATAAATTGGGTGAACATATTTTCATTTATTCCAGTCTCTCCTTCATGACAGAGTGAGGGACTGGTCACATTCCCAACTTCATTGGAATACACTAATGAGCAGCTGAAATAGACACACCTGCCATGTAGGCATAATGGTGCTGTAATCAACCCTTGCCCCCAGCAATGCGTGAATGGAATTCCATGAGACCCCATACTGACCATCTGAGTAGCAGTTGAGCACAGAATTGGAAAGAAACAAGATCTCAGCGCATTTGATCATGGCCAGTCATGGGGGCACTCTATCTCCAAAGTTATGCAGGCACTGAGACTTCCATGAGCCAATGTGTCAAGAGTGTAACGTAAGTTCATGGATTTTGGTAAAACCAACGCGTCCAGAGACAATTTCTGTGGCATGCAACATATCGAAGACAGAGGTTTCTGTCGACTAGCAAAGCTGCTCGCCTGGCCCTCAAAGTCACCCGACCTCAATCCTATTGAACACATCTGTGATGCTGTCGAGAGGGATGTGCAAGCCTTGGAGCCTGCTCCAAATGATCTCCATGATTTGTGGGAGGTCGTGCAGCGGTCGTGACTTCCCACCACTTCCGGTGCCTTGTGAAGTCCCTGCCGCACCTCATTACCGCTGGCATCAGGGAAAAAGACGGTACTACAAATGCTGCAAAATAGGTAATTCCATGCTTGAGCTACATCACAGGAGAGGAGGGGTGGTGAGAGACACAATAAGATATAAGAGAAAAGATATGTGAGTATAACGAACTGTTAAACCATGTACAGAAAAGTAGAAAACATTGACTCCTTACCATTTGCATGCACTTTGCTACATCATTGCTGCAATGCCATTCACTTTTCCTGCCGATGAGTATGTTATGCTATCGCCGTTGCTACCACTTGCAGCACCACCTAGATTTATTATGATCTCATCAATTTCAATGTCAAAACATATTATACTCTTGTCCTTGCAATTGTTCTCCAGCTCATTCACACGATTGCCAAGAGGTATCCAATCATTTGGCCCCATACTGTTAAGATACCTATGTTCTCGCACAGCTGTTTCACAACTGTCAAATTAGAAGTGAAGTGTGAAAGTTCCACCTTCCTTAAGCAAAAGTGATAAAATGTGAATATAAATTTGTCAATAAAAAATTTGTATTCTCTGGGAAGCAGTATTTACCCCTTCTGCTGCCACATGTTGTTGACACCTACATGTGTCTTTCAAAGTAATTAAATTTACTTCACTGCAAAAAACTCTTGTAATTTTCAGACAGAAATGAATAAATACTGCAATTATAATTAATTTATTCACTGCCTTTAGTAAAATTAATCATTTAAAACCATGTCCTCTGATTTTCTCTGTTTGCAAGTTACACTGCACTTGGGCTGGGCACTTATCCTTCATTAGATGACAGAAGGTGTAGAATAGGCCCTCTTTAAGTTATTCAAATGATGCGTTTCTATTGAAATAAATTAATATGACTCCTCTGATTTCCTTGCAGGAAATTACCGAAAATGAACTTTACGCTTGGTAATACAAATTGCTCGATATTCAAACAATTTTTGGCAACAAGGGGAGGTCAAGTATATGCTTCTGGGCATATCGTTTTATTCATGAAGATGCTGTACACTGAGTTACATTAATATTACATTTTAAAATCATATTGATTTTACATCAGATACAATGAAAGTCGAACTTTATGGGAAAAAATTATCTTCAATCACAAAAGAAAACATTTTTGCAAATAATAATTGCTCATTAAAATGTATTTTGTAATATTTTCAGGCGAAACCATTTGCTTTGAAATACAAGTGATGATAGGTGTCACTATTTTGAGAGAAGGATAATCTTAATAAAATTTCTACATTCACCAGTAGCACTTTATTTGCTCTGCGGCCAGTGTACAAAGCCCAGCGCATGTGGCTGAGAAAGAGAGAGGATGTGCTCTTTATTTTACTATACTACAACTTCCCCTCGTAAAGGTATGTAAGGGGAGGAAGGAAGGTGCGTGGATAAGAGAGCCGAGAAAGAGGGGTAAAAGAGAGGATGCTAGGTCACCATGCTGGTTGCTAGGTAACCACATCCCCTTTCGTCAGGCGTGTAAGGGGAAGTATCAAGCCAGACTTGCACGTCGCATCATGCCGGAGACATATTGCACCACACAACTGTGATAAACGGTGGCGCATGGGACGTATTTCACATCCAGTTACTAGACGTTTGCATAAACAACCAGCTTAAAAACGATTGTTGCAGGAAATCTTAGGTGAAAGGACAGAAATATACTTCAATCGACGCAACATCCAATAAACGATACAAGCGATTAGCTTTATCAGTATTTGTATACCATATTTACTCGTGTATAGCACGCACCATGATTTTTGCAACAAATTCCAGGGACAAAAATTTTTTTTAGAAAATTGCACCAAAAATTTATGGTGCCCTGTTAGTAAGTATGGAACAAATTATTCTTTTTTACATTAATGTATGGTGATTGTGATATGTTTGGAAAATACTTTAATCAAATAACTTGGGTTCAAAAAGCTAAAATAAAAAAAATGCTCCCACTACTCAACATTTCCAGCTTCGTTTTTTCTTTTTTCTCCTTTCTCCTTTTAGCAGTAACCCGCTCTCTTTTTCTTTTGCCATGCTAGAATGTCGCACTACCCTTATCCAAAAAAAAAAAAAGGGTCTCCTCGTCCCTTCTCACCCCCTCCCTTCACGACCATGGCTCGCTAGCCTCTGATATGGAAACAAAGAGGGCTTGGAGGAATTATCGATGAGCAACGTCTGGGTGTTATTTGACGGGGGGGGGGTGCAGCTCTGATCTGCAGTGTGACAGGATGTCGTTAGAGGGGGGAGGGAGTGAGGTTAAGGGTCGCTGAGAGAGAAAAGAGAGAAGGGAGAGGCGTGGTGTAAGAGCAAGAAATGAGACAACAGACAGTCCCGCCACTTCCCTCAACATCCCCGGACAATTTATGGCTACCACTCTCCCTTCTTATTTTTTTCTGTGTATAGTGCGCACCCCAGAAATTGTTTCCTTTATTTTGGGAAAGAAGGGTGCGCTATACGCGAGTAAATAGGTAGAAGTTTTGCTGGGACCACTGAAAATTAACTGCGGATATGGTTTATCGGTACATGTGTTTACGATACAAGAGTCGACTGTATATGCTTTAAGGGTAGTTAAAACTGTTTCAAGCGTACAGCCTTGTCTTTAACAGCTGCTGAGCAGAAGTTTCTCCACAACAGTAATCAATGCTAGTTAGAAGCATGAAATGACCTTGTCTGATCTGTGCCACGAGCACATACAGCCAAACTTTCTTCGAACAGATGAAGAGTTGGGAAGTCGGCAAGGCCATTGCAAGTACTGTAGTAGATAACTCCTCTTGCAGAGTTATACATACATGATCATTGAAATTATGCATGCACATCCTTTACAAAGGGATGTTAAAAGTGCCTCTTCTACCTGGCATGCAAAATGGGTTGCAATGTGTTTGTAATATACATATATATATATATAGACACACACACACAAAGTTTCAAATTAGGGTGGGCTGCAACTTTCAACATATCGCACTTTTGCAAACACCATTAAATATGCTGAACTGCGCACTTTTTGAACATACGTGATCACACAAGTCACAAATACACTATTGGAATATGAAGAAAGAACACGTTAACAGACACTCTACAAGAGATACAAATTTTATTTACATACACCCAGGGGCGTTGGAAATGTTTTGTCACAGGGTGGTAGGCAGAAGCGCCACCCTATATAAGCAACTTCAAAACTGACATAAAAAAAAAAAACACACACACACACACACACATCTTTCTCTCTCTCTCTGTGCATGCATGCATGTGTGTCTGCATGTGTGTGCACGCACATGAGAGAGAGAGAGAGAGAGAGAGAGAGAGAGAGAGAAAGCAATTTATCTAAAAAATATTAATAGAAAAATTTTAAGGTTTTAATATATTTGTCTTTCTCATTTGTTGGTTGTACATAAAATTAAAAAGTAAAAAAAAATATATATTCAGTTCACATACGAAAGTATTTAAAACATTTCAGGGTTAAAAAAATTAATTAGGAACTGTTCTGACAGCCAAAAATGTTCCTTCTTTCTTGTGTTCTTGAAACAAATTCGTCTAAGACTTCCTTAGTTGATATCTTCCATGTCTCTTCTGCATGTACATGAAGAAGAAGAAGAAGAAGAAGCTGTGAAAGTTTCTTCTGCGACATTGTTGACCTGAGGTAAGACTTGATGTGCTTAAGAGCGCTGAATGACCTTTCATAAGACGCAGATGTGGCTGGCACTGTCAAGAGGAGAATCACGAGACGCTCTACTTCATCCAGCATTTTGCATCATATTTTAGGCTGAACGCGTAATGAATCTGCGAGCTCCTTCACGTTTTTCATAGGTGGAGAGATGACACTTGAAAGATTCTTTAGCTGTGCAGCTAACATGTTTACATCAAAGTCATCCTTATGTACTCCTAGAAAATTTTCCGGTCGATCTGTAGACAAATCATTCCCTGGTTGTCTCAGCAGAATGGCTTCTAGCTTGACAAGTTGTTCCATACCTGGTCGGTTGAAGCGGCTCTGCAGCTTATTCTTTAGTCAGTATAGAACGGAAATGAACTTCTGGCGAAGACAACTTTTCTCATCGATCTGAATGTCTGGTGCTTCGCCTTCCATTTCTTTCAAATGCCTGAATCTGGCAGGAGTTCTGAATTGTGGGATGCAAGGCATTTCTACCTCAAGGTTCTCTTCATGTCTTGTTTTCTCAGTTTCTTTCTAAATGCGTTCAAAATCAGCCTCGCCCATTCCATTCCATTATACAAGTCCCAAAGAGGTTGTGCTGCTTGCTAAGCGCCACTTGCTGTATATCCTTCACTCTGCAGGGACTTGGCAAGCTACCCAGCAGGTTTGCACACAGATAGAGCTATATTTATGTCCAAAACACTCATTTTTCTCAGGTAGCCCTTCAGAGTTAATTTTCGTTCGTCTGAGATTTTGCAAGTTTTGTCCGCTAAAATCAAAATCAGAGTTTCCATCACACATGTATAATTATTTACGGAAAATCTACGGAGAGCTTTAGCATGCACACACCAGCATGTCGGACATAGAGAGAGGAGGTATTTGGCTGGGACTGGAAGGCATTCACTTTGCAAGTAAGACCTGACAACCACACCCGCATAAATATTCTTCCTCTTAAAAGATTCAAGAATTGTGTGTGAAACTTCTTTAACAAGTGTCAAATCATCTGAAATTATGCTGCATCTCTTTGCAACTTCTTGAAGCACAAGGTCTAGTGAGTGGTTAGAGCAGTGTATGAATAAAGACTTTGGTTGCTCATCTGCGATGAGTTTCTGCACGCCATTTAAATGGCCAGACATTACACGCACGCCATCAAAACAGTGTCCCCTTAGAGCTTCTTTGCTTACATTTAGACGAATCATAACATCTGTTATAGCCTTGTGGAAGGTTTCTGCTGTCCCATCTGGCGTATTGTACAATCCCATGAACAATTCTTGTATTTCAAGTGTGTCCTTGTTTACGAAGCGAAAACAAATTGAGCATTGTTCATCACCTGCGACGTCCGTTGTGGTGTCACCCGTATCAGCAAAATACGGACTACCCTGAATGTCTTGTACAAGGCTACGCTGCACTTTTTGGGCCATTATATAAATTATTTCGTTTTGAATATCACCACTGACCCAATTGTCTCTTCGCTTCAGCCAGTCTGCAAGTTCCACACAGTCTTCAGCAGCTTTTGCAGGAATGAACTGAAGATTACCTCCACTATATTCCGAACCACACATTGCCTGGCCAGATCAAGCAAGGTAACGAACAGAACTATAATTTTATGGAAAGCAAGTCGTGCAGACTTTTGCTCGTTTCTTAGGCTGTTATCCAGGAGAACTGCTACGGATTGCCGTTTCGTAATCTGGCAAACATATTCCACTGATTCGTGATGATAATGGCTACTTTCATGTGTGGTGAACTTCTCAATAGCCTTTTTCCAAGTGCAAAATCCTGATTCAATGAATACGCTCTCGTTACCTCGGTTCGTAGCTGCTTTCCTCAAGCTTCGTGCCTGCAGACATGTGAAGCAGAGAATGTGATCTTTATCTTGAACGTAGTGAATCCATCGGAACTTGGTGAACCAGTCATCTTGACAACGCCCTTGATTATTCCTGGGAAACTTAAATGATTGTCGATAGGCTGAGAGAGTGGGCGGTGTTCAGAATTTAGCATCCCTGTCTGCTTTTTGACTTTGATGCAGGAAGAGGTGTCATCATCTGTAAACAAATAAAATTTAAAATGTTGGTTGGGATCAAGATTCTTAATGTAAAAAATAGTGCATTAACCGTATGCAATCCAGTCCCTTAACACCAATTTTTGTTTTACAATGGAAAAAATTCATAATAAGCTAATCACATATGGTTCAGTTTTTTTTTCTCAAAATATATTAAGGCAAAAAATCATCTGTGTCATATTCCATAAAAAAATGGTAATAGTCATTTTTGCAGTGTGATGGACAGTTCGTGAGATATAGGCTCTTTTCCCTAACTTTCCTTAATAATTATATACTTTAATGAGAAAAGAAGGAAAAAATCACATTTACTTGTCATCCGTCCAGAGCATGTATCTCACGAACTATGTGTCATACGGCAAAAATGGTCATACTCATAACCATTTTTGTAGGAAATATTATGTAGATAATTCTGTATCAAAACATATTTAGTGAAAAAATGAACTGTGAGAAAAACCTTGAGACTGTTTTTGTTGTCATTTTTCCAATATGATGGCCGAAGCGCGAAGCTCCTATCAAATTGGTTAGGACTTTCGGTATGTTGGAAAAGTTTAAAAGAAGGTCTAATAAAGATATCTGCCAAATTCAGCTTGTTATGGATATTTTCCGCTAAAAAACCTAAAGTAACTGGACTAATGTTTCTACATAGAACAGCGAAGAAGTTGGTTTATTACTTTTACATCCCAATACAGGCAATATTTGTGAACGTATAAGTGGGAAAAAATTCAATGAATTTCTTCTAAATTTATATTCGTTTGCTAAATTTCGCAATAATAGTTTTACATTTTACACATCACTCACATTTTGGAATTTTCTTAAAATATTTGAAACAGTTAAGCACACTACAAGGAATTGTGAGAGAGCAGGTAGACCATTTTATTTCTAAAATCATACATTTTTTAATCTGCTTTAATTTTATTTTAGTGAAATGTTATGTAAGTTTATGTACTCACCTGACTCTTTTCCTGTTGTATCATTTGAATGTCTGCAACTGATAGATGACATGGCCTGCGTCGTCGTTGCTGAACCTGGATGAGCATTGTTGACCGTCACAGATTCTTCTGAAAATTGTAACAAACCGTTACAATACAGCATAATATACAGCCCAGCCTATTAGGCCAAAAAACACCAAAATGTAAATATTATTACAGAAACATAAAAAACATGGTGTTAACTTAACCTGCTTCTCAGACTTCGGCTGGTGTTCATTTAAATGATTTGCCTTTTCAAAGAAACTTGTAATTTTCCTGACTTTTGAATAGTTAGGATCAGAAATGTTGCTGATACACCTTCTCCTCGCTTGCTGATCCATTTCATACCAATGTCAATCACATACAGCACACAAATAATATGTATGTTAGTTCACTGCCTCCCGCTGCTACGTTCTTCGAATGTGTGTCACCTATCACGGTCGATAAGGGAACAAAAACTTTTTTTTACTGCTTGCTCGGTCTATTATTAGCTCGTGGGGTCAAGTTTCAACCACTCCGCGGAGATAGGTGCAGCCATTTGCCAGACATTGATGCATACTTCAGGGAGAAAACCACTGTTGCCAAGCCGTGCTGTACTGCACCAATTTAGTAGGTTTCTGCTTTAGTCATCAGTTACTGCCTCATTGGGGTAGGAACTAGAAAATATGAAGGACGAGAAGTACGTTCAGATACTTTAGAGCTGCATTGTATTAGCTTCCTGAAGTATGTTGTTTTCATTTCGGATGAAGACTTATAGTTTGATTTGATAATGGGAAGGGCTTAGCTCCCCCCTGCTTGAAGTTTGGGGGGGCTCATGGCCCCCCTGACCCATACCCATACATCTGATGCCACCGCATACACCACAGGTAATACATAGGACATGATTTCTGCCACAAGGATATCTGTCAGAAAATGTCTGCAGAGGTGTGCTACGAGATAGTTTAGTAATTAGTGTGCTCACCTCGAGTAGCAATGCCGGCAGAAATTATTACATGTAAACGATTATAGAGGTGATGAATATCGTCCTGCGGAATGTAATTCCACTCACATTGCACTTGGTGGCTCAGCTGAGCAAGAGTCGTCAATGGTGCAGAAGATCAGGCCAGGCGACATCCAACCCAGTTCCATACATGACCAATGGGGGGAAAGATCTGGTGATGGGGCTGGTCAGGGAAGCTGACGAACAGCTTGAAGTGTATGTCGAGTTGCACAAGTGGAACGTGGACGGGCACTGTCCTGTTGAAATAGCGCTTCCCCTTACCTCTGCAAAAACCCTAGCAGAACGGATGAAGTTATGGATGTACCGCGCACTGGGAAATGCTCCCTGTATTATCACCAGAGGCGAATGGCCATTGTAGGTTATGGCTTCACAACCCATTATCCCAGGAGTTGGTCCCGAGTTTCACTGCAATTTACACTGTGGAAGATGTCACTCCACCAAGCCGACGACAATATACACCTCACTATAATTAGTCTCAAGGCAGAACTGGTATTCATAGCTGAACACAGCGCTTCACCGTTCTTTCCTCCAGGTGCTCCTTTTCTGACACCACCGGAGGTGGGCTAGACGATGCTGAGGTGTGAGGGGAAGTCTAGCAAATGCCATGTGTAAACGGTAGACCAGCTTTACGTAAACAATTGCAGATAGTCCTAGCAGACACTCCTTGTAGGACATTACATCTAATGTGTTCTGCTGTCATCTTGCAATCTGCTATGGCCGCTTGTACAATGAGACGCAGTCTTGGCATGCATTCGTATGTCGCTGACTTCAGGAACCACGTTTACGGGTACGCGCAGCTTCCTCTGCCAATGGTATTACCATCGATGCACTGGTGACACTTATCATCAAACATGTTCCGCAATTCTTCGGTATGAACACCCAGCTTCCCAGAGTCCCACTACTCGACCCTGTTCACACTCAGTTAACTGCATGAATGGGACTTGCCTTCGCCGTCCTGACATGTCCAAACAACCTCTGGAGTACAGTGAAGCCCATGCAACCACATGCTTCTCCCGATGCTCAACTGGTTACGTCTGTGTATCATGACTGCCTCGCTTCAATCCCACAGTCTTCCCCAGTGCTGTGCTTATAATCACTTCAAGTGCTGCTCTCTAGTAATGTACTGCATTATGCTAATTTGGTCGTTCTCAGTCACTTCAATCATGGTGTTCATTTTTAATTTTCCAGTAGTGTAATAATAACGAGAAGAGCAAGTTTTATCTTAAATAATACAAAGCATTACCTATATTTTATTTATTAGAGCTTGATCGATATTCTGTTACAACAGGGTGGCTCGCAGTGTCCGATTCCATAACATTACCCTGATTTTTCCAGATATCCTGTTTCCAGTGGCCATGAGTGCTATAATTTCATGGACAAGCTACTGTGTGCAAGGGGGCAGTAGTGGCGTTGATCTCCCCAATAAAGGAGGAGGGGGGTCCAAGGGTCCTCCCCCGGGAAAATCTGGATTTCAAGGTGCAGAATGGTGCCATTTAAACATTTTTTCGTACCTAAATATAAAATACACCGCTTGTAAAAATATTAATATTTAACATAAAATTTGCCAGAGTGAAAAATATTACAAAGATACCTTCATCAAGCTCGGAACCTTGTCCAATTAAAGCAATTCATACAAGTAACTCGACATAATTGCTATGATTTTCTGATTCTTGTGTCTCATCATGACCACGGAAAGGCAGTTCCTGTACACCCAAGAAACAAACATCTATTAAACGCTTCAAAATTTCTCTGTTTCTTTTAACTTTTTCGTTATGTCGTTATGTGCTTAATTGTTTGGATCTATCTAGACCAAAATCAACTCTATATTTACCAAATTGTTTAAGAGGCAAAAACAAATTTATGTGAACTTCAGAATGCTCGTGTGTTTGAACAGCATTGCACAGATTGTTAAGATCACAATACCTAATTGCAGTCCACATGTTAACATCCTTTGAAAATAATAAACATAGCCAGTAAAACAGTTTGTTTAGGCTGTTACATCCAGCTAACCACGAGTTTTTCTGATAATCATTTTTTTTTTTTTTTGGAAATGATATACAAAATTACCTTTCTTGCATGTATTCGTGATCGAAAGTTCAGGTGACGGCCTACTCTCTTTTATGATGCCACATCTTTCCTGAAAAGTGAAAGCACTGCTGGAAAAATGCTTCACTCGTAATCCACACACACCACTCTTACATCCACATGTTTCTGTCGCACTCATTCTATCTACACTGTTCTCAGTCTCACACTGTAATTTTATAATTTTTATGTAGGGTATACATCACACATGAATATGTATAACATTCTCAGCACCAAAACTAAACTAAATAAAAACAATACGATTCGTGTTGTGCGCGTGAACTTGCCCACGCATCCATCTAGTTATTATAAAGTACACCACGCCAACTGCCTGCGGCTAGACCAGCTTCGGCTATGTCCGCTTCAGTTCGGCGAAGAAAGCACCACCACCGTAGCTTCTAACGCAGGTTGACGCAGCCATAAGCCCCCCCCCCCCCCCCGGATGGTCTTCCTACCCTGCCGTCTGTCCTCCGTCGGCCGGGAAACCATTGACACCACCTACCTGCTGCAAGCATTACTTACAGAGCTTCCAAACATCTTGGTTTTGCTAGCCAACGAGTTGTTTTCTTATAATGTACAGTATTGTTTCCTAAGTAGAATGTGTACCGCACGAGTGAAAAGTTACCTTAAAGTAGCCTAAATATAGTTAGGATTTAATATTTATTTTAAATATAACATCGCCAGGAAACCGTCTGGGCAAGCACTGTTTACCTTGCTTGCCGTAACGATACACCACTGCCTGTTTCTTTTTGTTAACCAATGTACATGGCAAAATAAAAAATATTTTTATGTTATTTGTTTAAAAATTTGAAAGGGACCATCAAAATAGCCTTCTTTTATGAATATTTTCCAAAGCAGTAACAAATATTTATAAAATACTTTAAAAGCCCAAAAAGATGGCACATCAAAAAATAAAGAAGAAACAAAATTCAACAAGAATTGAAATTCATCCATGAATGTGTATTGATAGTAATAACTACAACGTACAACAGAGTTGTCCCCAAATTTTTAATTTTTTCTACAATAAAGGAATAAACCAAAATAGTGCACTCTAGATTCGTGAGATGGCTGTAGCAGAAGTATTATAATCCCATATTTAATTTCTTATTAAATATATTTCTAATCATTTTATCCAAATTCCCTGACCTTACGCTAGCCACCCTGAACAAACCTAAAGAGACACCAACACGGAAGGCTGTTCACTGCAGATTGAGCACTTTTCAAAGCCCTGTTTAAGATCTACTTGTATGTACACTGTGTATTCTTCCGCAATATGTAAAATTAACAGTGCCATGGACCTAATCCCTTGATCCATGTATCGGTCAACTGAATCTGCAAAATTATTATTAAAAATGTAAATACTTTACAAATTCATTAATTCTTACACTTTATGCATTAAGAAGACAGAAAGCAATTCAGTAATCACTAATGTTTACATAACACTTTAAATTTAACATTAAAATAGGAAACTATTTTACCTCCATTGTTACCAACTTAGTGAACACATAACATTCATTGTACCCATCACAATTTATGTAGGTACAGGTAGTGACGTTTTTCAAAGATTGATTTAAAAAATGCTTAAAGCCGTGAACAGCCTATAGTCCCTGTCCTACTCTGCTTAGCATCAACTAAGTTAGATCACCAGTTACACACTTACTTGACAAGACGCAAATGGTCCCGTGGGATGTCTTTCAGGTCCCTGAGCGTGTAGATGCCGCCACCAAACTCATAGTTGGGATTGTATTCTGTCAGCACGTTGTCCGAGGCCTCCCCTCGCAAGCGGTTGAGTTGCAGGTCTGGGCCAGTGCTCAACATCCTGCGTCGCAGCACCGCCAGCTTCTTGCGCTGGTACAAGTTATCTGCCGGTAGGGAAACAGGAGCAGCCAAATTTACCGCGTGACAACTGTCCTCTTACAAGTGCGCACAGGGCAATCTTCTTACAAGCAACAGTCTGTCAGGCACTAACCAAGGAGCATAGCCAGATATCTAGTTCACAGAATGGACTTATCAGTACTTATATGAGCAATACAGTTATACACAGTGTTGTAGTTCCAAAATTTTTGCAGGGATGCTATTAAGTCAGGGTATGAAAAATCCCAATTGTATACCCTTGATTACAGCACTGGTTATAGATCATTTTCAATTTTCTCAAAAACTGCATAAACATTACAAGCCAGAATAAACATGACATCCTCTTTAATTTCAGAGAAGTGTACTACATATATATAATTTGATGAAATATTTTTGACACTGTAGGTAAAACATTTTTTTCCCCATAATATTTAAGTCTCCTTAAATTTGGCAGCTTTAAAAGCAGATAATAGAAAAGTTGCACTTTTTGATTACATTTTATTGCACTGAAGAAGTAATTTTTAATTTCACTAACAATTTGTATCTTCTAGTGGAATGCAATAAATCCGTAGACTGTAGATGCCAAAAAATATTTTGGCCATACACGTTCCTGCAATCATTTGTTTGACATGGTTCTGGTACAATGAGCTTTTAGAGAGTCACATGATACACGTCTGTAATCAAAAATGATTTAAGGACAATGCAAAAGAATGTCGGTCTCACCATACAGGTTGAAAGCATGCCAGACATGATGCATTTTCTCATGATAAGTGGTTGTGAAAAATCTGCATGTTTACGCGCATCACCCTTCAAATATTGATTGAACATGGTTAGTCATCTTTTCTTTCTTAGGAGGTTAAATGCAATAACACTTTCCTACAAAAAATTCTGAAAGAAGTTAAAAATATAAGCATTTTAACTATGAAAACTTCTTAAGAGGGTCAAATTACTTGTTCGTAGACAAGGTGTAAATCACTGGATGTCCCAACTTAATTTTTACGCTCTTTGAACAGAAATAACAGAGAAACTATAAAGAAAACTTGATCGGAGTGAATGTATTTGATGATATAAGGACAACTTGCAGCTAGGAGTGGTAGCACTACAATTGTAGAGGAAAGTGCGGAGGTGAGAATGTTTTTTTTCGTGCAATGTAAGTGGATTTCAGTGTTGTTGGAAATGTGAGAACATGACTAGGGTACAGTGATGATGATAGAGCAAGCGGTACATCTTCCTGGGTTAACATTCTTTTAAGAAACAGTGACAGATGAAAGTTGTCATACCATGTTGCTGGAAAACATTGTGCCATTGTCCTTATAGTGGCAAATACCAGCAGTCTATCCAGATTGTCTTCAATAGTTTCTTCGTTATTCCCGTTCAAAGAGTGTACAAATTAATTTGGAAAATCTATTATGCAGAGTTACTAAGCAGAAAATTTTTTCGAAAAAGAACATATTAAAAGGGTTTCACTGTATTAATAATTAATGTCCTCTACTGGAAAATCTCGTGCAAAGTACAAGATGATATGCAAGTGGTCACACCATAAATGATGTTTTATTCTCTGATGCGGCTGCTTACACAAGACAACATATTAAGCCACTTCTGCAAATGACATTAACATAAAAAATAGACTTACGTATGGTAAATACACAAGAATAGAAAAGGTTGTACAAGCCAGGTGTAACCATCGTAATTATTAATTTGTTTATTTTGTAAATCACATTTGGAAGACAACAAAGTACTAGTAATTATTTCATTACTACTACAGTGTAAAAAAAAGTACAATAGCGATAATATTCTGGTAGTTGAATGTAAAAACACATCAAAATGGAAGGATATAACATTTAGCGGAATCATACAAAATCATCTAACATCAACATACAGAATTTGGACAAAATAATGTGAACAACTACCTGATATGATGTAGGGCCCCCTTTAGCATCCAAAACAGCCTGAGTTCTGCTGGGGTTCGAAGCATATAAATCCTGAATGGTGGTCAATGGGATTTTATACCAGTTCTCGAAAAG
The DNA here is from genome assembly GCA_029891345.1 of Dryococelus australis. NCBI lineage: Eukaryota > Metazoa > Arthropoda > Insecta > Phasmatodea > Phasmatidae > Dryococelus > Dryococelus australis. The sequence continues at coordinate 136,081,442 of CM057000.1, forward strand.
AAATTGCTCCAATTCCATGAGAAGTGCTGGATGTGTATAACAGGCCCTTAATTTGTTTTCCGATACAGACCCCAATGGCTTGATAATATTCAAATCAGGCGATTTTGGAGACCAGGGAAGACGTATTTTACATCTTCATGCTCATCAAAACACTCTTGAACAATTCCAGCTCTGCGAGTTGGGGCATTATATATCTTGGAAGATGCCATCCTCTGCTGGGAACATGCCTGCGCCATTGAATGAACATGGTCTCCATAAATGATTTCATAAACTTTACCAGTTACTCTTTCCCTTACACTGTGATGACAGGACCCACTGAACACCATGATATGATCACCCTAACCATGACAGAACCTTCGCCATACTTCACTGTTGGAAGAATACAGTTTGGAGTGTAAGTTTCCTGTGGTAGGGATTAGTGGGTTAGTGTCGATGTAGACTCATTGAACAACATGACATGTTTCCATTGATCGGTAGTCCAGGTTTTGTGCTCCTTGCACCACTGAAGTCTCTTCTTTGCCTTCACCTAGTTTACAAGAGGTTTAGTAATAGCAGCTCTACTTATGTTTTATTTATGCAGTTCCCTTCGCACTGTTTTTGTTGACACTCTTCTCCAGATGCATATTAAGCTCAGCAGTCACTTTTGTAACAGTGATCTTCTTATTAGAGGTAACAATCCTCTTTAATGCCCTCCTGTGTCTATCAGTAGGTTTTGGATTTCTTCCACTATTGTGTTTGGTAGACGACTGTTTCCCTTGAACTCTGTATGCTGTCATGACACTAAGCTCTCTTTACCTTTAGTAGATTTGCAAAAGTTGTCACAGATGCATCACCTAATCGGGCACCAACAATTTTCCCTTGTAGGAAGTCTGACATGACTGTAGGTCAACACACCACTGCAACGATCACAGGCGTACTGGTTGCACAGCATACTTTCAGACTGGCTATAGTACAAGGAGAAAATAAAAGACAACTTCAGTGTGCCAAGTCAAAAAACCAACTCTGAAAAAAAAAAAGTGTTTATACCAGGATGATCACGTTATTTTGTCCAACCCCTGTTCATCATAGAAAGGCCTTAAATTTGGTCACAAAGAATGTGTGAACAGATGAAAACAAAGACACCAGTATTGCATAGCTTTAGTCACCATGACTTTAAAAATTCACTTCCCTCAAATCTCCCTCTTTCAATTGTCATTGTCAGGTATAGTTTCTGAAAAAAGACAAGCGGAAAGCTGACTATGCTCCTATGCCAATCTCAAATTACACTTCGGAAATTCTCAATAGATGAACTATAAAAAGGCCACAGTCAGTTTATTTATTAGCACTATTTGCACAATGTTGTACAGATTTTCACACTCACTCTGACTTTCAGAGACAATGCAGTCAAAAGCTACCTAAAAAGCTCCTGGTAGTTTATAAAAATATGCAAAAGCTGACATTACATTATGTATAAAATTGTTTCATATGGGCTGTAGAACTTTACTACTGAACATTTTTTTCTGATACTATTGATGGCCATGCTGTAAATAACAATTGGTAGATTCAAAATCATGCTTCAGTTCATGCATATGTTCAAAAAATCTTAAAAGACAATAGCTAAATTATTTAAATTGAAGAATGTTTTAATATCAATAACCATTGAAATCAGTGAATCCCGTCATGTATATACTTAATGTTACATTTTTGTTCCCCGAAACTGAATTTGTGGCACAAAACTCCTAATATATTGTATGCTGAGACTACATTGGTTGTCGTACAGCATGGACAGCTCCCGACTCCTCAAGCCAAAGCTCGCCAGTGGGCGCGATTTTGCGGTGTGGCAAGCCACTGATAGTGCGCAATACATTCTTGCAAGAAGAAATCAGAGAAGTGCTTGTGAGATAGGAAGATCAGTAATTATAGTCACTTGCAAGTTGAGCAAGATGACTAGAGACTTGGGATCCACCTACGTTCTGAAAATAGCATCGCAGCACGTTTGAAATACAGGATTTTTGACAAAACTGTTAAACATATCCACAAAAAATTTACCCACAAAAAGAAAACAGCTGGTACTTCAAATACAACATGCATGGTATAAATACTATTTTGGAGTCCTTGTGATGATACGACTTTCACCTAGAGTATTTTGTGTTTTGGTCACGTAATATAACAGTTGGTAGCCATGTTTGTCACTATTTTATTAATTAGTGGTTGTACGTGTGTTTTTAAAAGGCCGGTCTTATATTCTTTGACGCATGCCAACATGCTGCGCAGCGTAGATACGCACTCTACGGGCGACTTTGCCCCATCTACGAGCGACCAGAGTTCGGGGCAAGTCACTGAGAGTGGCAAAGTAATTTCACATATCGAGCAAGGAGACTCCACACGTTGGACAGCCGCATGCATAAAAGTAATTGCGTTTAATTATGAAATGTACAGCCCACCCAAAATCGCACATGCAAGCACCACACCCACAACTAAATAAAATATTTTTGATGAACCAGTACCCTACTATTTAGCTGTGGAAGAAGTTCCAACAAACCCACGAGATGGCAGCACTCCTGCGACCTTGTGACGTCACATCCCGCCAGCCTCAGAAAGAGGTGTTTTAATTTGTCGTCGCATCTAAGTGGGGAGATAAGAAATGAGCGGCGCCGCCGCCACAACCCTGATAAACCTACCCCTGCGTGGAAGGTTACGCTACCCCTCACACCCGGAACATCGCTGATCACTGGATTTTGTCGTACATAAGGAACTCCAGAACCACGCTCCAGTAGAGATGCTGGGCTCACCAGCCGCGTAGGTCAGTGAGCACTCCCAGGTCTGCAAGAAGCCCTCTCTCCTCTCCTCAACCTGCAACACAGCTCAGCACCCAGAAGCCTGCAAGAAGACTTCACTCGACCTCTGCAGACTGTGAAGGCTGCACCACCCCTGCAGCTTGGATAAGGCTCGTCCACCAGTGCATCCGCTGACCGTAAGGGAAACCACTCTTCCAGAGGTAATCCCACTCCTCCACCCTGCACCCTTTACATAAGTCAATTTCCATGACTCCACAGTAGCATGTCGTCACGCCTTAGTTTACCTCCTCGATAAATTCTTGTGAATCAGGTTATACCGTAAATTGCATAATTTACAGTTAATTTAATGTAGTTTAATTTCTGAATTTTTAATCATTATTTAACCAGGCTCACCTTTGCCTGTTTCAGGGAGTAAAATAATTTGCTTACATCTTTAACTAGTTAGTTATTTTCTTATAACTGATTAGTCAGGACTTTCCACTTTCATAATACCGTAGTAAGATTTAAGTGAAACTTAACTTGTCCATTTACCATCATTTTATGTTAGATCCTATGTCATTAATAATTATAGTTACCAGTGTGTTAGTAAATCTTGTACCAGGTTCAATAGTTAACTCCCGCTGGAAACTAGTCATGTGGTGCACCAAACTCTACAAAAGACAGAGCTTGCAGAAAGTCTTAGTCTGTGCAAGACACGCCACAGTTCCTGGGTTTCCGGTGTATCCGTGCCTACCTTCAGTGTCGTCCCAAACCGGACTGCACTTCCACACGTCAGGGCCTTGGCACACGCCATGCCCCCAGGACAGCACGTTCGCAGGAAGGTCAGGGGGACTGAACAAATGCATAGTAAGAAGGGTGGAGTTCAGTGTTGTTGTCTGCATAGGGAATGCCGTGCCTTAGAACAAGCTCTCAAGCCAACCTCACTAACGAGGACACACGTAAGGTTGAACCTCCAACTTCTGAAACTGTAGTACCAAGGCCGATATCTCCTTTTATTCATCTTGATCATTGGACATCCCTATACAAATATTTAGGCACCTGTTGGCCAGAATACAATTCGGAGGGAGATCACCCTGTTCAGTCGGAGCCCGCACCCCCTATAGCCATTGTTACAGCCACCATGGTAGACCCTCCGGGGGATGAACATAACACGCGCCTCATTAAGCTAGCTTCGGGGAAAACTGTCCTGGTTTAACTCCCGCCTAAGGTAGTCCCCAAACCCCGTGTAGTATCATCGCACACAAATTACATTCCTACCCACCGACCCACTTGGCCCATTCAAATAGCCCCGATCTCCCCAGCCAGATCGTCCACCCCCACATCCACGATCGCTTAACTTGGGTTGCCATCTCGTACACCCCAAGACAACTGGCGTCCCTCCTTTTGGCAGCTGTAATAGTGAGGAAGATAGAACTCCCTGGGCGGGAAACTATCTCATTCTGCCTCACTCTGGGGTTTGACTCCCCTCATTTCAGACGGTTTTCTTCCATTATGCGGCCACCCATGGAATATAAAACCACCACGACCCAATAACATGGGCCAATAACATTAGCCAATCACGCCGCGGTAGGCTTACCTAACGATTTAGAACGGACAGTCAGCGCCTTAACCACCTACCCGCCGAGGTAGGGTGCGTGTCATCTTATAATTTTCAGCATTAATAATTACATATTTGAATATTATGTATTTTTTGATGCTACTGAATATAATATAATAATTATGGATATTTATTTGTTATGCATTTTTCGTGAAAATTTTAATACTTAGTGTAAAGGGTCGCCACTGTATTTCGTCACTGGCGGGTGCATGACATCACCTGGCCAAGTGCGCTGGTGCTGCTTCTGGCAAGTGTGGGAGTAGAGTCGTGACCGAGACGTTGAGAAGAGTCGTAAGTCGGCTGTAAGTCGGGGGTGACTTGCAGTTTGCGATGGTCATGCAGAAACCGTATTGGGTGCGCTGGATGTGATGACCCGGCGGTAAAAAGAATATGGTAGCAAGAGACGTTTGGCGACTAACCCACCAAGTGTTAAGTGAGCAAGGTTCACATATAAAAAGCATGTGACTTGGAGTGTGCGATTTTGCAAACAGGTAGTGGTGCAAGTCAATGAAGTATTTTAAGATGATCGAGCAAAGTTACAGGCCGGACATAAAGTAGTATTCTTCTCTGAGTAACTGAATTTTGTCTTGTACTCGGACATGTCATCTGTCGCTACTAAAGTGATTGTTATTATGAGGTGTTGCAGCAGCCACCATAGGGGCAGCACACATTTCACCTAAGGTGCGACGGGGTATAATGATGAGAGCGCAGCGCTAATGTTATTTTATCAACAATTCTCCGTGACCCACTGTGTCTGTCTATATAAGTTAAGCGCATCGCACCACACAACACCCCCCCCCCCTCCACTAAGACGTACCAGCGAGACCAGTGCAGCATTACGTTCCACTATCGGAGTTGACAACGAGAGGTATCAGCGAGGCTGAAGACGAGGACTAATCTACTATATAGGCCTGGAGGAGCTCTTGGCCATCTAGAGACATTTCTTATATGGTGAGCATAATCAGAGTTGGCAGTTAGGCGCAAGGCTATGTATCAAGACCCCGTTAATTAGATTCACGTAGATCTTAATTACTTGCTAGCAAGGACAGGTATAGCGTGTCATAGTTGTTTATAGTAATGTTTCCAAGCACAAGCATGCCACGTTATTGCGTTATTATCAGAGTAATTAATCCTGTCTTGCAAATTGCATATTGTAATTACTTGTAACAAAGGAGTTGTGTAAGCAATTATAAGTTTGTTTGACTCAAGCCCATCTGGCTACACAACCCCCAACGAGCGCCTCCGCTTCACGTTGAATTAACGTAGAATATATATACAATTTCCCCTTAAGGGAAAAACTGAATTAGGAGTTTAACTTGTAACAAGAGCTAGGGAAAGGGGAGCGCTACCGTGTGAATGTCTTGACTGAATGTTATTACGTGTTTAGAACTGGTGAATATCGGCCGCTTGTCAAGGACGTGTGGCTTGGAATTTAACGTACAAATATACAGTATGACATATTTTGCAAAACTGTTCTGGTATAAAAAAATGGATACAGTGTTTGACACATTCAAAACTTTTTAATTATGAGCACGCCAATATACATGTGTGTAAGTGTGCTCCGGCATTGGCGACCAGTCTTCAGAGGGCAGCGACCATATACAGTGGCGTGTAGCAGAGAAGCGGTGTCAAGGGTGAACAGCTGTTCGCATTCGATGGCAGCGCGGCGACCCAAGGCTGTTCGCGAGTCGTCGTTCCCGGCGTCCTAAGTATAAGGTTGCTTCAGGTTTTCTGCTGCCCTTTCCTGTGAGCACGTGTAATATGTGCCACTGCATAGATATGTCATCAACACATTTTTAGGGTGACGTTCCTCTGGTACAAGTTTTTACGCAATGTCATACAGAAGTTATTGCATGGTAAAAAAAAAACCTCAGAACCCTTTAATGGTAGATACGGCTGCAACTCTGACTTGTAAGAGTTTTGTGAGAACATTATTTAGCCAGAGCTATTTTAACATTTTTTCATCTAGTTTGTGGTGTGAGCGATCAAAGTAATTTTGTACCTAGCAAACTTTAATATGGTGCACATGAAATTGTACTGGCATAATTTCTATGGTATTGTTTTCCCATGGAAATAATTACCTGTGGTGTTGAACATATTTTAAAAGGAAGCCACAATTTTTTGAGTATTTTGTATTGGCTGTAAAAGTAAAAATATAATGTGTGAACACAGTAATTTTGTCATTAGCTCACTAAATGTTTGAGAACCGCAAAGGTTGGCCTTTGAGAACATTATTGCAAAATCACCTTAAAGGACATCATATGAAATGTTTAGTAAATATTACTACGTAAATGTACCTAATGAGTAGTAATAGAAGTAAGGAAATATTGGGCCGCTGTATATGGGAATTTTGAGACGAGATTGCTTTTTGCCCCACGAGGGTGCACAGGTGTATTGTGAGTTTTGGAGCAAGGCAAATTTGACACCCCTGACACTCCCATAGGGTAGAGGACGTCTCACCCTCAAACACAAAAAACTGCTTGTTCAGACTGCTGTATCTCACAACGTATACTCGGGAGCAGTTGAATTGAAGACACCTGCCATGTTGGCAAAATGGCACTGTGGTTGCCCCCGTTTAATGGAGTAATACCCAGCCACACATGATTGGTTTGTGGTCGGACCTTACACTCACTGTCTGAGTAATGGTCGAGCACAGAATGGAGAAGAAACAAGATCTCAGCAAATTTGATTGCAGCCAGATCGTTGAAACCAGGCATACGGGGCACTCATTCTCCAATGTCGTGCAGGCACTAGGATTTCTACAGGCCACCGTGTCAAGAAAGTACTGTAAGTTCATGGATTTGAGTAAAACCACTGTTGCAGGAAAACTGCCATGGCATACATTGTATCGATGAGATGGATCACCATCAGCGTGTTTGATTGGTAACAGTGGATAGACATGTCACAGTACAGCAGATCGCTTACCAATTCAGTGTTGTCCCAAACAACCGGTTAGCAGCCATACCATCGAAACACCCTCTCATCCTTTTCCAGAGTACCTCCGCTCACTGCATGTCAAAAGGTTCAACTATTAATATGGGCATAGAAGCATCGCCGTTCAACCCTCGACATACGAAAAAAGGTTTCCTGAATGGATGATTTGGAAAGCACATTGGTAAATGCTGATGACAAAGTTGGAGTGTGTTGTTAAGCACGGGAAGCGATATAACCCTTGTGTCGGCAGCGTACATTTCAAGCCAGTTGTGGTGGTATTCTCTTATGAAGACTGTTTACGTGAGAAGGAATTGGTCCCCTGGTATACATGCCATTATCCCTCGCTGGCGAACGGTACAGGTACCTCCTATTGACAGAGCATGTGCAACCCGTTTCTCCACCTACAAGATCCTGCAGGAGACCTGTATCTGAAGCAAGACAATGCACTGGCCCACCGTGGACTTGGAAGTTGCTTTGCTTGGCCCCTGAGGACACACAACCTCAATGCCATCAAATGTCTGGGATGCTGTCAAGAGGAATGTGCGCACCTTGGATCCTGCTTTGACAGACCTTTGTGCATTGTGGGAGGCTGTGCTGCAGTCATGGATCAATATGGCTCCCGTCTGCTTCCTGTGACTTTTGGAGTTGATGACATACCACATACCTGCTATCATCAGAGTGAAAGAATGTGGTACACAATACTAGACAGGTATCTTATCTTATTTATTTGCTCACTAGTGCTCACTTTGAACTTTACTACAGACTTTCCAACAATACATTATATGGTCCCCTTTTAAAGTCCCATAGATACATGCAGCATGATAAGAACACTGCATGCAAGTTCAGAGCCCTGCGCATAGTGGTGATGGGACACTTAGTACATGTGGCAATGTTGTCCTCATCATTACCAAGCTTTTCTGCCTCACATCCAGAAAACAGCTTTCGGTAGGCAGGCCCCTTAATAAATATGATATCTACAGGCAGTTATGTACTGTGCTAGTTCTTCTATAACAGACAGTCACTGTGGATTGCTGGGAACTCCAATGGGATAAGAAACTGGCCAACTCCACCTTTGACCACCCAGTAAGTAATCACACTTTACCAGATGCCTGAATTGAGGATTGTGGACCCAATCAGTCAAAGCCCAGGTTAACTGGACAGCAGAGCATCTGCCAATGCTCCTCACTTTGGAATTGCAATAACCATGAGTCTACCTGGAAAGGAAATACACACTCGGGAGGAATTTCTGCTTAACAAAACTGGAAGCCTTTTGGTAGGGAAATATCCACAGAACGTGGGCTTGTTCTCGCAGCACACAAACGCTGCTTTGTGGAACCAACCTACACATATTACAACTTATTTTCACTCTGCTAAACCTTGCCAATTAGTGATGGGCCTCATCCACTAGAAACTAATGATGTGTTTCTAGTTTCTGAATAAAAAGGCACACTTTCACACTGTGTTCACACTCTCGATGAACCACCGCATGGCATTAAGAGAGGACTGCATTCCAGTTATCTATGCCAAATAGACACCACTGTCAGGCAGACACTAGCTCCAGCTTTTTTTTTCCACAACCAGGCAGCCAATGTTGAGTTGAGAGATTTAGATTGACTTTAATGTTGAGGTCTTGAACACATGTGAGGGTGAAATGACGATAAGATTGAGTTGTGGTGTAATGCAAGAGCTGGAGAAATGGGAGTACTTTGCCATTTTAAAATATGACACTGTTTCTTTATTCACCTTTGAATGCTTACTTTCATTATTTCAGTCAGTGAAGACAGTTGGAAGTATTATTTAAATGTCTCATTACCTTTTTGTACTTTAATTAATGCGGTAAATGATGTCTTTATTCACCATTTGAGCTTAACATTTATTTCATTACTAATTGTGTTCTATTTTTCCAGTATTTATTTACATCATGACGTGTATCATGGTAAAATTTTCAGTATTTTCACAGCACTTATTTATTCACATATTTCCATTTTATTTCATTACTGTTTGTCATAATTTAAAAATGTAATATATTTGGCTAGTTAATTTGGTTTTAGTCATTTCATTCTGTTTTTCAAAAGTCTTGTTTAGAATCCTGTCAGTTGCACCCGAGCCACATTTTGCACAGTTCTTTGTCTACAGGCCAGATGCGCATTGCTGTATTGTGAATTCCTCAGCTTGTGACATGTTTATAGCACATTTTGTACTTGCTTTCTTTCAGTTGCAGTCACTTGCAGTTTTTAGGGCATAATCCGGCAGTCGATATGTGATGATAGTTTCCTCCACCTCTGAGCATCTGAATACAATTCGTCTCGTGTAGAGAGCCCACGACATTGATCGGTAACATTAAAATAATTTTTTTTGTTGCTCTTTTGTTTGACATTACTGCTAGAAGAAAATTTTGCGTTTATATATTTTCTCTTTTATTGTGCACATGTGCGACACCCAGCATGTTTGTTTACTTGTGTAAATAGCTTCCTCTTTATTTGTTTGTGCCAGGTCCTTTGGTAATTTTTTTCTTTTGTGCCACCTTGTATGTGTTTTTGTAGCATTTCGTTTATGTTGTTTGTGCCAAGGACTCCAAGCATTTGTTTGTTTGTGGAAGTCAATATTTTATTTGCTTATCATCCTTTGGTCATACACAGCACAGTACCCTGAGGAAACCAGCTAGCCAATAAGGCAACATTTTCCATGTTTCCCAAATGCAAAAATTAGGGTGGCCTCACCAGGAATCGAACCTGGTTCACCTTGGTGAGAAGCGAGAAAGAACAGTAGATTCACATCAGCCAACGGCCTAATCCTACGGTTTGAAAATAGCTTGAATGAATTTACTAATCAGAGTTCACATTTTTGCGTAACATAAATAAAAAAAAACTAAAGCACAATAAAAATTTAAACTGTAAGGCGAATAAACAACTCTGTGGCTGTGTCCAAGTTGCAGCCATTCTACTTTATTACTAAAATCTTAAATTTGCATTACAGTTTACAAATTTTTACTGACTCTTTTCTTCTTCTGTAGTCTGCACTCAATCAGACAATATAATATGCAACTACTATTTAAGTAATTACAATGCAAAGTCAAGAAATTTTTGACATGGTAGAAGTAGCTAAAAGAAAAATGTCCATTGTTTTGCATACCAAAGTAAATTTTTGGAAATTAAATAACTATTCTAATAACAAGTGACACCAAAAGCTGAGATCAAACAGTTTAATTCATGTAACAAAAAAAAATTAAGGTGCTGTAAATATTTCAAGGCCAGGTACACGAGATAATAGCTTAAAATGAAAACAATAGAAAGAAAAAATAATGCTCAGTACCGGTATACCATTTGTTTTTAAATAAAGAAATTCCTCTTCATAATGCATTAACTATTGCAACTACATACAATTAATTTGAATCATCATTATATTTCAGCTATTAATACATATAGTATACACACTTCTTTTACTTTTCAATACCTACCAAAAATTTTGATTTCATTCTTTTTTTAAATATAGATATACTACATTGATAGAAAACCTTATAAATCTCTGCTTTAAATGTTTTGTTGAGGCATGAATGTTGGTATCACTTAACAATAATGAGACCATTTCAACATTTCAAGTGTATTATGCAATAAATAAATTTGGAGAAACGAACATGTACAAATTCAAACAAATTATTATTGCCACAAACTTATAAATATTAAATGAACTATTATCACTAACACAAAAATATAGCAAATTAAAATAATTCCCGCAAACATAAACTGTAACGTATATGTAATTGCTACAACGTTCTAGTATTAGAAATAATTTTTATATTATATAAAAAGCTACAACTATTCTTGTTTGAACTGTATTCTTCAAAATTAGATATTGTAAATGGAGTCAACACAGATTTGAAAAGTAAAGGCATTAACGGATATTGTGAAGCAATCATCCCTTATGCCTGATTTTGGAGAACGAATTTCAAACAAGGGCAATGGCACCTCTGAAATTACTAGACCCATAATGAAATAAGCTTTAAAGCTAATAGTGTTACTGTATGTTGTAGAACAACCTTGGAATGGCCTCTTAAGGCAGAAGGAGAGTGGCTTTGTACAGAACAATGCAGCTTGACTGTAGACATGCAGAACTCGTTAATGAGTAGTACGCACATTACCTAAATTGCCGGGAAAGTACAATTTATATTGTGCATGAAAGAATAATGCATATATTTGCTACACGAAAACATTTTTCAAGCATGTAGTTAATTTTTTTTTTAATCAACAAAAAGAGCCTACTTTAGTCAAAATTTAAGCATATTTCTACGTTTTGGATGCTTCAGAAAGCACATTTTGCAAAAGGAACTTTGTTGAGCAATGTTATTTTGACTCCCCTACTTGATTGTTTACTTGCAAAATGTGCATTTAGAATGGAAATATGCTTAAATTTTGATTTAAAATATAAATTAATTTTTTAAAACATTTAAATAAGTACATTCTAGCAAAATATTATATAGTTTTACAAAATATGTACAATCTTCTTTCAGGTGCAACATAAATTGTACTTTCCTGGCAATTTTGATAGCATGTGAAGGTACTACTTTTTAACGAGTTCTGCATGTCTGCAGTCAGCTGCATTGCTCTATACAAAGCCAGTATCCATCTGCCTTAAGCACACAAGACATTATGAAATACTACGTGATTGTTCTCTATTACATGGTTGGTAAGATATCCAATATGCCAAAAATACTCATAAAAAATCACTGTTTGTTTACCATCTAAAATAAACTGTTAATGTCACATTTGGTTAACAATACTGGTGGACACCAGCATTCCAGCATTTCCAAAGAGTGAGAGAAAACTGAAATTGAGAGACAGTGTTTTCCTATTCATGTTGAAAAATAGTTTCGTTTCCACATTTCTTGAAACTCTGTAGCCCATGTCTCTGGTTCTTGCATACCTACTGAATACTGTGCTTATTTATACAAATAAATAAAATAGAAGTGTCTCTGTTATTTAAGAATTTTCCACTTTTAATTATTTTTTCATATAGGATAATCTTATTACTAAGCCATATCTAATGTTAATTTTTTTCATGTCTGTCTGTTTGTTTGTCTGTCTGTACAACTGGATTTAATTTAAAAATCACTGAACGCATTGACATGAAATTTAGTCTATAGATAATAACCCCCGGACTAACTTAGTCTTTGTTTCATCGTGATATCTCAAATGGTTTCAAAGATATGATAGTTATCAGGGATGTACATAGGTACAAAACACGATTACTGCATTAAAAAGCATTTTTGAAACAATAGCTCCATCATTTCTCCTTTCTTTTTTGTCTATGGGCTGTCCTCCTTTCCTTCCCAAGAGCTGTAGTGGTCCAGTGGTTGGAGTTATTCCAATTGGACAATAGTTACTTGGTAGATAGAGATATATCAAATGGAGCCACAGTGACAAGAGCAATTCAAGTGGGGATGCAGTGGCCTAGTGGGTAGAGTAAAATCAAGTGTATCTTAATATTATAAATTCTCATGTGGTTGCAGGTAGTCACAGTTAGTCGCATGTATTCGCGGGCAGTCACGGGTAGTCTGTAAAATCTGAGCGAAGCAATAACGGACTGCTAGTAGACAAGACATGGTTGTACCCTTCTCCGATAAGGCACACTTCAACAGGAATTAATTTATTATTGCGACAAACAAATTAGTTATTTTTTTCATAAATTAATTTACCTTCTATACACTGCTGAACTGAAAACAGTTACAATTGTTTTGTTTTGGACAATTTAGTGTTTATTCCATCCATGCTGCTTTGTCCACTTCATGCCTAAAGCTGTTTGATGATAAGAATCCAATTTCCTTTCATCCCCAGGCAACACGATATAAAAGGCATGTAGAAAGTTTGAAGAAGGAATGATTCTTTCACTCGCTATTTTCCTTGGAAGTCCTGCTGCTGGAGTTTACTCAAACCTGGCTGGGTAGTGGGGATGTGTGTTATAGATCATTACAATCAAATGAATGCAACTGGTGGTTCAAACACACCACAGAACACAGCAAGGAGTGCTACATAAGTTTTCACCATCATTGTGGATTATAACTCTGCCATAAGCATCATCATGGCAGGTAAATACTAATACTCTCTCACACAGCTGAACACATATAAGCCCATGAAAATTTTTATCAAAGACATTCCAGCCGGGACAGATACAGGGAGGATAGCCGCTGACCTCACAATACAGAACATCCCCGTGATCATTGTACATCAACTATACTATAAAAATAGGAAACAACTGGACATGCTCCAGCTTGATGTATCCAATAACTGCAAGAAAACAAAACATATAACAACGGTGCTTAACCTGCCAGTATGCCTAACTGCATACAAGTACACTCCATGGAAAATACAACACGTTTGGTCACGTCACAGCACAATGTCGTGCCACACTCATAATTTTCATCTTTGGGAACTTATCATCCAGGAAGTGCTATTCACATATCCTGTGATTGTGACTGGATGTTGCTCACAACTAGTCATAATAGTTGACACCTTTCTGCTAGGCTATCCTAAAGCATTTCCTCCCACCCAGCAGTGAATTTAGACATTTGATGGTTTGGGAGTGCACAAAAGGTGGAGGGGGGAGGAGGCGAAGCATTTTCCCAATGTGCAGTTCTAGACTTTTGATGCGTGGCATAGTAGATGGATGTATATCATAAAAATTTGGAAAATAATATTAAATTATTTCATTTTACTTTTCAAACATTGACAGAGAAGTTTCATGTCAATGTGAGGGTTTTTAAGGAGGGGACATGATGTCCCCTGTGAATTACCCCCCCCCCCCCCCGCCTCACCCAATTGTATCAGCACCTGCAGCCCCTTTGTTATGGGAGGCATCTGTCCACAGGATGTGGCAAAAGGGGGCAGTTTGCCTAGGTCCCCAATCCCAAGCCTTCAGTATTATCAAGTTTTTCCCCCAGACAATTTGCTGCCGCTGCAACAAGACTATGTACTAGTAAGAACACAATTAATTATGAAGAACATTAGACATTGCAAGTTTAGTTCAGAAATCTGTTCAAAACAGGAAACGCATCGGACTGACTTGGTCATATACCATGACAAAAGTAGCCATGTGGATCAGAATTACTCATTTCCAACTACTTACAATTTTTTTTTTGCGAATTTTGTAAATGTCTGTTTTTTACGGGAAAAAACTATTGTAGAACTTGTTAGAGCATAAAATAGAAGCTTATTCAGCTATTTAAAATTTTTTTTGAATATTCTAAAATTTTCAGTTTTTTTGAGTTAACATGTAAAATCAATCTTGTTATGTAGTAAACATGCATCATGGCAGGTTTTCTGTGCAAATTTAAATAAGTTTCTATAAAGGGATATTGCTTTTTTTCCCCTTAAGATCTAACATTCTTGCTGTCATTATGTTGTTGACAGTACAGATATGTGCTTTTTAGATTAATCATTTATGGAATTAAATCTCATTTTCCTTCTTCTAGTCTTATTTCAATCCTTCATCACTAACCAGCCCTCTCAAAATTTACTGGTTAGCACTTTCCATATGGTCCTACTGCATTAGTAAACTGCGCACATGATATCCAAGTGCTGTCACAATGCTACAAAAGGCATTGAACGAGGGGCAATAAATATTAAGGACTAACTACAATAGTATGCACAATTTTAAAACATGTACCGTAAAGCTCACCAGTTGTGTTACTATTTCTGCCTTTGATTAAAGACGTTTCCAACAGTCATCAAGCACTCAGTTTAAGTACCATTTAATATGTTATTACCAGATATTTTTCATTCTTTTTACAGAATCACCTTTAATAAAGCATTTCAAGAAAATTTAGAATTTAATAAAATTTAATTAACAATTTATTGTCAGTGGAAAAAAAATCCATTCATGCCTATGAAGGTAACGTGGGTGGAGATGGAGCAATGACAAAATTACATGGTGGTGAAATGGATGTGCCCCGAAAAAAATCAGCTACTCAATGGTAACATCTGCCATGTTTCCCAATATGAATATTTGTGTGGACGCCACTGGGAATTGAGTCTGATTCGCCGTTGTTGGAGGTAAGCAGTCTGGTCACAGTTGCCACCACGGCCGCTACTTGCATGTCAGCGGTAGTTTGTTGGGGTAGGTATTGATAGCACATGACACACAACTTGTTCCAAAAATTACATGATGTCATAATTTAAAACAGCAACACCATGTACCAATAGCAAATGTGTTTCTACGTGCCAGACATTGAGATTCATTGTTGGAACATTATGGATTAATTCCTCGAAAATTGCATCATTTAGTTTAAAAACACAAGACTGAGTTTTTGTTCTCCGTGTACTGTAGATTACAAACCCACAGGAAACAACATACAAAGTGGTACAGTTACATTTTTATTTGCACAAATGTGGTGCTAACTCCTCCCTTTTCATGGATGTGGATTGATATTGGAGCCTGGAGCCCATATTTTTGTGCTTTGTGCTTAGTCGTTCAATAATGCAGTATCCAGAAACACAGACTTTATCATTAATTCTGGCTGTGTTAATAGCAAAATATGTCTGCTTCAACTACACTTTCAAGGGTGGTTACATCAATTTTCGAATAACTTATGCTATAGGGGTTGTGTATATATTTTTGACCTATTTGTTGATAAGGAATCACCTGCCAAAGTTTGTTGGTAGAGTTCAGTTTTACCCTGTATGTGTGTGTTAATATTTATTAGCTTGGCAGCAAACAGTAAACCTGTTTCCAAGAACCATGTTCTCTACAGGTAATGTACAATAAAAATAATAAGTAATATTCAAAGTAGGTAAAATCATGTCAAGTTAAATAGGGGACCCCAAAAATTGTTAGCCAAGACCCCCAAAATTCAGAGCACCAAAAATAGTTTTACCCAGGCCCAAAAATTCCCTGAGCAGCCCTGTCATCTGAGCCCCGCAACACCTCATGGTGTTAGTCCAGGCCTGCTCGTCATCCCCTGGGGATTAACCCTAGCAGCAATGACTAAAAGCACAGCTTGCTCGCTCTGGTGGCCGTGTTACAGTAGGCTGAGGATCCGAGTTGGTACCTGGCCTTGTTCAGCCCAGCCTGTCACACAAAGAACATTGCAATTCACAATTAGCTTTTTCCGTGCTGATAGTCAATTCGACATAGCATGGCTAGCATAAAGAAGAATTGAATGAATGACCAGGTAAAATTGAAAGCCACATAGAAATAATCTTCCTTTCACGCCATTCTGTCCAACAATTGAAAACAGGGTATGTATCCATATCAAGGAAACATATTCCCATATAAAAGTAATTTATTTACACTACACTCATAACCTTCCACCCCAGGTGATTATCATAACTCCCTTTAGCTGAAGCAGAATATGTACATTAAATTGGTTTTGGCCTGTAACACAGTAGACTAACAAAACTTTCATATCCTTGGATAAATTATTATGCAATAAATTAATTAAGTTATTCTTACACTTACAAAAATTACCATTGAAAATTTAATAACTTTTCGGTCCTTTTTTACAAAACAGTTAGTGGGCATTTAGATGCAACATTTTAAGTTGTCCAAAAAGCCTAACAAAAATGATATTGCTCACTGTAATAACATCACATACTGCCTGGTTATTCCAGCAACAGCCCGCCATTTATTAACTCACAAGAATCATAACATAGATCATCAGTGCTACCACCCTTACACCAAGACAACATAATTCCCCACAAGATACATATTTCCCTACAGCTACCACACTCTTTTCCACTAAATATGAATCCCCACTACTACAACAATCAACACATACATATAACACAATATGCTACAAGTCCAGCCTCTGGGGTTTACGAATTGTCCACCTTGCACGAAGATTCCTTGGCAACGCATCTCCCCCACTTCCCTCCTTTGATAATGCTGACTCTGGGGGCTCTCTGCCCGGAACCATTTTTGAAATGGTGAGCCTTCACCTGTGATGCCCAGTCACCCATCTGGAACCCCTTGAAAGCCTTTGGACCCTGTTGCCTCGTCCCATAGGGCAAACGGCTCTGCTTGTACATCTTCCTGTCATCCGTCCTCAAGCCCGGCTATGGCTCCTGTGGTTCGTACGCTGCCATCCCGGTTACCTATTAATGGTTTGACTGCAGCGGCGTGCGGTGATGCACCACCCTCGTGTGAAGGCTTGGTGTGCCATTTCCTGATGTGGTCGGCATGATAGAAACGCCCCCGACCTTGTACATAAACTTGGTACGTAACTAAACTCACTCTGCGTTGGACTTGTCCCTGCTCTCACACTATGTACCCAAACCAGTTCCCCCTCCACAAAGTGCAGAGGCTGTGTGCTGCATGTTTGTTCCCCAAGCTGCTTGGCTCTCTGCTTCACTTGCATCCTATAGTTGAGCAAAGGCTTTAAAATACTTAGCCGTGTACGAGGGTGTCACATTATGAAGAGTTCTGCTAGTGTTGATCCCATGGTGGAGAAGGGAATATTCCTGTATGAGAACAGATCATTATTGAACTGATGCTGTAATGACAGGGTCACCTTCCCTGTCGCCTGTGAACACATATATTTCAACAGCCCTTATTTACATCCTGCACTACCCTTTCAGCCATTCCATTAGACTGAGGGTGATATAGGGGAATCAAGGCATGACATATACCATTCTTTGCAACGAACAACTTGAATTATTCAGGAGAGAATTAGAGGCCATTGTCAGAAACTATTAACTCGGGAAGTCCATAGGAGCTAAGCAATGTTCGGAGTTTCGCTACAGTAGCCTCTGCCGTAATTTAACGCATAAGAAAAACCTCTACCCACTTGGAATGGGCATTTACGACAGTGAGCAAATCTCGACCTCCCACCGAAGCAAAGTCCACAGGTATGCGTTGCCACTTTCATGATGTCCATGGCCACTGTTGTAACGGAACCTTTATGGTAGAGGACTGAACACTCTGGCAGCAATGACAAGACAGTGCCATATCTTCAATTTGGCTGTCAAGTCCTGGCCACCACACATGACTTCGTGCTACCATCGTCATTCGAGTAGCACCAGAATGCTCTTCATGCAGGAGAGACAGGATAACATTCTGTAAAGATGCTGGAATGATAACCCGGCATCCCCATAGGACACAATCTTCCTCAACTGTGAGCTCTGTTCTTCTAGTAAAATACGCAGAGAGTGATTCATCGGGGGTTACACTCCGGCCAGCTGCATGTGGTAAAATCCTTCACTGTGGCAAAAATATGATCCAGATTTGTTGTTTGCCCAATATCATCTGTGAGCAACGGCTTACTCATGATGGATGCAAAATATTTTACAGTCTCTGTGAACCCTGACACTGGTAATAATGCAGTCCTCAGATTCCACAGATCAATAATCTGGCACTGGCAGCCGAGAGAGTGCGTAGACATGGGGAAGGTCTACCCCTGGTTTGTATCTGATTTCATTATCATAGGCCAACAACACCACCACCCATCATTGTAATCTCGCTGCGGCCATTTGTGGTGCACCCCGCTGCTCGGAAGAATTACGGTGAGCGGTGTGTGGTCCATCTTGAGAGTAAACTTGTGACCATAAATGTAGTTGTGAAATTTTTTTACTCCATGGATAATGGCCAAGGTCTCACAATCTGATTGCAAGTAGTCCTTTTCTGCCGCTGTTAGTGTTTTAGAAACAAACCCAATAGGATGGTCACCATTTTCTCCAACGTGTGAAAGAATCACTCCAACACCTGTTTGGGATGCGTCAGAAGTCAGTAAAAGTGGCTTGGCTGGGTCAAATTGGACTAGCAGACTAGTGACAAAACCAGCCTTTACTCTCTTGAAAAAGAGTTCTCATATCAACATTCCACTCCCAAGGCACATTCATTTTCAACAATTCATAAAATGCACTGAATTTACTGGATAACTAGGGAATAAATAACCTATAGTAATTTAATAAGCTACAATTAGCTCATGGTTCTTCCTTGATTGGCTCTGGTACCTCCTTGATCGCTCTCAATAATTTGTCTGATGGTGCAACTCCTGTGCGATCTATTACACGACCCAAGTAAGTCACCTGAGACTACAAAAATCTGCATTTTGATGGGTTGACTATAACACAGTGTCTCTTGAACTGAGCCAATACCTTCTCTAATCTTTCCCATGCCAGTTCAAATGTAGGGCGTGCCACTAAAACATCATCCAAATAGGTCACCACTCCGGAATACCACTGACAATTTGCTCCAACGTGGACTGAAAGATGGCTGGGGCTGACCAATAGCATAGCAAGGTCAGGTGGTACCTGGTGCAGAACATTTTTTGCACCCCCCTCCCCCCCAACACACACAAAATGAAATTATTGAAAGTAAAAATAAAAACTTACAGTCGCAAGTGTCATTTTCTGGCTTATTTACTAAACATTGAGAGAATATGCACATAAAATCTTTTTTTCCTAACTTTGTTCTCTGCAAATTTTGAAATCACATAATATAAATCAACTCCTTTCGCTGCATTATTTTCAGTTTACAGATGGCTAAGCCAGAGAGCCTGGTGTGACTAACAGAGGAACTAAGATAACTCTTGATTCATTTTAGTTTAGAAAAACTCCTCTCACATAAGAATCTTAAAGGTCATGTCCTCCTGGTTGGAGCAATTTCCCCGTTTGAGGCCGAGAAGTGCAAGAGCTGTAAGGACTACATTGCCATGTGCTACAAGTGTGCCATCGCTGCTATGCACAGGGCTCTGGATTGGCGTGCAGTGTTCTCCTAATGCTGCATGTACCTATGGGACTTTAAGCAGTGAGCCTATAATTTTATTGGTGGAAAGTTTGCAACAAGGTATAGTGCATTCCCCTAGAGTACTTTTGTGTGTATAAAATGTGTATATTTTGAGATATAAAGCTTTCAAAAAGCCACTTTTAATCACGATGAAGTGCTCTTAAATTGTGTTACTAATTTGCGTGATGATGTCTTAAAAGTAATTGACAGGCATAGTCTGAAGTATGTGATCTTTTCGTGACTTAGCGCATTGAACCCACGTTTTATAGTTATGCGGATTTCAAACATACTGTAACGCAGTTCGGGTGCCAGGTAGGTGGGCCCCTTAAAGCTAAAGTCAGTTGAGGTGCAGAATTTGAAAGTTCATATTCAACAATAAACTCTAAAAATCTTAAAGACGACAATTCCAGAGAATCTTCTTTTGAAACTTCGGCAGCTTGTAGATGTCTTCTTAGTCGTGGAATCTCTCTAAGGAGACCATCTTCAGAAAGTTTATCATAGTGTTACATGAGACGCCTGAGGGGCGTATCTGAGTTCATGAGGGATGAAGGTCTTAATAAATAAAAAATAACTAAATTTGATTTCTACTTTATTTACACAGCTATTATTTACAATATTAAATTATCTGTCTCCACTATTACTCTTCTTATCTGACAGTGAGCGTAACATTTAATGTCTATTTCAACTCTAATTAATGTCCTTCCTTAGTGTCTCTGTTTGGTTACATTCAATTATCTCATACTCATTATTAACACATGTTCAGTCTATCTGTTGCCAACATTTGTAATGTCTTTCAATCACGCATCTAGTCCGATAGTATAGCCTGCCAGCCACATTTCTGCTTGATACTAGCAGTCACAGATTGTCCTCCCGTTGGTCACTTCTCTCGCTGCTCGTCTTCTATCGCTCGGAACTCAGCCACTCATTCACTCAACAACTCCTCGGTTTGGAGGCCTCTTACATTTTTACACTGTTCGCCCTCACCATCTGGAAGGTTCGACACACCCCGTGTCGCGCTGAGAGAACTAGGTCATTAATCCACAGTATTCTTCAGAAAAATGCAGAAATAAATACAACCTGTGGAAGTTCGTCTTCTGAAGTTGTGATCAGTTTCTTGAACTCGAGAACTGCAAACCGAGCTGATATACTTACCATGTCTTTACAGCGATGTCAGTTTCTTGATAAACCTGCCATTGAACTCCAACATTAATCTTTTCAATTCTTCATTCAATGTGAGTGGTACATCTTGAGTTTATTCTCCAGACATAATTTTCTTCTTTCTGACAGTTCTTCTTTTCAATAAAGGAACGTCCATCTCTCCACAAGCGTTATTGTAAACTGTAGTGCTAGCTTCACGATCATATTTCTTTTGTCTTTCCAAAAATATCTTAATTATTCTCATTTTGGTAGCACACTTCTCAAAACTGGTTCCAACATTCTATAGGTATTTTTGAGTGTGATTTACTTCTTCTAAGACATTAACCCAGAAATACAAAAAAAAATCATATACTACTAGAATAAAAGCATTTAGACTGCTCCTCTGGTTTCAACAGTTTCTGTGGGATCACATAGTTCTTCTGTGGCATCAACAATCTTCTTTAAATTAGCATGTACAGCATTTAAAGCTTCATAGTGAGCACTCCATCTTTTTCTGAAAGTTTCTTAACTGTAACTCCAACATTAGTTACAATGATCGTCCATCATCTGTACGTGGGAAATTATAAAAAGCAGTACAGATTTTCTAAGGGCCCAAAAAAAGGTAACACATTGTGAAACAGTTGCAAAAGACTGCACTCCACACAGATTAAGAAAAGGATTTCTGCAAGGAACAAATTATGCTTTAGGATTAAGTTTATGAATCCTCGCCTGGGTTTCAGAGTTATTGTCAGACAAAGGTATTGACTTGTTTAAAATGACATTAAAAAAAGTGTCGTGAGTCCAAAAAAAATTAAATTGTTGCAATTTTGTCACCCCCCTCAGTGATGACACCCAAGGCGGTGCGCACCCCCTGCACCACCCTTCCTCCACCCCTGGGACTGACTACAATCCAAACTGCAGTCTTGTGAACCTGTATAGCCCCTTTTGTATGTTTATGGTTAACAAGGGTTGCGACTCCTCTGCTACTTTCAACTGTTGGTATGCTGATGATAAATCCAGGACCAAGAATTAACACCGTCTTAGCTCGGCAGCATTCGTCCTGCTACGAGGTTCTCAGCTTGAGATTCAGTAGAAGAGCATCTTAATGACCGCGCGAAGCACCTTTTTGCGATTCCAGTGCCATCTAGCAGTGTGCACTTACTCAAAGTGTAGTTCATTTTATCGCCACCGAGCCATCGATCTTGTGCACATCTGCGTGAGTGACACAGACCGTACGGGCATTCTTGAGACTGCTACCTAAAAGACATCCACGCAAGTTAGTCTCTCCACTTTACTGCACTGCATGATGGACTGTAATTTGTTAGGATGATTGTCCGACTACCCTGTAACCAGCTACTCTGTTATGTAGAGTTTTTTTTTGTTATTTTGTGGTGTTGGTGATGAAATCACCAGGTGTCGGCGACAGTATTTTTGCCACCTAGCATCTCGTTATCCCTTCAACTGGTTAAGTTTTCTTCCAACGTTTGGTTAATCATTTTCTCTCGAGGCTAGGACGCGTTAATAATAATTCCTTTTTCTGTGCATTAATTTGTTGCAGAGGATATTAGTTAAATAACTTTCAAACAAGGTTTTCAACATTTCGGCAACCCTCAGCTGTAGTGTTCGGTCTTGTTGCTGCTCTGCGTTCCCCGTTGGGAATGGCAGCGACGAGAGATTTGTATCAACAGGCAGCACGACTCTTGTGGTGACTGGATTTGTAGACTAACGACCAAGATATATACGCAGATATGAGCCACAAGAAAATTCTTTTTAACAGTTTTTACAGTTTATGAGCAGATGATTCTTGGTTCACAGGAACTGATAAATGTATACTTCATAATACCTTTATTTTTAAAAAATGTTTTCCATTGTTTGCAAGAAGAGTCAAATATGTTAACGTGATTAAATGGTGTATGATGCAATGAAAGTCACAAAGGCAATAACTATTTAATATATAAAAGCAAAAATGTTTTTATCCTTGCATAAATTATTCTTGATATAGCCTTTTTTTAATTATGTGGTAATTCAGTAATTTTTTGTTACTAATGAATGATTTAAAGAAAAGATCTATGGATGTCATATAAATTAGTTACTGTAGACAAAAGAAAGAAAAATACATCGCCAGCACCATTTCATTACTCAGCTAATTTAATTTAATTCAATTGCTTAATATCGATCCTCGCAATAACTTAAATCTCACTAACCAGATTATTATTTGTGTTGTAATCAGTAATAGATTTGCACTCTACCACTGCTCAGTATGCTTGGTTCCAATATTATTTTCTTATTTAAAATAAAATATAATTAAATAAAGTTAGCAGATTTCTTTTTGTTAATTAAAGTGTGGTATCAGTACATTACACAGTATATTTCTTGATGATAAACAAGTGCAAGTACCTCTGAGAAATCACTATCATTTTATGAAAATATAATTTAGAAATCAGACATAAAAATATACATGGAAATTTGACAAATATTATTTCCACATATTGACATGCACTCAGCATGCCTGTATTCATAATCAAATACACGTTCAAAACATCCCTGGTGTCATTTTAATTTGATCAGTCTTTGTCACTGAAAAAGAAAAGTCTTGAGGTGTTACACTATTGTTCTTCCACCCGCTAATCAAAAAAACAACTCACAATAATTGAGCAAAACCAAAGAAGCAAACCATATGAAAAGATCATGCAAAACAAAATTCCTGGCAGTTAACCAGACCACTACTTTGAAATACTTTTGAATAGCTTTGTAAATGCATTTGAGATTCCTTAATTATTTTTCATATCCTAAAATAATATTTGTGGGATTTGACTTGGAATTGATTATTAAAATAAATTCAAATTTCACAGTGATCATATTTATTTGTGCTTTGGTTACAAAATATTACAAAAAAACTTTGAAAGTGCCATCATGTTACAGTTCATTTCATGACAGGCATTGAAATAAAACATTTTCTTTAATTTGTAAACCTCTCAGAAACACTTTTTTTTTATATATAGAGGAATAAATAGTTTCTTTTGAATGAAAATATATTTGTATTTTTCATATTTATTTCTTCTACCAAAGTTAGGATATGCATGAGATACGATATGTTATAAAAGTATCAATGTATAAGTATATATAAATGCTTTAAAATATCTACTAAAGTCACAATTTTCTTATCACTGGTCCACTATACAAACTTCAAATGCAGTTAAAGCCTTATAGTTCAAATAGTAATGCCAGTCACTTATAATGTAATGTCACCATTCTTCTTAGATATCAGCTAGATATTTCAATAACAAATGTTGAGCATCTTAAAACAACTGTCAAGCTCATAAACATTAAAAGTTGACAAATGTACAACACACATTAAAGGACAAAAATATAACATCTTGTTACGAACACTCAGTTCACATGATTATGTATTTTGTTCACGCTAGAATTCCTAACAGCATTTTTACTCTGAAATAAAAAAATGCATGCAATACGAAGCTGCAAACTGAAAAAGAAGGTTTAAAAATATGTAACACCACAAGCCCTACATAAAATAGAAACACTGACTCAAGATGGATACTGAAGGCAAAATGGTTGAATAGCTGCCTGCTGTTACATACCGTACGTACTGCACATTCACAATGAGATATTTGTAGCACAGCAATTTTATACATTTGCTTCGAACTGCTGCAGTTAGAATATTTCCGTCAATAGCTATTTTTTTAAAGGTATTTTGAGATAAAACATTATCTGTTGTTAAAAATCTGTGAATCCAAACAATGAATACTATTTTTAAAACTGGACCAGTAGATCGGTTTTGGGCTGGATACACGAGACAGACAGCAGAGGTGGTCAATATGGTTTTGTGAACATTAAATACATGTACAAGGCCTCAACCTGTTTGAAACCCAATGGAGAATCAAAAAAAAGATGTGACTGTCATATGCTTTGCCTCAAGTTACAAAGGCAACTTTTTTTTTGTCAGTTATGAAAAAGTAGCAGAAGTGCTGTTGTTTTGCTAATGTGTCGTTCGACACAGCTGTTCTGACACATGAAACCAATGAAAGTCATGCTGTTTGTATTTGTAAAGTAAGCTGTTAAAATATTACCACAGAGAGATGACTGTGGCATTTTATGTGCACGTGTACTTCAAGAAGTGTGATATTGTTTTCAAGATAAGAACTGCCACATCCACACTGGACACATGCAAAAACTATATTTTTAAAGTTTACAGGTTACTTAAAATAACTGTTGCAGTAAACTATGTTATGTTTACTGAAGTACCAAATATACCTGAGTAGCTGTTTTAGTATGGATAATCGTCGTAAACAAATTGCATAAAAAACTCAGATAATAAATATGTATATTTCTTGAATAAAAACTAGTGCTGAGCTGAAACAGATACCCAATATTAATAATCTGGTAATATTCAATTGATAGTCAAAAGTACAATCAATAGGATCAATAGTATCAGCAAGAATATGAAGTTAACCTAGTCATAAATGTGACGTGACAATCGAAAAATTGGTTTAAAATGCTATTTACAAATTATTATCCTACGAAAATAATTACTCCACGTACATGTTTTGTTTACATTACTACTCATAACTCTGAAAAATCATTAAAAGTTTAACCCCAACATATTTTAACATTGAAAAATTGGAGGTGCTCCCTGTTGGCCATTCAGTTTTCTCTGTTTTGTTTGTGTTTTGAAAACTACACCACTGTAGTTCATGTTGTAACATAATGGCCAGGTTGAGGTGAATTTTAATTAATTTATGTGTATGGACAAGATTTAAAATTTTTTAAAGTGAAAATAATTTGGAATGAATCTGAAAAGTGATGTGTGGAATTTCTTTACAGTTAGCACCAGCAAGAAAATAAGGCATTGTGCAATGATATTTGCATATGCCTTGTGTTTTGGTGTGAAAATAGCAGTTGGCTTCATTCAATTTCTAATTTGAAGTGACCTTAAAAAGCAGGATATTTTAAAAAATGGGCTACTTCTTTTTTTTAAGATATAGGTAACAACTTTGTCTAAGGTTTCGGGGCAATCAGCAAATGCTTTGACCAAGTGAAAACCTGCTGTGATCAAGTTACATCAGAAATGTTACAAAAAAAAAACATCTTTTTATACCTCCTTTGTATAAATGGATAAATGATCTAAGGAAATAACAATGCTTGCAAAAAATTATTTGCACTGATTTTGAGCCACAAAATGATATCTCTTCATACAATTATTGAATATCAATACCTCATTTCTAGCATGCCAGTTATGTCCTGAGGTCACCTACACAGGCACGCAAAAGCTGGATGGCACCCCTTACGAACACCGGGTCAAATTGTGCACCCTTCCACCCCCTTGGCACATCACTAGTAACCACCTGTTTGCTTTGACTTGGCGGCAGGCAATTCCCCGGTAATGGAGATAATACATTGTACCAGACAGCGTCACACCAAATTTTAATATGTTCAAACAGTGCCTGATAATTAAGGAACCATAAACCCAGGGAAATTTTAAATAATTCTTAAGGTGGTTGACTACCTGTCACTTGAACTATATTGCAGAATGTTCAAAATACTAATTTTTTGATTAAACTATTAAACATGTCCCCTATGTGTTTACCTTGGTATGCCTGCGAGCATGGGGAGGACAATGGACAGTGACAGTTGGTAGCGTGACCCGGTGGCAGTAAGATGTTATTGACATGGTAAATGTATGATTCAGTGTGAAATAAAGGAAAAGATTGTGCAGTGGCGACGAGGATGGGATGTACATGTTTGTACAAATAAGGTGCGAGTATGTCTGGTTTCAAGGCCGAAAAGTTTGTGCCGAGTGAAGATTCGCGGGAGTCTTACTTAGAAAGGTTAGAGCAGTTGTTTATCGCAAATGATGTTGGCGATACAGAAAGTGAATGTGCAAAACAAAGAGCAATTTTGATTTTGTCTATAGGAAAAGAAACTTACGAAATGCTTCGCAGTTCGTCGGCCCCAAAAAAACCTCAAGAACAAAGTTATGCCGAGTTGGTAAAAATTTTGACAAGCCATTTTGCTCCTAAGTCTTCAGCCATAGCTGAACACCATTCCTTCCACAAATGTGTGCAGCAGGACAATGAAGCAGTGGCAGAGTTCGTTGTTTCTTTGAGGAAACTCACTTGTTCTTGCAATTTCGGTTCGTTCCTTGATAATGCCTTGCAGGAATCAGTTTGTCGTGGGTTTGAGGAATAAAGACATAACTCACCGATTATATCTAGAAGATGATGATTTAACCTTTGAAAAGGCGGTAAACCTAGCAACGATGCATGAAGCCGCAACAGGAAATTTAGGCCGAAAAACATTAAGTGCGGGAGAAGAAAACACTACACAAGAAGTTCATGTTGCCAAAGTGCGTGGTCACAGTTGGCCTAATGCCGAAAGTGTACGGGGTAGTCAGAAAATTAATGGTGGACACAAGTTTCAGATGCAAGACAATAAACTGGTTGACACTTACACAATGCGATGCACGTCTTGTGGTAAGGAGGGGCACGTACAACGGGACTGTTGTTTTCGGACCTACTGATGCCATAATTGCAACACGCCTGGGCATCTAAAGAATATGTGTCCCAACCTAAGTGCTGGAAGACAGGGTGGGGCAGTTTTTCACAATTACATTTTGAGTGAAGAAAGTGATAACATAGGAACAAGTGAAAATGAGTTTGCAGCTCTTCCAGTTAATGGATACAGACCGGAAACCGTGGGTGTTACCAGTGTACATAGGACATTGGATATGGAGGTTGATAGTGGCGCAGCCATATCTGCAGTTTCCGAGGTAACCTATAAGAACAGTTTTCACAACTACCTACTAAGGAAAACTTCACTCCGCCTTAAGTCCTATACGAGTGACCTCATTACCCCATGTGGTGTGATAGAGGTCCCTGTGAAGTACCGAAGCCAGAAGGAAGACCTGAAGTTGAAGTTGTATGTCATTCCAAATGGGGGCCCCCCTTACTGGGAAGAGACTGGTGTCAAGTGCTCAACTTACCCATGCAATTCCTTAATGTTGTTAGTCTTTCTCCGGCACCTATTCCAGAAACGTCATTATCTACTGCTGTATATAGTTATCACTTATGCACCATAAGTGCACACATCATGACAAAAACACTGCACGCCTGTCCTGAGTTTTGTACATATATAGTGACAATTGTGCACTTGTTGCATGTCAGTGTCGTTCGTATTGCTCCCTTGCTTCTGAGCCTCATATGCAAAAATAACTCTAGGTAGGAGATTACTTTAAAATCATAAACTAGTTTACTGCAGCTTTACTGCTTTTCAACTACAGACATAAGAATAAACAGTTTACACAAACTTAAGTATCTGTAATATAATAAAAGGACAGAAGTATGAACAAGTACTCACAGTAGTACTCGTGCACACGCACAAACATGAAGACGGATGAAACATTTTTCATGTGGCTGCACGTCGCGACCTTGCAACTGTGTGAAAAATGTGTTGTCCATTTGTGTATGTATGTGCGACTGTTGACAAGTACTAAACTAAGTATGTACTTGTACTCCTGACCTTTTATATATTATTGGTAGACTAGCGGCCTACTTGTCACCATTACATTAACATAAATTGTGCATATTATGATTATTAAAAATTTTTATGTAGCTTTGTTTTCTTACATCAGTTAGTACATTTACACTAGGTACGGCTGAATACTACAAATCTGGTATGTTCAGAACAAAAATACAGGTACATGAAAAGTCTCATACTTTAGAATTATGTATACTAATGACCTCATTTTAAACTAATACTGTGCATTATGAGTGTATATAAATGAACTGAGAAATAAAACCACACACACTAGGGGTTAGGAATTAAATTAACCCTACAGTGTTACGAGTCTCTTTTTATTTCACTACCATTATGTGTAAACTTAGTAAATAAATATACAAACACAACTAATTAGACTATGTATAACATTTGGGACATCTCTTAACCAGCACTGTTCTGGTAAAAATTGCAAATATTTATGTTACTTTTAATGCAATGTGGGTCAAGAGTACGTCCAGCATATCCATTATGCACCTCAAGAATATGGCATAAAAAATTGTTATTATGCCGTGTGTCTGTTCATATCCAAATTCTGAGAGTGATTCACACAGAACTCCATCAGATCACAAAAAATTCAACACCACACATTAAACAAAAAACATGCAGTCAGAAATTTTCAATACGGTAATGCAAAAATTATAAATTAAATACTAAGAATGAATGTAAAACAGCGCTGCAGAAGAAATTAGCAGAATTTAAAGGAGGAAAAAGCAAAATTATGTTAACATCTTGACGTGTGCCAGCGTCTGTACCCTCCAGACCATTTGCCCGGCCGCACACTCAGCACCACTACAGCAGGCATCGACACTCTACAGCGTTTTGCCTCGTAATTTAAACAGTGCAACTCGTGCAGCAAGTGTAATAAGTGTAGTGCATCACAGCAAAGTGTAAATGTAGTGTAAGGTTAGGGTGCCCAAAAGGGCTTAACAACCAAAGCCTGGACCCATTAAACATGCTAACTGGGTCCTTTTAATGCAAGTGTTAATTGTGATTTATTTCATTTCCATGCAAAGTGTAAGTGCACCAATTCACCTGTTCATCCTCATTTCAAATTCATAATATTGCAAGGGTTGTGTTTTTATGTTGTTTTGTTATTGCAGAGAGTTGTGTATCACGTGTTTTGCAAGAGTTGTAAGTTTTAAAGTTTATTTATGCAATTTGTATGCAGAACATGGTTCCCCGTATGCAGTGTGCCGCCAACTCGGTGGCAGGCTGCCTGCGGAGGAATTCAGTACCATCTGAAACTCCGCAGGGCACGGTCGTGCCATCGCGCGTTCTGGTGGCACATCGCATTTTGTAACCAACCACGTAGTTTATCCAATAGTTAATTCAAGTACCAGAGCCTTTTGCATCTTTTTCGCGACCGGAGACACCAGCCCTTCTTCCCCAGTGCTTGCATCGCCTGGGGAAGCTTAACTTCACCACGTAAGGAACTATTTTAAGTACGTATACCAACGAGTGCAATAATTGTATGTGCAACGTTAAATACATGCTTGAGTCCACAAACTCCTTGTGTTATTTCCGAGCACGGCCTTTGGGCATTTCAGAGCACAGGACCCTTACAACCCGGCAAGTCGATTCATACCTTATTTAGTGTGGTATATTATGTTTTGATGAGATATTTGGTTTTAGGCAGTTGGCACCAGGAAGGTGCGACTCACATGTTTATGTTTAAGGCAATGATGATAGTTGTTGTGGCTTGTGATGTATGGTGGATATTCTGTTAATAAACGTGTTTGAATGGAACTCTAATGTTTGTGAGTCATTTAAATCAATATGCAAAATTTATCAAGTGAAGTGATCAGTGATTATCTCAGTAATGCAGTCAGAGGTGTGTGGGTCAGCCTTTAATAGGCCTACCTGTCAGTAAACACAGTAAGTAATTCAGAAAAGGGGCAACATTCATCGAAGGAAAATCAATGTCTGGGCGCTTGGCCTGCAGCACCCTAAGAACATCCAGATCTACAGTTCCAGCAACATCAACACTGCCACCGGTGGTTTCTGGTGCCTAGTTGGGTAATAGCAACCTATCCTAAAAATTTCCTTGCCATGAATTCACCGCCCCTCAAAACCCACTTAACCCCAAGCCATCCATCCACACCTCGTAAATATTGACTATTAACTCCACCAATGTGGCATCATTCATGTACCAAGATACAATAATAAAGTGAAGTAGGTCAGAGATGTGTATTTATTTGCATGCAAAATAGATAAAATTTCATGTTCTTAAGCACAGGTTAAAAACATAAAAATTAAAAACCTGGTTAGGTTACTGAAAAAAGCATTATTGTTACAGTGAAACCCTGTTAAGAAGTTCCCACTTAAGAAGTTTTCCTGCTTAATAAGTTGAAAAATTTTGCACCTTGTCTATACACACATGTGTAATTTGACCCTTTTAAGAAGTTTTCCTGGTTAATAAGATTTTTTTTTTTCAGTCCCTTCAAAAAATTCTTAACAGAGTTTTATTGTATTAACTTCTGAATTTGTTAATTTATTTGGTGTGCAGTACTTTTGGAAAGTGCTGCCACCATGAATAAAGTAATACAAAACAATATTATGAAAAAAATTATTGCCAACATAATAAATTATGCAATTTTTACAATTATTTTACAGAGTCTTTGTTTCTACCTGTCATCAAACTGTCAAAAAATGGCCTTCGCAGGTGAGACAGAGCATATTATGACATTAACAGAAGGTGGTAGAGAAAAATCATATTCCCATTTAATCTCAAAATATTTCTGGGTTTGTGAATGGCACAGTAACAGTGTTCTTACCTTGATGTCATTAATCCATTCCCATTGCAAGCTATCAGTCCACAACACTACCTTCTTTATAAAAAAAAAAAAAACCCCTAAGAACACTGGATAGTACTGAAATTAAATTTTTCCAGTAGGGAATTATTATAGTTTCATATTTATTGGTCATTAATAAAATGGTTTACCACATATCTGAGCAAAAATGTTGAATGATACGAATGACAGTGGTGGGTACACAATATAAAATGCTTATAAAAATTTATAACCACAAGTCTTCATAATTTAAATGTCAGTGACCATCCTACAGCGAGAAAAGCTTGAATATAGATTTACACTGTTCAACTATGCTTTTCCTTGACGTCACCAAGTTTAATAGAATGCAAAAAATTGGCCACTGGAAGACAACTTGTAAAGATCAAGAAAAAATACCTACAATAAAAACAGGGAACATAAAAAAAAAAAAAAAAATAAAGATGGATGAAAGTCTAAGAATGAACCGCAGTTATAAATTAAATTCTGCACGGAAGGTAATGGACGTAAAAAACTCTAAGGAAAAAAATGAGGCAGTACAAAGGTTGTGTATGGACAGACTATCAGAAGATTATATAATTACAAAAACCAGCTGCAAGTTTAATTTGGGTACTGTTTTCATAAAGACGAAATATCTAGTAAGTTTGGTACAGTGTTTAGACACTGCAGTCTTATATGAAGATCTTGTACTCAAATGATTTAGATGCAGTATTCATCTATAACTATAGCATTCATAAAATAAATTTACTGAATTGAAATGTTATTTTAAATTTATATAATTCTAGTTAAAATTTCTGTAGTAGGCTAATTCAATTGATGCTACACATTTGTTTTGTGAAAAGTAACTGTAATATAGAGACACTAGTGCAGATTCATTAAGACTTCAGTACCCTATCTACCAACAACTAGCACCAATTAAAGAAATTCCTAACTACTCACATTGAATATAACATTTTTAAACTATGCTAAATTTTAATTCATGAGCAGTAACATAGTACACAAAAGATAATACTGATATTAAAGTGGAATAGTTTCAGCAGTAATGCTGAATATATATAATTTTTGATTTTAAAAAATTACAAAATTAGATTAATCTATATGCACCTCTTGTGCTATGACTCAGAGAAACATTTATCCTATTCTAAATAAAAGAAAAATATGTACTGCTCATAAAAATGGCATTTCTATTTGAACATACATAACATTCATAAGTGATTTTGAGCCTCCAGACTGTCTGTGACTGTTTTGTGAGATATAAAACATATAGACACAAAATTGCAGCTGGCATCTTCAGTCTACTAACGAAATTTTGCTTGTGACTATTTATTTAAAATGTGTACATGTCAGTTAAAAATATTCAATGAATAAAAATTTAAAAAATATAAGTTAAGCCTGAATAGCAATAATGTAAAAGTACAAACCCGTTGTGAAACAACATAGATGACAAAGATTCTATGAATATCTGCTGACAAATTCAATTTCAGCTAGGATTTAGACCCCTTTAAACACAATAAAATCCAAAGTAACCTTGTATTTTCAAAATCCGAACAGAAATTTTTTAGGAAAGTTATTATGACAGCAGGCAAGAGGCTCAATTTTGTACACATTTACATATTACTGCTTTTGCCTATGTTAAGAACACAGTAGAACACGGAAGAGATGTCTACTTACAGTACTTACACAGGAAGAAGCAGATCAGCACAACAAAGAGGCAGAGAACAGCTGCTGCTATTGCACCAATCACGTACACCCAGATTGGCAAAGTGGCATGCAAGCTTATTGGACCATCACCTGACTCACCTATCAAATGAAAGGAACATATAAGTTAGGGCTCGGCCAATACCACGTTTTTATAACATGTTGCCAACACCTGCTATAAATTACACTAAAAAGCCTTCTGAAACAAAAACTTAATAATGAAGAGAATTAATGTGGTAGTAGGTTTGCTGCCAACATTTTTTTATGCAGAATTTAAATGCACAGTAACATATTCTCAAGATATTCCAGAAAATGGATGGGAAAGTCTTGGGTGGCTCTTAACAATGAGGTCTTGAAAGCTGATGAGGGTGAAACGAGGTGGATATGGGGCAGTATTGGAATGCAAGTGCAGAGGAAATGGGAGAGCCCCCAGAAAACCTGCCAATCAGCAGCAATGTCCAGCACAATTCCCACACGTGAACATCCAGGAGTGACCCCATCGGGCAGGGAATCAAACCCAGGTCACCTAGGTGGGCTGAGTGTTATAGCTATTACGCCAACTACAACTCCATTTCAGGAAGGATTAAGCAGTTCTTTGTTTCTTGTAATATTTTTCAAAAGATGACACCACACGTACTTACAGCAATGAACAAATATGAACAAAAATATCTATAACACGCAAAAATATTTAAAGAAAAACCACAGGTTTCTTCCACACTAAGTTAAGGACTTTGTGGGTACTAGCGTGCACGCTTGCATGTGTGTGTGCACGCGTGCATGCACACACGTGTTGTGTTGTCTTGGAA
The DNA here is from genome assembly GCA_029891345.1 of Dryococelus australis. Classification (NCBI taxonomy): domain Eukaryota; kingdom Metazoa; phylum Arthropoda; class Insecta; order Phasmatodea; family Phasmatidae; genus Dryococelus; species Dryococelus australis. The sequence continues at coordinate 136,115,469 of CM057000.1, forward strand.
ATATTCAGTGGCTCACCTTATTTTGATTAAAATAGAAATGCACTTTTATCTTGTGCATTTGCATGTATACCCTTCATTCAAAAACTTAATTATTATACCCACCTTGGTGGGTAGGTGGTTAAGACGCTGACTGCCCTCTCGAGATTGTTAGGTAAGCCTACTGCGGCATGATTGGCTAATGTTATTGGCTCTGCGGGTCATGATGGCGTTAGATTCCATGGGTTGCCGCTTTATGGAAGTGAAGATCCGAAACTAGGGGAATCAAACCCCAAAGTGAGGCGGAATGAGATAGTTTCCCGCCCAGGGAGATCTAGCTTCCTCACTACTACGGTTGCCAATAGGCGGGATGCCAGTTGTCCCGGGGTGTATGAAATGGCTATACAAATTAAGCGATCGTGGGGGTGGGGGTAGATGGACTGGCTGGAGAGATCAGGGCTATTTGTATGGGCCGAGTGGGTTGACATGGAGAAACGTAATTCATGTGAAGATGATCCTACATGGGGTTTGGGGACTACCTTTGACGGGATTCGAACCCGGACCGTTTTCCCTGAAGCAAGTTTAATGAGGTGCGTGTTAGGTTCGTCCTTCAGAGGATCTACCTTGGCTGGGGTAACGATGGCTACTGGGGATGAAGGTTCCATCTGAGCAGCTTGATCTCCCTCCGGTGTGACTGACCTGTACACCAAAACCCTAACTTGATCATGACGTCCACCCCCGTCACTCGGCATGACAGACCCTAATCTGTCTCCGCGGTAAAAAGCAGAGAGAGAGAGGTGTGCTCTGACCACTTAACCCACAGTGGAGACCCACCTGTGCACCAATGAATAAAACCACGGCGATGTACACACCCTGCCTATTCCAGCAACCGCTGTGAGGCTGGGCCAGTAATAGCAGAGTGTGAGAACCCGTTGGCAAGCCAGGGTGTTCAACCACACTAAATAGGATCATGGGATATGCTGGCTACTTCAAAGTCATTTGTCTTACAGCATACTCATGCCTTATAACTGCAAAGATGTTGAGCTTCCTACTCAGTTACCCAAAGGACCGCACCTCATACAGCTTACCATAAACAAATACAGAGATGCTCTACTAGGACTTGATCCTATTTTGCTAAACTACCTTTCCAGTGACATACCATCCTACAACTTCGAGGATTTCTTCTGCACTACTCCGCCACAGCCCATGCCAGCTGCTATTTAGCCACCACCCTCTACAGTCAACCAGACTACGCAGCGAGGAGCAACACAGCCAGAAGTGAATAAGGTCTACCAGACCAGTGTTGTACAGAGGCAAAGCCCCAACATATAATTAAATCCTATTTGTTTTGACATTTCACTGGCATCGCATTAGTCGTCGTCCTCCGCCGACAAAACACAGACCACTCACACACTTACTTCTAGCTTCAGATTCCGATTGAGAATGAAAGTCCCGGGATCGAACCCCAGAGCAGGCACTAGCAAGCCCCTACTAGGAAGCCCCTGTCCCAATGTGGCAGATACTATGCCTAGCCGGCTCACATGCTAAACTCACATAAAGTTACCTTTGGGCTTGTGTCTCGTCCCCGACCTACGTCAATCTCTTAGTTTACGTGTGAAGCATTTTGTGAACTGTTTAATTTAATATTTTCCCCAACCAAGAGGAGTGTACACCACAACAATAAAAATACAAAGTCTGTCGTTCACTAGTTTTCCTATGCTAAATCACAGCAATTCATGGCTGTGTAAACAAAACAGTTCGTCCTTCACATAATTTTCACTATACAGCAATTATAACGGTTGTTTTATCACAGTGTTCCACTGTTCGCGGAGTACTTCACTACTCACTGTGTTTGCAGCTGGCCAGCCCCGCTTTCTCATGGCCACAAACAGGAGGTACAGCCACATGAAATGGGACGTGGGTTGCCAGGGCAATTCTCTGTATCGACCAGGCTGGAATATGCAGCGGCAGGTGTGGGCGGGCTGTTCCCTCCTCATCTGGCTAGCGGGTGCTTTGTTCTTGTCACTGGCAGTGGCCAGCTGGGGGCCACCAGGCACCAGGGGACGATCATCAGGGCCGATGATTGTCCCCGGTGCTTGGAGGAGCAGCTACTGAGTGGCTGCCAGAGGCCGAGGCTCTTTGGATTACTCGGCGTGACTGGGCTTATCCTGCAGTTTGGAAGGGTGGGTCCAGGTTTCGACCCTGATGTCTCCTGATACTTGGACCTGGCAAGGGACAGCTTTATCCAGGCAAGACGTGGCCATGGCTGCCATCTGATGTAGGGACTCCGGGTGTACCCCGACCTCGCCGGCAATGCTGGGCTCACCCTCCAGTTCGGAAGGATGGATCTGTGTGGTGGTGGTGGTGGCCTTGGTGCCATCTGGTATTGGGGCCTGGGCTTTGACAGCGTTTCCCTGGGCAGGAGTGGTCGGGGTGACTGGCTGAGGCTGAGGCTGAGGCTCTTCAGGCTCCTTGGCCTCGTTGGCGTGGCTACTGGACTCATCCTCCTGTTCAGACTGGTGAACCGCTGGGTGAGTCTTAGCACCACCTGGTGCAGAGACCTTATGGGTGTAGTGTAGTCCATGCTGGACGCGGCCGGTGTTGCCGTCTGGGGTAGTGATTCTGGGGTCCCCCTGACCTCATCGGCACTGGTGGGCTCATCTTTAGTTTGGAAGGGCGAGTCCCAGTGTAGATCACAAGGTTGTCCGACATCTGGAACGGGGTGTCCATCAAGAGTGAGAAGCTCTTTGAACTACTCTGCCTCCTCGACTCGGCAGGGTGCTTCCTCCCAGTTGGGATGTGAAGCAGCTGCGAGGGCTGCAGTAAGCCGGGTGGCCAGTAGAGACTCTTGATGCTACTCTACCTCATCGGCATAATGTGGTTTGGCATGTTCAGAGATCAGGCTTGGCGACGGAGGTTGATGGCAGAGTTCGTGGTCCAGGTAACTTCACCATGAAATCTCCATCCTGGCAGGTGACATCCCGCTGTACATGTGGTGGCTCCGCGTAGGAAGTCTGTCTGCGTCGAGAGTAAGGTTTTGATGGAGACTGCACCTCGACACACTGGGAAGTCCACCCTTATTGGCATAGCTTGTTGGCTCACCATGTCGGCATTCACCCTCACCTCCGGTTTCTGGTGTGGAGGCAGTTTGGCGGTGGCAGGAGCCATAGGTTCTGGGTCATCTTCTCTCTCTTCTCCTGCATCGACCTCAGATTCCTGATTGTAGGTTTCTTGTTCGAGAGCTTCTCCGGGGAAGGCGTGTATCTGTTCCCTGGTTGCTTTCGAGATCCACCCTCTTATGTCTTCGGCCCAATACACATTTCCTTGGCGACCCACTATATTGTATGGTCCCTTCCATTTCTCGGCCAGGTCGGCACTGTATTGGCCTTGCACTTTGCACAATGGGTGACTATGGAGGAGGACACCTTCACCATGTTGAAACTCAGCACGCCAGTTCGGGGTTGTGGGCACTTTTTATCAATATAATGGGCCTGTGTTTCGCGGGCTCTTGTTGTCCTGGCTAGGGCGGCCAGGCATATGTCTTCAGGTGGAGGTATCTAGGTAGGCTCTTGTTCCCACTGCCAGTCACCTGGGCGCCGGAGAGTTCATCTCAGGACAATCTGGCTGGGGATACTATTGACTGCCTTGTTCGTCCTTCGTCGGAGGGCAAAGAGGATCGTTGGAATGTGCCGGTCCCAGTGGTGGTGGTAGTCACCCACACTGAGATTGTCCCTGGCATAATCTCGATTACATTGACACCTCCGCTTCTCCTTTGCTTCTACCGCGGAGCCTACCTTTCCTTTCCACCTTGCCCCAACATGTCAGTACAAGAATCCGCTGTTACGTGTTTAATTCACACGGCCGCTGGAAAAGTGCTCAGTATTCGTATACACCCTAAACCAGACACTCCCCATAAGAAAGTGTCAATACCACCAGACATTGCCCCCTTGCAAAAACCTACTAGGTCTGAACCATACAGACGCAGACACAATTCAGAATCAGCCGAGTGAGCCCGAGCCGGTTATTGCTTTGTTATTACATTTGCCTTCTTTGTAATTAACTCGTGACAGCTGGCGCCACGACTTTTGACAGCCTTTACGGTAGGCTGGACCAAACTCCCTCGGAGGGAGACATTCGTGGTCAAGCTTGCCCTGGGGTTTGATTCCTCTCCTCCTGGTAAGGTCTTTCCATCTAATAAATGTCTCCCCAATTATTCCAACGTCGGAAGATCCTCGACCCAGCCAGGCAAACCTCGCAATCATTTATCAGACACCCCGAGAGAGACCCCGAGATATTAAACACCAGGAGGGAATCAGCGTTCACCAGTTGTAATATATTCTATCACCCCACACAAGTGTGAATCCTAGAGTGAGGCTCTGCCCGCTCTAAATTTTCAATTCTCCCCCGAGGAGAATATAAATTAGTATACTTATTACAAGAAAAGTAGAACAATAAGTAAGTGTGAGAGGGTACGTCAAACCTTACACTAAACTTTGTTATGCACTCTTTTATTTAAACAAAACATATCATGTACTTACTTCTGAAAAGCAGATTTTCAAGCCTAAAAAGGTAAAAAGCTATATTTTACGGAGGTAATGCAAGACAGATAAAAAGCAATTTTTTTGCACTTGTTTAGAATACATTAGATTTCTCTGTGTAATCATGACTTATTTGTTTTATTGGGGCCACAACTGATGTAGCAGCTAAAGTGCTCACTTCCTACCAAGGCAAAACAGGTTATATTCCTAGCTGGATCACTCCTGGATTTTTGCATGTGGAAATCAGCTGGGGGGATACCACAGGTCAGCAGGTTTTCTCATTGATCTCCCGTTTCTCCTACACTTTTATTCCAGCATTGCTTTATATTCAATTTGCTTCACCTCATCAGCTCTCAAAACCTCATTAAGAGCCACCTACATCTCTGTACTTCACTTTGTATTATTCTGTAGCAAAATTTATCATCCAGCTTGTGATGCAAGCAAGTGGCTACTCACAACTGGTGTTGTCATATCCCAGCCGCCAGCCGAGCGGACATAGGCACTTCACCTCGTGGCGGTACTCGTCCAGCGCGATGCAGTCGAAGTCGCAGCCACAGCCGCCGTACACAGACGGTATGACGTGCACAGACCCACCAGAGCTGTGCGGCCTTCGCAGTATCTCAGTCATGATCACCATGCTTCCAAAGAACGAGAACCCACCTTCACCATTGCTTGTCGAATCATTCCACGCTGAACCACCTGATAGAAAGAGAACAAGCTTTCAGCTTAACGACGAGCTTATGTTTCCTCTCTGCAACTGACTACAAAACATCTAGGTCTACATTTTGCTGCAGTACTGGAATAGTTTCATACATTATTGAACTTTTTATAAAATAAACTGTGTGCGTGTGTGTGCTAAAGTTTTCTCAGGCACGTCATATTTAAATTATATTAATAAAATTCTAATTTTTGACTTTTTGAGACTATATTTTTAAAATTTTCTGATTTCTCCACTCCATTGATGCATGACAGGTAACTGGCAATCTCTATTTTTGTCTCCGCTTCAACTCAGCCCTTGTGAAATTATGGTAGCTAACAGAGCATCAAACCCTGAGTGTGCTGCCTCCAGAGAACAACAGATAAACTCATGTTGCCAGTAAAAAATAAATACGCACATCAGTCTAGCGCTCCTACCTAGCCAGTCAAATTACGCTAGCTTGCCCCTGATCGAGCATCAGACATCACCCGCACACAGGGAAACTACCCTGTTCCATTCCCTTGTCAAAAGAATGCAGCAAGGGCCGTGCCACCCACAAAGGGAGAAGCACCCTACCAAAGATGCCAGAGTCGAAGGAAGACGCTGTCAACCATATTTAAGACCGAATGAGCCCCCAGAATGCCACTTGTCACTGCAATGTATTCACTCTGCCTTAAACACTCAGCAGCTCACCCTACCACCCTCCAGACGTCTCTACAAGAACCGCTACCGCTGAAGCCCACTCCACTTTGGAGTGCTCACCCGGTCCCTTCAGGACACCATTAGTCAACATTAGGTTTAGAGCCATTCTCATGGTTTCCTTATTTTCGTTACTCTAGCTTATAATTTACTTAACAGGTCCCCTGTACCTGTTCGTAATGTAATTTCTGCCGGCTGTTTGAGAATTACGAAAGCCTAGGAGCTAGTGCAGGTCACCGTGTTTATCTCTTCAGAATACATAAATAAATATATCCGAGTTCTGATTCCAAGGGTGAACTGTACCTCTCTGCTATCTGGCAAGTGCAACCCCTCAAGGGAGAGGCAGGTGACTGCATACTGCCAACCTGTTTTCCAACTTTAGAAGACTGAGGGATTCCTTGATCGGGCAGCATGTATGCCACAAAAAAAAAAAAAAAAACAAATTTGCTGGCCACCCATACTATGGGCCAGGTGTGCAAAGGCACTTGGTGCACACATCAGTAGAGCTCTCTAATAGGGACACACTGTGAGGAAGTGATTGGACCACCTGAGTCAGCTAACCCTCTCAATCCACTGTGTGTAATCTGCCAAATGGAGTGCCAGGCCTGACGAGGCATGACCCAGTTGCATCTAAATAGTTAACGATGAAGTCACAACTGCTTCGCGTCTTGAGTGTGGCAGTGCGGTCCCGTTCCGCCTGCCTTTCCTTCATAGGAGATGGTAGTGCAGACCACAATTTGGCAGCAACATACGCTTGGAATTGCTCCCTACGCTTGAGGCCACGACTTACCTTGCAAGGCATAGAATAATGCGGCTTAACAATTTACATAGTGCACCTTGACAAGAACAATATCTACAGTGTTCACCCAATAGCTGCTTGCTGGCATGAGCTCGGTAAAAGTCTACACTGATCCTCCACACTTGGCGGGCTGATCAGTCATGGGGAGCCGTTTGGACCATCAAGCCTCTACTGGTAGTGCGTTCAGGTAAGGTTGAGCGGCAAGTCTCAGGCTATAGTCACTTCAGCACTAACTTATGCTCAAAGAAAGGAAATAACCCAACCTCGTAACCCCTCCTTGGATGAAGGTGTTACTAGTGGTTGGGGCTCCGCTGTTTGTCCCCTCCAGCACTGAATTAGTGCTCGGGTTACTGGAAAGAAACAGGTGGCCATCTAATGTGTGATTTTTAAACTCACTGACTCCTGAAGGGGGTCCGTAGTCAGACTGATTCAGTTAACTAACAATCTCCCGGTTCCTGTCGGCAGTGCACGTCGTATCATGTTTCTAGCCAGTGAAACAGAAAAGTACTTTAAAGAAGAAAAAGCTTAAGGATAGATAGAGAACAATAGATGTGGCTCGTGCTACTTCCTACCGAACAGTGGAGCGCTGAAGGTAACTGCGTTATCCAGGTGTAGGTGACCTAGTTCTAGGTTACAAGGGAAAGAATATAGTTCTAGACGAATACAAAGTGAATTACTGTTAAACTGTAATAACTAAACGGGTGTCTAGAAGAGAGAAAGTGAATTTAATAAGTATTAGTATGTTCGCTGGTTGACTGGTCGTCGAGATGGGAAGTAGCAGCTGGGGGTGTACTTAAAGCTTCTATGATCTCAGGAGGTACCAGCACTGATCAGTGCTCTGGGATGTCACGAGAGAGGGTGGAGAATGAACTGTCGAGTCCCACTGCAAATAGGGTTTATATAGTGCTCAAGTCTATGCTGCTGCAGCGGGATGCGGGGAAGGCGTATGATGTCCTTCTGCCATGGCGTGGGAATTGAAAACCTCTGGTCAGCAGTAGTCAGCAATACTGCTTCGGTCATCTTCAGTAGCGCTTGGCCTTGCCCGGTGGCGGGCAGCTTTGTAGGCTCTCAACACGGGGGGAGGGGGCAGGCGGTGTGGCTGCTGGTTGCGTAACTTTGTGGCCACATGCTCGGCCGCCCGGGAGATTCAAGCAGCCGAGAAATTATGTTTAAAGTGTTGCAAGCACAACTCTCTCGTGGGGGGTTGATGCAGACAACTCTTATGTAGGTTGAAGTAAGTGTATACTTCACGTAAAGAACGATGAGCCATAATCGTAGTTGATGAGTAGTAGAAGCAGCACGTGTAAATCCCCCCCCCCCCCCAAATCAATGGAGTGGAGAAATCAGAAAATTTTTGAGACTATATTTTTAAAATTTTCTGTCAGCAAGCTAAATAGTTACGTGTGGCAGGGTGAGAGTTCGGCAACTGCAGGCCCTTCAACACCTGGGTTGACCGGTTAAACAAATACAAAACGAGTACACTAAAACGTGCATAAATTCACGGCAAATTTGCACACATGGGTCACTCAAATACAACATACATAGACACTTTAATATGTGGAATTGAAATATCTTGCACCATATTTAATCGTAGCAATTTCATTGGGACTCTGTGGCTTAGAGTACTGGTTTGACTCTCAAATGGTGCAGAGGATAGCAAAAATATGCACTGTAAAAACACAGGAGTAATTTAAGTTGTCAGATATATAAGCACATTTAAAAAGAATTCTTCGTGGTAATTCTCTTCACATAAACACTTTAAGAACGTATAGTTATATATAATTGTATGCCTACACATCAAGTCATTTAAATGCTGGAGAATAGAAAAACTAAACTAACTATCCCTTACGGGAGTTCATTTTATTACGCAGGGCTAAAAACCAATTTGACCACTGTGGATCTTCGTTGAAATGTTCAAAGTTAAGTACGCAATAAAAATAAAAGTCAACTGAGTAGAAAATGCTTTCCTACAGAACGGCATTCTTCATGTACGCGATCTTCACAAGTACACTGTAAAAACTCATTAGCATACAGTATGGCGGGGTAGTCCGGGTTTCTACTCCCCATCCGTGGCAAACTGACTGCCATTGGCGACTCGTGAATTGAGTGCTGTTGTCAGTTAAATAGCCTTTGGGTATCCCCATCGTGCGAATATTTCCATTTATATTTTTCGCACAATTGGGGCGGTTTCTACCAGCAGGTAACGGTTCCCCTTGGTACTGCGTGGGTAGGGCCCCATGAGGTCGGCGCCGACATTTGTCCATGCCGTCTTGGGTTTCCTTGGTCGCACTGAAGAAGGCGGCACTGGGTATGCTTTGCCACGACAGCATGTAACACACTTGTTTAAGTACTGCCAGACGTCACGGTTTATCCTGTCCCAGCTGTATCAAACTTTGATGTCTAGCATGGTCTCTCTTATGCCCGGGTGCCCAGCTTGAGGGTGGTCGTGGTGGTGGCGGCATATATCAGCGCATAACTGCTGCGGAACCCAGTTCTTCCACGGCGTATTGGGTTGTCCACTACGCGTCCACACGACGTCATCCCGTAATTCAAAACGTTGGGACTGTTCTCGTAGTAGGCGGCATATGTTGGGGTCCTCCTGCTGACTCAATGTTTTCTGGTGGAGGGTAATTTGAAGCTGGAGGAGACGGATTTGTTCTTCCAGACTTCTTTCGATCTGAGGGAGAGGTGACATTCTTTCCTCCTCTTCCTCCTCAGCTTTTCCCTCCAGTGTAGGAAATCGAGACAGGGCGTCTGGCAGGTCATTCGTTTTACCTGGCCAGTGTTGAACTTAAAAATCTAATTCCGTGAGGAGCATATCCCAACGTCCGAGTTTAGCTTTAGCATTCCGTGACTCGTGTAGCCATTGGAGGGCTTTTGAGTCGTACCGCAGAATGAAGTGTTGTCCTTCGAGATAGTAGCAATATTTTTTCACTGCGCAGATAACTGTCACACATTCCTGTTCGTTAATATGGTAGCACTTCTCCGTGGCGTTAAGCCGGGTTGAGGCATACGCTATTACATTAGGTTGGCCGTTCACGTCTTGTTAATATAATACTGCGCTCTGACCGTTTTGACACCCGTCTGTTTGCAGTATTAATAGTTGATCTCCTTATGGATGGTGGAGTTGCCTGATTTTCGCGAAACTGGCTTTCAGATTATTAAAAGCTTGTCGTTGCTCTGGTCCCCATCGCCAACGAGTGTTTCTCAAGGAGTGGGTGGAATGGTGCCATGTGTTGCGCAATGTTGGTACGAAATCCTGTAGCCAGTTGCACAGACCCAGGTACCATCATAGCTGTCGCTTGTTTGTTGGTTCGTCGGCCTCTTCAATAGCTCGAATATAATTTTTTTGTGGGAAGTTCCCTTCTGGTGACACGACATGTCACAAGTAATCTATGGATGACTTGCCAAAATAGCTCTTTGGTAGCTTGCAAGTCATTCCATGGAGTTCTAATCGTTCAAGTACTCAATGTAGGTGTTCAGGATGCTCCTCCCAGCTACTAGAATAGATGATTACATCATCGAAGTATGCAAAACAGAGCTCTCCGATGTAACCAGTTAATACCTTAGCGGACATGAGGTGTTGGAATGTGGCAGGGGCGTTCTTCAACCCAAATGGCATTACTCGGAATTGAAGAGTTTCGCCCTCGGGTGTAGTGAATGCCATGTACTTGCGGCTCTCCGGGTGTACTGCAATCTGCCAATACCCGGACTCCACGTCCAGGTTACTAAAGATTTTTGCTTGGCTGATGTCACGCAGGGTGTGCATTAGGTTGATAGCTGGGAGGCAATAGAGTGTGTTACTTTGTTTAGTCCCTTATAATTGACACAGAATCAAAGTTTTCCATCTTTCTTCGGGACGAAGACTACGTGGGGATTGTACGGTGAATTCGAGGTTCCACCATCCCCTGGTCCTTCATGTCGTTTACTCGTTCCATGATTAAGTCATGGCGGCATGCTTACACTCTGTAGGGTCAGTTGTACACGGGGACTTTGGTTGTCGTCCAGATCTCATGTTGGCTTCACCTAGTCTGGCATAACAACCCCCCTTGTCCAAAGGTGCTAGCATGTTCATTTAATACGTGGTGTAACTGACTAAATTCCGTCTCACCAAGCTCCCTTGGGCTCGATAGGTGTGCGTACAATGTTGTCTGGATTGTAGTCCCAGTTTACGGTGATCCTATCCTTATCGCCCATGAACACATGGTGTTGCCCATGTTCTATGATGCATTGTTGTTGCCGTAGCCATGGGCAACCTAGTATCACTGCTTCGGAAATTGCTGGCGATACTATAAATTCGGTAAACGCCGAGAGGCAATGCAGATTTACCTGTAGGGTAATTCGGCCGTCAACCTGGAGAGTAGTATCATGATGAGCCATTCGTACGATTTTACATTGGGGGCGTATGCCCACTAGTTGCTTGGCAATCAGGAGGTTTCTTCGGATAAAGTTCCCTGTTGCTGCCGAGTCAAGTAGCGCCAGCACTCTGTTCCCGTTTATCTCTACTTCTTTATGAGGGGCTATGGGGACTGATGGTTCCTCACTTGAAACCTGGATGATGATGAGCTCTTGGTGTCTGGTGGTGGTGATCCGCTTCGCACCCCAGTGGCGGCGTTTCCCGTCTTGCTATCGGGAGTCGGTTTTCCAGTCGGTCTGGCTGGGATAGTTATGGCCACGTGCTCGGCCGCCCGGGAGATTTAAGCAGCCGAGAAATTATGTGCAAAGTGTTGCATGCACAACTCTCTCGTGAGCGGTTGATGTAGACAACTCTTACGTAGGTTGAAGTAAGGGTATACTTCAGTAAAGAGCGATGAGTCACAATCATAGTTGATAAGTAGTAGGAGCTGCACGCGTCAACACTAATCTTGCGAATGCGTTTTAAATGTTTTTTATAATTTGTGTGGCCTAGTTCTGTACCGTGGGAATGCAGTAAGTCTAGGCCATTTCACAATTCTGGTTTTGGTCCCCCCTTCAAAATTTTGTTCCGGCATAACTATGGTGTCACATTGTTGTCTTTCTTGTTTTAATGTGTACTGTTTGTCCTTGTTAGCAGGCCAAATATTTAAGAGTATCTATTTTTTGCTGTCTCCAAAACTGTACCTTTGGGACATTATATTTTAAAAATATTGTTTGTTTTTGTAATTTTGAATGGTCGGGCCGTACTGGGTCTTATGCTACTTCCTCCTGCTGTAATTATTTTGCTTACTTTTGAATTGTTTTTAAAGTATTTTATGAAATGGTGGCTTTACTGGGCAAGTCAATAGCTGCCTTCCTTTCTACAAGTTTTTAGAGTCACATGGGTGCTGTGTTCTAGTTAAAGAAAATGGTAACCTTTCTAGTCAATTGTTAAAATTAATAGAATTTTGTATTTGTATTTTTTAAAGGTTTGTTGTTCTGGAGTTATGATTACATTTCTAATGTTGTATTTTTCTCTTTGTAGTACTCCAAGGCAAATACAAAGAACTGAAATCAATTAAACAAATTATTAAAAACTGTGATGATTATTACTGTGATATGTATTTTATTAATCTTTCTAAAGGTTGTTTGGCCAGTTCAAATTGTATTTTTATATGATAAACATGATTTCTACTGTACTTATTTGTGAATTGTCACAAGTCAGACTCGGCTCATCCACCGGACGAACACCAGTCGCCCGTGGAAGGGGCCCCAAACATCAATCGTAGAAGCCGGCCACCAGTCAGTCCAAACACCGACATGCAGGAGGTAAATCAGCATCGGCATCAATCCTAATTGTCACCAACATCTAAATAGAGTGCCAACGCCCTACCAGGCCGACTCTATACACGGGGCTACTCAAAGTCAGGTATGAACAAGCTTAGAACCAGTCAGTAATGTCGAGTCAGAAGTTCTCTGACAGAACACACCAGAACTCCTAAGACCGGGTGACGTGTCAAGCACCCCGACTGCCATGCGTCACCATTTCTACAAGCCAAGGAACCCCTTGCCACCTGAGAGGCTTGAAAGCTGCAAGACGCCAGACTCCAGTCAATTGGGTGGTCCCACCCCCCTCGCTAGCCTTGCCAGCACCAAACGTCCACACTGGCAACACATCAGGGCAAGTTCCCCCCTCCATGAGACCTGCTCCAGTCGCCTCTCGCTCACCACAGCTCTCGAGAGTATTTATTTCCTTGCATAACATCCGAATTGGCAGTTAGCAGTTGCCAGCCTCAACACTGGTAGCTTACAGCCGGAGATCAGACTCCAGCTGTAACTCTCGTTATATCGCCACTCTATCCATGAACACTTGCCTTCCTCAGTACTTGCTTAGCTCAGTCCATTCCACATTCATTAGCATATCAATTTGTCTTTTTCAACGCATGGTAGAAGCACGTGTCATGGAGCCTTCTAGAATGTTACAAGTGTTGGCCTGAGTGCCTCGTCCGCACCAGACGTAGTGTAAACTGGGGTTGCTCTCACCCTGAATCTCTGTTCGAACCTCTTTACCACCCTGCAGTATACAACTAGGCAAACTTGATCCTTCGTCCATTAGATGTTAGCTGGCACAGGTCAGAGATACATGTTACTTAAAATTCTACAGACGGAATAAAACACATATCTACCAAGTACCTTTTTGTTGTCTGGTCATTCTCTTTCCCTTTACACCTTCCTCACCTACTTTTCCTTCCGTGTACACACCAGCCTATGTACTTTCAGGTGCATGCACGACCATCGCGTTAGAGAAACGAACCACGTCCCTACTGAAGAGAGCTCCCACCTCTTGTCAATGTTTGGTGTCTAGGGTTGGCTGATAATGCCGCCCTCTAGTGCCACTATGGCAAGCGTAGAGAGAATCTTTCTCTGAGGCTCCTGAGACTTGGGGAAAACAAACATTAGGTTATCCTGACTGTACGGCTACAAGCTGGTCATACCGCTTACTGAGAGCTGTAGGGGCCTTGCGGAATTCTGTGAGTCCAAAGGGGAAGTTGAAGTCAGTAGCTGGTTATGCCACCCACCTCACTCCTCCCGAGCAGGATCAGGGGTCCTCTCCACAAGTCACTATAGGCCCGAACACTGTCAATTGTGAAGCATACATCACGGTGCCAATCGATTGATAGGACTCTGGCAGGGGTCAACCCCAAGGCACCGGCCCCAGGAAGAGACAGTCCCTTCCTGGATGGACCATGCCAGAACCTGTCCTCCCCTGCACTGCTAGATTACTTTATGTACATTTACAATAGTGCCTGCTCCTACAGGACATTCATTGAGTCCAGTAAACTATATTTCTTTAGTCTTCATTGGTTTTGTCCCCTAAAGTAAAGTAACATCTCTGACTCTGTATAGTTTTGTACTCACAGTTATTCTTAAATGTCCCATCACAAGATGGGGCATAAAAGGATTAACATAATCCACAGTGCCCAAATGCGTCTGCCCATATGGTTCTTAAATACCTTTTGTAAGGAGACTGCGTTTTGCTAGTTTCTAGATGGATACTGAGCCAGTGCACGATCGTTGATCACATTGCCACCTGGCATCAAGCAAGATAAAATTAACGAAAAAAGTACACTGCAAAGTCTTGCAAATGCCTTACAACACTTTGCGATATGGTCTGTACTTAGATTTCCTGCAAGGAAATGAGATGTGCTATACTAATAAAATAATAATATTTTTACACGTAGATATTTTCACTTCAAGACTGTGTAAATACTTAACAGATGCGAAAAATATTTAATAAGTAAAACCAATGCTGATACAGTCTCAAATAAAACATTATATTAATAGCAAATTACATTTTAAAACATATTATCACAGAGAAATTGAAGATCCATTTATAAACGTAATGTTATTTTATTTTAAATTTGTACATGTGTTGAGTAATAAAATTTAATAAACTAAGGCTGGCTTACAACAATACAAATTTCCATATAAAAAAAGACTGACTTTAATAGGTAGTAATGGACAACACAATAGCAGTACAAACATAACAACATGTAGACAAGAAATCAAGAAAAAACATTACCACTTACCTAAATTATTATTTTTTCATTGACCTTACAATTTGGCATTAATAAAATTCAGTGAAGGAGAAGTAAGTTGTAATGCCACAGGAAAATATGATAAGTTAGTAGGATGTGCACAGTTCTCTTTAACATTGACACGTACTTCCCTTTTTGTTTGTGGTGGTTTGGTTGGAGGAGCTTTTGCGCTCCACAAGAAATATTAAATATTCTGTAAAAAGGAACAAACAAAAAGGCTAAGCGCTGATTCTCTCCCCTTTAATGGTAGCTATCACGGTTCGCTACTGAAGTGTCTGTATGTTTACTAATATGTTTGCCTGGCATGGTCGTGGATCTTCCCACGTTGTAAGATCTGAGGTGACACTGCTTAGGTGGAGGGACCTTAATAGGAGGAGGGGAATCAAACCCCAGGGTATGCTTGACCACAATTATCTCCCTCCCGGGGAGTCTGGTCCAGCCTACCGTAAAGGATGTCAAAATTTGTGACGCCAGCTGTCACTAGATACAACAACGGGAAAATTAAAAATTCCACAAAGAAATAAAGAAAAGGAACCCAGCTATAAACTATTTGATTACCTCTTACTTTGCCACACGCTTATAAGGAGCTGTTTGGGTGGGCAGTACAATTTTAACATAAGTTTCACATGTCTGTATTTGCTCACTGTGCTGGGAGTAACCAGATGAACATAAACCATGTGCCCGTGACTTGCCCATATGAGTAAATTTGCTCGATGATGGGGCGCAGTCGACAAGTAGTGTGCGCATGCCCAATGCACATGAGAGCGACATGCATCAACATTTTGTAAATACACTGCAGTAGCATTATGTATTTTCTGCCTATAATGACACATAACATGTGAACTGTAGACTTTTGTCAGCTAAATTTTTAAAACATGTCAGTGGCATTATTAAATCAAGTATTTCCCTTAAAATGATATTTGGAAAGGAGGGAGAGGATATTTAAAAAAACATTGCTAGCACATGTCTGCAACCATCTCCTGTATCATTTCGTATTTTGGCACGAGTGAGATAGCCTGCATTTTGCTTCCATTTATGTTAGAATCGCAATCCCAAAAAGTAGTGCAGGTCATTAACAACTATAGCAAAATAAATCCAAAAATTGTATCAAAAATCAAAATCCAATTATATTGCACAATGAAGATGAAGCATGCCACATTGCTGCACAGTGCGCTTGCGCACTCTATGGGCGACTTTGCCCCATCAACAAGCAAACAAGAGCTTGGGGCGAGTCATGTCATGAACAGTGGCAAAGTACTTTTCACATGCCGATAAAAGGGACTCCACACGTTGGACAGCCTCAGACGTAAAGATGAGTAACGAGTTTAATTATGGATTGTAATGCCCACCCAGAACCAGGCATGTGATCGCCACACTTTTTAATAAATATGATTTTATTTGAGAGACCACTACACTGAAATTATCTGAGAAGGAAGTACCAGCAACACCACAGGATTCCAGCACCTCGCTGCTCTGTGATGTCACACCCACCAGCCTTGAGCCAAGGTGGATAAATTTGTAGTCGCCTCCATGCAGGGAGATAAGAAATGAGCAGTGCCGCAGAAACCCTGATAAACCAACCCCTGCAATGAAAGGCTACTCTACCCCGCATCCCCGGAAGATAGTTGATTCAAGGGATTTTCTGTCATATTAGGAGGTAAAAGCACGCCTCTCGCCAGAGACGCATACGTCAGCGAGCACTCCCTGGTCTACAAAGACCTCTCTCCTCTCCTACATCATGCAATGGCTCAAACTTCTCCAGCAGCTTGAGAAGGCCGCACCAACCTACAGATTGAAAAGGATTCCAGTGGCTTGTGAAGGCAGCACCTTCCAGTGGCTTGTGAAGGCTGTGTCAACCTTGCAGCTTGTTAAGGCTAGTCCACACCAGCCGACCGCAAGGGCAGTTCTCTCTCCAGAGGTAGTCCACAACATCCACCTCCTGCACCATAGTCACACCTTTGACTCCACGGTAGCAGGTTGTCACGACATTTTAACCCTGTCTCGATAATTCCCCTTTTTAAAGGAAACACTATAAAGAGTGTCAATTTAAGGTTAATTTTGGGTATTAATTTTATTAGGCTTATCTTCGCCTACATTAATTATGCAGATTATTCGTCCTTAGTTAACATGTATTAATCCAACCGGGATTCCCAATTTTCATATAATGTAATAATAAATACAGTATTTAAATGTGTATAGCGTGCATTTGTGTATATTGCACACCATGATTTTTGCAACAAGTTAGAGGGAATTTTTTTTTTTTAAATAAAATTGCACCAAAAATTTTGTGGGGCTCTGTTAGTAAGTATCGAACAAATTATTATTTTTTACATTAATGTGTGGTGATTGTGATATGTTTCGAAAATACTTTAATTAAATAACTTGAGAGCAAAAAGCCAAAATTAAAAAAAAATCCCGATACCCTACACTCCTACTACTCAACACTTCTGGCTTTGTTTTTCATTTTTCTCCTTTCTCCTTTTAGTAGTGACCAGGTCTCTTTTTTTTTTTTTTTTTTTTTTTCCCCATGCTAAAATGTCACACTACCCTTCTTTAAAAAAAAGGGGTCTCCTCATCCCTTCTCGTCATGCCACCCCCCGACCCTGGTTCGCTAGCATCTGCCATAGAAACGAAGAGGAGTGGCGGAATTATCGACCGGCAATGTCTGGGTGTTATTACGGGAGACATAAACACGTCGCAACTGTGGTTTGCAGCGTGACAGGATGCCATTAGTTAGTCGAGGGGAGTGGGGGGTAGCGGGGTTGCGACCTACACATAACTGAAGGGTCGCTGAGAGAGAAAGAGAGAGAGAAGGGATAGGAGTGATGTAAGAACGAGAGATGAGAAGACAGTCCCACCACTGCCCTCAACCTCCCCGGATAATTTATGGCTATTACTCCCCCTTCCTCTTTTTTTTTTTCAGTGTATAGTGGGAACCCCAGAATTTTTTTCCTTTATTTTGGGGAAAAATGGCACGCTATACACAAGTAAATACGGTATTGCGTTTACTTGAAGATCTTTGACTACCATTATTTTAACGTTAGTTCCCTACTCATTATTGTTCATTCTTTTGTTTATTGTGAGTTGCTGTTATCTAAAGCCCGGTAAAAGAGGTGGAACGCAGAGTCGCATTCGACTGCAAGAACGACGGAAGAGACAGAGATTGGTGAACGTACATTCAGAAGCAGGAATCCGAGTGTGAGGACACGCCCACGCTTGTGGAACTTGGGTTTAGACCTCAACCTATTTCACCTTTCATTCCTCTCAACCACAAGTCCGAGTTAAATGCATACCTAGGTATTTGTTGCCTGTGGTTAGTTTCTGAACATGAGAACAACCTCCAGCCGGAGATGCCTACAACTACAGGTGACAGAAGCGCCTCCCAAACCAGTTAAAAGAAAATTAGATGAAAAGACGAACAATTTGGTTAGCTTCTGGAAAAAATCATCCGAGTTAAACGACCCATTAAAGCTACTCCGAGAACCCCCGTAACTACTTCTCTTCCGAACTACGTTCCCAACCGACGACTAACACGCCCCGTAAGCATAACACCGCTCCCTTCACAGATCATCCACACTCATTGATTAATCGGCACTCTCATTACCCCTTTCCCCCGGGACTACTGGTGTCCCGCATCTTGGAAGCCTTTGTAGTGAGAAAGAGTGTGCTCCCCGGCCAGGAGACACTCACGATTTAGCTCACTATGAGGTTTGATTCTCTTTCCCTCAGACGGGATCCTCCCATTACGCGGCCCCACACTTCACCTACTATAACTCACTGGGCTAAGACAAGTGAAAACACACTGTGGACGTGAGTCAAAGTCATCAATAAATATAAATTCAAATCGTAGTTGGTGAAGAAAAGCCAAAAATTTGAATTAATTATACCGTTACACAGTCAAAAACGTATGTAACAATAAGCCAACTTCTCAGGAATAATTATGTGAGAGGACAGGTGGAACAGGAGAGGAGTTATAAAAAAGAGGTTAAAGGCAGAGTTATTTTTGCCACTTGCAGTGCACATCATTGTCAATGTTGGCTGGTATTGCTGCCACAGGGCGGGACATAAACTGTGCTCTGCTGCGCATGTGTATCTCGGCAGAGACGTACAGTGCAAAGGAGAGAAGTGCACCACTGGATGCAGCACTGTAGAACAGTGGTCATGTCAGTTACCTTGCTCGTGCACTAGTGACAGTAAGTTTTAATGAATTTGTGCTGTTTTTTTTTTATTTTCACCCTGCGTCCATAATGCGAGGGTAGAAACCATACAACCTTTATTGTTTCTTTTAATGTTAGAACTTTCAAATGTGTTTTAATAGATTTTCGCTGGAATTTTTTTGTTTCTAAAATCATTTTACTAAATTTTTTTCTATTTTTACAGTTTCTGAAAACCTGTCTGTATGAGTCAAGTGTCTATGAAACATGTGCCCTACGAATGAGGTTCGAGTGTATCAACATTTAATTTTCCTCATTTTCCCAGGTTTTCCAACTTTTTTTCTGTAATCGTCAAACATATATAACAAGAGTACAGTATTGCTTTATGAAAGGAGATTAAAATGAACATACAGAACTTACTGTTCATGAAAATAGTATACAGCACAAGAAGTACTGTTCTTTACTTGCAAAGCGATTTTGAACACAGTGCAATTTTTATTGGTTCCCTATAGTTTTTAAAGAAATTTATTGGGCTGGTAAGGAGAATGTTTTATGTGTACATATCAGTACCTTATAGCATAATGCAGTTTTCAATTTCCAGGTTCAGTCACCAATTTTCTCTGAATTTTCCAAGTTTTCCATGATTATTTACAAATTTCCTGACTTTTTCAGTTTTTTATGACTATTTTCAAATTCCCTGAATTTTTCAGGTTTTCCATGACCATTTTCCAATTCCTTTCTTTCCCAGGAGTTTAATGTTTTCCAGACGTGTAGCAAACCTGTGGCCACAAGCACAACTGACCTGCAAAGCCACCTCCTCCGCCGCCTGCCATGCAGCCCCCTCCTCCTCCGCCAAAGCCACCGTTCCCTGCCCCTGTGTTGGTGAGGTAGCAGGCCTTGCCCCCGACTGCTCCTTGCAGCAGTGCCTGTCCCGTGATCTCTCTCACGGTGAGGTTGAGGTTCCGCTGCCAGCCGCCACCAGCCCCTGCAATACCAACAGTTCCTGCTTACCCACACTTCTCAAGCCACACAAATGACAGCTAGTCCACCCTTCTAAATGCATCCCACCAAGGTGAACTAAGTTCAATCCCCGGTGGGATCACTTGGAAATCTGGCAGGCATTGTCAATGCCCAGTGGGTTTTCTTGGGGCTTTTCCATTTCCCCTTACCCTTATATACCACTACAGCTCCATCTTTACTTTTTTTTCACCCTCTCTAGCATTCCCAACCACCCTGTTAAGCACTGACCAAGTCCTCTCGACTTGTAACAGGTTACTGTCCTGTTCTCTCGTAGTTATCAGTAAACACCAACGGACTAGCTCAGCGTGAGTTGGAGACTTTGACGACATAATAATGAACGTTTGTTGATACCAGGATTCCCAATAAATAAAAGAAGAAGTTAAATGTTAACTGGATATTTATTGTCGTCTCGCAGTTGATGAACCAAAAAAAAAAAAAAAAAAACAAGACAGAATGACAGCCTTCATAAAACAAAACTTCGAGAGTTACGAAGACGAGAGAGAATCGTTACTTTTCTCTCCCGGCACCCTATTGACTCCTCGCACCGACGGAAAATAAATTAAATAGATATTTGAACTGAAATGTTCGAAATACAAAAGAGGGTCAAAGTTGCGGGTGCTGGTCGGTGAGAGTCATGTGATCAGCATTGCCAGCTGTCCGACTGACAGCTGACAAACGATCGTGCTACGACGAACTGTTGTGATACCCGAGAAAGGTCGCGCTTCCTTATATGTTGGTAGAAAATTTCCTCATTGAAAACATATTGTTTTTGAGCAGTCGGTCACGTCAGCCAAAGGTGACCTCTGTTATTTTCCTTGTTTCACCATATTGTGCCTTGTGGTGGCAATGTTTTTAGTTTACTAACCCAGTGAAAAGGAAAAGATGTGATATCGTCCTATGACGTCTGTAGTTAACGTCTGTTACTACTGATGAAATGAGGAAAGAAAAATAACAAATTAGGAAAAATGAAAATACATGAAATACAAACAAGTTGTCATTGCCACGACATTTCAAATATTACATGAATTACTATCCTTGACTGAAATATAGACAATTGAAATACTTCCAGAATATACTAATTATATATATCTAGCTGCAATGCTACAGACTCAATTCAAAATGTAGAGAAATCTCTTTTTTATGATTTTTGGGGGACCAAGAAAAAATGCAGGAAATTGTAAAATGAGGGAAATACATCACACAGAAACAGTAACCGGGACAGATAGGAAATAGGCATCAAATGCAGGAATATGCAAAACGTAAAAAAGGCTAAAAAGGGGTTCTACTGTATCACATTTAATATGTTCCCAGTTGTAAAGACTATACATATTTTTTTTTACTATCGAGCCCTACTTTTTACACTTTTCAAAGAACCCCGAAATGTTGCAAAATACAGTAAATGTAAAAAAAGAAGGGGGGAAAAAAAAAGAAAATAAATACTTTAAAACAGTAAATGGGGACAAAAAAGTACTTATGTGTAAAATGCAAATAAAGTGTAAAATCAAGAAGTGTAAACAAGAAGTTCTCAGTGATGTATCTACTGGGGATGAAGAGGGTGATCAATCACCTCCCAAAGACCAGAGTCAGTATTTTATTATTTATACGAGTGAATGAATAAAGAGATCTGGGCGGCTCTTAACATCAAGATCTTGAGAGATGATGAGGGTGAAGTGAGATGCGTATGGAACAGTTCCGGTATGCAATGGTGGGGGAAACGGGGGGGGGGGGGTGTTGGAGTGGAGGGTGGGTGGAGGGGGGCCTCTACTATATTTCAGAGATAAAGTGTTATTTGTCACCATACATTTATGCACACTTCAATCAAGAGGACAGAAGGTTTATTATTTCCATTTCATGAGGACAGAAGGTTTATTATTACCATTTCATGAGGACAGAAGCTTTATTTACCACATCATGAAGACAAAAGGTTGATTTAACATTTTATGAGGAGAGAAGGTTTATTTTCCAGTTCAGAAGGATAAGGACAGAAGGTCAACCACTCACAACCAGCACATCCACATCTGTCATTATAGACTGTGCAAGTTGCACAGGGAAGAGGGATTGGGGAAAGAATCTGAAGGAATCGGCCATGGCCTTTGTTAGGAACCCATCCCAGTATTTGCCTGGAGTGATTTAGGAAAACCATGGACCAGAAATCGAACCCGGGTCCTCCCGAATGCACTGCAGTTCTTGGTTCCGTACCAGCTATTAAAAATTTGTTTTTGGTTTTCAATAATTTTTCCTGTTTTTAACTGCTATAAGTATAGGTAAGTCTGATATGATATGATAATAGCTTCAGGTTTTCCTTTTACGTATTTTTTAAGTGGCTCTAGTTTTAAAGATTGACACTTGACACATTTGGGAATGCGCGTTCTACATTACGACTTAGCCCCATCTTGAGCGCAAGATACATACCGGGACAGGTCTTTACCCACAACAGTAATGAAGAGGCAGGACATGTTCCTACAGGGTACCACATGGCACAATGTCAGAAGAGAATACAGACATGTGATCCTAGCTTGTATTGTTCACCCGAAATTCCAAGAAGTTGTCACGTCACCAAATACGGTAGAAGGACAATATGGGAAAGTAGCCGAAAAAAAATGAGACAACAATGCCAGCGCTCCTAGCGGTTTGTGCTGTTCGTACTATGATAAGCTGTGCATTGAATGGGTACTGAGGTACCCAATAATTTAACTTTGTGCATACACCTATGGTATTAAAATTAATGAGGTGTTTTTAAATGAATTTTTTTGCCACATTCTGTAATGCAGGTAAGGGAATGATGGTGATATGCACCATTTCTTTTGACCTATTAGCCTATTTAAACAGTTTTGTTTGCGGTGATCGCAGTATTGGAGAAAGTACTTGCAAATTGCATTACAATAACAAGTGCCATGAATTTGAACTGAAAGTATGTTAAATTCATGACCAAGGTAAGTTATTTTCAGTTCAGCTGCTTTTGAATTCTACATCATATTTTCCAGTCTTCTCGCCATAAAGCATATTTAAATCTGTGGTAAAATTTATTGTAAAAAGCATTTATTCAGGTTGGTTATTAGAAGTGACTTGTTCATGATGGAAATAAGCTTTGTTATGATGCTGTCATGTGAGACACGAGACGAACGATGACACAAATACTTACTGGTAATTTGGGCACCAGCGGTGCTTCCCAATCACCGCACTATTGAGACTCAGGGTTCTCAGGGATGTTGTGAGTTCTGCGTGTCCGTCTCACCTGTGCGTACTTACAAACACGTTGGCAATACTAAACTTTTAATAAAATCACTGAAATAAACAATAAATAAAACATATGTGGCTAGGACACAGTCACTACTGAATAAAAAATCGAGTTCACTGTAGACTTGTTTTTATTGATATTGTTTATACACATCAACGTGCCAATGAAATGGTTATCTCGGTCATGACTAGCCAATTCCTCTCGGGTGCTCCCCAATCTGTAATTAACCTAGCGCACGCCTAAATAGATGATCTCACCGAGGTGCGTGAAAGCACAGCCTTCACAAGGGAAGAGGGCCGATAGCTGCTAGGGTGGACTGACGGTTTATCCTGAAGACAGGACACTGTGAATTACAAATGAATACCCTTAATACACATTAACATGAGTGATTACTCGGCATCACTAAT
The DNA here is from genome assembly GCA_029891345.1 of Dryococelus australis. Taxonomy (NCBI): domain Eukaryota; kingdom Metazoa; phylum Arthropoda; class Insecta; order Phasmatodea; family Phasmatidae; genus Dryococelus; species Dryococelus australis. The sequence goes on from CM057000.1 coordinate 136,138,991, forward strand.
GCAAACTCGTCGGGGCTCGCCCTCCAGCACGACGGTAGTGTGGTGACGGCCTATACACAGAGCCAGTTAGGACGGGAGTAATTGCACCGTACACTAATTACACAATTACATAGACCCTTGAATGATATATGAAATAAGATGGGACATGAGATGATTATTCACAGTAAACACACACATGTGTGAAAACAGCTTAGGTGGCGCGGATGCTGCTGGATGAAGTTCGTAGCAGACCACGTGGTGCAGGTGAAATTCCAATATCTCTGCATGGAAACAGCAAACTAAATCCAGATAAATTATTATTCGTGTTTGGCAAATGGTTCTCTTTACGATCAGCATTGTTATAGGCTTGTAACATGCCTGATAGCGGTAAAACCAAACATTACTGTGACCGCGTGGTCAAGTACAAAAAGCATCAATTTACGTGAAGAATCCACTAAACCCTGAATGAAAAATACATAGAACCCTGAATGAAAAATACATAGAACACTGAAATAAATGATTGCACATAAAATGTTATATAAATAAGCTCTTAAAATGCAATGATGGCGTATACAATAACAGGGCTTCAACTGGCCACGTGGTTATACGAGATGTTACCGTAAAATATTCAAACACGAAAATTACCCTTAAATTATTACATAAAAATAAAGCTCTTAAAATTGTGTATAGCAATTATGCATAAGTTACAATGAAATGCCATAAACATAGGCAGATGGCATCTGATTCAAAATGCGCGGGTCGCTTGACCTCTCCGACATCTTTCTCCTCCTTCTCCTCGACTAAGTTAAAAAATGCCACAAGGGCGTAAGAAATTAGTAAAGCTGGAGCATAATGCTGGGGAAAATGTCTGGCGAAAACATATGCAAGCAAAGATAAACCTGTAAACTACATGGACTATGGAAACCTACATCAGTGAACAAAAGTTGTAGTGCGCATGTGACAGTGTTTTACCTCGCCAGCTCTCCTCGACAGACTGTCCAGATACAAGCATCGCACGGACCTATCATGGCCGCCTACGTGGTTCACATAAGCGGAAGTGCTATGCATGCCAAGTAAAATATTTTATAGTGAAAATAAAATGGCATAAATTAAATTAGACATGTTTATAATTTTGTTACGAATTTCAATATTATTTTAATGTCTCTTTGTGATGGCGTTCATGCCAGAATATTAAGTGTTCTTAATCTCGGTGCCACAAGCACTTTGAATATTCATAACCAAAGAGTTAAAATTAGTACAAGAATTTAAAAACATTTTAACACATATTAAACACTTTAAAGACAATATAACACATTTTACACTGAAATTAACATTTGTATAGGAAAGTTCAAAATTGTCGGCCTCTTTGTGCACGTGCGGTACACGTGACACGTGAACGCCGTCATGGGCTCTAGCGCCGCTGGCTGTTAGCCGGCATCAGTTATTGAAAGTGAATTACAAAATTAAATGTGCTTAATGCATGCAAAATTTAGGTGGAGTAAATGGCTTAATGGCTTAAGTACATATGTTAGTATGTACTATCAAATATTTTGACCCATTGCATTTTCATCGAGCGCCAGCTGTACTGCATAAATTGCATTAGTAATATTTTTTTAAGTGGGGGGTGGGGGTATGGTTATCTCATTTACAATCTCTCAAATGTCCCTTGTGGCACGATATCAGAGGCAATGTTACATTTTCATATTTGGCATAGGAGTACCATTGTGTTGTTAAAAGCTGTAAGAAATTTGCAGTCAATGTTGCTACTTCCTCCATGGATTATCTACACTAGCCAAGAAAATGGATGTCTTAAGTAGGAAGTTGTGTTCCAATGCATGTATGTACTATATGAACACACCATGTGTGGTGTTTGAATTAGTCGAGTAAAATACTGACGTGTTTGATATTTTACCATGGAACGAAACTTATTAAAACTCTAAATCACCAAATCGCAACCACTTCTGAACACTTGAATTAATAGCATCTGAATTGAATGCTACTACATATTAAAATACTGCTGTACTAAATGGTAACTTTGAACACAGTCTCACTATGTGTGGTATGTTTGGGTGTTGCTGTTTATTTTTACATAAATACGTACAAATAAAACATTTTAAAAGGCGTGAGGTGAGCAGTTTACCATAATTTATAAAAACTTGCTATATGATGAAGTGATCGATTAGTGTCTATGAAACCAGCATTTGGAAATGAGCAGGAGGAGGAGGTGTTACTCTTGCCACTTCTATACTCGACTGAGCCTTCAGTACAATTACAAATTAGACTATGCCCAATTCAATAAAAAAGTCCAATCCCGAGTTGCTCTGTACCACAAAGATCCTTTATGTTATGTTGATGAATAGGCACTAAATATTGCCAAGCTACAGAATACTCCTTTGTTTATAATTTTTTGTTATAGCCCCCAAAATTTCATTACAGGTTCAATCGGATTATGAAGAAGTGACAGAGATTTCAAATGTTTGTTACTTATGGTTGAAGCATGGCTGCTAGTGGGTTAACCATAGCTGCCTGTGTTTCACTTGAGGCGGTGTAGTTGTGGCATAACTGCACGAGAAAAAAAATTTATATGTGTAAAGGTGTACTCTCAACCATCCATCGCACCTGTCAGGCAGTTACGTGATCTTCGACGAATTGCAGGGTAACGTTTTCCTATTCGTCAACTATATATCAAACTTTAGCTTTCGACAGACCGACGGATGGGCCACCGCCTACGGACGACATTCTGTAGACACTAATATGAACTTTGAAATAAAATTAAATGTGCTAGATATGTGTTTATTGATCTTGGTGGTAAATTCAGGAATTTAAAACTTCAATAATTCAGTATACATTTCAATCACGTAAAAAAGTTATTTCCCCAAAATGTTTCTCTCTTGAAAATATATTTCCAACCAAAATGTACTTTCTACGAAAGAAGAAAGCAGAACAAAAACCATATCTGTTAGGAATATAAATTTGTGAACAATTTACTTTGTTGCTAGTTTAATGATAATGGCTTCAAAAAGCAGTAAGTTAATATTTCGGCAACTTATTATGTTGCGAGGTTAATGTTAATATATATAAGATATTACTTCTTATAGAGCTAATAAAAGCCACAATGTTAAATAAGTAACTGTAGTAGAGCTATTTTTAATTAATCTTGCATTAATAAACCACAGATAAGTTGTGGAGATTATGCTGTCCAAAAAAATTTTTGGTTGTGTTCATTCCCAATTTTTTTTGCAAAAATTTATGTTGGTGACAGCTCCATTCTCGAGAATTTATTGAATAAATACAGTCAGTTATGTGTCTGACAAATGAAATACTGTTCAGCATTCCATTGTCTTACTTATATTTGATTAAAATTTGTCCTTTGTAACTTGCAACATCTAAGTCTGTGCCCAATAACATGATTCTGATACAACTGATTGCCCTTGTTTCAAGTGATAATATTTATGCATTAAGTACTTTTTTAAATACGGTATAGTACTATGAATAAGCAACTATTATACTACATTCGGCCAAACAACACGTTTTAATACTATGAAACGATAACTGCACTTATATAGTGAATGCCGAGCCAAGTAAATTTGAATTTCCCGGGTAGTCGTCAGCACAAGCCGCTAGGAGCGCTGTTGTAGCATGTCTCGCATGTTGACAAAGTTAAAACACCTCAGTTTCCCATATTGTCCTTCTACCATATTCGACGTCACCCCTTCTGAAAGATTGTACTGTTGGCTGAGCCACCACTCCCCCCAACTTGGCCAAACTAGTACCCCATTGCGGCGAGGGAGGGAAGCAACCAGCCTACTCCAGCAGACAACCGAAGATAAGGGATGATAGCACCACATCAGCAACCTTGAATTTTCAACCCCCACGGACAAGACTCTCCCCCCCCCCCCCCCCCACTAAAAAGCCCTAGCCACCGAGCTCTCGAGTGGAGATAACTACAAACGATCTGGCTTGACCATAAATCTTCAGTCTCTGCACCGCCACTGCTGACAAGGGCCGGAGGTTGCCATCGGGTGTGTGCCCATTGGCACAGCCGCAGATTCGCAAGGGCTAGAATCTCTGCCAGTGGGAAGACAACCTACCAGAAGCTCAACACTGTTTCAGCAGCCGCTGAACCCCCGTCTGTAGCCACAGCAGATCCCGCAGTTTCTGGGAGACTGAAGCCACCAGAGGCTCCTGAAGACGTTGTTCCGCCTTCTTTACCTACCACTTTCTGGTGTTGAATCCAGAAACCTACCCTAGGTAACAGGTCACGTCAAGCACGTCCCGTCAAGACCTCCACCCTGCCTACTGGACGGTGACGGCAACCATTGATGCTACTCTGCTTAGTAGATCCCCCACCCCAATATTCTGTTACTTCAGAACAACTCCCATGTTAGTTAGGAAATTTGTTGCCAATTACTTATTTTCGCTAACATCAAGTAACACCTTTCCACAATTAGATAAAATTCCAAGGACTGCCTTCGCCTGGATAGCTTATCATACTCTTCCGTTTTGAAAGTCTAGAATAGGAGGTAGCACAGTGCCACAGTGTCTTATTACTTACGTGAAACTTAACTACAGTATTTTCTGTTTGCTAAAGTTCTTTGTGTAAATTGTCATAGATTTCCAAAGTAGTTCAAACTTCAAAAGTGAAGCCGCCAACAATCAAAGGCAACACCTCAAAAACCCACACGTTAAGAGGCCAGCCTAGTTTCGACAAAACTGGTAGAGTTTGGGGAAGTCCAAAGCACTAGGTACTCCATTCGTCAGGCGAATCTACGAATCTAGGTTTTCCATACTTCGCCACCACTCTCTAGCAGGGACGGGTGAAAGGAACACAAGGATGTCGTCTCTCGTTACAAGACTGGGTTACCAGAAGTACACACTACGGAACTACTAGTACAGGCTCTGCTTTCAATGATCTTGGTAGTACCTCGACTTTCCATGCCTTACATCTAGAAGGGAGGTATACGGAGAAGGTTAAAAAGGGCTGCTACGGCCCTCAAATCTAGACCACTTGTTGACCCTAAGTCAGAGGTTGCACTTTGCACCTCCTCCCAGGAGCTTCACTCCACTTCACTGCCGCCATATTTATTTCCCCAGCTAATTAAACTTGACGGCCCTCCTCACATCATCTTAGAACCCTTTCTGAGAGGTGAAGAGCCTCACCTGGGTAATGCCAACCCCTGGTTGTGCAGTATCAACCCTAAAACCATAGCTAACTGCAGTTCATCACAAGTCCAGGAGCCATCACCATCCACGGGTTACCAAGGCAACCACCCGCTCGCCCCACAGGGTGATAAAGAGTCTCCAGCCGGCAGCACAAGAACTTCCTCCAAAGAAACCACATATTCCAGGTAAATGTGCATTAAGAGTCAGCCGACTCGTAAGGCTATGACAGTGGTTTTGGATTTTGTCCTCATGAGACAGGCCACATGACCAGTTCTCTACACTGGCCGCCTGCCTGACCACCATTAAGGCGCCCAACCTCGTGATTCTGGCAACATGAATCAAAGCGACTAAAACCTCAACTGTCTCTTATAGATGTAGTATGGCCAAGGTCACGTTATTTTTTCACCCCAAGAAGTTTCACATAATTGTTTGACGTGACCAGCCCATAAAAATAAGTGTCGTTACAATTACCCTTCCCCCTTGGGTATGCGTCAAGATAAATACAATGCTAAAATGTAAAATTAATGACAATTATTTTTATTCATGTGTAGGAAACAAACTGAAATAATTATTTATTTGCACAAGTTTACTAGCTAATAGAAGGTAATTTATCCTGTAATACAACACACAAGTAAATTAGGCAACACACGGTTTTTGCTTTTTCTACTCGAGAATGAAATGTACGTTATAATTTTAAAAATAACAATATTGTTACTTCGATGTAAGCATCAGAAAAGTGTTCATAACTTTAATGTGTGCATACATCACCGAGATATGGCATCAAGTTGCACAGAACATGAATGCATTTTCCATGGTACGCCATAGTCTTGTGTGTCCAGATTTTGAGTTATTTTGTGCATGTTGGACATAAAAGTGATAACTGCACAGCATCTACGAGCAAAATTTTAATTTTGTGTACCTCAGAGAAACATATGGTTAGATACCAACTCAATCCTGATGTAGAAACTCAAAATAAAAAATTTTTAAATGTGACTTTATTACTTATTACTAGAGATGGGACATTTGGTAACTCAATACCCCTCGATACTGGGCTGTATCGAAAGTACAGAGTATAATGACGTCCATATCGATACTTTTATTTGGTACTTTTTATCAACACGTGTATATGGCTTAGTCCACCATTTTCCTTATTGTCACGAAGCGGCACCGTTTATTTTCATTCTGCAGTTTACTAGTCTCGGAAAGCCCATGAAGTGTAGTATTTATTAAATGATTCAGCTAATTATTTCGTAACAATGGCAAAGAAACGTGCAGTAAGGATTGCAATAGAATAACATTTATTAAGAAGTTGAATATAGGAATTACAAATAGTAAGTCAGCGTGTATTGTAAATAAAGTATTCTGAAACGGTTATTAGAATGTTTGAATGTACGTGGGCTACAAAAATCACCATTTCAACTCTGTTTTGCAATGTAAAAATAACACGTTTATTATATGGAAAACTCACTTCGTCAAAAATATTTACATTCCGAATGTGTTTAGTATTGGAATTAGCATGAACAAAATATTGATAGCGTTTTCTTTCTGCAAGGTTGAAACTTGACAGGTTATATAATAATTTGAATATTTCCTTCATACGAACAAATTTTACTCTCGTCCATTAAAACAATATGTAATTAAAAATGATACAGTCTCGTAAGAAGAGGCGTAAAACAACGCCGTCTCATGAAAGACATTAAACTAAAGTCTCACCCAACCCCATCCAATCTGTTGGCAATAAAATTAATGGAGCCCCATCTGTATGACTCTGCCATAACAAAAATAAGATAGGTTGGAATGGTAACCCACACTAAGCATACCATTTGTTTACACTATTGTTTTATTCGTAGACAGAGCAGCTGTGGTGCAAGGATACATGTGGCGGTGCTACGTTTCTATAACCGTCAACATTTTGTGAACTTATGTTCGGTATTATGAATGCAAGTATGTACATATTTCAATTTTTTATGTGCCATTTGTGTTTACCACAGGTATCTCATATGTATTTTACATGTTTTGTGTGTGCACATGCTGTGAAAATGACCATAGCAAAACAAACAGAAAAATTAAATTATCTTCCTTCCAGCAGTGGAAAAATTGCTATTGTTATTTTATATATGGTGATAAACAAAGCCCACATTGCTTCTATCTGACTTAAGTTAATGCAGAAAAAATTTAATACTGGTTTTTCTAAACAACAATTTCTAAGTTTTCTTAGTTCGAAAATTGACATGTCTGATGTGTTTTTTTTTAATATTATACAAATATTTATAATTTTTTAACGCTTGACATACATAACATAGATGCTAAGTTATATACATTTCAAATTTGTTTCCATCATCTGTAATATTATCTTGCATGATTTTTCTTTGATTTTAAACTTTATCATAAATTTGGTCGAGAACAATGAAAATGTAGTTTACAAAAATTTGATTGCATTATTGGAATTATTTTTACTCAAGATTATCTAAGGTATCGAGCTGAAAACAGTATCTTGTATGGAGTATCAGAAACATGGTATCGTCCCACCCCTACTTATTAGTAATGGATATGAATATGGTCGTAGGTAATCAATTTCCCGCTTCATGTATTTCTATGTACAGGTTGTGTGTTTACTGTTTTGATTGTAGTATTAACTAGATTTTGACTTAGATTCTCAGCCCTGGTTCTTAACGTTGAGGGCAGAACCAAGGACCATTAGCTGGAACTGACCCATCCTTATTGTAGAGGACTTCACCACTTCTAAAAACAACAGAAGAAACCTACCTGCTGCATTGAAACCATATTCAAACCCAGTTATAGGCATGACGTTGCTGTTTTCCGAGTGGGCATGTTGTATCTGGTTGTTGGGTAACGTGTTGCGTCCCAGGCCTCCGCCCCCAGCCGCGACCATCAATGGGACTGGCTGCCGATCCTTGTTCAGCTGCACACAACAGCAGCTGTCAGTATGTTGCTACTGCAATAAATACCTAAGAATCAGCACTGTGCACCAAATTGAACCCCATCAGTTTTGCCAACACCAGAATATCAGTAAATGCTGCAGCAATGCTCGAAGACCCCACACATTCCTGGAAGCCTCTAAGAAACACTGCATCCCAGATAGCACACATGCTTACAGCAAGCTCTCCATTTGACTTTGATTTCTCTTGTTGAGCAAACCTATCATATAATGTAATTCAAGCTTGGTTCAAGCTTAACTTCTCACGACTTGCATATACTTACTAATGGCAAGATTACAGATGGCTTGAATTATACATGCAGCTCGCCAAGGCAAGCTTGCAGCAGCAAGTGCAACTAAATTGAACTTGTCTGATTATGGCTTGCACAACAAGTTTGTTATTTTGATCTCTGAGCAGTCACTGTTCAGAAGTCAGAAGCATGTTGTATTTTTAGCTCTGATATGTTAAGTGTGTGATGATTTGTGAGAACTAGTATGATAAAGTGTGAGAGAAAATGGAAGAGCGTGTGAGAGAAAGTGAGCACGTGTAAAACAGTGAAGGATGGATGGACAGGGGGGTTATACATTACCCCTCCATAAATTTAGTAAAGGTTACAATTAGAGTAAATAGGTACCCAAACTGCTTATTTTCAGCAAGATATATCAATATTTTTTCTACAATATCTAATGAATTGTTATAATGTACTTCTGATATTTACATAAATCTTCACTTCTGGGTTATGCACTTTTCTCCATACGTATTTTATATAGAAAATTTAGCTTTTGATAGCACAAATGAAATTTATGAGAAGCAAAAATGTTTTAAGAGGGATGCCTAAGGGTTTCACACTCCTCCCTTCACCCCTTTCCCACATCCCCACGCTAGGAGGTAACAATAAGCGTATGATTGTTTGTGGGTGTGTGTGTGTGTGTATGAGAGAGAGAGAGAGAGAGAGAGAGAGAGAGAGAGAGAGAGAGAGAGAGAGAGAGAGAGAGAGAGAGAGAGAGAGAGAGAGAGAGAGAGAGAGAGAGAGAGAGAGAGAGAGAGAGTGTGTGTTCGAGTAACGTACAATTGCATGTGTGGATGCAAGAGTGTGTGTTCTTTACTATGCCTGAACTTCTGTGTGTGTGCTGCAGTCATCGAAACTTATAAATTCAAGTATATTTCAATAAAAACTTACAACATCTTATTCTTGGCACGCACAACACAAAATGTATAAACACCACAAAATTATGTAGCACCAAAGTCATTTAGATCATATTAAAATCAGGAGGTGCAGTTATCTTAGCTCTTTAGTGTAAATTTTATGTTTAGTTTTTTATTCATACATTTTACAGCTGATATGTTGCCTAAATAAATTTCAGTGTATATTTATGTAATTTTCCACGTATGAAGAAATATCCTGGCAACAATGTTTCGCTTCCATTTATGACAAATTTTTTATTTTGCATCACAAAATATCACAGGCACAGTTAACGCAACATTCAAATACTTGGAATACAGAAAGCCAATAATTAACCAATTCACTGCCTTTAATGATACAGGCAGAGAATCATTTTCACATGCTTCCTTTAACTGTTCAGTAACCTTACCAGGAAAAGTATTGTGGCCCCACCACCTCCCCCACCGCCATCTCGGATGTCCAGCATGTGCAGCTCATGCAGCACACTCTTCTGTTGATGTGTTGGACCCAACGTCACTTGCTGCACCGTGCACAATGAAGCCTGGTTGCTTGACATGTGCTGGAACACAAACAGCAGCAAACTGCACTCATGATGAAGCACAGCGATAGACCAATACAGTGGTGGGTGCAGGAGGGGGGGGGGGGGGGGTTGCAGGATTCAAAGGGAACTCCAAAAAACCTTCATATTAACACGAAAATGTCCTCTTAAAGGCTGTTCACGATAAAGTGAGCACTTTCGAAATCAACCTATAGGAAAATGACACTGCCCCTACCTGCATGTATTTTAATGAGCTCACAAAGTGACATGTGCCCAGTAAAGTTGGTACCGATGGAGAGAAAGTAATTCCATGTTTTAATGTCGAATAAGAAGTGTTAGATAACCATTTGTGATAACTTAAATTATTACGTTTCCTTTCTGGTTTTCTTAATGCATCAAAGTGTAAAAATTAGCAGATTTGTAAAATATTTGCTTTCCTAATAATTTCTCAGTTTTACTTTACCGACGTATGAATAAAGTGATGAGGCCCATTGCAAAATTAATTTCACATAAGGCGGAAGAATGCACAATGTTCATACAAGTAGAGCTTGAGCAGGGCCTTCAAAAGTGCTCATTTTACCGTGAAAAGCCTATACCATTTTGAAATTGAAATGAAATAATTTCAACATTGTTTGAAACACTGACTTTATTTAATGCTGCCATGGTGGCCCAGCTGCTAGAGTGCTCACCTCCTTCCAACACAAGCCAGATTCAATTTCCAGTGTGGTCACTCATGGATTTTCACGCCTGCGAATCGTGCCGGATGATGCCGCTGTGGTCAACTGCTTTTCTGGGGGATCTCCCATTTCCCTTGCCCTTGCATTCTGCTGCTATTCCATACTCACCTCACTTCACCCTCATCAGTTCTCAAGACCCCGATGTTAAGAGCGGCCAAAATGTCTCCACTCCCAATGATTTTATTTAATTACAATGATACCACGTTAACAAGTTTCAGAAAAATACTGAGTAGTGTATACTTATTAGGCAGGAAAACTTCTTAAAAGGGTAGAATTAGGTATGTATTCGTAATCGATATAGTGCATACTTTTTAAAGCTTACTAAGCAGGAAAACTTCTTAACAGAAAACTTATTAAGAGAGTTTTTTTTTTACATTTTTCATAAAATTATGACGAGACAGTGCCCTCCTCCTAGGTTATTTATTGAAAGTCTTGACCTACACCTGCACAATGGGGAAATAACCCCCTCCTCCCCCCCCCCAAGAAAAGAAAAAAAAGAAAATCTGTATCCGCTCCTGAGTCATGTAGCTGTGATGTTACTATACAACTTCATATCTGTTTAGTAAAAACAATTACTGACATTTACATGAATATATTTACAGTTTTTTTTTACTTCCAAAAAGTTGAAGGTCCTCTTCTTTTCTCATATTAAAACTTGAAGGTCTATTTTTTTTGCTGAGTAGTAAGTGATAGTCACTGTTTTTTGACCAGGTGTGTTTCACAATATTACAAGCCACTCAAGAATTTTTTTTTTATTATTATTATTAAGCACACTGCTTTACAATAAGAAAAATTTATGGCTGAACAAGGAAGTTTTTGGAAGCAAATACAGAAAAGCTAAGAGAAGGCACTCCTAGATAATATTTCTCTCTAACTGTATTGGCAAATATTTTACCAGCATGATGCATCACTATTGTGATATTTCGTATGCAGTAAATTTGCATTTTTAGTGTGGCGTAAAATACTGCATTGAAGGAATGCATATTTCAATAAAAATATTTGTTCACAAAGTAGATAGAAACTTACTTATGAATGGTCTTTCTTGATTTTTCTATATTGGCGTCCATTTAATGTGTTCAGTGTTAATTTATGTACAATATCTTCTTTAAGAAGGTTCCCTAGTCACATATTGTATGTAAAATCAGTGTTTGCACATATATGCGCATCTCAGTAAATAAATGTTCTAGGAATTACAGCGATTGTCTACAGTTACTACTTTTCAGTTTTGAGAAATAGAGTAGCAAAAATGGTCAAAAATGGCAATTTTAGGGCTTTCCTGTGTAGATTCACTACGGTAAAGGAGAAAATTATAAAGTTCCATTTGTAGTTTAATCTATTCCCTTAAATTGCATGTAGTATTAGCCTACTATTGAAGATATATTTTGCAAGAAATTCAGCTTCCCAGGAATTAATACTGCAATCTTCGGAGGGCAATTCACAATGGCTTTTTATGGCCAGACATGACCTTGAGATATTAAAAAAATTTAACTAGGGGATCCCTTCTGAGACAGAACTGAGTGAAATGGCATAAGCTCTACCGTGAAAATAATTCTTACCTTCTTGCAGGCATCAGCGCCACGCTGCCCCACCAGGGCAAAGAGTTGCTGCCCCTTCTCAAAATGTATCACAGCGCGGAGCACTGCCCCATGACTTGTCTCGTGGTCGTAGTTGGCTCCTTTGCCTCCACCAGCCCCTTTTGCCACAATCCTGCACAAAACAAAAGGTTGTAATGCGCAGGTTGCAGGTTGCAGGTTGTTTCCGTAGTAGGGAGAATAACATCAACGTGGTGACTGTACAAGTAGAATCTCAACAAAAATGTATAATTATGATATAGTCGGTTCACATTCAACTGATCACATTACTCTCAGATTCCCTGCTGAGTCGCTCTTTTGTTTGACTGTGTATCTTCCTACCATACGTACAAATTAAAATTACCATATGACTGATGAATCCATTAACGGTTACTTACAACTATCTGAAGCCCTGGTAATGTTATACTCGCAGGATATTCCTCCACCTCATGCAAGTAAAGCTTAACAGAGTATAGAAAATTTCACAAAAGAGACAACGCACTGCATTTGAGCGCACTTAATGTAATAATATTTTTATAAGAACTACTTTTTATTAGGCATTACCAGCGCATCTATTTTATCCCTGTATTATTCATATTAATTAAAAATGAAACATAAATTATAGATCAAATATAAGTAAATGTTCAATGTAATCGAAAATAATGTGCTTTAGTGTCAACAGTTATATAAAACTGTTGTGATATACACAGCATATTTTGGATACCACAAAACATGTCATACATGGGGACATTTTTCGAAGGTTTGATTTTTAAAGTGCAAACAAAATCACGAACACACTATACATAATATCTAATGCATTGATAAAATGATGCAATGAGATATTCCCAATCATAATTAAATACACAGAATAGCCCATTCCAAATGACAAATTTAAGAAATACATATCATTACATATACGTAAAGTACTTTGTCAAACTTTGGTGAATAGATAAAATGAAATGATCATCTGAATTTTTATCAGATTTCAAGATGACCTTGGTCATCTGGTAACAAGACTTTTCCAGATGTTATCCAGCTATAGGCTATTCGTGGTAATATGAGCACTTTTGAAAACCCTGCTTAAGATATACTTGTATTCATGTTGTGTATTCTTCAGCCTTATGTAAAATTAACATTGCCATGGGCCTCATCACTTTATTCATGCGTCAGTCAAGTGAAACTGTGAAATTATTATAAAAGGAAAATTTCACAAATTCGCACATTTTACACTGGTGCAGTGGAAACAAAACAGAAAGCAAAAGAAATAATTTATGTTATCACAAATGGTTACCTAACACTTTTTATTTGGCGTTAAGATATAGAACTACTTTCCATCCATCGTTACCAACTTTACTGGATGCATGTTAATCAGTGCACCTGTTACAATATATGCAGCCAGGGGCAGTGAAATTTTTCTCAGGTTGATTTCCAAAATGCTTATTTTATCGTGAACAACCTTTAGTCCTGTGCAATTGATTTAAATGTAGTGCTTATGTCTATCTTAATGTTTCTTGGACATTAAGTATAGACACAGTTCTTCATGTTGATGTTCCACAACATAAAAGAATCCAGACCTGTAAGTTTTGAGGATTTCAGGGAGGGTTGAGCAATTGGTCCTCTGTGAAATCAGCTTCCATAGAAAGTGTATAATCCTACTGAATGTAAGAATGTTCATTGCAGCCTTGTCTTGCAGCTGTAGTAAAAACAACACTTCCAGAATGTACAAATAAGAGGTATAAATTATCACATTTTGTTTTAACACGTCTGGATGTATAACCACTGGAAAATCCTTGAAGCATTTCTCGTAGTTAGGAGAGTTAACCCAAACATGAATGTCTGGTGTGCAATTGTGTGCATAAATCTATTTGGACCTCTTCTTTGCCATGAAAACAATTCAATGTGCCCCTTATTTGGATATACTGAAACTGTTTTTTTTCCCACCACAATTGCATGGAAATGCCAAAATGAAAAATTTGACTTCTCAACACCTCTACACTGTCCTGTAAAAGTGAAAAATTTTTAAAAGTTAATAATTTTATGAAAACTGGTCTGGTCATGGAGGACTGCCTGCTTCATCCCTAAATTCCCCACAGCACACAAGACCTTACTTTTTCATGTGTGGTTTCTTCAAGAAATGAGTGCCTATTGAAAGCCTAGGAGGCATTAATAATCTCAAGATCATGGCTGCATTTGACTTACTGACACAGAAGATATTGCACAAGCCATTAAAAAATTCAGGACTATTAGATATGGATCTGTGGCATGCCGTGTGAATATCTTCAGTAGTGCATCACAGCCTCTCGCACTGTGAGACATGGTGCAACACAGTCTGGCATGGAGTCCAGCAGATGTTGGATGTTGTTCTGAGGGAGACGATCCTACAACTGATGGATGGTGTATTCCAAATCCTGGATACTGTGGCATGGCGGCAGCTGGCATTCCAAATAGTCCCACACATTCCCGATTGAGAACATGTCAGGGGAGCGGGTAAGCAAGCCATGGTAGTGTTCGGATGAGATGGAGGCAGTCTTGGACAACTTGTGCCATGTGTGGTCAGGCATTATCTTGGTGGATGATTGCACCTGGAATCCCAACCAGAAATGGGAGCAGATGGAGGCTTAGGATTTCATCCGCATACCATGCAACACAATGAAAGTGCATCAGCTATTGTCAGCTATGGGTCCCCAGATCATAATTCCTGCCGTGTAGGAAGTGTGCAGCTCTATAGCTATCATCATTATACACCATACATCACCTGTCTGTGGTATTCCACACTGCTCTGGCTTGGCACAATTACAAACAGAGACATCACTTTTGCAGAGTTAATGGCAGCAGATGTAATGGGCACTGAGATCATAGATCCTCCCCCACAAGGTGTCACAAAATGGTTTGTGGGCACACAGGAGTCCCAACACTGGCCGGTATTGTGAACTGGGTCACCATGTGATCCCTCCACACCTGATGCATGATCCGTTGATCCTCTCAATTGGTAGTTGACCTTGTCCATCCTGAGCCAATCCTCTGTGTGTGGGTGCCTTCACATATCCACAACTTCCAAGAGCACAGGACAGAACTGTCCAAACAATCCACATGGCGAGCTACATACCACCACCCTGCAGTTTTCAACCTAATTATGAGTCCTCTCTCAATGTCCATCAACTGCATAAAGCAATGTCTTTGGCATCTTTCCGGCATTCATCTTCACTTGATGCTGGCTAAGAGCCAGCCACAGCTAGACCATAGCGGGTTGCACCACGTGGATAAGCACATGGTGCAACCCGCTACAAATACGGATTTTCCCAAAAACGGGATAATGTGTTTCAGTGTCTTATGTATTTCTTTCCAGGGTAAAATGTTTTTAAAAGTGTAAAATGTCTTATTTCAGAATCTTGTGTAATATTGATATTTCTAATTCAACGTGAGCACGGCACTGAAAAGAAAGACAATAATATTCAGGAGAATACTTTTGCACTGATGTAGGTTTCAATAGCACTTTTAGTTTACTGGTTAACCTTTGCCTTGCGTACATTTTGCCAGATATCCCCAGCGTAATTCTATCCCCTTAACTTAAATATTTGCAGCCTTTCAGGCTTTTTGGAATTCAAACGATGTGAGAGGAGGAGATGTTGGAGAGTCAACTTTTGTATCAGGCGCTATCCGCCCATGTCTAGAGTTTTTCATTGTAATTTATGCTTAATTGCGACAAGCAATATTTAGGGTAATGTGCTTGTGTAATTATTTAAGGGTTTTTGTCATGTTCAATATGTTTTGCAGCCACTTGGTTAGCTACCACCAAGTCCGTATCTGTGCCATCACCGCGTTATGAGGGCTAATTCTTGTTCCATCGTGTGTGCCTTAATTTTATCTCAGGGTGTATGTAATAATTTCAATAAGGGTTCTTGTATTTTTCATGTTTGATGCATTTTTGTTCCTGACCATGAGGTCAATTCGCTTACTAGTGTTTCCCGCCATCCAGCATCTTAAGAGATTTTGTATACTTGTTTCTTGTGGGAATCTTTTTCCCAATGCCGACACCAATTTAGACAGATGATTCTGGAGTGAATTACAAGAGAAATATTATGTTTTTATGCCCGCACACGTGGTTCGCTATGAACTTCATCCAGTGGCATCCGCACCATCTAAAACTACTTTCACACAATTGTGTGTTTATTTTGCCTGTTCATATCGTGCCCCATGTTCATCAAGTGTTATTTGTGTAATTCTGGTGCGGGGACGAGTCGACGTTAGCAGCGTAGATGATCGCACGTGTTCAGCTCATACTCCGTGTCCTGTCTCTAGGCAAAACCTACAGTCCATCACAGTGGCTGTAGACCCCTTGCTTTGTAGAGGCTGTGTCTTCAACCACAGTGGAGCATCATCCTTGCGGAGTGCGCAAGTTGAGCGACATGCTGGGGTAACCACTCACCGGAACTGACTAGTCAAGTCCGAGCAGTAATTCACCTAATTCATTTTCTGGAACGGTGTAACTTGGGACCTCGCAGTGTAAAAGTTGTAAGTGTTTGTAGCATCAGTTACCTAGCTCCACCAAGTGTTTTGTATTATAGTGTCGGGCTTAAAAGTTATTTGGTAAGTACGCATGGGTGAGACGAACACACACAAACCCACAGTATCCGTGAGTGTCAAAGTGCAGTGTGTAGGAACCACCGCTGGCGCCCATCAGAACAGGTAAAAGTGTATCGTAATGGTCTCTGTGTCTCACCCGATGGCATCACACTATGTATGCTTACTTGGTACTGTGTAGTGTTTCTCACATCAGTGCGGCTTCGACTACACGCCAGGTCTCTATGACAACTGGTTGGTGCTTAACAGTGCCACTGCCAGGTGTGTAATCAAATCCAAAAGCACCAACATGGGATCATGTGCATACCAGCCCATACTCTCGCTATTTGCAACACATTTTGGTTGTTACATGGTTTCTTTGTGGTGTGCTATTTTCGTTGTTTAGCAGTGTATAGTTGGACAAAAAACAAAAGATCCTTCTCCATTGTCCTTCTGCACAGTGGCAGCCTTCCCCTATCTCGGCATGGCTTGAGGAGTGGAAAACCACTTCTCGACGTTCGAGTCCATATTACAGGAGCAAAAGTGGAACTTGCACGTCAAAAGTTAAAAGTTGATTAGTTTTAAAATTAACTAATAAGTTAACAACCACGCACACTTTTAATATTCACGATAAATTGAGCACTTTTGAAAGCCCTGCTTAAGCTCCACTTGTACGCACAGTGTGTGTTCATCCATCATGTGTACTATTAATATTGCATTAGCCTGATCACTTTATTCAGGTGCCAGTTTAGTGAAATTGTGAAATTATTAGAAAAGTAGCTGTTTTACAAATTCACAGATTTTACCTAACACTTTTAATTTAACATTAAGATATCCCTCCATCGTTAGCAACTTTACTGGGCTTCGGCCAGGTCAGTGTCTCGATTGAAATACATGCAAATAGGGTCAGTGACATTTTTTAAAGATTTATTTCGAAAGTGCTTGCTTTACAGTGAACAGCCTTTAATCTTGAGAACTACACAGATTTAGAAGAGAAGCACTGGGTGTACGTCACAACTCACACCATATTTCCCAGGACTCTGTAACGTTTCAATTGAATCAGCTATGTATAAATTCAGTAGCAATAGTTACAAGTAAATTATTGGGTCAAAATTCTTTTCTACACTCTTATTTTCTCGTTCAGCTTTTCCTCCAACAAATTCAATAAATAATACACTCTTCTTCTTCTCAAACAAATTCAACAACATACATCTTCTCAACATTAAATAAATATTACTCTTTTTCCATTATCATTTATGAAACTTTTAACAAAACTTGTTGCGTCAATTATAGTGATTTCCTCAAATTATTACGTTACTTTTATATTCTCTATCACACACACATCCATCATTGACAGTGGTATTATTCTTTCTGATAAAGAAAATGAGGTTCAATTTTATTTCTACCTTACTTATGTTGTCATCTGTCCAATTTACCGTAATTTGACCATGCCACATCTCTCCACCATCCAGCAATGGCGAGACAAGAAACAACTAGCATATTTTCTTTTGTGCATTTGTTTGATAAACCTTCAATAGTTCCTACCCTCTTGGGAATAAATTAAAAATAACAAACAAAATTATAATACTGAATATCATCTAGAAAAAATTAAATTTGCTTACACATGATCTCTATGTCAATAAACTATTAAAATAACCAAAGATTATGCTGTCTTTTGTTTAACTCAAATAATGAAGTTTAATTTGAAAATTATATTAAATGAATTGGCAACATAAGCAAATTCTCTGTATACTAACGGTAAATATAACCCCTGAAAATCTGCAATGTTTCAACTCTAAAAAGCAAGACAGCCGAGCAACTCTAAGAGTGTTTCATGTACAAAGGTGCAAGTTGAGAGTTATGGTCGGCACTTAACACCGAGGCCTTGAGTACCACTGAAGAAGTGAGGTGAAGAAGGACCAGTAGCAGAATTAAAGGGCAGGAGAAACAGGAGTGCCCCAAGTAATCGTGCTGGCCAACAGCAACCTCTGTCACATTTCTCACATGCGGTAATCTGGGCAACCCAACCGGGAATTGAACCTGGTTCATCTTGGTGGGATGTGAGTAGTCTGACCTCTATACCACTGCAGCCATGTTTCATAGCTGGAGCAGAGAAATTTGGGCTGCTCCTAACATCAGGGTTGTAACAGGTTGCTGTCCTGTTCTCTCGTTGTAGTTCTCAGTAAACACCAACGGACTAGCTCAGCGTGAGTTTGAGACTTTGACTACATAATAATGAAAGTTTGTTCATACCAGGATTGACAATAAATAAACGAAGAAGTTAAATGTTTACTGGGGATTTATTGTCGTCTCGGCAAAACAAACTATTGACACTCGCAGCTGATGAACAAAAAAAAAAAAAAAAAAAAACAAGACGGAACTTCTTACTTAGAGAGTTACGAAGACGAGAGAGAATCGTTACTTTTGTCTCCCGGCGCCCTATTGACTCCTCGCACCGACGCAAAATAAATTGAATAGATATTTGAATTGAAATGTCCGAAATACAAAAGAAGGTTAAAGTCGCGGGCACGGGTCGGTGCGAGTCACGTGATCACACGCTGCAGGCTGTCCGACTAACAGCTAACAAATGATCGTGCTGCGGCGAACTGTTGTGATGTGATGCGCTCGTCGACTGTTGTGATACCCGAGAAAGGTCGCGCTTCCTTATATGTTGGTATAAAATTTCCTCATTGAAAACATATTGTTTTTGAGCAGTCGGTCACATCAGCCAAAGGTGACCTCTGTTATTTTCCTTGTTTCACCATGTTGTGCCTTGCGGTGGCAATGTTTTTAGATTACTAACCCAGTGAAAAGGAAAAGATGTGATATCGTCCTATGACGTCTGTTGTTGACGTCTGTTACTACTGATGAAATGAGGAAAGAAAAATAACAAATTTGGAAAAACGAAAATATATGAAATACAAACAAGTTGCCATTGCCACGACATTTAAAATATTACATGAATTACTATCCTTGACTGAAATATAGACAATTGAAATACTTCCAGAATATACTAATTATATATATCTTGCTGCAATGCTACAGGGTCTTTAGACCAAATGATGGTGAAGCGAGTTGAGTAAGGAGAAGCGCCAGAATGTAAGGGCAGGGGAGACGGGAGATGTCCGAGAAAACCTGCAGCCCAGAGGTCACAAAGAGCACAAGAGTGCAGAACCCTGCTGCTCACGTGTAGTATCCGGTCTCGGGAACCAGCCACCTCTGGATGCCGACGAGCGGAGGGGAGTCAAGCACGGCCACCTTGGTACTAGTGTTGTTGTAGGCGAGACTACAGTCGTCCTTGCTGGGCCCCTCCCGGCCCTCCAACCCACAGTTCGTCAGCACATAAACTGCCAAAACACATCACATCACTTAGACATCTTCTTGTCACCACAGCATAAAATAACCCTGAACACTACCAAGAGCTGATACAGAGAGGTGGAGGGGTGATATGGGACATGACCCCACCCCACCCACCAATATGAAAGTCTAAATCCGTTCCTGAAATTGTAAAATAATCCTGAACACAACATTACATACCTCTTTGAAAGTGCTTTCAAAAAAATATTCCGCAACCATATCTTTCGACAAGCATGACATTCTGGTACAAACTCTCATAACAAACAGTTGTGTCCTGATTGGCTACTTCCTCTGGGCCTGAGTAGTCACTCAAGATACAGTATATGTGTGAAAATAGAAAAAACCTTGTGTGACCTATTTTGTTAAATTGAAAACTAACACAGTGCTTCAGACATTACTCTCTCATTTTTAAATAATGCATGTTAAGTACATAGGTAAATGATATAATGTATAGTTGTTCCGATACCATGTTTTCCGATACTGATACTGATACCCAGATACCACTGCCGATATCCCGATACCAATGCCCTTTACACTGAATTTTACAAAAAGTATTACTGTTACTAATGCATTAAAAACATTTTTCCTAGACTCATTAAAATAAATAAATAATGTCTTAAAATACTGTATGTAATTTTTTGTAATCCGACACAAAACGCAAGCTGACCTAAACCTTTCGAACCCTCTGAAATGCAAATAATATGACACCAAATGCAAGTCAAATTTTTAATGTCTCGCGCGCACTATCAGCTAAGAGCGCACAGAGAAGTTATCAATCGGACAGTGTCATGTCTGTTGGTTTACGAGGGGGGAGGGGGAGGATGACCTCTCCACGCCGCTACCTGTTGGCGGCACCTTGCACACATGGCAAATGTCTGTCTTTTTAAGAAATTAATCATATTTTACTGCAAAGAAAACTTGTAATTTTGAGACACAGATGAGACTATTATAACTGATTTCTTCATTGTCTTTAATAATTAATCATTCAAAACCACATCCTCTGATTTTCCCTGTCATGAGTTTCACTGCACTCGGCTCGGTGCTTAACTACCCATTATTAGATGGCAAAAGGTGTCAAAATAGGCACTTACATATGATCAGTTTATTCAAAGATGCCTGTCTCTTGAAATATCCTCCAATTTCCCTGCAAGAAGTTACTGAAAATGAACACGCATAAGTCGCTCGATGTTCAAACAATTTTTTGCTGACAAGTGGTAGAGTATATACTTTTGGGCATATAATTTTATTTGCAAAGATGCTGCCCTTCGAGTTAAATAAATATTAAGTATTAAAGTCATGTTAATTTTACACCAGATGCAATGAAACACCAACCATACCAGATAAAACAGCCTTTAAACACAAAAGAAAACATCTTTACAAATAATAATTCCTCGTTAAATGTCTTTCATAACATTTTCAGGTGAAACCATTTGCTTTGAAATACAAGTGGTGTTAGGTGCAACTATTTTGGGCGATGTATATTGTATTTAATTGAGTATAGTGCACACTCGTGTATAGTGAGCACCATGATTTTTGCAACAAGTTCCAGGGAAATTTTTTTAAAAAATAAAATTGCACCAAAAATTTGTGGCGCCCTGTTAGCAAGTATGTAACAAATTATTCTTTTTTTACATTAATGTGTTGTGATTGTGTTATGTTTGGAAAATACTTTAATTAAATAAGTTGGGTGCGAAAAAGCAAAATTAAAAAAAAATCCTGAAACCTTCTACTCCTACTACTCAACATTTCCAGCTTCGTTTTTCTTCTTTTTTTTTTTCCTTTTAGCAGTGACCGGCTCTCATTTTCTAGCCGTGCTAGAAAGTCACATTACCCTTATACAAAAAAAAAAAAAAGGTTCTTCTCATCCCTTCTTCCCCTTCCCCTCACCAACAAACATGGCTGGCTAGACTGTGCCATGGAAACAAATAGGGATGGTGGAATTATCGACCAGCAACCATCTGGGTGTTATTACAAGGGTTGGGGGGGGGGGGCATAAGCATGTGGCAGCTCTGGTTTTGTGCCCTGACAGGATGCCATTTGGGGGGGGGGGGGAAGAAACGGGGTTTCGACCTACACATAACTGAAGGGCCGCTGAGAGAGAAAGAGAGAGAAGGGAAAGGACTGATGTAAGAGCAAGAGATGAGACAACATCCCAGGACAATTTATGGCTAACACCTCTCCATCCTCTTTTTTCCCCTTTATTTTGGAAAAAAAAAAAGTGCGCTATTCACAAGTACATACGGTATTTGTTCTTATTTTTCTTTTCCTTTTAAAGTGCAACGTATACAAACCGAAATACCATCATTTTTCTGCCCAAAGAAAGTAATAACCTGACTTCACTGTCTACAATCAATACTAAAGTATTGACCCTATACCATACCCGATATAGATACATCGGAAAAAGGCAAAGTATCGGAACAACTCTAGTATTAAATTCTTGTTATAAAACCAGTTTCACTCTTGCAAAGTTTTTGATAGATGTGGCAAATTGCTGTCATATGTCTCAAACAGTAAAATCAACCACAAATGTATCATTACAATGTACTATAAATATGCCATGCTCCGTAATATGGTGAAGTGCTCCTGTTTCAATAATTACGTAACTTTTATCAGTCTCCTCACATGTACAATTGTGAATCTGAACCATTTATGTGCAAACACACTACTGTATGCGCTTATAGGCACTGTCGCTGTATTGCTTAAGATCAAAATTTGTCAATTTGCAAAAGTAACATTAACACTTACATGTTTTATTTAGCAGATCTTTGTGAGGTTCTTGAAATGGAGGTTCTGCAACAGACACAACATATCAACATTGTAAAATCCTGAACCATGCAAAATATGTATAAATTCAAAAGAATTCATAAAGAATTACATTAAACTGAAAATCATAAATATAATTTCAGTGGTTTTTATTTAAACTGTAATACATTCTCAAACTTGTAATGCATTCTCAAACTTCACCTGAGCTTATTGCTGTGTACGGAAACACCAGTGAAAATTCTTACACAGAGACACAGAGAAGTCTCACTTGCCAAGTTACTTGCAGGGGACCATTAGACAAACCCCTGCAATGGAGCTCTGCTTCTTTGTGATGCTTGGATCTATGGTGATGTCCTGCCTTCCTGAGTAACACGAGAGCAACTGTCTATATCCTGCTACTGACATTTTCTGTCAAGTGCTTGAGTCAGTCAATATGGTCCCGCCCGCCAAGTCACTTGCTGGGGACCAGTAGACCGGCCTGCCTACCCCTACAGTACACCCACTGTCTATCTCTATGTACTAACTACCACTTCTGCCTTGCCACAGGGCTGCGCGAGATAAAGCGGCCAAACATGGAGAGACTGCTGCAGGTGGTAGAGGGGCTGCAGCGATGGTATCAACACTCTCTGGCATCCGGTAAATCGTGTTTACACTTGGTTTGGCTCACGCATCTTGTTTTGCCTTCTCTCCAGCTATTTTCTCCTGCTCAATTATGTCAGTCGCCTGGTTGACCGACGTACCTGCTGTTGTCGAGGATTTCGGCAAGCTTTCATCCATTTCTCGTACACTTTCTCCATTCTTGCTGAGGAATGGGTAGGATAGGTAGGGCATCAGGGCACGTGACCTTACATCACTATCCTGGAATGGTTCCTCCGTCGGCGGAGGCATCTCGTAAAGTTCCTCGCTATCGAAAGCCAAGGAGGTGGCAAGAAGGGGGACGAGGGGAGTCTGCAGCCGTTTCACCGTATCCTCTGGGGTGGCTGAATGTTCACGGGCCTCCTCTAGCCTGTTACCAGCGGGTTGTCTCATCACTACTGTTCTGTCAGCGGGGCTACGCCACAATCGTTCAGTACAGACACTTGGCGGTGTCCAGTGGGGTCTGAACGAAGAAGGGGTAATTGAACTGGGTGTGGAACAGGGTCTGCTAGGAGATAATCCTCTTTGGGAGTTTTCCCTAGGGTATGAATGGTATGACTGGGGAGGGGATAAATCAACCCTTCCCGAGTCTGGAAGGTAGTGAACAGGATGCCAACCGAGTATACATGTGGAAGAGAGAGGAAGCTACTTGGTAGAAGCGAACTTCCACCTGCTCCACCTGAGGCAACCGAAGCCTGCTCTGGCACGTCCTGCATGTCATCTCGCCATTACCTCCCACACTATCGAAGAAATCAGTAGCACCAAGTCGGCTCTCAACTGCAAAGAAGGTGGTCAGATGCCTGCATGCAACTCCTAGATACCTGCATGCAACTCCTAGAAACCCACTGTCTCATGTACAAACCAGGCCTTTTCCTCCTAGTGCCCTTTTCAACCTCTGATAAAACCCTGTCTAGTGGATGACGTCTGCTTCCCAGCCATCTGGGGAAGGGGGATGGGAAGGTACTGATGCCGTCCAATACCAATAACACCAGTTAGGTTGAGCATCAAGGTACTCACAGGGTTCTACGTAGGTGCATTCTCTCAAACTGCATCACGCAAGCCTGGAGGAATTTAAGCGGATCATCCAGCATTTTTCCTGCGTATTTAGGCAATGGTAGCTGGTCAAGGACTGGTGGGTGCACGTATACTACAGGTTCTGGTTGAGATGGTACCTGCTCTGGTGAAATTCTGCATATCGGGAACTTAAAATTAGACAGTCTGGGTCTCTAGCCCTATCCTCCCATCTGAGACAGAGATGGTGATAGGTGTGTGGGCATTCGTGGCAAGCTATTCTGTAGACGCCTTTCCCTGGACAGCTAGAGTAATCGCATCTGCAATGTCGGTCTCTGCATTTCGGGCAACAGTACTCTAGTCCAACCGTATCTATTTCCTGGTCCTTCCACCATCCCAGGCTCGTGTAATGGAAATTGGCATCACAGTGCACACCTGAGATGCAGTAATGGCCAGTTCCTGCACATTCTTCTACTGTAGAAGTTGCTTTGCACTCTTCTTGGTATTCTTGGCTGAAGCCATTCTGGTAAAATTTGAGTGAGTGAAGAGATTTGGACGGCTTTTAACATCGAGGTCTTGAGAGCCGGTGAGGGTGATTGATGTGAGCGTGGAGCAGTGCTCAACGTTTGGCACCAAGAAAGAAAAGTCTTGAAGCATCACCTAATGGGTGTTCTTAGCATTGGTCGACATCAGAGTCCCTCCTCCCCCCCCCCCCCCCCGGCCTCACAGACAGCTGGGAAGCAGGCATCATCCACTTGACAGTGTTATTGCTGAGCGTAGTACTGTTGGCTTTCATGCCCATTGGACACGAGGAGGAGTGCTAGTAGGAGCTGGCTTGGTTTGAACCCGACTGGGCATGTAGCTTGACAATTGGTCTAAGAGGCAAACCACCTTGTTTGAGGCTGAGGGCCTACTAAAAGTTACTGGCTAAGTTGGTGGTGTGGGAGGTACTGGTGAAACAGCATGAGGAAGATGCCATAGTAGCTCGTAGTGCAGGTGGCAGTTTCCACACGTTGAGCTGGCCGATGTTCCTCTGTCGAGTTGCTTCTTCTCACTTCCAGGAATACACCCGGTTGGCACTCTGTCCATCCTCTGTTAGGCTTTCAATCAAGGCTAGCATCTGTTTGGCAGTCTTACCCTGTCCAGTCCTGTGGCAAGTCATAAGGGCAGATAGTTGGTGTTCCGTAGAGACAGGCATTACGCTGTGAGAGTCAGCCTCAAACTCTGATCTGCAGCCTCTATATATATCCAGAGCACAGGGCCAACACAGAGAGTGCGGGTAGCAGAGAATGATTGGGCAGAGAGAGAGAGAGAGAGAGAGAGAGAGAGAGAGAGCAGCATATATGGGGCGGAGATGGCCGAAGCTAGGGGCTCATTTCCCCTCCGTAGCCAAAAGCCGAAGGGGTAGACGCCATACCATGATACGAAACAGGTTGCGGTCTAACAGGATGCATCCGCTGGCCCAAACCAACCTTGGGCTTAAAGGGCAGCCTATGGCATGTAAGGTTTAATGTCTCTTCTTGGGCGGGGGCTGCGGCATTGGTGAGGTTAGAATGGGTAATGGTGCATCAAGGATTACAGATATGTGATCTTTCTATAATACCCACGACAAAACTTTCCCTCTTAATAGGAATCTTGTACATCTCAGCAGCATTTCAAACCTAATTGGTAATCATCATAAAGAATTTTTCCTCTTATGAATTTTTCATTCAGGTAAGTATCAATTCTGAACCATTAGCTAAATAAATTCAGAACAAAATATATATTAATTTACAGGAGTTACGAGGCAACGATATGAGTTTTTACCTTGATACAAACTGTAGTTGTATCCGTTCAGAACCTCAGCAGGAATGCCTGGAAAAAAAAATTAAATATGATTTAGTCATACTGTATTGATCCATCTGTGAAAAAAAGACTGAAATGTACATTAGCATTGGTTACTGATGACTGATTTACTCATATGCAATAACATAAGGATGCAATGTCATTACAATGGCCTTTAACCAACAAGAATGTCTACCAAGACTGAAATGTACATTAGCATTGGTTACTGATGACTGATTTACTCATATGCAATAACATAAGGATGCAATGTCATTACAATGGCCTTTAACTAACAAGAATGTCTACCAAGACTGAAATGTACATTAGCATTGGTTACTGATGACTGATTTACTCATTTGCAATAACATAAGGATGCAATGTCATTACAATGGCCTTTAACCAACAAGAATGTCTACCATGACTGAAATGTACATTAGCATTGGTTACTGATGACTGATTTACTCATTTGCAATAACATAAGGATGCAATGTCATTACAATGGCCTTTAACTAACAAGAATGTCTACCATGACTGTTTTTAAGGAGGGAAGCCTTAGTGGTATGGTGGTCAGACTACTTGCCTCCCACTTAGGTGAACTGGGTTCGATTCCCAGAGGGGCATGTGGGAAACATGGTGGATGTTGCCATTGAGTGGTGGGTTTTCTCAGGGTACTGTCATTTCCCCCATGCTTGCATTCTGCCATCACTCCATCTTTAGCTCACTTCACCCTAATCGGCGTTCAAGACCTTGCTATTAAGAGGCCATCATATCCTCTCAAATCAAACCATATCTTTCAAGTATTACAAAATCAGTCCTGATTAAGAAGACAATAAACTCTTGGTTACTGCATGGTATCACAACATGTACTTCAACAGCACCAGCTTCCAAAACATTTCTGAAGTCTTTTGCCACGACTCAAAATTACGAAAATGATGGGCGAAGCAAAAATGCAACTCACCAATGCCAAAACATTCCGGACTTAAGGAAACATCATCAACAGCAACATCGCCTTTTGTGGACAAACCTCTTCTTGCTTCAAACTGCAAGTGATATCTGCAACAGATTAGCTCAGTTAATACAGTTATGCTAATACAGCACAAAACAGAGAAATGTGGTAAATTGGTATTGGGGCACATAATCAGCCATTTCAAAACCACAAAATTTTTTGAGCCTTGCTATCTGCTGCTGGGTACATTTCCCATGTAGTAATTAGAATCAAGTTACTGCTCTACAATGCAGTCCCTGACTGTGTGCCACCTATGCAAAACAACATACTGTATCATAAATCACTTGTCGTACCTCCTCCTTCATCTTCCTGCCTTAACATAAAAAACAACAGCGTGCAAGAAAAACTGAAATGAAACTGTGGGTTACCAACTTATTCTCATTTTCCATAAGGAACACTTCTGACAACTAAAACCATAACGCCTGACCCCAATAAAATGATCCAGGTTAATTTTTATAAAAAAAAAAAAAGAACAGATTTAAATACTATCTGTTATGTGCAAATCAGTATTAAATATCGGTCGACATTTTCTCAGAACATATACAACTAAATATTGTTGCAACTACATATAGTCATAATTAGTATGATTTTAATTTCTCATTTTATTAGCTTTAACACAGGTGACACGAACACACACTGGAAGAAAAGATGCTTTACACATCTTGGCAAGCACCACTTCCATGAATGCACTTGAGTAAACTACTTATAATCTTGGAAGTGGCAAAATTACTCACACACTGTGTTTATTAATATTTAGTTTATTTTCATACGCAGTCTGAGATACGGGATGTATGATGTCCCATACATGGCAGTTGTATGTATGGTGTCCCATACATAATAACCGGCAACCCTAAATGGAACACAAGATGCAGTGCACCGAGCAACACCGGGCAACGTGCCAAGGAGGCAGAGGCCATAAGACTGGGAATGTTGCTGCATACCACAAGGACCAACACGATATCTCTCATGACTATGTGGCCTGGTTAAAAAAACAACATGCTTCTAAAATAATACGTGCCTGTGCAATAGTTAATGTGATTTAATTCAACTCAACGAGCGTGTACTCGACACATGGTCATTTTGGTAATTTCCTCTTTTCACCATTGTGAACATGTGTGAATAGGACTGCAGCATGCATCACTGTTGAGTCAAATTCAAAACTGAATTTAAGTACCAAAAAATTGGAGTGGATTGCTTTTGGTCTTAATTTTAAAATGAAAAAGTGCTGACCAAACTATGAACTGATGTTTGGCTGCAGCGACTATTCTATTTAGCATGTGGCTCTAATATTTGGTACACAACCTCCTGCAAATGTAAAAATTTAATAAAAAGTTTTTTTTTTTGGCAGGTTGTTGTTTGTGTTAATTTTTCACATGAGCATGTAACTATGATCAGCACATATGTAAATAGTTAACATAACATAAATTGTATATGCAGCTGCCCCAATCAGCTTGCCTGTATTTTCAGTGAGTTTCCATTTTACATTGTAGATTTAGTTATAGAGTAATTGATCATATGTTAGTTATAAATGGGGTGTTTCGAATAGTTTTCGAACAGATACTAATTTTTTCGAGTAATTTTCGAATACTGGTTTTTAGTTTTCAAATTGCAAAGATTGCATAATCTTGCATAAACAGAAACAAAAACCTACTTTTCATTCATAAATAAATGCATAAAAAGTTATTTTATTTACAAGAAAACCCTGAAGAGTCTTGTAAACCAACATAATGTGTTGCTTTGTACCAATACTTACAACAAAATGCTTTCTTCTTCTTTTATGCCGATATTTATGAGAAAACGAAAATATGCTTTTATGCTACACATGGTACGGGTGATGAAAGTTTAGTTTTTAGCTCACATTTTGTTAAAGTACAAAAAAAAATACTTTACACTTGTAGTTACAACGTAAGGCACACCATATAAATAATTAGTTCTTTGTTAACACATGTAAAAAAAAAATCACTTTGCACTATGACTGCAGAATGCACCACTAATAAATATTCAGCCATTTGCTGAAATTTGTTTTAAAAAATAAAAAAAATAAAAAAATAAATAAAAATTAGTTCTTTGCTGATGTTTTTAGGAAAACAAAAGAGAAAATTTATTACTTTTTTACTAGTACTTACTGCACAAGAATCAAGAAACCTTAAATGGTGTTTGGTATGGCTGTATGAAACAAAAAAAAATTTTCAGTTATTTTTAATTTTCATGTAAAATATTAACTGCTCGACATGAGCACGGAGAAGGGCTTCTCGACGAGCTGCGACTAAATTGCCACCTGTTCAGAAAATTCTCTCACCTTGCAATCTGAGTTACAGGAATGGGTAGGTAATGCCTTGCAACCTTAACACGTTGAGGGAATTGTTTGCTATGACTCCACCATTCTAAAGGGTCGTCGTGCCTGGAAATTATGACAACTCTTTTTGTATGCAAAAATAAATTTCGGTTATGTACGATTGACTGAAGTGTTAAAAAATTTTGTGAGGCTGGTAAACACATAATCGAGTATAGACAGAGCTTTATGTAACAAGTTGGTTAAAATTCAGTACCATATTTACTGGCATAATTCTAGCACCTTTTTTACAGGATTTTGGTGCAAAAAATTATAGTGCGTGAATTATGCAAGGAATCACCAAGACACATGCATGTAAACATTAAAATGGAGTCTACTGTAAGTAATCCCTCGCCAACCACGGGGGATAAATTTTTTTTAAAAAACACAGCACTTTATTTATTGATAATAGATATGAAGATACATATGCAAAATTAAATCACTCGTGTGCTGGGGCTAGCAGCAAAAACACTGCAGTGTGCACGTAGCTGGCCAAGCACCTAGATCTTTTGCAGCGCTGCTTGCTGCTATCGTTCGGCCCTAAATCCTCTCGGGCGAGTGGCGGCCAGCCACCCCCCACCACTGCCGCCGTTACAGGTACACGGTTCACTTTGTAACAGCAGCCCGGTGTTGGGAAAACATGACATGCATGTTAAACTCGGAAACAGTGAATGTTCGGCCTGCTTCTCTATTGGAGTGTTCCTCTGCATATGCAATTACCTGAAGTTTAAATGCTGCAGTTTGACTGGTATATTTTTTCCCATTATGCATTTGTACTACACAAAAATTAATATAAATGTAAACTATTCTCTTCACATTAAAAAAAACACTCACATAAAAATTAACTCCTTGACTGATTTTGTTTACATGTTTGCAGCACAGGTGCAGCAGTCAGAAATCAATAATGGGATCAGTGACCTTGTATCAGCGACCTGGCGCGGTCGAACAAAGCGCGTGCTGCACGGGTCCGTTAGCATCACATGCCTCGTTGCGAGAAACATGCTGCTTGAGATATGAAAGGAAAAGTTTTTTTCCTTAATTCGGTACCATGAAATTTGGGTACGTGAATTGTGCCAGGGCGAAAATTATGCCAGTAAATACAGTATTCAAAATTGCTCAAATACCTCGAAATTTCAACATCTGGTATTCGTTTATCGAATACTAACAATAATAATAATAACAACAATAATAATAATAATTTATTATTCGAAAATATTTGAATTTTCTATTATTTGCACACCCTTAGTTACAGACACATTAGGGGAAACAAACAGTGCTTCCGCTAGCCGTGGTTTGCTATCTTTCCATGTTCCCATTCTTGCTACATGGGAAATGCTTTTCTAACACAAACATTTTCAGTTACACTAACATCCCTGGAATTCTCTGCATAATTTTTAATAAATGATAGTACTTTTGCCTTCAAAAGTCTCTGCAAAAAGATAACCCAAGAATATTTTCAGCTAATTTCCTACAAGAAGCTTTTTTTAAAAGACTCATTTAGTTTCAAGGCCCTGATTGACAAACCTATTAATACTTAATGACTTTGCTGTTAATTCATGTACATTATTTTCAATATTCATTAAAGTATTTATGTATTTTATTATGTCTAAACTCAGACTAATTTAACTTTATTTCAATTTACTCTAATCAGTTAAATTTGCAGTTTGTCTAGAACATTGGACTCAACTTGAAGGAAGACTGACATACTACTAAATTAAAACCTAGTTTTACACAATAATGTAGTCCTGTAACTTGTACATATATATTTTTTGTGTATTCAGCACTTCAAGATCAAGCAAAATTCATTTGTCTTCTGTCTTGGTGGTGGGACATGCTGGCTAGTTCACAGCCACTTTTCGTCAGCTTGAACTTAGCAGACTCAGGGCCTACACGTGTGCTGCGGCTCAGGGAACCTTCAACCAACACCTTGTAATGTTGCTATCAGACGTTGCGAGTGCGACCAAGTCTGTGCCAGGAATTGAATCCTGGACTTCCAGTGTCAAGGCCTAGGAGCAAGCCTCGTAGGGATGTAACCCACGAGGGAACCAAACCCAGATGTCCCCAGAGGCGGGTGAGGCACACACCCCGATCCCAAGTCAAAAGTCCTCAAACACTGGACTCGGGAAGAGTGGATTCATCCCCTCCCCGGTCATACCACACATTGCCCCAGACCATCGTTTAAAGGAGGAGTGTCCCCAAGGATACTCCCTTCTACCCCAAGATCGTACGTTATGTACGCACCTAGACCCCGCACAGCACAATATGTAATTAACATATTTTCGTACCACCCGGTATTTGTGATCTCTCACAAAACTACACCAGCTAAGTCTTCAAATAGGCTAAGCCATAGGAAACTGGACAAGTCTTTTTAAACAAAGTTTGATGTAATATAAACATCTATAGACTGTTGTTATATACTATAATTAATTTGATGAAGTGCTGTCTTGCAAGGGATTAAAATCTTATGGATGTGTAATATACTTGTGTTCCTAAGCTTCATTTAAAGATTTGGGATATACAAACATTATTATCTTTATAAAAAATCATAAAGAAAAGATAACACTAGTATTTTTATTTATTTCACCATCCTGTTTGTTGTTAAAAATGTACATTACCTGGAAAAATTTTGATATAGTGATCACTGATCCCTATACATAACTTTGTGATTTAAAAAATCCACATTCCTATTCACACAGACATGAAATTTGAAATCTGTTAGGGCATTTTAAAGACAATTGAAAACTATGTACTTAATATTTGTTCATATTCATTTAATTTTTTCTCATATGGTAGGGCCTACAAGCAACTCTTGATTCTACGAGCCATCGCGGTTCCCGGGAAAAGGGTCATTATTTCAAGAGGGTCTATATTTCGAAAGTCGTTTTTTCAATAGGATCTCTATTCCAGGGGTTTTAGAACTGAGAGTCGACTGTATATGTTTTTATTATTTTAGAGTTTCAAATATATTATTTGTTTCAGCAATGATGCTTAAATTTTATGTACCATATTTGTGCTTGTATTTTTGTTGTGACCTTGTTGTTGTTTATGTTCTGACCTTGTTTTTAGATTAATATGTGAATAATGCACAATTGCAATATATGTAAAATTGCTTGTTTATTGTAGTCGACAAGTCCACGTCAGTTTGTACTGATAAAAAAAAGTATGCTAACAAACCAATCTGTCAATCAATAATTTTTTTTTTTAAAAAGGGAAAAATGTTATTACTTGTGTGAGATTTTCGGCAGGTGGTACTTGTGACGATGCCACCTGTTGCCTTTGTTCCCAAAGTTCCTCATCAGCAGAGTGACATGTTTCTCCTTGTGCTTGCTGGATTCCTCCACAAGGAATAGCTCCAGCGACCCGATGTGCGGCCCGAACTGGTGAGAGTAGAACCGCACCTGAAGCAACAGAACATTGATTGCTTCCACGCTACTATCACTTCTATGTATACAACTCTCCACTATCCACGCTGTTATTCTTTTGTTCCAGATGAGACGTAATGTTCTAGACCTGAGGGAAGGGAAACTCTTTGCTTGGAGGCCAAATCCAGATCTCAAGTTGTTTTGCAGGCCACACTATACATTTTTTTTGTAGAGTCGGTTACAGGGTCTGAGATACTCATGTCCTGGGACAATAGTTTACTGCATGCCTTTACAGCTTATGCCTTCGTTTCTGTAGCAATACTAGGAAGTGTAACCTCCAAGTCCAAATAATATGCAAGATATTTGTACTATAAATTTCCAAAATTATTTTGACAGAATATCATTATATCTCAAAAAACATTATAGAATACTAGTGCAACCTTGCAGCCTGTTATTTAAAAATGTTATGTGGGCCAGTGAGGGCCACTTTGGTTATGTTCAATAGCCATTTTCATTGTTCTTTAAGAAATATGTGTTGGGCCACTCAAGCCAGTCCATAAACAGCCAGTGAGCTACAGTTTCCCTATGGCTGTTCTAGACGCATGTACAGAGGTTCAGGCAGTAATATACGTCCAACATCTAACAAGTTTTACCAAGTGAAAATATTATGGGAAGATAAATTCGCTACAGTACAGAAGTTGGCAGAGCTACGCAATTTCTGGCCAGTCCATTATATCACTCTCTACCTTAACACCATTTTCATTTTTACATCCTCCAAATTGTAATTACTTATTCTTACAAACCTCATGGAAACCCTCTGTGCAGTATCAGGTTTCTCTTCTTGAAACTATTTGCAATAAAATTTTGTAATTCTACATACCAAAGTTACATTACTACATGCATAACTCTTGCAAAAAGTACAGTATTTCAATTAAAATAGAGATAACAACAAAGAAAAATTTTTTACCAAACAAATTTTTATGAAACTTGTATGCTTAGTAAAATAAGGAGCTTGATATGTTTACAGATTGACATTGATCATATCAAACCTGGGAGTAATAAAACTTACTTTACTTATATTTCCAGTCAGTGACCTCAAATTTAAGAGGACCTCCTACCTGGAGCAATTTTCCACGTTCAAGGTTGAGGAGTGCAGGAGTAATACAGGCGACACTGCCATGTGCATCATGTGCTCCATCACCGCTATGCACATGGATCTGTACTGGCATACAGTGTTTTTGTCATGATGTGTGTAACTATGGGAAGTTAAACGATGACCCAATCCTTTCATTGTTACAAAGTGTGTAGTAAGGTTCAATGTAGGAACCGATCCTGTCATAGTTTTAGTCATGTCCGGCTAGTATGTTTTAAGATATAGCTTGCAATTATAATTATACTAAACTGACGCGTGTCCAATTAGCTAAGGATGGATCACGGTCACGTGGCTTTGGTTGCACTTAGGCCAGTTGTGCTTTCAGGGTTTAATTATGGACATCTTGATGACGAGTGGTGGTTGGGTGCAGGTGGTTGATGATGGTGTAGTCTCGTTCTACCTGTCGGCCTGCTGTAGGGGAAGCTAAACCACCCAGCTGCTTGGCAGTGAGGCAAGGAACTCTTTGCTCCTCCTTTCTTGCGCCATCTCTCACCTTAAATGGCATAGCATGAGTTTGGCTGCTGAGAACTGGTTGTCGAGCACAGTGGACACGAGTGACCCTAGAATAGTGTTGCCCAGTGGCTGATAGCACGAGCCCGGTGCCTCAGAATTACCTCCGCCTTAGCGGGTGAACCAGAAACGTTGAAGCCGTGCGGGCTACCATTGCTACTACTGGGTGTGAGTTCCCAACCAAGGCCAGGCCGTAGCACCTAAGCAAATACTCCCGCCAGCACCCAGGTTCTCCGGTAGGAGTACAACTCAGGTGTACTGTCTCTCCCTGGGTGGAAAGTGTTTCTAGTGATTGGGGCTCTTCTATTTTATTCCTCCAGTACCTGTATACTTGGTAGGATTAAAATAGATGGCCATCTAATATGTGTGTATCAGAACTGGAGCCGCCTGATGGGAAGTCTCCAGTTATAGCTAGATCATAGTAACAATTTCCTGTTCTCAGTCAGCATAACTTGGCTCGAGGTTCTCCTAGCAGTTGGTTCAAAAGTACTCTACGAATGAGACTCGTAGTTAGAAGAAACAAAGCTGTGTTTATTAATCACTTAGTAAACACAGTGACTCATGCTATCCTGCCAAGTAGACGGGTGACTGGAAGTAAACCTACCGTAGCCAGGTGTAAGTGACCTGGTCTTAGGTTAGTTAGGGAAAGTGAAATAAAACTGGTAAAAATTGCTTACGACAAAACTATCTATAACCAGGTTGTCTGTAGGAGATGGTGAAGGTAGTGTGTGGTATGTCTCTAGTTACTCAAGAAGCTTCTGGTAACTTGGTAATTTGATTGGTGTCACTGGAGCATCTGGTTGAGGGTGCTGCAGAGCTCTAACGGTGATGGCAATGGTAGCAGCTGCTGGTAACTGCTCAAGTCTATTGACATCAATGCTGGTAGCCGCTGGTGGCTGCCGAAGACTGTTGAGCAAAGTCCAAGGTAGGCAGCCTCGGATGGCTGCCGAAGACTGTTCAACAACGTCCAAGGTAGACAGCCTCGGGTGGTTCTTGACTTGTCGATGCCTCTGGATGGCTGCTGAAGAGTGTTGGACTGTTGGTGGCAGCCTCTGGAAGGGCTGCTGCAGATCTACTAGTAGTCGGAGGGCCCTGGCACTGGAAGTGGTGGATCGAGCTCGAAGACTTGCAGGAACAACTCGCGAGGTCCGCAGCGCACAGACTTATATAGTCAGGGTAGCACGTGTCGCGGCGGCCGCGGGGAGGGCATGTGATGTCCCTCTGCTGCGAG
The DNA here is from genome assembly GCA_029891345.1 of Dryococelus australis. NCBI lineage: Eukaryota > Metazoa > Arthropoda > Insecta > Phasmatodea > Phasmatidae > Dryococelus > Dryococelus australis. The sequence continues at coordinate 136,174,846 of CM057000.1, forward strand.
GCCAGAGAGGGGGTAGCACCCTCTAGTAATCTCTCGGCCTTCGCGTAACTACGGTGGTAGTCGGGCATGCCCCAAGGTGGCTGATGGCTGGTAGACTCTCAGCGAGGGGGACCGCCGCTTGCTTGCGCAACCCCTTGTATCCACGTGTCCTACTGCCCTCCAGGATTGTGGCAGGCTGCGACTTCCGTGTATGGGTTGGCACGGGGTTTGACTCACTCGGGTATAGAAGAAGGTATACTAGGTTTGCAGTGAGATGAGTCGTAATCGTAATTAAATAGTTGATAGAAGCAGCACGCATCAAAACACACTACTAATTGCAACTGTATACGTGCATGTGTGTATTTTGATATACAACACTACCAGAGTGACCACTCAGCTGCAAAATAAATTCTTCAACATTGTAAAGGCTATTCACGGTAACATGAGCACTTTTGAAAGCTCTCTCATTTGGAATAATGGTCAATTAATATATTTTATTGCAACATAGATGTTAATTTCCGAGTGCGGTGGAATATACATACAATTTTTATTATTTACATGTAAATATTTATTTTAAAAAGGTGTTTAAATAATAAGGAAAAAGTAACTAGGGCCTCAACAAAAGTGCTCACTTTACAGTGAACAGCCTATAATAGAATATTTGTGCAGGGAACCAGTCAGTTTGCGGAAAAATGTTGTTTGGTCCTTTATTTTTTAAGGAAATCTGGAAGATTATTGTATTCAAATGCTTAAACCAACATTCATGCCACTTTTGTCAGGTCACTCATTGTTAAGAGTGATTTACATTGTTGGAAATTATGTTTATAAGTAGTAAAAAACACATATACAATAATTATTATTTTCTTTTAGTGGCAATCTTTTTGTGGAGTTTTTATGATTTTGATTATTTTTCAGATTAACTCTCTTGTTCAAGGTTCGGTTGATCAAGAGGTCACATACGAAGATAAAAGGCTTAATGGAAGAATAACAAAACAACATAGCTGTTAAAAACATGTGAGACTGTTTCAAAAAGAGAATTAATGAAATTGGATGATGAGGGGCAAGGATATGTAATGGCTATGTACTAAATGGATTGGATACTAAAGCTACGATAAAAATTGTGTGTCTGGAAAATCCTGTTTTAGGAAATTAAAATATTATATCTAACTTACATTAGTTATAATTTAATAAAATTTGGTAGTGGAAATGTAGGGGATTAAAAACCCTTGGGAAAAAACTTACTGATAGAGACAGAAGAGAGTGAGATAAAGGGATGCACCGAAAAAGCAAAGCTTCTAGACACGAGATTTGTTACAAACACGTATGATTTGCTGAGTAACTATAATTCATGCCATACCATCGACATGTTAAAACCATTTTTAAATTATTTTCATTTTTAAGTGATAGATTTATAAAATTCACTAACATAAAACTTGCCTAAGCCTGAATGCGCAGGCTTCTCGAGCAACGTAAATTTTGAGGCACTACGGAACTGTTAAAATTAAATTTTTCAAACTAACACTAGATAGTAAAATTGCAAAACGTATTATAAACTCACGACACAACTATTGTAGTATGGAGAGGACATGTTGCTGCAGAATGATGGTGGTGGGTTGAAGGTCGCACTTCTCATTCTTGCTTCGTCACCCATCTTCTTACCCTTCACTGACATTCCTACGTACACGTACACTCCTGGAAAAAGAGCAGACTTGTTGCTTGCACCTACAGTTGCTGTTCATCAAAACATTGTGCATCTGCGTGGAAAATGCATTCATCTGACTTTTGTGTGTGGTATCTGTCCACGAATACCACCATGTGAGTACTTGTGTACCACCTTGTGAGTACTTGTGTACCACCTTGTGAGTACTTGTGTACCACCATGTGAGTACTTGTGTACCACCTTGTGAGTACTTGTGTACTACCTTGTGAGTACTTGTGTACCACCATGTGAGTACATGTGTATCACCTTGTGAGTACTTGTGTACCACCTTGTGAGTACTTGTGTACCACCTTGTGAGTACTTGTGTACCACCATGTGAGTACTTGTGTACTACCTTGTGAGTACTTGTGTACCACCTTGTGAGTACTTGTGTACTACCATGTGAGTACTTGTGTACCACCTTGTGAGTACTTGTGTACTACCATGTGAGTACTTGTGTACCACCTTGTGAGTACTTGTGTACCACCTTGTGAGTACTTGTGCATTCTGTCTACTTTTCATAAGTAACTGGTAACCTATCAGGCTATTCCCAACTTAAAACATTAATTATTTTACACTGAAATGAAATTCCATTCAACTTATAGACATTACTTACATATACTGTTCCCTTGTGTAAAAAAATGATATAGCATATTTTTTTGTATTATGGCACACAACTTTAATGTTACTGGGACACACAAATAAATAATAAAATATAAAAAACATGACAAAAAATTTAACAAGGTGACTGAAAGTTCAAGTCTTATTTTATTTTAAGGTATGCTCTGCAAAACATATTTTACAAAATATCATAAACTGCTACGAATAAAAAATATGCAAAAATGTCCTTATTTTGAGCGATTTTTTTAAAATTTTCCAAAACATTTCATAGCACGATTTTAAAGATTAATTGAAGTAACTCGTGTTTTCTTTCAATCATGTCATTTCGGTAAGTGAGTTGGTTTTTATTATTTGTACATCCCAAAAATATTAAAACTGCAGTTTTGACAGGCCACCATGTAAAAAAAAAATGGAGTCTAACAATGTTTTACGTGAGGGAATAATAAGTAATGTCTACAAGTTAAGCAACATTTCATATGGAAATAAAATAATGAATTTTTTGGTGACCAGAGCATCTCGGTTACTTTTAACAATATTGCTTTCACACAAAGAGCACGTTGTGTTCTTTAGAGAGAAGAACCGCATTACCAGTAGTAGGAGGTAATTAATAATAGTCTTATGTTTTTGTACCCTATAAATCTTTGTTTGCCTGAAATTTTCAGAGTATTAATAATTTGACCAAAAATGATCTGTAGAAATGTGGCTCAGGTAAAACTGCAAAGTGCTTTCTGTTTAAAAGCAATACTGTGAATGTGAAAAGTGGCCAAGACACACCTGGCATCGTTTAACATGTAAAACCCTATTCTTTCACTCGGTTCATCCCGCACTTGGCAGCTGTGTTAACATCTTACACAATTTTTGTGAAGTACTTGCTTTACATAATAACAGAACATTCATTTTAAATTTAAAATGGTAACAATTGACTTATTTTTACCTATAAATAAATACATTACTCAAAATAGTAATTTTTATTATTTAGATTTCCATTCTCTACTGTATCAGTTACTTTGAAATTGTTCCATCACCTGTGATGTTTCACTGAACAATGTTAAGCAGGCAGTTATTTAAAACTTTTGCACTCAAAGTAACATAATCAAAAATTCATTAATGGAATCCATTAAATCATAATGTTGGATACTACCACGTACAAGGAAATGAAGATTATTCAAAGTATTATGTGTGTACAATAATAACTATCCGTACAACCAACAAACTGTTACAATACTCATCATATTTTCCTAAGGATATTTGTATAAAACATTACAATTAACAATTTATATTTTGTCAGCCGAAATACAAATTTGTATCAAAATTAAATGACAAGCACTATAGGTTTACTTAGGCATCAAGTAATTTTACTGGCTAAAACTTGGGAGAAGCTGTAACTAAAATAGATAAACAATATGAAATGAAGAGTTAAGAGCCTTACGCAAGATATGTGCTTAGTACGCTTACGCAAATTAGGTATACATTCTATATTGTGCCAGGATTTTATATATTAAATATACATTGATAGAAACATATTGATTTGTAGAAAAGTTTATTATGGGTGTTCGGTCACATCTTACAAGTTCTACAAATAGTGTAACTACTATAATTATTTTTCTCTTTTTAGTGCATTTATAAATAAAAGCTTGGTTTTGAAAAGTTTTTTTTTACAGTTATTTTATCTTTCACTTTTTAGTTTCACCAATTTTTTTGTTGTGATATTATGTAGCAACGCACATTTTGCGACAAGCTTGATATTTGTTAATGTGCCTTGCTACATAATTGCTATATACCCTGGTCACAATCCACAACCAAATTACTCATCGAGACAAGTCCAATGAGGCCAAACTTGATACGTTTACTATGTGAGGAGAGAAATTAATTTAAATCAGCTTTTCGAAGACATCGAAGATTCTCATAAACTTTCACTAACATACTAAAACATTTATGCAAAATGCATTAGTTACGTAATATGAAAAACCAGCATTAATACACTAGATAACGACTCGACTGAACTCTGAGCGTGCAAGTGTGCGCGAGCACAGCTGATCGGACACACCAAGCCACTCTTTCTGATCGAGGCAGGCTTGTGCCACCCACACAAGGGCGACAGTCAAAGAAAGGGAGGTCTGGCAACATTGCTACCGCAATCTCAATTGGATAACAGGAAGTGGTTTAAAATTGACTTGCAAGATTTGCACTAAACACACCCACCCACATACATACCAGTGAAGTTAAACAAAAGCTTGTAAAAATATTTGCTTAAACTCATTTCAGGAGAAATATAGTCTGCTTATTTATTTGAAGTACAAACCCATCAATCTTGGTGATTCTCTTATAAGGTGCTAACACATGTTCACTGCCTGCACTGTAATGGCACAATCATTTTCACTTATCAATTTTGCTTGCTGCATACATGTCACCATTTCCATTGTAGGCGATTGTAAAATATTCCAAAAATAAAAGATTGAAACTAGTACTTCATCCAAAACTTCAACAATCTGCAACCAGGAGTGGACAGGCCAGGATCGGGGGGGGTTAGAAACCCCTCTGACGCCCTCACAGACATAGGACCCCTATACATGCTTAAAATAAAGAACACAATTTACAGGGAAGGTTTAAGAGTCTGTGAGAGTGAATTTAAGAGTTATGGAATAAGAGATTCACAGAAGGAAAGTAGCGCAATGAGTTAAGTTTGGATACATTTTAAACTTTAACTTAGTATATTATTTCCAGAAGCCCTGGATAAACATAAAGACACTATTGAGGCCTAAATTGGAATATTTTTGTCTTGAGATACTCCATATTTTCATACCCCCTAGCAGCTCCTTACACCTTCCCCGAAAATAATCTCATGATGTCTGGACCCACCCCTGTTTTCAACCCCGGCTCCTACCCCTCCAATCCACCCTTGTCTGCAACTCATTTTCTTCAAGACACTTATGTATATAAATCAATAGGGATGTGCGAGTACTCGAAATTTCGAGTACGATCTCGAGCTTTGAAATTACTTGATTCGAGATTGTATCATTTTCTCAAGCTCGAAAAATTCAAGTTTTTTGGGGGGAAAAGGGCATATTGCAACTTCATCCTGAAGAATACAAGAAAGAAAGCCTCATTTTATATGCATCATAAAATAAGCGACTACTGACCAGATGGCAGGCAAAGTTTGGGAATTTTCCAATGGTACATATACCAAATTATTATCACTTTGTGTGCACTCAGTAACATTCGCATACGTGACATAAAATAAACGACTACTGGCCAGATGGCAGGCAAAGTTTGGGTGCATATACCAAATTATTATCACTTCGTGTGCACTCAGTAACATTCGCATACGTGACAGAAAATGTGAGGATTACCTATTTCTAGAGTCCTGGAAAATACACAAATGCAAAATACCATTATAAAATCTGAAAAGTTGCACTATTCACTATAAGAAGCTAAATTGTTGTGATTTAGCGATAAATGAGAAAAACTTCTGCAAATGCACCAAATTCTTCGCAAATGTCTTTCACTGCGTTAATTTTCAACGTAAATAAAAGATTGATCTTTTTTTAATTAAAAATACTTTCAGACGGTCTTTGTATTGACTGTAACATAAGCAATTGCTTTTTTCGGACGTCAAAGATATGAGACATTCACCACATTGTCGAACCTAGCGCTAGCAGTGTCGCTTTTGATGAAAAACGGGTACGTAATGAATGCGTGCATAGCGAAACGGTTCAATGTCATTGTGTAACGTGTCATGTTTGATCGTCTTCCACATGAATATGTGTAAGAAATGACGCAATTTTGCGATTTTATTTTGTGTTGTGTAGGAACATCTTCGACGTGTAACCGTGAAGCCAATAGAGCGTATTTATTTTGTGTCGTGTACGTAAAGTCTTCCGCCAATAGAATTAAAGGAGCACAGAAAAATGAGTATTTGTTTGAAAATATAATTTCCGAAAGTAGTAGATGTAAACAAGTAACTTTAGTTGTGTATAGTGTGTTAAGAGAAGTCAATAGGCCTATGTAAAGTAAAAAGTAAAAAACGTATTTTATTGTTCATTAGAATAATACTACAATGCTGTTTGAATTGAATAATTAATTTCCCCCACTGTAATTCTTTTTCCTGGGATTTATTATTAGACAGTAAGCTTACATGTTGATGTTATTACTGTACAATATTAAATTTTAAAATTTTATATGGGAATAATTTAATGAGCACTTTATAATATGGTCCAGGAAATTCATTAAACTGTATTGTTTTAATACTCTTAATTAATAAGAAAATGCTGTAATTGTTTCATGTCCATTTGTGTGAAGTGTGCAGCTAGTAGTTTTATATTGACAGTGTTATTAATAATTGTAGAAACTCGCTCGAGTTTGACTGAAAGATCAAAGCTTTTTTAAATACTCGGCTCAAGCTCGACTCGAACAAAATATTAGTGCTCGCACATCCCTACAAATCAATTTCAAAAGTATGACTTTTTTTTATATCAAAGAATGCTAAATATTTGAGAGAGGAGCATGAAACGTGGTACAAATGTGCAATTGAAATTTAGTGAGGGAAGAAGAGAAGTGTGAAGAGATATCATGAAAACCATAACAATCAAGAAGGATGGGGTACACGTCCAGAATGAAAAGGCTTGGGAATGAAATAGGAGTGATGGCATGTGTCTATGAAAAAGGTATAGGTAATAAAATTATCAGTTCAGGAATTGCAAAGGGGTTTCCAAAACGAGCATGAGGGTCGGGTAGAGGAGTTGTGGAAATGTATATGGTCAAGTCAGGTGAGGTACTTGCAAAGAAGAAACAACATAGCTTACAGGTTATATGCCTCATGAATTGCAAAAAGGCACATAAAATAATAATGGTATTAATGTGTAAGGGTGTGTGGGAAAGGGAAAGAGAGGAAGGTTCCATAAAATGGCACAATGTGAAAAAAAATTATTTCAATACTTTGATTAAAAATATTGTACTGACGCATGACACATTCCTGGGCTTTTCAGATGCGTACTCTACTAAACGACTTCGTCCCATCTTGGATCGCAATACTCCTAATGGGGCAGGTCAAGCATAACAAACAGTACTTGAAGTGGTGCACGTGCCTACAGAGTACATTGGCATGGTCGAAGCTACTACAGACACGTGCACCAAGATTGTACTTTTCATCCAGATTCGTCAAGAAGCTGTCACGTCAACAACACTCTCTGAAGATCATACTGTCTACCGAGCCACCGGCACACTCCAGCGAAGGTTGCGCCTGTTCCACAGTGTGCCACTGGAGGGCAACACGCATTATACTAGAGCAGCTCAGCCTCCAGGAGATCACAGGAGATAAGAAATGAAAGGCACCTCTTCACCAGCAAGAATTTTCAACCCACAAGAAGCGAGGCTAGTTTCCCCCTCACCCTTCTGAGTCCCAACAAGCGTCAGAATTTAGCATAAAAAGCCAGCATAACCCTGGCTCAAGGCAGTAGCTACAACTCCCCTGCTGTAATGGCAGGAGGTGACCGCTAGAGGTAAGAGCTCGCAAACCCTCCACCACCACTTGCCAAAACCAAAGACTACCTTCAGGGTGCTCCAGCCACTAGGTCATCGCAGAGAGCCCACCGCTGTTATGGCCAGGATCTCTTTGTGCTGGTCACGTCAACAACCAAAGGTTCGCAACCTCTTCTGCAGCCTCCAGCACCACAGAACCAGCAACTCATGGTAGCCGCCGCCAGCCAGAGGGTACTACAGACGTCCCTCTCACCAACCTCCCCCTCGCTCCTTGGTTAACCCCTTTAGGCAACGGTCACAATGACGTCCCTTCCAAACAACCCCTTTTGCTCACCTTCTAGTGAAGCAACTTACAATTTCACTTCTGGTGATTGACTCCTCACTAGGTTCTTTCAGAACACAGCAATATTAAGTCAGGTTAATTTTTAAATAAATTAATCTTTTTCTTACATAAGAATAATTGCCCGGGTAACATTTAGCTCTACACCCAGGTCACCTTTGCCTGGCGATTAAGAATCGGGTCAACTTCTGTTAATCATTTTTATAATATGACGCCGTTGGGTGAGACACAAGACGAACAATGACACAAATACTTACTGGTAATTTGGGCGCCAGCGGTGCTTCCCAATCACCGCACTATTGAGACTCAGGGTTCTCAGGGATGTTGTGAGTTCTGCGTGTCCGGCTCACCCATGCGTACTTACAAACACGTTGGCAATACTAAACTTTTAATAAAATCACTGAAATAAACTATTTATAAAACATATGTGGCTAGGACACTGTCACTACTGAATTAAAAATCGAGTTCACTGTAGACTTGTTTTTATTGATATTGTTTATACACATCAACGCGCCAATGAAATGGTTATCTCGGTTATGACTAGCCAATTCCTCTCGGGTGCTCCCCAATCCGTAATTAACCTAGCACACGCCTAAATGGATGATCTCACCGAGGTGCGTGAAAGCACAGCCTTCACAAGGGAAGAGGGCCGATAGCTGCTAGGGTGGACTGACGGTTTTTCCCTGAAGACAGGACACTGTGAATTACAAATGAATACCCTTTATACACATTAACACGAGTGATTACTCGGCATCACTAACACAAACTCGTCGAGGCTCGCCCTCCAGCACGTGGTTAGTGTGGTGACGGCCTATACACAGAGCCGGATAGGACGGGAGTAATTGCACCGTACACTAATTACACAATTACATAGACCCTTGAATGATACATGAAATAAGATGGGACATGAGATGATTATTCACAGTAAACACACACATGTGTGAAAACAGCTTAGGTGGCGCGGATGCTGCTGGATGAAGTTCGTAGCAGACCACGTGGTGCAGGTGAAATTCCAATATCTCTGCATGGAAACAGCAAACTAAATCCAGATAAATTATTATTCGTGTTTGGCAAATGGTTCTCTTTACGATCAGCTTTGTTATAGGCTTGTAACATGCCTGATAGTGGTAAAATCAAACATTACTGTGACAGCGTGGTCAAGTACAAAAAGCATCAATTTACGTGAAAAATACATTAAACCATGAATGAAAAATACATAGAACACTGAACTAAATGATTGCACATAAAATGTTATATAAATAAGCTCTTAATACGCAATGATGGCGTATACAAAGACTTGGCCTCAGTCGGCCACGTGGTTATACATGATGTTGCCGTAAAATATTCAAACCCGAAAATTACCCTCAAATACACACAGAAAAATAAAGCTCTTAAAATTGTGTGTAACAATTATGTAGAAGTTTCAATGAAATGCCATAAACATAGGCAGATGGTGTCGGATTCAAAATGCGCGGGTCGCGTGACCTCTCTGATATCTTTCTCCTCCTTCTCCTCGATTAAGTTAAAAATGACACAAGGGCGTAAGAAATTAGTAAAGCAGGAGCATAATGCTGGGGAAAATGTCTGGCAAAAAAATATGCAAGCAAAGATAAACCTGTAAACTACATGGACTATGGAAACCTACATCAGTGAACAAAAGTTGTAGTGCGCATGTGACAGTGTTTTACCTCACCAGCTCTCCCCGACAGACTGTCCAGATACAAGCGTTGCATGGACCTATCATGGCCGCCTACGGGCTTCACATAAGCGGAAGTGCTATGCACGCCGAGTGAAATATTTTATAGTGAAAATAAAATGGCACAAATTAAAGTAGACATTGTTTTAAATTTTTAAAATTTTGTTATGAATTTAAATATTATTTTAATATCTCTTTGTGATGGCGTTCATGACAGAATATTAAGTTTTCTTACTCTCAGCACCACAGGCACTTTGAATATTCATAACCAAACAATTAAAATTAATACAAGCACTTTAAAACATTTTAAGACATATTAAACACTGTAAAAACAATATAACACATTTTACCCTGAAATTAACATTTATAGGAAAGTTCAAAATTGTCGGCCTCTTTGCGCACATGCGGTACACGTGACACGTGAGCGCCGTCATGGGCTCTAGCGCCGCTGGCTGTTAGCCGGCGTCAAATATTAGGAGGGTGCAGAACCATGTGTTCAAATACGTATTCAATAAAACGTATTATTCATAACCTAACTTTGCTTATTAGAGTTGTCACTTCTTGTTTGAAACTAATGTTAGACCTTTAAGAGAAGTGAGATCTTAGACTATGAGGAAAATCCGGCTGATTGCGTAAAGACCACTAAAGTAAGTCCACACAGATTAAGAGGCAAACAGAGTTCTGCAAGCTTGGTAGATCTTCGGGAGCGCCCAAAACAATCCTAGAAACTCCTCCACACCTGGAATCTAGCTATTTAAGCATTTCCTTTTTCCACCAATGCTTGCAAAGGCCAGATTGGAGAAAGAAGTGCTTTAGTCCACACAACTGACTGTGGATACCACACCTAAACATTTCCGCATAAAATGACATGAGATTATCCTAAGCTCTGTCCACCACTTCAATGGGCCTGAAGTTCCATCCACCGCTTTCCAAGGCCGGACACAGAACGCAGCATGGATATCACGTCGTAAAGTGTGTGTTCAGCAATACACATTAGGACACGTATATATCCTGGTTTAGCTTCAGAGCAGTTGGTATTTTAACTTTTGTACTCAAGCTGTACTCCCGTCTAGGAGGAGTTAAGAAACGGCTGAAAAGTGAATTAAAAGACATCATAGATGAAATTGCTAAATTACCCCCTTTGGAATCTGCTAGTAATACGCCGCTGTTCCCATCCCTAACTATACTACCAGGTAAAAAGCATCTGGCTACAGAGACAATTCAAAGGTATGGAGATACCATCTTAGGCCTTGACTGGTATTGGATAGAGACCTACTTACAGGAGACCCCTCCCCTAATCAACGAGAGCTACCACAACAACCTCAGCATCACTTTGATGCAGCCAGCACTGGCCGCTGTTCTGCCACCAGACATCGCAGCAGACCAGCCAGCCAGAAGGAGCACACCTCGTCCCTCCAACAACAAGGTACTGTCTCAGCAAAGCATTGTATGTATAACTCCTGATTTCGTGCCTACCCGAAAGCCCACCAGGCCTAATTTGTACACCAGCCGGGGACCTTAACATTCATAAGGCCCCTGCCTTACTCTGATACCCCTCACGATTCTGGCCTCACGATTGTTGAACTCAATTAAAGTAATCAAAGCTAAACTGTCCTATAAGAAGACCTACAGTGTTATTTTTGACATAGAGATTCATATCCCTAGTTGGTCAAGAGCAGATGTAAACAAACCCTAAGTATAAATTTCAGCCCCCAGCATGGAGAACCCATCCTGGTCTGGCTTTAGTGATAAATTCAAGTGTGTCAAGTGACATCCCGCTTGAGGACTTTAACCTTCTATTATCCCCAGGGCTTGCGTTCGACCCTCGACGGTAGATAGGTCATATTAAAGTGAGAGGTCAGGTACAATTTGTAAACAGAATTACAACCAGGCTTCAGTTCATAACATTCAACAATATTACTTTCATAAATAAAATAACTATCATAATATACAAAATATTTTTTAAGAAAACAATTTGTAAAGAATGCACTTTTTAAAATGTTTTATAAGATGGGAGACTTTGGTGCATAATTTTAACATACATTTTCAGTATTTGTTTCTACTGCCCATTAGTTAAAACATTTTCACACAGTTCACAGATGAAACATCAATTAATGTTTATACCCTGCACACAATTCATGAGCCCAGTCATTTAACCTATCGAAAATAAGCATCTTCATTAAATGTTAATTATGGGAGGTAACATACAACAGAATAGCATTGCTTCTGTTTCAAAATCGGTACCGTCTAATGCTCTGGAATAAGTGGCACCATTAAGGAGATTTACAGCTCTGTATTTGAAAGTGCATCGTTTTTCGCTTATTTGGTTATGATTTTGCATGTTACTATTTTTTATGGTGTACTGGGCATGGCTAATTGCTAGTTTTTCTCTTAATTCATTTTTATACCTTTCGCATACCTACTGAAACTGAGAAGAGAAAGTACAAAAACACACCTGTGGCATTTTTGTAGGTGTTGTCAAAGCTTGGTCCAGTGCCTGGGTTAGGCGTGGGTCCCTGGTTCCCCTGCCACTGGAGCGACGTCCTGTCCGTGTTGTGCCAACCACACCAGCCATCTTGAAAGTCGCAGCGCCCCTGCTTTGGGATCTTGTCTGCACAAGAATTATAAACAGTGATATACACACATGATAATAAATTGCTGTGTTAAAGGCGTCAATTTTTTTTGTGATCTGGACAGTCAATGACATGACAACAGTGCCAAGTCTGCAAAACATGTATTTCAGGTTTTGGTATAACATCCACTTGGGTAGTCTTTATTATAATAGAGGTACGGGGTTATCCTGAACTCCATATACAAAATTTGTGAAATGATGTGCTATGGAAAATGGAGAAGAAAACATAATACTGTTACGCGCTTGCTGCTTCTCCCGGCCCTCACGAGCGAGCGAAGAGGACAGAGAGTCATTATGTGATAGCAACAGCGGAGGCAAGTCAATGGTGGGCATCAAATTACAGATGCGCGCCACTGATCCTGGTTGTATTGTTTTCTGCGTTTATCTGAAGAATGCTTTGGATTACTGACATTCTCTCAGCGCAACTCAGGGTGTGTTGAATCTTCAAGATGGTCAGAGCAGCACTACAAATATTGCGACAGGCCTCTGGGCCAGGAGTTGAGTTGAGTGGAGTTGATGAGTGAACGTGCGGCCAAGTTACGAGCAATAGAAGACGAGCTGCAAGAGAAGTGACCAGTGGAAGGGAAGTCTACAACTGTGAGAATATCAAGCAGTGGAGTGTGCGGCTGACAGGCTGGACTATTGGACTTGATGCGTGAGTGAAAGACATTATAAATGATGGCAACAGGTAGACTGAACTCATGTTAACACTGCGTATGAGTTAGTTGATTGTAACTAACAGAGACAATTAAGAAAGATGTTAATTAGAATTGAAATAGACAAATATTGCGCCCACTGTTAAATAAAAGAGAGTAAAAGTGGAGACAGATAATTTATTGCTGTAAATAATAGTACAGTGATAAAATAGAAGTCAAATTTATTTTCTTTTATTTTTTTTATTAAGACCTCCATCCCTCAAAAACTCAGATATTCCCCTCAGGCATCCTCACATTTAACAATATGACCTAACATGATTATTAAGAGAGATGGGCACCCTCGAAAATTGGGAATTAAAAAAAGTTATTTGAATGATGTTAGAAACTACACGAGATGAAACAAGTTCGTGAATAGTGTTGGCCTGATTTAATATCTGCCATATGTGAACAGGTGGGTAACAACGTCACCCATCAGAAGGAACAGATACACATCTATAGAAATTATAGTATTATGTACAAGATTATTTTACGTTGACAAAATTCCTTTTTGCAGCCATTTTAAAGTTACTATGTGTTGTATTGTTGAGAAATAACTACAGCTTTCTATTTTTAAAATTTTTAGAATTTATAAATTTCCTGTACTACTCTAAATATGTTGTTAAATTTGATACTATAGCACTCAACATCTTAAGATATTCTAACTTATTCATAAAACCTTTGTTAGTTTTTTCTCAGAATACTTCTTACCCACATAGCAAATCAAGCTTGAAACAAGCTTGCCATGACAATCCTGTAAGCTTAAATCAAGCTTGTTGTAGTCACCACATGGCAAGCTTGCATCAAGCCTGCCCCGGCTAGCTTGAGCCAAGCCTGCCCACGTAGAACAGCTTGCCACACATTTTCAAAGCCAAAATATAATTATGTTTCACCCCAAATAATATTGATTAGTTTACCATATTCATATGTTATCTTTAGCATTTTTTCACAGTTATTAAATATCTCTGAAAGAACCTGGAATCGAACTCACAAACCTCTAGTTCTCAGTCTAGAATGCTAACAACTACTCTTCTATGTATTCATGTAAAATGGAATTATTTTACGTGTTATGTTTTGCAAGAGTTCTAAAGCTAATCAATTAATACAAATTCATATGAATATTTCCCGTTGTTTGCCATCACTTTTGATTTTAAGATTCTTATATATATATAATATATATATATATATATATATATATATATATATATATATATATATATATATATATATATATATATATATATATATATATATATATATATATATATTAGTGTAAAAGAAAAGATAACCTTACATTATCATGACATTAGGTATCCAATTAATACTCTACATGAAACATACTATTTATGAATGTATAATTACCTAATTTAAATGGCTTGCTACCCACGCAAACAACAAATTCAAATACAGACTATAGATTAGCCCATATAAAGAGGCTATTAAGCATCTGATCCGCATAGTCCCTCCCTAGCAGCGACAAGTTAAATTCAAGCCGTTGGCAAGTTTGCCGAAGGCAAGTAATCACAAGGCCTTCAAATCTGGCCTTGAGGCAAGCTTGAATCAAACTTGTAACACAAAGCTTGCACAGCAAGTCTAAATAGTGTTTATTAGTAAGCTTGCAGCAAGCTTGCATGCTATGTGGGTATGTTGAGGTATGAAACACCATTGTGAATGTAGCTCTGTGTAACCCACATTTTTTAGTACAGGATAGGTAATATAGTAATAGTAGGGTTCATTTTAAATTATAGAATTTTTGTATACTATAATAAACTCTCTACAGTGCATTGAAGACTGCTGTAAATTATAGTATAAACACTATGATCCTGGTTGTCTAACAGGTATGCTACTTGTCAGTCCCGTCATTGCAACCCTAATTTCGTAATGTTGTGTTATTATCTGCCAAATGTCCAGACAGAAAACAAGCCAGCAGAGCAATGAGATTTTTAATATAGTGGTAATATGTATTGGTTTATGAAGAATTTATGGTAAAAAATCTTTCTCTAGTAAAATTTTCTGTGCATGTCACTTTCAAACTCTACCTAGAGTGTACAAAGTATGTACTTCTTGAAACTCGTTAGAATAAGCGTCATCTCAAGCAGCCGTTAAATTTTCTAGATGTACAAGGCGAGTGTGAGTGTGATTTAATTTGGAAGTTAGTGTGCATATCAACAGAAAAAAAATTGGTTTACTGCTAGGTATTATAAAAATTATTAAGGTAAATTCCAGTCCAGTAATTAATTAGTGCTCAGAAGATTCCAGGGACTAAAAATATTTAAAGGTGAACTCTAGCTTCAAATAACAGTGAATGGCAATTTCAAACCTACTTGTAAAATATATGACTATACTCCACTCACGGTAGCATTAATTTTTCTGAGGCCATGTCTCAATTGTCAGAGAGAGCACAAAGTTGTTCACTCGCTGGAGCTCTCTCGCACTCTCTAACCACATGCTATAGCCTATTTGTTTTAAATGTTTCAGTATTTGAATACGTTATAGTAGCCTTCTGGGCCAAAACTACTTCACATTTTACCTATAGGTGAATAATTCCCACTGTTTTAATCAACAAAATAACTTACATAACACATATTTAGCTATAAAAATATAAATAAGGATTTCTGACAAAGTCTCCTATTTTTGTCATTTTGCTGCAACATAACGGCAATACATAAAACAAAAATAGTAGTATTTTATGTGCCAACAATTATTCTGGTAGTGTTGTCCATATTTGTGAACAAGTTGAACAAATATAAATAATTTCCAATAGCTATGATTGTGACTTTAGCTTAACATTGTTCTTTTTGGGATCAGCTGTCTGCATGACACAGAGAGAAACGAGAGAATGGTTGTTTCAATTTCACAGAACAAGAGAGTGTGAGAGCATGAATCAGTGTTCTCGCCAGGTTGTGCTGCAAAGAGTGGTTTCTCAAAACAAAATTCTGTAAGTTGAGACGCAACGTTTAGCCCTGCTTAACTTTCAGGATATTCCTCCGCCTCATGTAAGCAAAGCTTAACTTAGTAAGGATTTATTGTACTACAGTTAGAAGGCTCAATGCTTTAAGTTTGGCAACTAAACATTTTCGCTGCCCTGTGAACTAATGTCTCGTGTGAACCAAATTTCCCCCGTTTTGTATGTAAATAAATGGGATAATCGCAATCTTCATAAAATAAATATAATTGTGTAAAATCATCCTATTTATGTTGTTAGAACCTACGTAAAGAATAGTTTGTTCTTAGCACTAAGAATAACAATATTACAGAATATGTCTACATGTTCTTTAATATTCTGTCATAAAATTGGTCTGAGCAAATTACTGGCTTACACAATTTATTAACTCATTTAAATATGAAACTGAATAGAAAAAAAATTGGGAAAATGGTCATAAAACTATTATTTTTAGAGCTATCCTGTGCAACGTGAAAAGAGACCAGTACTGTTTTTTTTTATGACAGCTATATTTATTTTGCACTTAAATTCATAGTATTTTTCCACTGAAATAGGCCTGCTTATGAACAACTGTATTTCCACCATTTGCTCTTGTAAACACTATTGGTATTGGAGTGCATGAAAAATAGTTACAAATAAAGTTAATACTTAAAAATTTCGGCTGGAGCTAGTACATATCACAATCTGACCCAAACATGAATTTTTATACACAAATAAACAGAATTTCTCCATTTACCACAAAAATTAAAATTGGCCCATAGGGTATGATGTCGTAGTGGGCAAGTAATAAGGTATGTAAGAAGCAGTGTTGCCAACAGTTTCACTGGGCATCCACTAGATTCAGTCTACTAAACCACTAGAAAACCTCTGAAATATAATTCCGCTCAGTGAGAAACCACTAGAAATTCCACTAAATTGAAATAAAATACATAATCGGTTAATATATTTATTATTGGCAATTAAAACTGCTGTGCAGTGTTAGTTTCAGTTTTATTTTAAATACAAAATAGCATTCATTTTGACATTTGTTTCACAGTCCGTAGCAATGTTAGCTAATACAAAAAAGACAAATTTTAAAATATACAGTTCTTTCTATTGTTTTTTTAAATAATAGCATCCATTATGACAAGTTTTACACAGTCTGTAATAATCCTATGCCTTGAATGGCCAAAAGAGCTCCAGGTACGTAGGACTTTGATCCAGGACTCATATGACATAAGGATGTCGTGACAGAGAAAGTTTGGGACCACTGAGGCTCACGGAAGACTCACCGCAGTCCTGTTCCTCGTCTTCCCCGGTGAGGCAGTCCCTGGTGATGTCGCAGACCATCCAGCGCTCGATGCACAGGCCGCTGTCGCAGCGGAACTGATCAGCTTTGCACTCGTCCATCAACGGTTCCTCTGCCACAGCACACATACGGTGATGGTAACTCGAGGGAAATTCCCCTTTTCGAGAGAAATTCGGGATATATCATCTTGGCCTTTGAGATTCAGCTGCGTCAAAGCGGAAGTGTATTCCGACTTTTTCGGTCGACATTGCAGCCAACACTGCAAACTAGAAACAATCCTGCACAGCATGGCCAAAAAATCCACCTAATTAGGAGATTGGCCAGCAGCTTCGCCCAACCGTGAAGCACCCTCCGTGGTAGCCACTGAGTGGTCAGCGTCATTGACAAATTAGGAAGCACTGCCCTCCCATCTGAAGGTATAAGCCAGAAAGACAAATGCAGCTGAATCTCACAAGCCAAGATTATTCAGACAATTGCAGCAAAAAGCCTGCGAACTCTTATAAATTCTGGATAATTTGTGAAGGAAAAGTAAAAAGGTACTGTTACAGTATCGCTTGAAATTCAGGAAAATTTCAAATACATAGTAAGAAGTCATAGTAAGTTGTTACAGGAATCTTTAGTCATCATATTAGAACTGCAATTTTTGAGTATTAGACAGTTGCCGTATTTGTTTAGTTATGTGGGAAATGAGAAACAGAAGAAAATCTGTTTTGATTACATGTGCAATGAAATTGGTACTAACAATATTTTATACAAAACAGTTCTTTTTTTACAGCACTACTGCTCTCACAAAACTTGTAACCATTATTCCACATTCAAATGATTAGACAGAACATTTTTTTTCAGCCTTGTCACTGATGTGAAATGCAAGAAGCGTAACCACCTTGGCGCAAATATGTTGAAATTCTGTATGTGATTTGAAACAATCTGTGTAAACAGGTGAAGTTGTCGAACTTCAAAGTGTTTGAAACCTACTTTTCTTGTCGTCCAAAGAAATTCTTATTGTTTTGGTATAAACCGAGAGGAAGGGAGACTACGACAGCGATATTGATAAGTGACTTTTCTTCACTTTTTATTTTGAATGTTGATAATTTCTTTTGAACGAACATCAATTGTCTGTGTTTGCACTCTATATGTAGATGCCAGAAAAATTTGCATGTTCAATGACCCGTAGGCTAGACTTGACATTCGCTTGTCCAAAAAGGCAGGTATCAGTATCTCACTGGTTGGTTGCTGCCTGAGTGAAAGACCATGATTGGGTCTGTGTTTGGTTCGGAGTTTACCACTGGCACAGTGTCCTCCAAGAGGTGTCAACTTGAGTAGTGGGTCAATCGCACAGAAGCACAAATGTACATTGGTTTGGCGTCTAGCTTGTCCCGAAACGAATGTAAATTTTTCAGGTATCTATAAGAATATATTTTCAATACACTACATGTTATGTTTTTCCTGTATATTTTTTATGTAAGTACTAATGTAAAAATTGTAATCTTAGTTAAAATTCCTTGTAATAAGGAATTTTTTGATTATCAGAAAGGGAAATTTGTTCTTAACCTGTTACCA
This sequence comes from Dryococelus australis, assembly GCA_029891345.1. NCBI lineage: Eukaryota > Metazoa > Arthropoda > Insecta > Phasmatodea > Phasmatidae > Dryococelus > Dryococelus australis. The sequence continues at coordinate 136,193,775 of CM057000.1, forward strand.
TCACTGGAACACAACATCGCAGGACGGAGCACATGTGACACATCCACGCCAAGGAGGTTATATATTGTTATAGGCTGTTTACGGTAAGTGAGCACTTTTGACACCCTTGTTACTTTTTTTCATATTAGCCCTGTTTTACTCTTCCGTGGCTTTTTTTAATTCATATTGCCATGTAAGTAATAAGCGTAGTGTATATATTTCACCGAACTCGAAGTTTAACCTCTAAGGCTACAATAAAGTATATTTATTTACTATTATTCCAAATGGGAGGGTTTCAAAAAGTGTTCACATTACCGTGAATAGCCTATACATATACTACTGTGCATCGATTCCCTTGCTCCCATCCCTCTCTAGCGAGCAAATCAGCGAGCCAGGGGCGAGCGATAACCCAAGGAGTGCACGGAGATTTACAAAGGCGTGCCGCCACCGCAGAGAAAAGTCTACCGGGACTGTCCTTGAGCGAATCAAATTTCTAGGGGTTATCGTTGAAAGAATGTTCTGGTCAAAACTCCAACCTGTCTCAGTGAGCCTCGGGGGGCAGGGGACGTCTGTGTATATCGGGCCAGTGAGCTGATGGTCTGGCGTTTGGAGAATTGCATGGCCTTAAGAGCCAGAGCCCTGATTACGAACTCTCCGATAGAAGTCGTAATGCCTCGGAGACGCAAATAAACAGAAAGCGAATGTAGTGATTATGAACTGCATTGCGGTACGCGTTTCGTTAAACTTCGATGTATATTGAAAATCTCTGACGTCACAGAACAAACGAATACACAAATAATCGTCACGGTAATTTATTTAGAAATTTTGTCCAGGCAGACATATATATCTACCTAAAATTATAGATTTAATTGAAATAGACACTGTGAATAACGTGTGCGACAATGTCGTTAACAATATTTATATTTATGGTTTATAAATTACAGCTTAGCCAGCGCGACATCTGTTGATCAGAAAAGTAAACACCTACACGACATCTGTTGAGTGGGAAAATAAATCCGTGCTGCCGCAGTAACCACCCAACCATAACCTACATAGACTGCTGCAATAACATAAATATGTTTTTTGCGAGTAATTCTAAGTATTTTACAACATATTAGAGAGTATTATATTTGTTTTTCTATCAATTAGATTAAAGTAAATTACGTGCAGTGTTTATTATCATCTCTCCACGGACAATCGTACTCGTGGCGAATAGCACATCACAGTTGCGATGCAGGCCGCACAAAACGCAGGTTCGTGCTCACATCTCGCGATTTCCACCGCTGCGACGTCATCAAACTCCGACATTTGCAGTACGATAACGAAACAAAATATGTCGATACCCAGCTTGCTTCCGAGTGCGCAGCGCAACAACTGCAAAATCGCTTCTCGGCGAACCGAATCTTGCGATATGTGGAGTTCGTAATCAGGGCGCTGGTGTGCGGAAACAGCGAAGCGACGTCAGTGACCAGCGAGAGTGATGTCTTCGGACTGCGAGCATCGGCGGTGTGAAGGGTGAAGGGTGACGGGTGGGACTACTGAACTAGGTGCACGAGTGGCAGCTATATTGGAATGATGGCAGTTGACTGATTGAATATGTGTAAATGACGAGTTTGAATTAAATGATTGTAAACAATATAGAGACACGGATAAGGGCTTGAAATATGCATACAAAAATTGTGTTTACTGAAAATATTAAGAGTAATAGTGGTGATAAAGGCTGTTCACGATCAAATAAGCACTTTAGAAATGAACCGTAGAAAAAAATTACTGTCCCTCCCTGTATATATTTTAACAGGTGCACTATAAAGTTGGTAGCAATGGAGGGAAAGTAGTTCCAGATCTTAAAGTCGAATAAAAAGTGTTAGGTAAGCATTTATAATAATTTTAATTATTTATTTGGCTTCCTGTTTTTTTCTAATGCATTAAAGTGTAAATATGAGCAGATTTTTGAAATTTTATTTTACTAATAATTTCACAGTTTCACTTGATCGACGCATGAATAAAGTGATGAGACCCATGGCGACGTCAATTTGACGTAAAGCGGAAGAATAAATCATGTGCATACAAGTGGATCTTAAGGAGGGCTTTCGAAAATGTCCACTTTACCGTGAACAGCCTATAGGGATTTTAATGTTGCGAATTATTGCTGTGTGATTACATTTAAAATTAAGTTTCGTTCTTTTATTTTTGTTAAGACCCCCCATCTCTTACGAACTCTCATGCGTCCCTGTCGTTTTGTAACAATTCAGCATATACAATCTCATTAGTCAACAAGCACGAATCAAGTTTTGTTTTTAATTGTTACAAATGTCTCGAGTTTTATTCTTTTTCGAAGCGTTCATGATGATATGAGGGACTGTGCAGAGCACTATAATACAAGTTACTATATACTGTTCACGGTAATACGAGCACATTTGAAAGCCCTGCTTAAGATCTACACTTGTATAAACGTTGTGTATTCCTCGCCTTATGTAAAATTAATATTGCTGTGTTACTTTACTGAGCCGGTGTCACTCAGTGCGCGCATTAAAATACATGCATGCAGGGGCAGTGACTTTTTCTAATGTTCATCTCAAAAGTGCCCACTTTATCGTGCACAGTCTTTATACTATCATAAAAGTTATGTCCGGTCTTAAAGGTGAGTCTCTAGTAAAATATTGTAAATAAAATCAGCGTTTGCGTGTATACGTGTATAGTCTATCCACAGTTTCTTCACCCTTTTTGAATCAAACCTATGAAAAATCACCCATTATATGTCGCGTTTACTTGTTTTCTAGATAACTCATCTATCACAAACTTTTTACAACACAAAAAGTACGTATCTTATTTTTGGCTCAGTTTAATTATTATTTATATTTTCTCGATAAATCATAATACTAAATTTATCATTAGTATGAATGAAACCAGAGAGAAAATAGGTGTGTTGGTAGTGCCTATTAAGAAATAGTTATCATGCTACATTATCATTAAACTGAGCGCCGATTGTGGTGATTTTCCCCCTTCGGTGTAATTTTATAGGCTTAGTTAAGTTTCATTTACACAAGGCGGAGGAATGTCCTGAAAGTAGAACTTTAGCAGGGCTTCAGAAAAGTTGGAAATAACTGTGAATAGAGTATATCTTGGTTTACACAGTACATGCTCTGGAAATACGACATTTCTCCCAGGAGATTCACAAAACAATTATCCACAAGTCATCACGCTTTTACTGTTATCCTATTAAATATATCCGAAGAGGAAAAAAATTTTAAAATGGTTTTATAAAAGCAGTTTTGGTGCTTTCCCACGCAATGATTTCGAAGTCGGAGTGGAGTGATTTCGAAAAAATAAATCGAAAACCGAAATTAGGAGGGCCGGACCGGGAATCGAACAAGGACACTTCTGAATGGTCAAGTGTTTTAATACTGCGCCCCCTCTCCCTCTCTCTGATTCTTGCAATAGGAACTTATTTTCTATTATGCCCCTAAGTTTGTTTACAGTAATGTGCAATGTCAAAATGTGAATATTAGCCCTACACACTACAAAGACATGCACAAAAATGCTGTATGTAACCATTCATAAAGTCTTTTTTTATCGATAGCTTAGAGTGCATAGCCCTATTAAGGAATTGTACAGTACAGCAGCTTTAATTATTTTCATTGCACATAAATCATCACACAGAGTTACTACAGAGTGTAGATATGATTAATGTGAAGATTTTCAAGGATTTACAACATCAATATGACCCACAGTTCCAAGATATTGGTGGTTATTGGAACTGTTGTCCCAAGAGCCAATGAGAAATTTTAGACGGTTATATAACCCACTAGGTATATGGATTTAATTCTTAACATGTGCAGACATTGAATTGCCTTTTCTGTCTACTTTGCTACTCTAAACGCTTGAAGAGTATGCTATAACTAGGGACCTGCAAAATTCGCGTTATCATTTGGCATCAGACTAAGCTTCACAGTACTGTATATACTGGAGCCGACGTTGTACCTCCATTGGCTGCAGCATAGTTGTGAAGTGACTCCGTTTCTGACTGAACGGCACGTGATTGGGGCACGCAATTGTGAAGCGTTAACGTATTGGCTCAGAGTTACTCAGGGCGTGTCTATGGTCCAATGAAAAACGTATTGAAAAGGTGAAAAAGTTTAAAGTTGAAAGTGTCCCCAAATAATAACTCGAATTTTGCAAGTCTCTAGCTATAATAAATACGGTGATTTAACTAGAGCATAATTTTATGACGTGTGTGAGAATTTCTACTTAATAAGAGACGGACGCACCAGGAAAGCAGTCAACTAAGGCGACGTTGTCGATGGCCAGGTGACCCGGACCGCTGCCTTCCACTTCGAATATCACCCTGAATATCTGGCTGATAGAGCCGATGCTGAAGTTGTACTTCTCCCAGCTGAAAGCAAAACATGAAAGAAACCGCTACAGCGATGCCCCTGAAAAGTTACACAAAAAAAGGACACGGTAAAAACAAAATAATACGAACAAAACCTCGTGAGAATAATTTTAGAAAGCATTTTCCAAAGCTCGCGTCACTCTGTAATAATTAATCTTTCAAATATCGGATTGGATTGGGAAAGGCTTATTAACTACCCCCGGTTTTATGCCTGAAGGCTTATCAGGGAACGGATTTCAAACTAACTTATGAGCTAACTTAAACTAACACCCATGCATTACCTGGGATTCGAGCCCAGATCCCTCCAGTACCCCATACCAGCCGCGCCACGGGAGGTCGGCTTTCAAATATTACTGGAAATAAAAATCGAATACATCCATAAACATTTTTCATCAAATAGAGTTGGTCAAATTATCTTGAACATGTGTCTAAAAATCCGCACTTTATCAAAGAATTTTATTTTGACGAATATAGTCTGACTTTAATTTAAATATAATTTTCTGAGTGAGATATTGATTTTGTTTTAAGTCAACTAAAGGAAGGACTATCAAGAATTTTGTTATATATTTTCACTTCAAAACAAAGTTTTTATTTTATTTACTCCACGCATTACTGCACAATAACATTTATTCATTTTATTATGTCTGATTTTTTTTAAATTTATTACTTGATGTGGACCTCCAGCATCAATCATATCCTGGCCGATACTATGGTAATTAATTATATCCACAGCATTATCGCCTTTTTTTTTTAGTTTTATGGGGTAAGAAATGGACGGTTTTGATGCGCACAATTTTAATTGGCTGAACTCGTCAAACATCAAAGAACTTCTCGTCCAACAAACAACACAATGGAAACTATCATCACCCAAATTTCTGAGCCAGCTATGGTGACTTTTATGACGTTCTGCTGACGTTAAAACCTTCCAAATCTCTTTGACCAAATTTGTTTGAAAAAGTTTACGGAAAAATTATACTGCCTAATGAGGGCTTAAGATACATATTCAGTATCATAAATAGTAACTGTTCGCTATGCACATATATACGACAAAAATATATTTATATTTGAAAAACCCAATGTCATTTGAAACGTGGAAACAATACCTAAATATTTCAGAAGATTGTGGGGAGAAGTATCCCCCCCCCCCCCATCTTGCATTTACGTATATAAATCTGTAACTTAATTTCCAGTTTCATTATTCAAAACCCAAATTTGACAAGACACCGGATTTTCGCATGTGGGAATCGTGCTGGACGATGCCGCTGATCGGCGGGTTTTCTCGGGGATCTTCCGTTTCCCCCCGCCCTTTCATTCCGGCGCCGCTCCATCCTCACCTCAATCACCCTCACCGGCTCTCAAGACCCAGCTGTTAAGAACTGCCCAAATCTCTTCACTCACGTTTCAACTATTTCCACCTGTACGTGTGCGGAGAACTGGGACTGTGGTTGTGTGAGAGCTGAAGCGAGCATGTTTGTGTGGGACGCCCGGCGCGTTAGCTGGCGCGGCTGGCAGAGGAGAACTGAACGCTAGAATTTGGCTGTTCCGCCGAGTGCGCGAGTCCCTACTGGCTCTTAAAGAGCCTGCCTGAGCCGCTCCTGCTTATACCGTGTTCTCCGACGTGCTGCTGTGTGCTATAGGCTTTTCACGGTAAAGTGAGCAATTTTTAATGCTCTGCTAAATTTTCCTTTCCATAAATTTCCATCTTTCCTCCGCTTCTTCGTATCAAAATTGCTATGTGATTAATTAACACAGTGTATATATTTCACCAATCTCAAAAGTTATCGTCTGAGGCTGCAATAGAATATATTTATTTGTAGTTAATTCCTTTTGAAAGGGGCTTAAGAAGTTCTCACTTTTCCGTGAATAGCCTATGGTCTGGGGTGTATTTATACTAGTGCGCGGGCATCTTGAGGTGTAATTCTCCGCGTGGCCGTCTACAAGATACTCGTCTGAATTTGAAGATTCTCGTCACGCTACGCAACACGAGTCCAGGTAAACAAAGTATTGATGTTTCTTTTATTGGACGTGTTAAAGTACATACTTGGTCCGTTTCTGGGCTTCGGGGTTAGACCCAGCAGCTTCGCGGATTTCTTCTCCAACGTTACGGCAGTCATTGCAGCTGCCATCATCAGGGAACGATCCCTGAAAATTAAGGACAGTCGACGTAAGAGGCCCTTATATATTCTGATTTCTGAAGTGCCGTTTCCTGATTGGCTGGGCTCTTCGGCTGATGACCTGAAATCCTATGATACGAGAGCAGAGGACATAGACTCGCCAGCATTGGCCGATCACCTCAGCCAATCAGGAGGAAGACAGGCTGTGATTGGCCGAAGAGCCCAGCCAATCAGGAAACAGCCCTCCATAAATCTGAATGTATAAGAGCCACTTCCGTCGGTAGCATTTCTGTTTAATGCATGAATAATTTTGAATTCTTTCCTGTCGACTGGGTTTTTACGCTGTCTCGTCTAGTTATAGTCTTAACTATAGGTACACTTAGAGTGGTAGTCATGGCCTTAATTCGTGGTCATGGCTACCCAATCCCTCTTTGCCGTGATGCATGCCTCCTTGCATGATTTCCTTTCCTTGTAGGCGTTAGGGGGTCTAGCCTTAAGACGCAATAAGATCTCGCCATGCCCACCGGGCTTTCACTTAACACTTAGTAATTGGGTAGTTAGAAAAAATATACTGTCCTCAATTAGTCAGGTATTGTTCCCTGATGATGGCAGCTGCAACGACTGCCGAAACATTGGAGAAGAAATCCGCGACGCGGCTCAGACACAGGAGACTAGAAATTGACGGCAATGGCCGCAAAAGCCTGCGAACTATTTTTAACACTTGGTGCTTAGCCCTTGTAACGCTCCGTTGTTTGAGCTAGGTTCAGAGTATTTTAGCATGTGTATTTTACAGCCATTTGTAGGCATTTTGTTATGCGGTGCTTGGCACCGTGGTGGCACATTTATCTAGTTGTTTTATTAATTGGGGGTTTCAATTTTCCTATTTCCTATTGGTGTTTTCTCTGGTTTGGCGCTGCCACGGAGCCACGCCCGTGTATTTTCTGGCCGTTTATTAGTACGAATCGGATAATTCGTTTCGATTATTTTTACTGTGATTTTTATTGGGTCGCTCTTTTTTCTGCTACATATACTTGTGCGGCGTAGTATCGTGACGAAAGATCCCTACCGCCCCATATTCTTTCATACATTACATTTTTGGAAATAAATATACAATTGGCTAGATGTATATTTTGTTTTTCAAATTCATATATAGAATAAATGAAGATATATTGAGTTTTTTTTTTTATATAATACTGTAGATATGGCAATTTATGGTATATTTTATATTACGCATGTTGCGTTCATTCAGGTCTTTGAATTATTTAATAATGTTTACTAGTAAATCACAGTATACAGATTACATGTTTCATTCATCGTTTTTTTTAGAGCGCATGTGTACTTAGTCTCTCTGTGTGCCCCGAATGAGTTTGGTAACACATGGATATAACTGGAAACGCACAAGCTTCAGATATTCGGTTAAATAGTCATCCATGTTATGTCAGACTTTCATTTTTGATGCCCGGTCATAAAGTTTAATTATAAAGTTTTGAATTTAAAAAAAACAAGACACTGTACGATTGGAGAATGTCGGGCGAGGTATTTTAAGAAAGACAACTGGCGTGACTGAACAACCCACTGAGGCAAAAGAGGTACTGCCTGAAGCTACCGATTATCAGGAAGGCCACTACAACATTATGAATAATCTCAAAGATGTAGTCTATCGAATTTGTCGTCAAGGCTCTCTGGCGAAGCAGAAGTATGTCCACACAGACCGACTGGCACTCTACGCAAGTCCGGATGTTGCAGAGTCTGTTAGGGACTGACAAACTTGAGGAGGGGGCAGTGTTATATGTCTCTTCTTTGCATCGTGCGATCGAGCGAATAGAGTGTGTAGGACGGAGTAGGATACGGTAGCGGGTGGCGAGAAGGGAGGAATGTTGGAAGGTTAGGCGAAATATAATCCAAGATGTGTTTACTATTTTTTATGAAAATCGTGTCGCCACGATAGATCTAAATCTTTTCCCGGATTGCGCGCTCCTGACTTTCAGCTGATTGAATTTCCACGTTTACCTGAAGAATGTTCTGGACTAATGGCCGAGTTTCTCTTGAGTGTGGCCCTGTGTGCGGCGAATCTTCCAGATCTAGGCCAGCGATAGTAATTAAGTGCGACGGACGCACAAGCCGGGAGTTTTACGAAAGTCTGGAGTACGAGCGATTATGCGGCCTTGAGCGATATACGACGAGCCAGAAGGGCAGCGAGTGACCCCGGAAACGACCAGCGGGAGTGAAATATTCGACTGCGAGCATCAGTGCAGTGAAGAGTGCGACTGGCAGGCTGGACTATTGGACTGGATGCGTGAGTGAAATAAATTTCAAATTATGGCAACAGATAGCGTGAATGATGATTAGCGTGCGTTAATTGACTATAACCAAGCAAAGACTTTGAGAAGAACTTTAACTAGAGCTGAGGTAGACATTGAAAATTGCTCGCAATGAGAAATTAAAAGAGTAGTGGATATAAATACTTAAATTATGTAAATAATAGCTGTGTGAGCAAACCGAAAAAAAAATCAAATTTATTTATTTTATTTTTATTAAGACCTCCATCCGTCACGAACTCGGTTACTACCCTCAGGCGTCTTGCAACAATAACAATAATAGCCACACGTGGGCGGGAAGTAAACAACACAGTGCCCACGAATGCACGAAGCCATCAGGAGCAGTTTTCTGTGGACATGTGGGTGGGTATTGTACAGTATCGCCTGATTTGGCAATTCCTTCTACCTCCACGACTTGCCGCTGTTGTGTACTGTCGGCTCGTCGAGTACACATTACCGCAACTCCTGGAGGATACGTCATATCCTGGCCACTGGATTGGTGGACACATTGCTCTGCCCGCACGTTCGCCTCATATGTCGCCTCACGAATTTTTCCTTTGGGGACATGTCAGAAGGACTATGTACTGAAATGTTTTCTGTGAAATCGTCGTTTGCGCGCAAACGCGTATCTCGGTAAATAAAAGTTCTGTAAATACAACTTTTTGCCAGAAAGGATTTTAAAAACTATTGTATATATAACCCTGTATTTTTACTTTTTTCGTATTAAGTATATTAATGGAGAGAGAAAAATTCGTGAAAGTGGTCAAATATCGCATATTTAAAGCTTGCCTGTGCAGTTTCCTTAAGCGGCAAGAGAAAAGTAAGTGCAAAGATACGGGCGTAGTTTAATCTGCGGTCTTTCATCGCGTGTAATAAAACCCCCGCTGTTACAGATGTAATTTACACAGTACATCGTCACGTCACAACGGAAACACTGCACGCCTTGCGCGTAGGAGCGATGTGGCACTAGGCGTGCGTGTTAGTGTCGCCCGTACCTCTCCCTCGCCTCTTGACCTTGGAAGCACAGCTACATAATACCCTTCAATCATTAGTACACGACATGCACGTCGACAATAAAGAGGACCAGCTGGCGAGACTCGACACATGCCAGGGGTGTTTGAGAACGTCAGACGGTTCCTGCAGCGATGCTGAGACCTGTGCGTTGAAGTCGACGGTAGGCTCTTTGAACAACTCCTACGCCGTACTGACGTGTTGCGTACTTACGCAAACTCTTGTTGTTTTGCGTACGTTGTTAAAGGGTTCACGCGTGTTCAGCTACGCGCGAGTATGTGAAGATAGCTTCCCCTGGAAATACCCTAACCAGCAATACTAACTTTGTTAGTGCAGGTTCGATTATCATAAAGCACGCGTGCCAACATCATGCCAGGGACGTCAAAAACCTGTGACCGGAGATTGGAATTTCGGATTCAAGAAAACATGGAACATTTCCAAACGGAAATCTTGAAGGAAAACGAGATGTTCAAGAAATTTAAGGTTAGAACGCCCGCGATTATGACGTTCGTATGACGTTCAGTTAGCATCAATTGACTACAATTAAATGAAAATTGAAGACAATTTGAAGAGAAATTTGATCGTGGGAAATGGCATTAAAGGGGCCGCCTGGTTAGAGCTATTTCCTACAGAACAAAATGGAGTCGTAATATTCACACTAGCAGGCGTATAAAGTGCCGCATTGCTGCTGGGCGTAAACATCGAACTGACGTGTAACCTTTCCACTGTACCGTTATTTTTTCTATCGGACTTCAAACGGTGACCTATTGATATAAAGTCTGCAGCAAAGTGCAATGTAATATTATAAATAAGTTTCGCTTGTACCCGATTAACGTATTTCGAGATACAGCAGTTAAATAAAGGCCGTTTTTAGCCATGTTGGTAGGCTTAGAAATAATATTTCTATAAGCTATTCACGGTAAAGTGAGCACTTTTGAAAGCACTCTCATTTAGAATGATAGTCAATAAATATATTCTATTCTAGCCTTAGACGTTAACTTCTGAGTGCGGTGGAATATGCGCACTGTGTTTATTACTTACAAGGCCATATTGATTTAGATAGGTGGTTAAATGATAAAAAAAAAATGGCTGAAAGGAAAATGTAACTATGCCCTCAAAAGTGCCAACTTTACCGTGAACAGCCTTTAGTGTGCAAAACCTCTTGAAAGTGACATTCCGTACTCGCCCAAAGTGTATTTACTTTTCGTAAATTAGCACATTGGGCACAGGTTAAATATTTCCGCAAAAAAAAAAAACGGATTTCCCAACACCCTGCAACGCACTACAAGTACCTGGCAGGCAGGCAGTCTCCTTAAGCCCCTGTCACGCTGTCAAATTTTCGCTTTCAACTATGTTTGACAACACAATTTGAAGACAAAATACGGCCATCAAATTCTTCCTTCCAACAATTTTTTTTCAAATAATCTTGAATGTGTTTGAAAATGTGTCACATTGTCTAACTTTTTTACTGCCAAAAACAAAATTTCAATTATTATTTAGAAATTATTTTCTTGGTGAGATAAAGCTTTCTTTCTTTCATGCAGTCCATTGCAGGAAGAAATGTAAGGAATGTTGTAATTTATTTTCGCTTCTTTACTGAATTCGAATTTTATTTATCAGAGATGTTTCCTGCACAATGAAATGCAACGCCTCTTAGTTCGTAAAATTTAGCGCGATATTTACAAAAAAAAAAAATCCATCATGCCCAGACAGCTTCTGTATAAATTATTTACCTTCATAACCTACTTAGTTTCCAGCAATTGTTCGTTATTTTAAAGTTTCTTGACGTCCATTTTTGTCGTGCACGATTGTGATTGTCCGTGATGGTCAAACATCGAAGAAATTTTCGAACCGGTCCAATCTTCGAATGTTTGACGGAAACTCAAGCCAGCCAACTTTCTCACACAAATTTTGCGGCGTTTATGACTTTTCGAAGACGTCATAACCACCCAACTTTATTCGACCAAACTTATTGGAAGCAGTTTGACGGGGAAAATTTTAAAATTTTGTGACGTGGGCTTTAACCCCTTATCGTTCACATTCGTTTTTCGTTTAACGTGTTGCAAAACGATACATTTTCGGTGTCGACATTACTTACGTGTTTCGTGCAACAACTGACACTTTAGAACCCGTGAGAAGAGATTCAGTAGACCAACGGCACAAGAAGCAAAAAAATTAAAAATAATTGGGGTGCGCCAGCAGCAACCAATAGAATTTCCCAGGGAAAGACAGCGTCCGAATTGGTGCTACAGACACATTCACGGGTATTTCACACTTTTCTGAAGCCCTGCTAAAGTTCTACTTGTAGGATATTCCTCCGCCTCGCGCAAACTAAGCCTGGAGAATTACACCAGAGAGACAACGCACCACATTCTTGCGCACTAAGTGTAACAGTATTTTGTATAAAGGCTGTCCACAGTAAAGTGAGCACTTTTGAGAACCCTCTCATTTGGCATAATAGTCAATAAATATATTTTATTTTTGCCTTAGAGTTTAACTCCCGAGTACGATGGAATAAAAACACTGTGTTTATTACTTAGATGGCAATAATTATATAAAAAAGGTGATTAAATGATAAAAAATGGCTGAAAGGAAAAAGTAACTAGGGCCTCAAAAGTGCTCACTTTACTGTGAACAGCCTATATGAACTATTTCTCACTAGGCGCTACCAACACGCATGTTTTCTCACGGTTTTTATTCAAATTATTTATTAATGTAGCATTTTAATTTATAGAAAAAATATGAAAAACATTAACTTTTACGAACACAAGTATAAAACGCTTGTGATACATGGCGTATTTAGGAAATAACTAAACACAAATGGGGAGATTTTTCAAAGGTTTGTTTCAAAAAGGGTGAAGAAGCCACGAATAGACTATATCTTCTGGACTCGCTGCAAAGCACCAACCGTGATTTCACATATTCGGCGACATGTCAGACGTGAACGAGTATACTCAGGATAATATGTTAAAGGGTTGAAGGAGTAGGTAAAGACTGTTCTCGATAAAGGGAGCACTTTTGAAATCAACCTACGAAAAATGTCACTGCCCTGCCTGCGTATACATTAACGGGCGCACCGAGCGACCTGCGCCCAGTAAAGTTGGTAACGATGGATGGAAAGCAGTCCCATATCTTAACATCGAATAAAGAGTGTTAGGTAACGATTCGTGATAACTTAAATTATTTCTTTCACTTTCGTTTTTTTTTTTTTTTTTTTTTTAATGCATCGAAGTGTAAAAATGAGCAGATTAGTAAAATATCTACTGTTAAAATAATTTTGCAGTTTTACTTGACCGGGCGCACGGCGCCCGTTTAAATGTTGATTTTCATAAGGCCGGAGATTACGAAACGTGCATACCAGCAGATCTTAAGCAGGGCCCTCAGAAGTGCTCGTTTTACCATGGACAACCTGTGAGTGTGAGTGTGCTGCAACTCACGCGCTGCGGTCCTTGCCGACGCGCTCCCTGATGACCCACGAGGTGCCGCTGATGTTGTCGATGACGACCTTGAAGAAGCCGCTCGCCATGTTGGCCATGTGCAGCATCATCTCGAGCCGGCAAGCCTCTCGCGTCGCCATCTCGTACATGGGGCTCCAGATGCTCACCTGCTTCGTCTCGCTCGACACGTTCAGGAACAGGAAGTGCCCTGCGCACGCACCGACCAAGATAAACAGACGAAGCTCGACGCTGTTCTCGTGTGCCTATTGCTCTTAAGAGACCTGAAGAATTCGCGGATTCATTTCAGGACAAGCAATAAAGCGAAGCACGTGCGTTTGTATAACTTTAGCGATTGGTCCACTCGGTGTTTGACACATCCTGGAGAAGGCTGGCCCAATCGTCGCCTTCCACTGTGACAGCAGACAACCAATGTGCAGTTGATATCGGCATATTTGTACATACGACTGTAGAGTCTAGCCTACAGGTCATTGAACTCGCGAATTTTTCAGGTCTCTACTTATTCTCCTCTATGCTTGGGTTATTGTGTAGAATTTTTCTGCCTACATTAGAACTCTTAAACATAATTATTTCAGCTTCCAGAAAGACGTTTTGGTTATTGCTAGGGATAGGAAATTGTAGCGATTTCAATGATCTTTAGGTTAAACTCCACAGCCCTGTGTACACTCGAGCCTCAAATGTTTGTTCATTTTCTACTGCCGCAGAGAGTAGCCAGTGTTACCCCACACCTGGCAGTATGGCACTCGCTACTTGTTTCCTTTCCAGTCTGCTATTGGCTTAGAGTTGTCCAGGGCATGTCTAATGAACTGCGATACAATTGCATAGGTGAGTTCAGTGTACACGTGTTGGATGTCTATCTTGTCCTGAGATGAACTCGCGGAATTTTCCTATCCCTAGACTTATAGCTAGAAACTAGACACACGAAATATTCGTGAGTTCAACGACTTACAGACTAAACTCTACAGCAGTAAGCACAAACATGCCGATATCAATTGTGCATTAGTTGTTTGCTGTCACAGTGGAAGGCAACAACGACTGGATCACCGTTATCCAGAAGGCGTCAAATACCGCGTGGACCAGTGGCTAAAGTGATATAAACACACGTGTTTCGAACTCTAGCTTGTCCCAAAATTAATTCGCGAATTCTTCAGGTCTCTTCTAACAACCTTGTGTTAGAAACGTTATAATTAAATGCTTTATTTTCAAATGTAAACACGGAACTTAATGTGTGTTTAACAATTCATGGTAGATAATACATAGGTTGGCTACACTGTTAATTACAATATATATGAATCGTTTATTAAAACGCTTATTAACGCATTGTCATTGATAATAATAACTCTTCTACCATTTATTCTTAGACAAAGAGCATTTTAAAATTCAATAGAGCTCAATTCCTGTAAATTGTTTTGCAAACATCAACTCCTCCAGGGGCGATCATGACCACGGAAATAAAACCACTCAACGCTCTGGCTACATTACATGAATATAATTTATGAGTGATGATAATAATAATTAAACTTAATTTACTTGTTACTTAAGTGCGTACATTGAAAAATTAAAATTATATTGTTTATAAAATATACAACTTTCTTTATTAATGAGCATTATTTTAATTTTTAAACAGTTGCCGAAGTCATTCTACCGTACAGTTTAGTGGGCCATGAAATCCCTACAGAGATTCGACCCGTACAGTTTAGTGGGCCATGAAATCCCTACAGAGATTCGACCCCCTGGATACAACCACATTCTCTACCGTACATGCGCATCCACCGAACATGTGCATCATACATTAGTAGAGACTCAGTTAGTTGTTATATTGCAGGGTTTCCACAGTTGACTGACCAGTTATAAACAGTTGCCGAAGTCATTCTACCGTACAGTTTAGTGGGCCATGAAATCCCTACAGAGATTCGACCCCCTGGCTACAACCACATTCTCTACCGTACATGCGCATCCACCGAACATGTGCATCATACATTAGTAGAGACTCAGTTAGTTGTTATATTGCAGGGTTTCCACAGTTCACTGACCAGTTTTGAAATCAGCCTTTGAATAAAGTCACTGCGCCTACATCCATATAGGCCTAAAGGATGTGTGTGTAAACTATTGTAAAAAAAACTTCGGGAGGTGACTACTGGGATAAAAACAAGAAGTTATTGATGTAACTAATAACCTCTACATGGATGCAAATAATATTGGCGAAGTTCTTAAAAAGTAAGATGGTAGGTAAAGAGTGTTCACGATAAAGTGAGCACTTTATAAATTAACCTTTGAAAAAAAGTCACTGCCCCTGCATACATATATTTTAATGGGCGCAATGAGTGATATTCTCCCAGTAAAGTTGGTAACGATGGATGGAAAGTAGTTCTATGCCATAACGTTGAATAAAAAGTGTTACGTAACCATTTGTGATAACTTTAAATTATTTCTTTCGCTTTCTGTTTTTTAATGCACAGAAGTGAAATAATTAGCAGATTGCTGAAGTATTTCCTTTTATAATAATTTTACAGTTTCACTTGACCGACGCACGAACAAAGTGATGAGGCCTATGACATTGCTAATTTTACATAAGGCGGAGGAATACACAACATGAAGTGCTCGTTTTACCGTGAACACCCTATACCATAGTGTTACTTAAGTGTCAAATGTTGCAGGAATCTAGGGATTGTTTCCCGAAATATGACATTAAAACTTTATTTTTAATGTGACGCTATCGTACAAAGTGGCGGACAGAGGATGTTATGTATTGACACATTTGATGCTTGTAAAATTCACTCCCAGAATAAAAAGATTAGTCGAAATCGGTCAAATGGTACTGTGTGACAGATATTGCTAATGGACCTAAAATATTTATATTGCTGTCATCTTGGAAATAATTCCCTGTCCTTTTAAATTTCATATATTAATATCGTCTATAATAGTATCACTTACATGCCAAATTGAGCAGGAATATGTTGTGTAGTTACTTAGATATAAGGTAAAAAGATTAATTTTTAATATTACACTTTCTATCAAAATGGTTAATAAATAACACCGACACTTTCCGTTTCCATTGAACGAACTTGAATGAAAAACAGGATTACCATAGTTAGCATACAACAACACCAACAATAAGTTACTGATACGACGAGTTAGCCTACCTCCCTCTACTTGGAAGCAACTAGGCCGTTCACGATCAACTGAGTGCTTTTGAAAGCCCTGATTAAGATCTGACTGTGTGCACGTTGCGTATTCTTGCGTCTTTCGTAAACTTAGCACTGCCATAGGCCTTACCACTTTATTAATGCGCCAATCAAATGAAACTGTAAAAATATTAGAAAAAAATTCAATTTTACAAATCTACAAATGTTTACCCAAATCTAGGGCCACCAGCATCTCGCGAAAAGATTTCCCGACCACGTATTTCATAATGCTTTAGCTCAGATCCACTTTTGTGATTGGGTGATGTAGGAGTTATGCGTCTCAGGTGCCTGTCCCTCGAACCAGAGACTCGCAGTATCGGAGTAACTTATTTCTGATTGGCCGGTCAACAAAGGTAATGTCTCCTCGCAGACACACACACCGCCAATAAGCAATAGGAAACAGTTGGTACGCTCGTAAGGTGTTGAAATCTAGCACGTGCGGGGATATTTTCGCGAAATTCGGGTGTCCATACCGTAGCACTTTTAATTTGCCGTCGAGTCATGGGACTTCTTTCTATCTACAGCTCCCAGGCGCTACCCTGGGAATCCTGTACAATAATGTTGCTTTGCAGCTTGAAGTAAGTTTGTTGGGTTGCGGAGGGGGGAGGGGGTTAGCTTCTCCTCGCCTCCGCAAACTAATTGATAACCAACTGGGTGGCCAAGGTTCCTCACAAGGAGCCGATCTACCCCCGCGCTGAGGGAGTAGCGTCCCAGTGATGTAAAATGGCGGTCTTTCCATCTATCGTTACCAACTTTGCTGGGCACATGTCACTCAGTGCACGCCACTCGCAGCGTAGGTAGGAGCAGTGAATTTTTTTTCTAAGGTTGATTTTAAAAAAATGCTCAATTTATTGTGAACAGCTTTTAATGAAGTTTTCAAAAGCTTAGATGGTATAGTGTATTCGCAGTCCCTTCACTCTTTCTGAATCAAGCTTTTTAAAATTTACCCCATGTTATGACGTGTTTAGTAATGTCGTAAATATTCCATGTATCGCAAGCGTTTTAAATTTCTGTTAGCATGAAAGTATCTTATTTTTCGTTAAATTAAAGTTTTACCGACATTTTATTTACAAATTATGATATTTCATTTATAATAAATACACAAACAACGAGAAAACGTATTTTGGTAGCGCCTGGTAAGAAATAGTGTCTAGACTTAGTGTTAAGCTTCTGTTGCTTTGGGCGGAGGAATACACTGGAAGTAGAACTTTAGCAGGGTTTCAGAAAAGTGTGAAGTAACCGTGAATGGATTATGGGTAGACATTGATGTCCCAATGACAGTAGGTGATATTATGAGAGATGCAACCAGAAACATGTGCAACAGTAGTGAGACAATTGCAAATTCGCACGTGCCTTACTTTGAACTCCCCAGAAATCCTCGTGTCGTAAGCTAGCGTGCAGCTAAACGCACTACAGAAGTAGAATTTGGAGCATCAACTTTGAATGTAATCAGCCTAAGGTTTATTAACCTGGCATATTTAAGGGGGCCCGTCATTTTGAAAATACGTGCCTGAGAAACTTAAAACCATGTAAATTTACATGATCTACCGTAGCGCTACTTGCTTGTAAAATTGAATGGGAACCGGCTGAGTGTTCCAGTGAACGTGAGCCATGTGTTTAATTTAAGTGACTTAAGTTTAGAAAAATGCATCATGATTTGGAGATTATGAGCACATTTGCAATAGCTAAATAAATAAGGCGAGTTCCAATAAATTTCTCATTAATATTAAATGGTATTTTACAAAACGTAAAAACAAAACAGCTCACCAGAGTCGTAAAAAAAATGATTGCGTTTTACGTTGCATGGCTTCACACCACTTGAATCCTTGCACGGTGTTCGAAGTTAATGAAAGACCGGGCCGCAATTAATTTACCTCACACACGCACACACACAGCACACGCACGCACACACACAACACACAAAGCACGAATACTCAAAACTAAAGGCTGCTCACGATAAAGTGAGCACTTTTGAAATCAACATTATAAAAAAGTCACCGTCCCTACTTGCATATATTTTAACGGGCGCCCTAGGTGACATGCGCCCAGTCAAGTTGGTAACGATGGATGTGAAGTAGTTCTTTGTCTTAACTTCGAACAAAGAGCGTTAAGTAATCATTTCTGATAACCTAAATTATTTCTTTCGATTTGTGTTTATTTTAGATGCCTTTGGGTGTAAAAATGAGCAGATTTGTTAGATATTTACTTGTCAAATAATTTCACAGTTTCACTTGATCGACGCATGAATAAAGTGATGAGGCCCCCGACAATTTATATAAGGCGGAAGAATACACAAGTGCATACAAGTAGATCTTAAGCAGGGCTATCAAAAGTGCTCATTTTACCGTGAGCAGCCTATATGGGCAATTCGCGGTAAAGTGAGCACTTTTGAAAGCCCTCTCATTTGGAATAAAACTTTGTTTTAGTTTTAAACGTTAATTTCCCAGTGCAGTGGAATATACACACTGTGTTTATTACTTACATGGCAATATTTATTTTTAAAAAGGGGGTTAAAGGATAGAATATGGCTGAAAATAGTTCAAAAGTGTCCACTTTATCGTGAGCAGCGTATACAATCGATGCTGCACACGCACACAAGTTCCGAAAGTCAACTCTAAATTTGCAGGTCAAGGTCTTAGGTACAATTTGATTACGTATGTTGGCAGCATTAGAGAATAATACATTATTTTGTTATTAAATGGGCTATTGTTCTCGAAACGTGCTGAGCTACCTATCGAAATGAACAGAACGTCGTAATTCCCGTCGGTCACACCACAGTCGCCAACAATACACAATCAAAATAAAAATACCGTACGTTTGCCGCCAATTTTTCTTCTTCTTCTTCTTCTCCAAACGCTGGTCACATACATTAGATTTTCGACAATTTTAATTTTCGCTTGAACTCGGCGGTATTCACGATCTGATACGTCAAGCACGACACGCAGGAATTACAAAATATCGCAAACTTTATGTGCGCCTCGCCAGTGCAGTTTTACTCTGCGTCTGTTTTGCCGTGCCAAAACATCATATATATATAATAAGTAGACGATCTCTGTCTGTCTGTCTGTCCGTCCGTCTTTAATTCCTCTAAGTCCCTTGAGACTAAACAGAAGTTCTTCAAATTTTGCAGAGCGAATCATCACGGGTCAAGTTCGAATTTCAGCAATATCAGATTACGCAATCATTACCTTTTACCTTAAAATCTCATTTTTTAATTACTTTATTCCTATGAAAAGTTTTGTATTAATGAATAGAGAATATTGCATAGAGATATGAAGGTAATGGAACATCATTTTAGTTTACTTTAAATGTCTCGCTTCAATGTTGAGTTAATTAAGTGGGGCCACAGTGACTCAGTGGATAGAGCTATTCCAAGTGGGGGCCGCAGGGGGTCAGTGGATAGAGAGAGTCCAAGTGGGGCCGCAGTGGCTCAGTGGATAGAATTATATCAAGCGGGGCCTTAGTGGCTCATTGGATAGAACTATGTTAAGTGGGGCCGCAGTGGCATTGTGGATAGAGAAATATTCAATGGAACCGCAGTCGCTTCATTGTTGAGGTAATTTCACATCATTTCAATATTACCTACATATGCAATGCGTTTTTTTTTTTTTTCCTCCAATCTTTGTAAGATAACCAATTTTTCTTAACATGGTAACTGTTCTAGCCCCGCGACAATACAAAAATAAAAAGGTCACGGGCTGGGTCCCCTAGTGCTTTTATACTTTCTGTGCGGCGCTACTTTCTGTGCTATAGTCTAGTCGCAGTTTCTTCACACTTTTTGAATAAAACTTTGAACTCCCCCCCCCCCTAATGTATGGCGTGTTTAGTTATTTCCTAAATATGCAATGTGTCAAAAGCATTTTATACATATGTTACCATTGAAGTTTCGTATTTTTATTTAAATTGAAATTTTACCTATATTATATTTATACATTATAATAAACATTAGTAAAAACAGCGGGAAAAAAATATGTTGCTAGCACGTATAGAAATAGTTATAATGCTGAATATTGTTAGAAATGAGTGATCACGGTTTCGGTGCTTAGTCCTTTGGTGTAATTTTGTAGACTTATTTAAGCTTAGTTTGAAGGAGGCGGAGGAATATCCTGGGAAAAGAAAAGTGTGAAGTAGCCGTGAATGGATTATACCAGGATATGATGACTATGAGACACCCCGTGTAAGAGTCCAGAATTTCACGTAACAGAGGCCCAGCGTAGTGACGGTAAATATTGACGCGACGTGCACGGATTAAGCTTCATGTACGCAAATCGTGTGGTGTTATTGGTATTGCCTTTACACTCGTTATCAAAACAATCTCCAAAATAGATGAAGACTATTACAGCTTCCTGCCTAGAAAATCCTTTAATGAAACGCTAAAACGAGCGCACGCTGAATTTCCAATTTTACTTATGCATACAAAATACTCAGCGACTCTCTTCTTAGTTATGGAATGAATTGTTACTTAAAAATTTCATATCCTAATAAATTACAGTCCAATCTTAATATAAAAAAAAACAGAGCTTTGGTTAATCACTTTACTATTTAATGAATAAAATTTCATAACCAAAAGTTATCTCCCAGGCAATGTAATTAGCTAGGTAGTCCTCACATTTATAAAATTTTCCAGACTGGAAATTACTCACCAAGCATTGTATACTTTTTTTTTAAATGCAAAAAAAAAAGTAAGTTAAAGAGAAGTGAATGGTACAAAGAGTTAGTCTATTTTCATTTTCACTCATAAAGCCTGTTTTCAAGTAATCATATTTGATATTTTAGGTGGTTAAGATAGCAAGGTTTTGTGTTTTAAAGATCAGTTCAACAGAAAGACCTTTCGTCAAAGGTGTACGATAGTTCTGATAATCGACATACGTTTTCAGAAAAAGTAATACTCTTAAATAATATCATAACTTTTTGCGGCATAGTTGTTTTTAATGGTGAATGTTATCGAAACTGAATTATTGCATTTCAGTCACTTGTAGTCTTGTTAAAACACGTCATTCAGCGTATAAACACATTATAAGTATTTTTTTTCGTTACAGTAAACATGTAAGATGATATACTCCAGAAAACTTTAAGATCCGGCATAATTTTGCTTTATTACGATTTTTTGGAAACTGAATTTGGAAAGAATTTGTGCCATAAAACCTCAGAAATCTAAAATACATCTTTATAATTTTATGGAATACTATTTTGCATTATGATAGCATATAAAATATTTAAATTTTTCAATATAATTTTATAATTAAATATTTTGGAAATACGAAGCATGATTTAAAAGTTAGAAACATACGGTATATCATGCTGAGATTACAGTACGAAAGTCGCCTTCAAAAGAAGTGTCAGATGCTGCTGATATTGTTCAAATATCACTTGTCTTCTATAGCTCTGCTTGTAAACGAAACTTGGCGGACATCAGTTCCTGATATTAAAAAAATAAATATAAAGGCCAGTTTCTCAGGTGTCACAATCATGTAAAATTGCATTTGAAGTCTATTGCTTATAGAATTTGTTCTCTCCTTCTATTCCTTCTGTAGTGAAGTTGGGTTGAACTCGTTTTACTAGTTCAAGGGTATCGGCACACCGCAGTTAAAGTACACCAAGCCCACTATTAAAATATAATATTTAATCTATTGCAGTTTTTAATTAATTTTTTTTGTGTGTTTTTCGTAGCATTAATATTGTAGAATATATTTGGTGAGAGTTAAATTGTTCCGTAAATTTTATAAATAATCGTTTTTTTTATATAGGTTGCCAGTTATTCCAAAATTGGAGAAGGAAGTTTTGCAAAAATATTCTTTTCATGTAATTTTTATTTACTGCAATCATACAAGTAGTAGGAGCGTGCCGGATCTAGGCCACTTTTGATTAATCGGATTAACCCCTTGATATCAAATTGATATCAAAATGGTTGATCTGTAATCCGATCTTCAAACGATACTAGTCCAATAAAATGTGATCAAATAAGTTCGATGAAAAGGCTAATCAAATTTCTTTTATGGATTTTTGTGTGTGTATATTTAGGTGTACTTTATTTATTTATTTTATTCTTGGGGTGGGAAGCAGCTCTGCTAAATGTCAGCACGATAACTGGCACTCGACTGAGGTGTGATAGGTTGGGTACATTGTATATATGTGTTAGGTTTTGTGTAAGAGAGTCATAAATGTTCTTTTTGTAGAGGATATTGCTCGTAGACAGTGTTGGGAGATAAGGCGACTCTGAAAGATCCGATTTACATTGTGTATGATACTAATGACAAACAGAACAACTTAAGTGTAAATGATTAAATAGAGGATTGTTTCTAAATGCAATTAAACGAGTGATGTTACAGGCGAGAGAAATTAATGGAAATACAAATTTCAAACAAACACAACTACCTGCGTCTCCTGGTGTCAACAAGCATTAAATCACTAAATGATGAAAACTATGTGTGCACCCTGTATGAAATTAACTAATGATCTATAACAAATCAAAAATGTCCCTATTAATATATAAATTAAACGACAGTCTTCCTAAACACATTAACAAGGTATTTGAAAACACCTAAAAATTACACTACTTGATACCGCAGAGTTGTACCTGTACCATGAATTATTTTAATATACATCCATTGGGTTCAGGAGATCGCAGAATAAATGACTTATAGCATGTATTTCTATGAAATTAAAACTAGCCCGTCTGATCATATATGAGTTTCGAAATTAATTAGACAAACACAAATACATGACTATCACTAAACGAATTATGGAACCCAGCTATCCTGTTTTTTAAATTAATGAAATTGCACAAGCACCTCTCCCAAAAGATGTATGTCCAGCTGTGGGGTTGCTGAATGAATAATGCTAGTATAGGATATGTGGAGACTTATAAGCACTATTAGATACATGGAGTGCAGTCAGCGTCTGTCCGGCTGGGAGGTCAGTTAAGGAATGAGACATGGAGCTTGAAGTTGAGTTGAAATTACCGCAAAAACTCTGAATAAGACTCACTAAACGAATTACAGAACCTGTTTCCCTATAAATCTCTTTAACCGCCTATTCTGATAACTTAAGATGGAATAAAGCACACGTTAAAAATACACAAACTTACTATGAACTGATTTGAATACACTACAACAGACAATTAAATATTTCCAAACTCACATTTTGAATTAGATTTTAACCATACACAATAGCATTATAGAGATACACGTACATCTCCCTCTCATTTGTACACGTACCTTAAATGATTTTAAAATATGTCCGTTCGTTGCGGTGTCTAATGTAGGAATGAGTTCAGTGTACCACTTACATTGACTTATGATCACGATTAGAGACGTGGAGCGCGGTCGACAGGCAACTTGGTTGAAATTGTGGGAAAAACTCATAAATGAAGGAAACATTTTTAATGTTTATGAAATAGCAATTAAACTAAAAGAGAGTTGAACACACAGAGAAGTGATTTACCGCTGCGAATAAATGTTCCTATTGTAAGAAGAAGCATTCTCTATGAATTTCTATTAGAGATTAGCACGAGGTTTAGTTCGTGTCGAAGATTAACTCAACAACGGAAATCGCACATACTTAATGAGAAAATATAATCACGACTTGAGTCCAGACACTTCGTTACAGAAAAAAAAAATGAAATCAATACTAAGTTACGTGAAAAAATAATCTAGATGCACTACATCGAGTCGAATAATGGTAACACAAATTTCTGTTAAGTCTGGGAAATTCATTGCAACTTGTTCTCACTAATGCGAGTTGAAAATCCTGTGAACATTCGTCGACCAAGTTCAAAAACGGGTTTTACACGATAAAGTCTTGTAAAATTATTTAAAAATAACGGACGCACTATATCGGCTTAAAGCACAACATTTTTTTTCCCCATTAATTAAAATTTATAGAAATGATTATATTAAAGCGATAGCTGAAGCCCGGAGCAGATACTGCCGCTTAGAAGAGGTAAAGCCTGCTGGCCGTGGCTCTGGTAGCCCTTCGATTGTCGCATGGGACCCCTCCAGAACGCTGCGACCAGTAATGAGGTGCTTCAGAGGAGAGAGTGATATATGCGTGTAGCTACAACAAGGGTTGGTGTTAAACTAAAATGGCGATTAAGAGCTGTGGGTGGAAGGACCTCTGCCCTGTCCTCGGAGAGAGCTATACCCCCTCCCACCTCCCCTACACCAGACCGCGTCTTCGACTATCTGTCCCTCTCCCCCACCCCTCACCTCCAACAAACCCTCAAACTCCATAGTCCAGAATGCATCTTCGTCCGAAAAGAGAGTTCCTTACACCTACTATCGATCCAACGCCATGATCAACAAAACCTGCCTAGCACTACGTTCCCCCGTCCCTTCCAAACCATAGCCAGGAGTGTGCATTCTTCCGAGACGAGAGCTGCCTCGGCTAGACACCTCCCTTCACCTCTCTTCCCCGAATGTGTCTTTGTGCACCACGTCGAAGACTCTTCAACTGTCAGACACCCCTCGAGACAGCAAATTTTAACTGACCCTGCCTGGCTAGCTCCCCTCCACCCTATACCCTACAAACTTTCACTTGCGCTTGTCTGTTGGCTTGTTGAGAAAGGGAAGTTTATACCATTACCGAAACCCTGGCTTACCTCCAGTAAAATTAAATTTTGCAACCAAGGACCTGTTGTTGAAATTAATTCCCTGAAGTTATAATGAATTTTAATTCCAAGAAATGAATTTCAAACCCCAGATAAAATAAGAGAAAAATAAATATATTTTTTAAACCAATATATGAATTCTTATCCAATAAGCTTTAAGTTTATACTATTTTCCAGCAAACTTATTGCTTTTAAGTTTAAAGTATTTTCGGGAAACTATAAATAACTATAAGAGATATTGTCAATTGCTAAATTTTTAACATTGAAAGAACACCGTTTTTTTTTCGAAACACACGTCTTTTTTATTTAAACAATATGCAAGTAAAAGTTTTTTTACCTATTGAAAAATTACATTAAAACCAAATTACATTAAATTCAAGGGTGATGGAAAACATACATATTCAAACTGTTTTAAATATTTATACATATTTCAAGAGTAGTTTTCTCCATAAGTTCCCCAGCCCGGAATTTCGACTATACTATCTAGCATAAAATGTGTATATTTGAACTTATTTTATTTTAAAATACTACTTTTTCGATGTAATATTACTGAAATAGCATAAATTCAGCTTTAAATGACTGCTATCGAAGCTGGACTCTGTTAAATTCCACCATATTTCGACTTAGTTTCTAAAAAGTCCAAATTTAAGCAAATTTAAAGTTAACTGGTGGCCATTTTGAATTCGTTTACTATAGTAAGGAGGAATAAATTAATTTTTCCTCAGTGTTAAGTCGTCAACTGCCAAGGTCACTTCGTGTGCGTGCATGCATGTGCATTGAATTACATTACCAGTAGTGAGACTTAGGCATCTGCAATAGATCTGAGAACAATACCAGACGTCTACACAAGAACGACGCCAGATGCTTACTACAATGTCTACATCAACACCAGGAGTCAATTACAATGTCAGACACTTACTACATCGCCAACCATCCACTGCATCATGTAGATCTGCAATGCAGAATCTACAGGGGATTACATCTCTCTCCGCATCAATCCGCTCCACGTATAATGCATCACGGCCACTGTTGTGATAATTGTGGTGAGGAATGTGTTGAAGTATTCAATGCTATGCTAGCATATGGGAAGGCGCAAACCTTATTGCATATAAACTTCTCAATTATGGATGCTGTCAAAATATTTTATCATTAATTTTGCGGGACACGAAATTAAGATGGTGTATCCGTTCCTTCCTGAACATTTACAAGCTGATGAGGATATAGTGTCGTATTTGCCATGTGAAGACTGTCCTCGTGGCATGCCTGCCTTTGTAAATTATGTAGAAAATCAACATATGCAGAGGGACTGTATGTCGCACAGGCTGGAACAGCTTACTGAAACCAGAATTATCCCAGATGTAGTAATGGACGATTCCAGAGTTGATGAAGTGGATTCCAAGGTGACCACTGATATTTTATAAATAAGATGAGTGGAGAGTTTTTGTATATAGTATAAAAAGTAATAACGTAAAAATGATGTGCTACGCGCAAGATTTAAAAAAATACCAAGACAACTCCTATGTAATTAAGGGGCTTGCTATTTCTTATGCAACTAATGCTAATGACTGTAAAGTACTAAGCTTTAAATCTCCCAGACATTGGTATACTTTAAAACCTAAAGTTAAAATGATGTTTCGGGAACAGAATTGCGAGATACATGGCCTAAAATGGGATTCTGGTGTCATAGCTTACAA
Organism: Dryococelus australis; assembly: GCA_029891345.1. Classification (NCBI taxonomy): domain Eukaryota; kingdom Metazoa; phylum Arthropoda; class Insecta; order Phasmatodea; family Phasmatidae; genus Dryococelus; species Dryococelus australis. The sequence continues at coordinate 136,220,532 of CM057000.1, forward strand.
GAAACATGTCCAATATGTAAATGATGCACTCATCGAAGATTACCCAGTATATTTGCTTGGAAAGATGCAGAAAGAAATTTTAAAAAGTTTAACCAATGCAGAAATCATTAATATCAGAAGATATCACGACTCTTCGATTATTAATTCAAAAGTCAAACACTATAATACCAATCACTGTGAGAAAAAAATGTTCTGTTCACAATGCAAAGCAAAGCTTTAAGATAATATTTGTACCAACATCCTACATATGTGTAAAGATATTAATTTAAAAAAAAAATGCTTTGTTATAGGTATATAACTGTGTAAGAATTCGAAAATTGGAGAACTTCAACCCAGAGAAAATGTGCGCCAGTATTACTCGAGGATACAAGAAAGTATGGTTCCAGTCTCTAAACAATATATACTTCCAAATACAGATGTGCAACGGAGATGAATGCTAGCATTATGCAAAACGTTTCGAAGGAAACTTGTACACAGAAAGAGGGTTATGTTATGAAGAAATAATCAAGGAACCAGGATTTAGACAAATAAAATATATATTGAGTAGAGAGTTTTACGACAGCCCTACCTTATGGACTGAAACATGTAATAATAAGGAACACATCATGCAAATACAAGGCAGTAGCTGCCTTCAAAGGTCGCCTTGTGGAATATGGGACTGTGAGGTTTGGAACAACAGTTTTTTGTGTCCATAAATTTGATTTAGCAAAGTTATTGTTGAAGAACTAATATTATCTCAAATTGGAAGGAAATTTCAGTATATAAAGAGAGAGAGAGAGAGAGAGAGAGAGAGAGAGAGAACTGTACACCGGGGCTTCAGTTACGATAGAGAGATTAGACTCATCACTTCCTTATGCCAGTGTTATTCCAGGATACAGACGAGTGTGGTTTCGAATTGAAGAATATAGTCCACTATAGATACAGATGTGCAACGGAGATGACCATTGGCGTTTCTCGTTAATTAGTCATGATGATACTTTAAAAGTTTTCGACATTTTTATGGGCCAAGTTTTTGTGCTTTGTATAGTTTGCATCCTGACAGCAAGCTACATTCCAGTGAGAGTCAACTAACATTTGAAGCGCACATCACGAAATATGCAACATACAAGAAAATCAAATACATAATGCAGAAGGAATGCAGTTGCTGTTCTCTTGCTATAGTATGGAGCAAACAATGTAACAACAAGGAACATTTTACGTACATAGGAAACCAAGAATGAACTACTCAGTGTGATATGTGGAATTGTAAAGTTTGGCTTAGTAAGAACACTTAAATGATGGCAACCCAGATTATACAAAAGAGAATTTTTAGTAATTGACTTTCAATCATGGCTTGCATCTTCAACCCTACAGACATATGCGAAATCCTACAAATAGGATACAGAAGAGTATTCTTTAAGATGTATGATGGTATTTTACAAGTTCAAATCTGCAACAATATAGAACATTGGTGCTACACTTTCAATAACAGTCTCGGCACTCGCTTTGGTGAAGGCATAGCATGCAACAATTGCGCTGTGAGATATTTCCGCCCCAACAGGGACTTACCATCAACATTAGAAGATTTGATGATTGCCAGTCTTAGCGAGGAGCTTGAAGAGGAGCGTGGACATGGAGTTATCATTTACCAACTCACCATATCTCAGGAATCACCATTCGCTGGAAGGAGACCGGTGCCGGGGAAATCCGCAACTTTATTTTCCTACAAGGAGACTTAGTTTTTTTTTTTTTTTTCAATGTGTAAATTATATGCGTGTGAAATGGCTAATTCTGAATAATGTTCTCGCCGATATACAAGTATAGGTTTATTAATAAAGGTTTTTATTCTGTAACTTATAACATAGCATATTCACATTTTGTTGTTAAGGAAATGTGTGTCAGACATTCATTTAAAATTTACATATTTGTCTGAACCTTTGTTGGCACATACTAAACCATGTAGTTTTGATTCCAGTTTAACTAATTGCAATAGATTGAAATGTCTTGTAAACCAATACAGGCCGCATAGAGTAGATGGAAAGCTCACGGGTGAGCGAATTGTATCACCATTTTGTAAGGAAGAAAAAAATCTCATTTATAATACAATGTTTTGCCCTATCAGTATTGTGAAGAAAGTGATAATAATCTTCATACTTTATATGATTGTAGCAAAAACAAGATTGGTTACACATCTCATACTGGACGAGTTTCGTCAATGTGTCATGTGCATTGAGCAATAAAATTAGCAAAAATAACATTTTCACCTAATTCACCTAATTTTACTTTAAACATTAAAGAATGATTTTATCAATATACATAAATTGTTCCTTGCTAATTGTTCTCAGTCAAGTATTGGATAGCAAACAAGTAACATGACGTATTTTCATCCTGCAAATCATTACGTCAGTGTCAAACCAGAAAAGTCTAATGTGAGTTACACACTATGGCATACCGGACTTCTCTGTGAATTTACGGAAACTTGCGACAGTGTATTCCATTTTAAATTGATTTATTTTCCACTTATAAATGAAAAAAGCCATGAATTTATATCATGCGGTGATAGCACGAAATGTCCTGTGTTTTACATTATTGTAACACCGCTTTCATCTAGTATTGAAGATGTGCATTTATATTATATTGAAACAAACCTAGACTTGGTTGAAAGTATAATTTTGCATTCTCCGGATTGTAAAGACATTTGTGTACAAACAAACAGGTTAAAGCCAGGGCATAAGAAACACTCCCTCCTTGAAAACAGAGTCAGAGTTCAAGAAGGGGAACTGGATCCAATTTTAAGAAAATGCATGATAACCTTTGTTTATGGAAGTTGCTGACAGTTTATAAAAATATATATAAAAAAAATGTTGCAACTAAATTTTTTAAACAGCTTGTGTTTGTATATATTTTTGAAATAATTGTCTAATATGTTTTGTATCATCCTGTATTTGCTACTGTTAAAAATTTTGTATATAAATTTTGGAGCAACCTGTACTTGCTTGTTTAATGCTGTGTATATATATTTTTTAAATAATTTTATAATTTGTCTAATCTCCTGTATTTGCTTGTGTATGTTTTGGAAAACTCTGTAGTATAACACAGATATATATATATATATATATATATATATATATATATATATATATATATATATATATATATATATATATATATATATATATATAGTGTGTGTGTGTCTTTTAAAAATTTTATACATAAATTTGTGAAACCAGCTGTATTTGTATACATTTTTGTCAATAAAATATGTTTTAAAATGAATTTTTACTATTATTTATAAAATCCCTTTACAACTGTGAACTACTTTCCTTAAGAGAGGAAAAGGGAATAAAAATGTCTTAACAGAGAGAGAGAGAAAGAGAGATTCTTAAAACATGTTTGGTTTCTATCAAACTATGTTGCAAAACCAAGTACTAGTGTTGTAAAGAAAAATTCAGATAACAAACAAACTTATTCGCTTGCAAATATTATATTTAACTAAAAAATATTTGAACCTGTCTCCTGGCAAAGATGTCTGCTGGTAAAATGTAGTATTATTTTTACAACATGCCAAAAATACATAAAAAAGATTTTATTCTTTCGCCAGTCCCCATAGAGTAATCGGATTATGCATTAGTAGGAGGCTCTGGCTTCGAATCCCAAATAACGCATGATTAATATTAGTTAGTTTCTCGATTCGAGCCCCGGTTAGGTGATGTACGATTTTGATCTAGTTTGTGTGTTCGAGTCCCAGTTAGGTCATGTATGAATGTAAGGCAGTTACCATAATGCATAGAAGGAATAATGAAAGAATCACTTAATTAAAAAATATATAAATAAATGTTAGTAATTCATTCCTATACATTAAAGGGTGTAAACTGTGTTGAACCATAGTAAATAGCATTAAATTCTGGGTTAGAAACCTCATATTGGGAAAAACTTGTTTTGCTATTATAATTGTTTGTATGCGAAATCATTAAATAAGAACATAGTTCAAATCTAATCACTTAAAACCGAATAAATACACATATTCCAGCATATACAGGCTAAATATCAAAAACGCATTAAAACCTTTTAATTTACAAGAAAGCTGGTTAAACTTTAGCTTAAAATGTTTCAAATATGTAATTTGTTCGTTTTAAGTAACTTTGAGGTGAATTACGAAATTTAAAATTTGGCAACAAGGGAGGATGTCTCGCCTATAATGGGGAATCCTGCCCGCAGCTCGCCATTTGCTGTTCTGTCTTCATGGAGCGAGGAGCTCCCCTCTAGAGTGCAGGTGTATTGTGACAACTGTGAACCAGTTTCACCCATACCTCAGCCCACTGGAGCTGGTACCGGATGTTCGCGATAAGGGCATGAATCGCTCACGCTCGGGAACCTGCTCACTGCTAGCCTAGCTCTGTTGGCATCTTCCGCAACAGGGTTGTGCGGCCAAGGAACTTTTTGCTTCATAACTTCAGCCCTGCTGCCAGCTTACTGCTCGCTGTGGAATACGGCCGACCGCCTGTAGGAGCACGGACCCCAGCGTTCACCTGACGAAGAGGGATACCGCTCAACCTGTCTGACATGGGTTCAAGTCTTATTCCAAGTCTACCACATTCACTGCTAGCCTTTATGTAAATGAACAATTTTTAAAATACTTAATGTATTTTTTATCTTTTGGTGTAAGTTCTTAAAACATTTAGGAAATTTTATTGCATTTTTGTAAATTCGTTTAATCTTTTATGTAACTTTTACCGATTTTTTGTAACTTTGATCACGTTTTTGTAAATTTACTTAATTTTTTAGTAGCTTTTAGTAATTTTTATGTTTTTTTTTGCAAAATTGCTTAATCATTTTACAATTTGAATGAAATTTAATTAAAATTGTTACAATTTGAATGAAATTGTCATAAAATCGTTTAACCTTTTTACAATTTGAATGAAATTTATGTAGAATTGTTTACAATTTGGTAACTTTTTTATAAAATTCTTTAACATTTTTAAAATTTGAATGAAATTTACTTCAAATCATTTACAATTTGAATTAAATTTACTTAAGTATATTAAACATTTTTACAATAGAATGAAATCATTATATTTCATAGCACTTTGCTTCACGCTTACAATATATGATTATTAAGCTACTTTTTAAGTACTGTTACATATTTTAAGAAGTTTTTAAGATTTTTCAAGGGCGGGTTAATGTGTGTATGATGAGTATGAATTATGGAACAGCTAAAAGAAGGGAGAACTATGCCATTTATGCCTAGCATGAGGGGGAGGTGCATAACCACAGCTCACAAGCTTGTTCTGAGTGAGTTGTTTGGAGAAGGATGTCTGTGTGATGGGTAAATGGACATTGAATACTTCTAACAAATGAAATGTTTTGTTGTGTGATGGGGTGATTTGGGTTTATAATTTTATGTCGTTTAAGAGATGTTTAAGGGTGAGTTGCTGTGTATTTGAAGTATGAATTATGGAGTGAGAAAGAAATTAGAGGAAACTATGCCAAGCTATGCACAGCATGTCTGTAGAGTGCACATAATTGTCCTATTCTCTGCTCTGAGTGAGTTGTTTGGTGATGGATTATCTGTGTGATGGATAAATGGACATTGAGTACTTCTAACAAATGAAATGTTTTGATGCATGACAGGGTGTTTTGGGTTTATAATTTTAGGTAGTTTTAAGAGATTTTGTTTTCAAAGTTGTTGGGTAACTGCGAGTGACAGTGTGTGGGGAAATGTGCTGCAAATCATTTTAGGCTGGAAATTGTTTTATCTTTGTAAGTAGATAGAGAGTTCAGTAGTTTGACATTATTTTTTATTTGAGTGAATAGTACTAGTAAAATGTCTTAAATGTTTAGTTTAAGAGTGTTGGTTTACTAAGTTAGTATTATTAATATAGAGTGTTACTCCCTTGCTAATAAATTTTTATATGAAATTCATTATACCATTTATAAAAGGTTTTGATGGTGTAAAGTATTTTTATGGTGTACTCTAGTACTTTTTATGGTATAAACAGTTTTTGACAGTGTATACAAGTTTCATTTTAATGGTGTAAAGTATTTTTGAAGGTGTACACTACTACTTATATTTTTACAGTGTACAATATTTTTGTTTTTGATGGTGTTAACTATTTTCGATGGTGTACGCTAGTTTTGATGGTGTTGAGTAATTCACATTTTTTTTAAAGCACATTAAGATGTCAAGTTTTCTTCTCTTAAACAAATTGGTTTTGATAATCAAAATTAAAAATCTAAGCTTAAAATTCAATGCAATAGTGTGAGTTTAAATTTCAATGTTGTAAAAGCAGTCTGCTTGCTCCAAATGCAAAAGTTGTGAAAGATAGGTGAGGCGAGCCAGGTCAGGTAGCGTGGTGTTTTATGGAGGTGAGCTGTGTGATGGCAATTCGCATCGCGAACTGAAGTCGTTGGAGAGGTGGGGATGGAGGGGAAGTGGCCAGTCTCCCTCCTACCTTTATCATACAGGCGACTGTAGCACTTGCCCAGTACAAAGAGCAGGGAAGGGGAGCAGGTGGGTGAAGGGGAGCGGTTACTAAAACATTATTCATTCTCTCACTACCTCATGCACAGCTCATGCCCGCACTCGCAGCCTTAACTCTAGTCTGCTGTCTATTATCTTACACTGCTCCGCACATCGCATCGTCCTCTTCAGCTGTTGTAATCTGACTTTCGCTCGCTCCCCATGCATTCAGTTATCGGCCGCCCTCTACCTGGCTATGTTCACGAGCCTTAAGAAAACCTCATTCGCGGTATATTTTATAAACACGTTGTTGTAGTCGACTGCCTTTCCCAAACACACATTTTACCTGATATTATTTTATTTCAAATAAAGAATGTCCTTAATATTAATAATACAAAATTTATTTTAACTATGTTGTGGTGAGGGAATAAAGTGGGATTCTTTTTCTCTGTTTCAGAACAATGTGGCACTTCGCATTTATTTATTGTTGTGTCATAACTATTATATCAGGGAAACAAAAGACACTTTAGTTACGATTTAAAATGAGTGAGCGTAAATGGCAAAGAATTGACAGCTTGCTTGAAGATCTTTACATAAGAGATTCCGATTCTGAATCGCCGACCCAAAGACATCCTACTGTGAGCTTTCAAGACAGTGCCCCTTTGCCTAAGTGGACACGAGTTGATATTTTGCAAGATGATCTCTACTTAAGTGATTCTAGCATGGGTTGACTTACAGAGAGATCTCATACAACAAAAGGTCGACATGTGTCTGTTTCCCCCAAACAAGAAAAGTTTGATCTTTTGATGGGTGATTTATTTCCATCCAACTCGGAAAATTCTTGTGATTCAGACAATGCTCCATCTGTCACACAACCGACTTTACAGTCAATTAGAAATATATATCCTAGCAAGCCGGAAAATAATTCGTTTTCCGAGTCCCCAGCCTCAGTGGAGCCTTTGCCATACCTGACAAATGAGCTATTGGCTACAGTGTTTGCAGGTAGACTAACTGATGTGTGGATAGTTAAAGATAGGCTTAACAGTGATATGGATTTTTATTATTGTTCTCAGGGTGTAAAGCCCATTTATTAACCTTAATATTGGCATCACCCTGGCCTATTAGAGTATCTGTTACCATAGCAGGCAAGTACTTTAAATCCCTCACAATGGGTAAGGTACTACAGAAACCTTTTACTTTCAAAGTAAAGCCATCCCCATAGTGCACTCATCCAATGTGGGTTTAATCTATGATGATAACATAATCCCTTATCTTACTAACAAACTTGAGGAGTTTAGTGTGTGTGGTTCTGGCTGGAGTCTGCAAATATTGACATACATGGATGTGCATGTGTCTCAATACTGAGCGTTCACTGTTGATGATGCGCACACTAAATAACCAAAGTTTATTGCTGACAGGAGGGCTTGTGTCGATGTAGACTGCCCAGAGGGATTGTGTTTCCACTATGCCATAATAACATCTTTGTATCCTGGCACACAGAACTCTCACAGAACTACTTCATATCCAAAACCTCACGAGGTTTTGAATACTGAAGGTCTGGCGACACCTGTAGCCATACCGGATATTCGTAAGTTATAGGAGAACAATTCTATTTCTACCAATGTCTACTGTGTGGTAGACAAAGATATCAATATAATTGATGAAACTTGTGAAAATGGTGGGAGTGTTGTACCCATGCATATTACTCCTGTACATCATGACAAACATGTGAATATTTTGGCTATTCGCACTAGTGGAAATTCTGCTCTTTTGCACTTTGTATGCATTAGAAATTTGTCAGGCTCGTTGGTAGTCAGTTGGGAAACAAGAAAAACATGTTTGCGATCATTGTCTCCAGTATTTCAGACCTGAGGAGAAACTCACAAGCCAAACTATTCTTTGCCAGCAACAAAAAGCTGTTCGCAATACTTTCCCTACTGGTAACGACAAGTACTTGGAATTTAAAGATTATAGCAAACAGCAGAGACTGGGTTTCGCTGCCTATTGCGACGTTGAAAGTAGCCTGAAACCCAGGTCCACCTGCTTGCCTAATGATGAAACGAGTAATACAACTACCATCAACCAACATATTTCATATGCTTGTAGCAATTTGTTGGTTAGTTCATACAATCCAAGTTTATCAAACTATTTTGAGTTTGTGGCTGCTGATTGTATGTACCAATTAGTTGATAAATTAATTGAACTTACAAAGTGGGTTGCAGGAATTTACAGCATGATTGTTCCGACGAAGTTAGGTTGGCAGCTCAGAAAAGTTGTGACATTTGTAATGAAAGCTCAGTACAGATGATTTTGTGGTCGATCATGACCATCAGATGGGCGAAATCAGAGGTCGCCCACATAATTAGTGCAACTTGAATTTCAGACTGCCAAAGAGACAAATTTTTGCTGTTTTTCATAACCTGAAAAACTATGATGCTCACTTTCTCATAAAGCCCTTGGCTAAACGTCATGTAACACAGCCCTATGGAACCATGGTAATCGTAAACCCAGGGAAAATTCAAATAATTGGAATCACCCTAGATAAAAACAAATGTATTAGCAAACAAATTCCCAATGGGATTGATTTCAATGGAAAGATGCAATATTTCAAACTACATTTTATTGACTCATTCAAATTCATGAGCACCTCTCTGGAAACTTTGGCAGGCAATTTGCTACCTGCGAAATTGAGTATCACCCGCTCGATGTTTCCAGACAACACCCAATTCTAATTGGCGAAACAGAAGGGAGTTTTTCCTTATGACTTTGTTAAGTCGCCAGACAGTCTGATGTGCAAGTGACTCCCACCAAAGGACGCATTTCATAAAGGATGCATTTCATAATGTGATGACAGGCAATGGCATTAGCAAAGAGGATTACGCTCATGCCCAAGACGCATGGAATGCGTTAAACTGTATAAACTTGCTGCAGTATGCCATTCATTACTTATGAGTGGACACATTTTTTTCTGGCAGATGTTTTTGACAATTTCAGGACCATATGTTTGGCTCATTGTGGTCTTAACCCTGCCATGTACATCACAGCTCCATATCTTTTATGAGACACTTTATTGTCAATGATATTTGCGCCACTAGAGTTGTTGACTGACCCAGACATGTATTTTTTTGTAGAACGCTGGGTTAGGGGCGGCATTACCCAGGTTTCAAGAATGCGTGCCGAAGTCAATCAATATTTTCATGGGTGAACATTACAACCCCAGTGTGGTATCGAAATATAAATGCTATTTTGACGTCAATGGGCTGTACAGTCATACGATGCGATCCAGGCTTCCAATTGGCAATTTTGAGTGTGTTAAGGTTGACGTGTTTTCAACTTGGGATTTTTCAAATATGGTGAATGGCGGTAACACTTTTTTTTCGCATAAGTGTATCTGTCTTTTCCGGACGAATATCATTATGCACTATCTGATCTGCCTTTGGCTCCAGAAAAAGGCATACGCCTGAGTGGCTCGCATGAGAAAATTCTTTTGACACTCGCACCGCGGAAGAAATATGTTTTACGCGGGAAACACTGAAGCACTATTTGATGTACAGGATCAAACTAGACTCTGTTCGTCGCATTTTAAGCTATGATCAGAAAGCATAGGTGGAGCCCTACATCGAATTTTATATTGAGAAATGTGCTCAGGCTGCGAACGAATTCGAGAATAATTCCGTTTATGGAAAAAACACTGCAGAATGTCTGCCGTGAAAGGGACATAAGAGTTGTTTCGAGATATGACACGATCAATGGGGCTGCAAGGCTGATAGGGCGTCCAACATTTCAGGAAAAGCATATTAACGATGAAAACTTGGTCCTTATCGAGACGTCAAAGAGTTCTGTTGCATTCAACAAACCTTTGTGCACTGGTGTTGCCATTCTTGATCTTTCAAATTTACCACTCTATGAATTTCATTTTACTATATGTGTACAAAATTTCCTCCGCCAGCTTTGCACCTCCTCTATTGTGATACCGATTCCTTGGTGTATTCTGTTGCTTGTGATAACATTTATAAAGCAATTTCCCAGATTTAAAGGTGCAGTTTGATAAATCCAACTATGTGCTCAATAACCCGCAAAAATTCCCCCTCAAGAACAAAGGCCATACTGGGGTGATGAAAGATGAATATGCTGATCGCATCATCACACACTTTGTGGGTTTACGTCCTAAGCTTTACACATACGTTGTTGCGAATGAGCAATGTATACATAAGGTGAAGGGTGTAAAACCTAATGTGTTACAGTCACTCAGGTACAAGGATTATCGAGATGCCTCGAAAATTGCACAAGGGTTACGGGGACCCAAGGTAGTATTGTTAGGTATGGATGATCAGTACATTGAGGCATATGGAGTATCAACCCTACCTTGGGGGCACTAAAAAATCGCTACATAATTTTTTTTTATTTCCTCCTAACAATAGTTAAGCACCACAATGAATACAGCCCACCCACGACACCACAACTGCCAGTACCATGCCGCCAATGGCATCTGTCTGCCACCACCACACACATCTTCTGTTCCACAGTCAACATCACATCTATCTACAGCTGTCTGCAATCTCTACATCTGTTTGCAACACCTGTTGCATAGTCATCAATGCTGCTGCTAACTGTTTGCCAATCTGTAAGGCATTACAAAACTACAATATCAATACTCCTGATACAACTGTTTTCAATACATTTGCCCTTACAAAATAATAAGAAGAAATTCACAGTGTAATATAACATCCTCTGGAAACTGTGTGCATGTGAGTGTGTTTAAACCAGTTGTTGGCGTGTGTAGGTGTCTGACACATAAATTCCTGGACATGACGTATAAACGCCTTAAGTGTGCGACATCATTGTATAAAATAAATGTATATAGATCGTTATAGGTAAAAGACAATCTCCAAATCGACATAGAATGTATGAAAATTTATTTTCATAATTTATTTTATATAAAAATGTATTTTTGATCTTGTTTTTTTTCTGCTTAATCTGTGTAAGAATATTCAGAATTGTTGTAGTAAACTGTAATAGTGTGAAGATGTACACAACATCGAAATGAAATATTGTAAATATAGTAATATGTATTTTATTGTTAATATTAAATATTTTTTAAAATGTCCTGTTCTTAGAATGTCATTGATGAAATGTTAGGTAATTTAGTTCTTTAAATGTGATTGAAAAAATGTTCGGTAATTTAGTTTTTTAAATGTGATTGAAAAAATGTTAGGTAATTTAGTTTTTTTAATGTGATTGAAAAAATGTTTGGTAATTTAGTTTTTTAGATGTTTGTTGTAAATTAAATTCTCTTGAAATATATATTTTAGTGTAAGTGAAAAAAAATTATTTTTGTATATATTAGTTTAATTTGGATTATAAAAGGATAGAAAAAAGTTTGCTATAAATTAAATTTTTGTGTGAGTCATTGTAAATATTTAGCTTATGAGGATGAATTTTGAAAAGAAAATTTGAAGTAAAATGTTTTATGTTAAAAATGAGTAATGTGACTACTTATTTACTGGTTTGTCATTCCTCATGTCATTATTTGTTGTATGATGATTATATAAAATTTTAATACTACTAAAGAGAGAAATTTGAAACAAAAATGTTAGTAAACTTGTAACGAGTGGGTCACTTATAGTAAGCTTTTCAGGTGTCTATTTAAACTCAGGTAACTGGTGCCTTTCACAAGAAAATACAAATTTCACTCTTCAGTTTTTGTGAGGAACAAAAATATATTTATACATTTTTAAAGTAACATTTTAACTAAAATTTAATCAAGCAACTCTGAATGACTGAAGGGAGGATTATAAAAGTGATGGAAAAAAGAATCCAACATCTGAATGAATGAATTTAAAACCAAAGGAGAGGGAACACTAGAATCTCGAGGAAACCTCCGTCGACACAACTCAACTTGAAGGATCCTGGGTGACACAATTAATAGGGAAAGTCGACTAACATGAATACCTCTTAGGAGCCAGGTGGAAAAAGCTCCTTTCAACACACAATAGCTCCAAGAACGTTTCCCACTGACCTTCACATCTACAGCAGCGAGAATTTGAGTTCAGCTAACTTTTAAACAGATATATTTTGCCACACCAAACAAATTACTACTACTACTACTATTACGACTTTAATGAGGAACTAACACGATGGTGTCTGGTGGTAAAGCATGATCATACTTTTTGTATTTAATATAAAATTTAACTCTGTTACTTAATATTCATCTTCTCTGGATACATTGTTAACGTAGTTGTGTGTGTTCAACTCTTTTTTCGTTTAGTTGCTATTTCATAAACATTAAAAATGTTTCCTTCATTTATGAGTTTTTCCCGTGATTTCAACCAAGTTGCCTGCCGACCATGCTCCACGTCTCTAATCGTAATTATAAGTCGACGGAAGTGGTACACTGAACTAATTCGTACATCAGACACCACAACGAACAGGCACATTTTAAAATCATTTAAGATACATGTGCAAATGAGAGGGAGACATGTGTATATGTCTACTACACTATTGTGTCTGGTTAAAATTTAATTCAAATGTGAGTTTGGAAATAATTAATTGTCTGTGCTGTAGTGTATTCAAATCAGTTCTTAGTAAGTTTGCATATTTTTTACGTGTGCTTTATTCCATCTTTAAGTTATCAGAATAGGCGGTAAAAGAGTTTTATAGGGAAATAGATTCTGTAATTCGTTTAGTGAGCCTTATTCAGAGTTTTTGCCGCAATTTCAACTCGGCCGCAAGCTCCATGTCTCATTCCTTGACTGATCTCCCAGCCGGACAGATGCCAGCCGCGCTCCACGTATCTAATCGTGCTTATAAGTCTCCGCAAATCCTATACTAGTGTTATTCATTCAGCAACCTCGCAGCTGGACATATATCTTTTGGGAGAGGTTCTTGTGCGATTTCATTAATTTAAAAAACAGGATAGCTGGGTTCCGTAATTCGTTTAGTGATAGTCATGTATTTGTGTTTGTCTAATTAATTTTGAAATGCGTATCTAATCAGACTAGCCAGATTTCATTTCACAGAAATACACGCTATAAGTAATTCATTCGGCGATCTCCTGAACCCAACAGACGTATATTAAAATCATTTACAGTACGTGTACAACTCTGAGGAATCAAGTAGTGTAATTTTTAGGTGTTTTCAAATACCTTGTTATTGTGTTTAGGAAGACTGTGGTTTAATTTATATTCATAGGGACATTTTTGATTTGTTGTAGATCGTTAGTTAATTTCATACAGGATACACACATAGTTGTTATCGTTTAGTGAGTTAGTGCTTGTCGACACCAGGAGACTCACGTAGTTGTTTTTGTTTGAAATTTGTATTTCCATTAATTTCTCTCATCTGTAACATCACTCGTTTAATTGCATTCGGAAACAGTCTTCTATTTAATTGTTTACAGTTAAGTTCTTCTGTTTGTCATTACTAACATAGACAGCGTAAATCGGATCTTTCAGATTCGCCTATCTCCCAACACTGTCTACGAGCAATATCCTCTACAAAAAGAACGCTTATGACACTCTTACACAAAACTCAACACATATCCCCTGTCCCCAACACATCACACCTCATCGAGTGCCAGTCATCGTGCTGACATCTACCAGAGCTGCTACCCACTCCAAAAAAAATAAGAAAAAATAAATAAATTACACTTAAATATACACACACAAAAATCCATCAAACTTTTTCATCAAACTTATTTGATCGAATTTATTTGATCACATTTTATTGGGTTAAGAATTAATCCCATCAGATTAGAAATATTTATCGGATTAAGATCGGATTAAGCATTAACCCTTTTGATATAAATTTGATATGGAAGGTTTAATCCGATTAATCAAAAGTGGCCTAGGACTGGCACGTCCCTACTACTCGTACAAAGTTAGGTTCAGATAAGTTATATGGTATATGTAATATATAATATGTAATTATTATTTACTGCAGGCATACAAAGTTTGGTTCTGGTAAGTCAAATAGAAATAAAATATTTGTTAGGCCATCGTTTTGGATTTTTGTGACTGGTGTATTAGAACTCCACAAAAGAAGGTGGTCTACCCTACCATTACTAATACTAGTATAAAGTTCGTAGGAATTCATTCAATTATTTCTTGAGATAATATACAGAATTGATCTCAATTAGACCGACCGACTTCGGGAGGTGATTCGCCATAAAAAAAAAAGTAAAAGTATAACATGCGTGACACTTATAGCTAAACCGAATAGTAAGGGAGTTATAAGCCCTTTAAAAAAACGAGTTTTTAAGCCGTATTTGTGCAAAATATCGGCTCTTACCTTGAAGGTCCCGATAACATACAATGATGTTCCGAGAGTTGTCTTTGTATTTTACGTCGTTACCGATATTTTGCACAAATACGGTTTAAAACCTCGTTTTTTTTAGGGCTCATGCCTCCCTTGATTTTCGGTTAGGTTAAAAAGTGTCACATATGTTCTCCTTTTACTTTTTCATGAAGATACACCTCCCGAGGACTGTCGGCCTAATTGAGAATCATCCTATATATAACTAAAAGCTTTAATTTTTTGGTGGTGCTGTATATCAAAATAGTGGATGAAAGAGACTGTTAATTAGTTAATTTAATGCTCGCACGAGATGTTGATTGCGTATCAAATTTGGTTCAAATAGTTTTTCTAGCTCCTTTGATACGGCATATTACTCTGAAAGTTCGAAGACTTGGAAAATAAGCAATGTGTACGATTGTGAGCTAAAATAGTTAGGTATTCGTACTAGGTACAATAAGTGTACTGCATTTGGTGAAATACGGTGCAATGATTCAAAAGTTTGCTATGGTCACACACAGAAACGTATCAGATAGGTGATCTCAAAAGTATGACTTTTCATAATTCTTTTCAGTAATGAAATGCGTGTCAGCAACGAAATGTGTGGAAAAAGAAATTCAGCATTGTTTCTGTGCTGTGGTTACCAATATCTAAGGATATGAAAAATTCTCGTTATTATATCTTGACATACTAGATATGAAATAATTGTGATGTTTGTATTCCTTTTGCCTTAGACCGCGGTTTATTTGGCACATTCTGTAGCCTTCTGAGCTAACACGAAACTGTCAATAATATTTTCCAGTCACGTGCGATCAAGTTACAAGAAAAACCGCGCCATTTTTGTCCCAGAAGCCAATAAAAAAAAATTACAAAAACACGGCCATACAATGTACTACTTAAATAGCACGATGCCAGAAAATGAGGAGAAATTCGAAGGTCTGTGAAGCATTCTTCTGATATGCAAGTTTATTGCAGGTAAGAAAATGTAGCTTGTTAGTGAGATTGCGTTCAAAATATAAGCCCACACAGCAATATTTTTTTAGCAGTGAACAGTCGTTAATTGATTATTTATTTTCTTGTATTACTTAAAATAATATGCGTACTACAAACCTAATTAATTATTTGCACAATTTAGCATTTTTCATTATCGGCATGCAGTTAACGGAGCTGGACCCCAAAAAAATTAATAATTTTATTTTTGTACCAAACATTATTCGACTTGTACACATTATATGTAAGGACATTTTCACCGAATAAAAAAAATTACACTTTATAATTTTTTGATAATTCATAACAAAGCAGATTTTTTTTCTATTTTGCTGCAGCTATAATTAACTAAGAGAAAACATTTTACAAAGTAAACTAATGCCATTGGCAAACCTGTGAAATGTGTGTAATCACAAAATAACAGTTCATACATAAATAAATGTTTAAAATATGCAAAAAAAAAATTAATTTAACAAATTTATTTTAAAATATTAGGCTTGTTGTTTGGTGATGACATAGATGTCATGGAGTAGCCCATGGCATTAGTTTACTGGTATTAGTGTGTGCGTGCGCGCGCATGGTGTCTGTAGTTTTTTCCTACGTTTACATTCGAAATTGGACATCTCTTTTTCTCGCGATGACAAGTTTATTGTCTGGGGAGTGCGTAGGCCGATGCGGGTATTTACTTTATTTTATCTCCTAGCCATGCAATGGTGATTTTTATATAAATTCGGGATATGTCCAAAGTTTTCCCGAATGCTGGGACTGTAATAACTACATATGTATTCGTCGTTAAACATCCTACTTTGCTAGACGCTGCAGTAGGCCTAATATTGTGGTCTAGGCATCGGACTGGCAACGACCCCGCACGCCTTCAGTACATTTTGAGTTCACAAACAACTAAAAATAATTCCCGGCGCTCCTGGCGGCTACCGTTTGAACTCACCTCCCCGATGCCAGCGCTTCCCTGCAGATGACGCGTGAACCAAACAACGCCCAAAATGGCCGCATCGATATCAACGCTCCTAGCTGCGAATGGTAGTGCTTATCACACTCTGGTGGCGGGCGCACGAATTAAAGATGGCTGCCTACAGAAGTCGACTGGCGGCAGGTGCGAGAATTAATTATGGAGGGCGTATAAAGCAAGAGAGAGAGAGAGAGAGAGAGAGAGAGAGGATAAGAGTGGGATACAAGAAGGAATGATTGAAGGCAGGAGAGGTAAAAAGGATACCAGAAGGAATGTGAGAAAACCAACGGATAGAGCGGACGTGGGCGGGAATCCAAAATGGCGGTGGGCAAAGGTACGGTGGCGGGGTGATTGATGTGCATAGGCCTATACGTATAATTAGCATATGTGTCCGTGATTGGTATTGCTGTCCTTAGCAAATGCGGACTTGGCATAGGTCATGGAATATATGCTTGCAAAAAGGTAGTGCATGAAGTTGCATGACAGGGCAATGAACGCAGCGAACATTCTTCAGACATGGTGGATGGTGCTGGCATGGAATGACAGAGCGTGAAGTGCCTGTGTACGACTGCACAATCCGGCTGGCATTTGCTCGATTTTCGCCGCATTGAGCAAAAGACATTTTTCGCGGGATTTTTTTTTTTTTTTTTTTTTTTTTTTAAATTGTAGCGATTTTGGCCGTTTTTTGAAATAAATAAGGGAAAATTTTAAGGAAAAAGCGTTTTACCGCGACACACGCCAGGGCTGGGTAAATATTTTAGTTTATTATTAGTTTTTATATATATACATATATATATAATATCCGTGTATTTGTGTGTACTTGCAGTATTTATTTCACTATTTCACAGCTTCTTTTGGGTTCAATTTTGTAAGATAGTAAGAAATGTAAAAATAAAATGACTCCATTATATATAGAGAACTGCTCAATAGATTTCACAAACAAGTCGTGCTTTTGTAGGCAACGTAAATATAGATGTCTTAAGTAGTTCAGAAGTTTACTTTCGGAAAAGTTTCGTTATTAATATTTCAGGTTTACTTGACACACCTTCCGAAAAATTAAGCTTGGTATACTGGTTGCACCTACTGCAAGCATTGGAACGCTGTTTCACAAGTCACTTATTTCGTTCACTGAAGATTAATTCCAAGAACAATTCTCCGCCGAGTCGTTCCTCCTGTGGTACGAGCGAGGCCTGGTTTTGCGCGGGCGTTCTTTCTAGTTCGCCGGCTCTCCCGCCGGGCGTTATCGCCATAGCAACCCCGCAAGCTCCGAGGGATTCGGGTGGTATTTTTGGACGAGTGCGCCAAATCAATGGAGCAGCGCTGAGTGCGGGTGCGTCCTAGCAGAGCATACGCCGTTCACGGTGAAATGAGCACTTACGAAAGCCCCGCTTAAGATCTACTTGCATGCACGTTGTGTATCCTTCCGCCCTATGTAAGATTAACATTTTCATGGGCCATGTAACTTTATTCAAGCATCGGTCGAATGAAATCTTGCAATTATTAGAAAAGTAAATGTTTTACAAATATGCTCATTTTTACTCTTTCGATCCATAAAAAAAAAAAAAACAAAGCGAAAGAAATAATTTAAGTTTTCAGAAATGGTTACCTAACACTTTTTATTCGACGTTAATATACGGAACTACTTCCCATCCATCGTTATCAACTCTACTGGGCGCATGTCACTCAGGGCGCCAGTAAAAATATATGCAGTTAGGGGCAGTGACTTTTTTCTAAGGTTGGTTTCAAAAGTGCTCACTTTATCGTGAATCGCCTTTAGCACAGCGGAGCCTCCACTGTATGCCTGGGAGTCGTCGTTTGAGATAAGAATTTTGCAACTTCATGCCTAACGGTTGACGTAACACGTTCCGTTCGTATAGTCTATTCGCGGTTTGCTCACACTTTTTTTAATAAAACTTTAGAAAAAATCACCCAATGTATGACGTGTTTGAATCTTTCCTAAACATGCGTTTGTTAGCACAAGTCTCTTATCTTCTGTAAGATTAAACTTTTTTCTAAAATTGTACTTATAAATTATAATATTTCATTCATAATTTACATGAATAAAAACAGTGGGGAAATAGTTGTTGGTAATACTCAGTAAGGAATATTTCTCATGCAAAATATTATTATAATCCATTCACGGTTACTTCGCACTTTTCTGAAGCCCTGCTAAAGTTCTACTTACAGGATATTCCTCCGCCTCGTGCAAACCACGCTTGAGTAAGTCTGGAGAATTATACCAGAGGACAACGCACTGAATTCGTGCGCACTCAGTAGTAATGATGTTTTGCATTAGAACTATTTCTTACTAAGAGCTGCCAACACACGTGTTTTCTCACCGATTTTATTAATAATGATTATAAACGAAGCATTATAATTTGTAAATAATATACAGGTAAAACTTTAATTCAACGAAAAATAAGATACTTTCACGTTAACAGAGATATTGAACGCTTGTGATACATGGCGTACTTAGTAAATAATTAACCACGTCATACATGAGGTGATATTTCAAAGGTTTGATTCAAAAAGTGTGAAGAAACCGCAAATAAACTATAAAGCCAGTGCACACGATTGATGTGCGTTGCCCCTGTGGTGCAATTCCCTAGACTTGGCAAAGCTTTGTTCGCATGAGGCGGAGGACTATCCTGGAAGTAGAACTTTAGCAGGGCTTTAAAAAAGATGGAAGCAACCTTGAATGGACTGTAGATAAATTATGGGTGAAGTGATATGATGTTATAATACTGTTTACGCAAGTTAAGTGTGTTATTTACAAAAAAAATTAATAATTTTATAACTAATAAAATAATGCCATAAAATACGACCTGTCAGAGGTTATATTTTAGCAGTGAACTTGGAAATAACTTTATAGTGAAAAAATTATAAAATCAAGAGGGTGACAGACTGAAACATGTTAACCTATTTTTTTATTGTCAGTATATTGTTTAAGAAAAAAAGACGTCTCACAAACCTGACATCTGGTGACAACTCTTTGAAAACATCCAAAGCTTCTTTGATGCTTGCTTTAGAACTCGAGTATTTTGTTTTGATCATCTTGAGTTCTGTAAGGAGAGACTCCGTGTCTATTTCAGGATATTTTTCTCAAATCACTTATTACGCTTTCAGTATTTTCTATTTCACCAGCACTATCTGTCACTAACTTTTCTATGACTTCCACCTTCTTCAGTCCCTCTTAATTAAAACTAATCTTCAAACTAACGAGTTCACAATCGATAATAGAAAAGTACTCCTTCCTATAATGAGCTTCACATGACTCTGGTGTGTAGTTTGTAACAGGGCCTGAAATACTTTTTGGTGTACGTTTCTGTCTCGGCAGTGTTGAAGGAAGAAGATTCAACTGTTGTGATTTCCTGGAAGCTTCTTCGGATATTATCTTGAAAGCATCTTCGTTTCTACTGTTTCTTCAATCAGAATAAATCAAGATCACAGCATCAATCAGTCCTTGAAATGTTTATTTGATTGCTTGAAGTAATCTGTTGGATAGTTCTAGTTTTAGAATTACATCTTTGGCCATGACAAGCCCAACAAATGTTGAACCAGCTTCGAGCACTCGTAACAAACCAGCCGCTTCATCCTGGCTTCTCAGATCTACTAAAGTAGCTGGGATTTCTTCATAGCGCTCAATTGTTTCATTTATCTGATTTCCTCTGTGAATCCATACCGTTGGACATAATGGCTTGATTGTTTGCGGTGTTCCCGACTGGGCCACCAGCTCGCAGCTCTAAACGATGGTCGAAACTGTTTTTGCGGTGTTCCCGACTGGGCCACCAGCTCGCAGCTCTAAACGATGGTCGAAACTGTGTTTGCGGTGTTCCCGACTGGGCCACCAGCTCGCAGCTCTAAAAGATGGTTGAAACAGTTTTTTTTTTTTTTATGTTACAACTGTGGCAACAATACTCCCAACTCGTGAGCCCAATCCAAGCTATTCTTAACAGTGATGGGGGCATCAAAATTCTGCAGTTATTATGAAGTAGCTACAGTGATATAACTAATTATATTAAATGCCTCTTAACTAATTTATTCAACTTATTTATGAGGTTCTTAAAATCTTAGACAGTAGTATTTCGTGTTTTAGAAAATTGATTCTTCTAAATAAATATTCAACTTGATTTGATGACATTATCTAGAACAGTTCCTGGGATATGAAACCCATGATTGATTTTTGTTGCTACAACATTCAGAAATGGACGACTAAAGCTGTTACTCATATATTTAAGTTTGGTTTTAATAGGCATAACGTTTAAAGAGTCATCGCAAATAATACTAACAGAATAAGACCGACATTATGTTGTTCGTGACATACTTTTCCTCCAATTTAAACGTTTAGCTCGAAATACGAATATTGGGTTAGAAATTATTTGAATTTGTACATTTTCATTCTTGATTGTTATTGATATTTCTAAGATAGATCAGTATAAGTCTGTTTATACGTGCATAAATATGAACATATACTTGTGTAACATTTTATGATATTTTAAAACACTCTTACATATCAAGACAATGTTAGTAAATACGTTAGTTGAAATGTATCATAAATATCTAGGTTATTCACTGGAACTCATTTGTTGGTTGCGAAGTGAAGATATGGTAGCTGAAAATTTACATTCCAGCCATTACTAATTTGATCATTGCGTGGAGGTACATTTTAAGCCTATCTTAACAAGATGTAATATTTATGTGAATTTTCGCGAAAACAGATTGCACTAACTCTTTGATCATGACGGACGAAAGGCCGGACAGCCTGCTTAGTCGTGGAAATTATTAACCCATACATTTAACGGAAAAATATATATTTTTTTTTTTCAGTCTCTCATGCTTTGCATAAGAACAATTTATTACTAGACATTACCAAAACGCCTATTTTCTCACTGTTTCAATTCGTATTTATTATAAATTAAGCATTATAACTTATAGATAAAATATAATTAAACCAAAAATTAAGATACTTGGTTAACACAATTATTAAACGGTTGTGATATATGACATTAAAAAAAAAAAAACAATCAAACACGTCATACGCGTGTGATTCTAAAAGGTTTGAATGAAAAAGTGCGAAGAAACCGCGAATAGTCTGAAGCACGTTAAATAAGAAAATGGCATAAAGCATTGCTCAGACTGCAAAGAACACTTATTGCATCCCCGTCGCCAACTCACAAATTGTGACACTGCGACGCAAAAAAAAAAAAAATCTCTCTATTTCTCCTCTAGACTGCACTGCACGCGCCAGCACACTCGTGTATTTACATCCGTCCCACAGTTCCAGGACCTTGAGACTGCAAATATGTACGGCTCAAGGATTGTTTTCAGGGCTATGTCTACTACGGTCTATTCCCGGGTTCTTCAAAACTTTTGGATCAAACCTTTGAAAAATCACTCCTTGAATGACGGCTCTTCTTGTCTCCCATAAGTATCACAATCATTTATCTACACTTCTGTCGACATAAAAAAAACATATTACGTTTGATTAAATTAAACTTTTATATATATTTTATCTATAAATAATAATAATGTCACATGGGGTGCCTGAGGGGAAGCATCTGAGTTCGGGAGGGACGGAGGTCTGAATAAAAATAGAAATAAAATGACTAAATTTGATTTCTACTTCATTCGCACAGCTGTGATTTACAGTATTGAAGCCGATCTCCCGTGCCACAGTAGGTTGGTGCTCCACCGATATGAGGAGCGGGAGGCTCCGAGTTTGAGTCCCGTGTAAGGCTGGTTGTTATTTTAAGTTAGGTTATACGTTAGTCTGTAAACCGTCCCCTGCTCATCTTTTAATCATAAAACCGGGGTACTTTAAAAAGCCCTTTGCAATACAATACATCATTAAATAATCTGTCTCCACTTTTACTCGTTATAGTTAACAGTGAGCGCAATATTTAATGTATATTTTCACTCTAATTAATGTCCTTCTTAATTGTCTCTGTTGGTTACCGTCAATTAACTCATACTAATTATTACCATGTGTCCAGTCTATCTGTTGCCATAATTTATAGTGTCTTTCACTCACACGTATAGTTCAACCTACCAGCCGCTTCCTTCACTGCTTGATACTCGCAATCGCAGACTTCCCTCCCGCTAGTCACTCGTTCTTCTATCGCTCGGAACTCAGCCACTCATTCAATCATCAACTTCAGCTCCACTATCGGCTCGGAGGCCTGTCGCAATATTTATAGCTTTGGCCGTGACCATCTCGAAAGTTCAACGCACCCCGAGTCGCGCTGAGAGAATAAGGTCAGTAATTCAGAGCATTCTTCTTATAAACGCTTAAAACAATACAACTAGGGTCCGCGGCGCGCGTCTGTAATTCGAAACTAGTCACTGACTTGCTTCCGCCGTCGCTATCATATAACGACTTTCTGTCCTCCTCTTTGCTCGCTCGCGCGGGATGAGAAGCAGTGAGCACGTATAGGCTGTTCTCGGTAAAATGAGCACTTTTGAAAACCCTGCTTAAGATCTATTTGTATACACGATGTGTGTTCTTCCGCCTTATGTAAAATTGACATTGCCATGGGCCTCGTCACTTTATTCATGCGTCGGTCAAGTGAAACTGTGAAATTATTAGAAAAGTAAATATTGTACAAATCTGCTCAATTTTACACTTCGATACATTAAAAATACATAAAGCGAGATAAATAATTTAATCTATCTTAAATGGTTACCTAACACGTTTCCTCGGCGTTAACATGTTTAACTACTCTCCCCTCCATCGTTACCAATTTTACTGGACAAATGTCAGTCATTGCGACTATTAAAATATTTGCCGAAAAGTAACCTTTTTCTAAGGTTTATTTGAAAAGTGCTCACTTTATCTTGAACAGCCTTCAACAATATTTAATTTATAATTAGTGTGGATTAAAATTGGTAGGAAGAGAGGTGTGTTGATAATACGTAGTAATAAAATTGTTCTATAGCAAATTAGTATTAAACTGAGTGCGCATGAATGCGGTGATCTGTCACTTTAGTGTAATTTTCTAGATTTTGTTAAGCGTTGTTTGCATGAAGCGGAGGAATATCATGAAAATAGAACTTAAGCAGGGCTCCAGAGAAGTTGGAAGTAACCGTGAATGGACTATAGACATGCTACATAGTATATTAAAGTAAAGTCTGTTCACGATAAAGTCAGTACTTTTGAAATCAACCTTAGGAAAACGTTACTGCCCCTGTCTGCTCCTATATTTTAACGGGCGCACTGAGTAACATGCGGACAGTTAAGTTGGTAACGATGGAGGGAAAGTAGTTCCATATCTTGACGTCGAATAAAAAGTGTTAGGTGACCATTTGTGATAACTTAAATTATTTCTTTCGGTTTCTATTTTTTTTTATGGAAGTGTAAAAATGGGCATGTCTGGAAAATATTTACTTTTCTTATAATTTTACAGTTGCACTGGACCGAAGATGAGGCCCTTGCCAGTGTTAATTTTACATAAGGCGGAAGAATACGCAACGTGCATACGAGTTATATCTTAAGCAGGGCTTTCAAAAGTGCTCATTTTACCGTGAACAGCTTATAGTAAAGTTTGCCTCGCGACGTTCCCGTAAACGCAATACACTCAGATTTATATCTTCATTGCTAATGTCTATGCTGTGTTTATATCTTCATTGCTAATGTCTATGCTGTGTTTATATCATCATTGCTAATGTCTATGCTGTATTTATTACACACTACAATCATGTAGCACACACAAAAATTGTTGCCACACTGCGCCGAAGGTTTTCGTAAAAAAGAAAAAGGCATAAAGGTTATATGCTGTACAAAACTGAAAGACGTTCTTAATTTTAGGAGTGGACATTTCAGATTTCCGATTTTTCAGTTCTATCGTACAGTGGAATTATTCACGAAATATGCAGCACAGAACTCCGTTTCTATCCGATCGTTGCCGTACCCGAACAATTATACGTCTGGGTCTTTGAAGGAATCTCATCGCCAAGCCTGATAGTACAATAAAATAACAGCAGCGATACCCAAGTTAATGTATGACATACATAGAGCAGTGCAATTATATTCGACGAATTAATCATAAAATCACTTCTCTTACCGTGAGAATTTCTATTGCGATTCAGCTGGAGAAATTCCGCCTTTCAGTAATTACACATCCACATTATGTTCATACTTTTTCATAAACACCAAACACATTCACACATCCGTTGTCGGGTAAACTTGAAAGTATACAAACAAACTGCGTAAATTGAAATGTATTTTATTTTAAGTCACGTGGGTTTTCCAGTTATGTTAATGTTCATCTTCCAATGAAGAAGACGCAAGTTTTGTCTTCTGTCTTTTTTCCTTGCGATATCTAACTTTATTCCTTATAGGGAATTAGTTTGCATGTTATTCACGTATTTATTGAGAACAGCCAACGTTGGTTCGTGTTTTATTATTTATTCTACTATATTTGTGTCCAAGCTTTTTATCATATTATGTACTGCTAACCAGTCGTATCAGTGTCGTTTAAGCAATCACATTATTTTCATTTCGGTATCTTATCTCGCTGCAATTTTAAGAGCGATATCGTCCAATGTGACTATTATAAAGTGTACGATGACTGCTCGGTGTCCTTGACTTACTATCCAGAGCGAAAATGTATGCAGCCTATAATTTTATCGCTAAGCGAATCGCATAAGTGATGAAACAGAAACTGTTTTCAGTATCAAAACAGTGTTGATGAGAAAAAAAAAACGACGGCCAGCGTGGATTATCCCGGAATTTCCCATTGCGCTAATTTCCGTTCCGAGAAGAGCGCGCAACAACAGCAGCAAACGGTGACTATCAGAGACGTTGAACATAATGAGGTCTGCGCACAATTCACT
Organism: Dryococelus australis; assembly: GCA_029891345.1. Taxonomy (NCBI): domain Eukaryota; kingdom Metazoa; phylum Arthropoda; class Insecta; order Phasmatodea; family Phasmatidae; genus Dryococelus; species Dryococelus australis. The sequence continues at coordinate 136,246,049 of CM057000.1, forward strand.
GGTATTTTTACCAGTAAACTGTCCGTTAGCTGAAATATTATCATTTTACTGTATAAAACACAAATGTGTATTCCGATAACCTTTAAGTATTCGACACAGTTCATACAGATGTCGTATTACCAAAGATTCCCTTCCCAATAATAATTTAATTCTGGGACAGCAGGCGCAATACTGTTTTCATTAAGTTTCGTTTCGTACCAATTTACAAATACATTGCGGGAAAACTGGTAAAATATAGCGACTGTTCCATTTTGTTATCGTCAACACAAAGGTTTTTTTTTTTTTTTTTTTTTTTACACTGTACTTCACACCTATTCCAAATTGTCTACATAAAGTAAAAGAAAATGAAAATCTCCATAGATAACGGCTTTTTCCAACGACAATGTGGTACATGCACTGAAATACGTGTTTGTTAGTGCAGCAATATTCATCTTCTCGTTATGCACAGCGGTTAGTGGGAAAGTTGGCCAAAGAGGACTGAGGTTTAAACCCATGGGGGATAAATCCCTCTTACGTGCTCCACAATGGAATCGAACCCATCGCCTCATCGAAACGGGCAGGATAATTGCTGCAATCCATTCACGGTTACTTGACACTGTTCTGAAGCCCTGCTGAAGTTCTACTTCCAGGATATTCCTCCGCCCCGTGCAAGCCAAGTTCAACAAAGTCTAGAAAATTACTCCGAAGGACAACGCACTGAATTCGTGCGCACTCAGTTGTAATGATATTTTCCATGAGATCTATTTCTTACTAGGCGTTACCAACACACAAGTTTTCTCACTGTTTTTATTAATAATGATTATGAACGAAGTATTATAATTTGTAAATAATATACAGATAAAACTTTAATTCAACGAAAAATAAGATACTTTCATGTTAGCAGAGCCTATAAAACACTTGTGATACAAGGCATATTTAAGAAATAACTAAACGCGTCATACACATAGTGATTTTTCAAAGGTTTGATTCCAAAAGTGTGAAGAAACCTCGGATAGACTACACACAACAAAACACGTTCTGCTAAATGACTCTTGACAAATATATGAGAATAAGAGTCAATCATCCAGGAAAAAAAAAATTGAGTGATATGGACAGAAATATGTGTAGAGCAGGTGGGCTACAAAGTTTCACAAAACAACAATCACGATAAAAGTATCAAATAAAAAAAAATATTTATTATTCAAACAAAAGAGTTCACAAAAATATAAGGAACTTTGTTACACTAATGAATGAATTATTTGTCTACTTCGTATTGCTTTTCTTCAAGGCGATTCACACGGCACCTGAAAAGAAAAAAATAAATGAATGGTTACAGCTGTATATAAAAATATTACAAAAATAAGACTTTAAAAAAATTGCATTATTGCAACTTTAGATATGTGCAATGTTGTGAAGAGTAAAACGTGTTACTAACCTAATGCCTATTCACAATGTTTATACTTGAGGAAAAACTTACTCCACTCGTTTATGGTATTGCATTTATTAACTCTTAAATCCATACGTATATATTTATTAAATTACGTGAATAATTCACGTACGAATTATACATTTTAAAGACATACGCAAGTGTGTAGTAGGGCCTATGAAGAAAACTGCGGGGCTAGCTTCATACTAAACACATGTTTATATTTTTAATGTATAATTCGCAAGTGAATTATTCATGTAATTGAACAAATATATACGAACGAAAATAACTGTGTATATGACTAAATCCAGTGGCATACTGTGGAATGTGAAACATTTGATTTTTAGTGTAACGGAAATACTTGTCAACGGTTGGTTCAGTACCTTGGCAAAACAACGAAAATCGGTATTAAAAATGTATTAGTTTTCAGTGTCTGGTGCATTATCTTGTATAAGGTCGCTAACATCAGAGGGAGCACTAGGTATTTGCGTTATTCCCATGTTCAGCAAATATGGTAAAGATTTGGTATCTGACAAATTGACATTCAGTAAGTTTCGTCACATACTAGAACTGCAGTAAGTACGTCGTAATTTTAATTAATATACTTAATTGGGTAATTTTTTCCATTAATAAACTAAAGCTACCAATTCGAACAAGTCTTCAATGAGACGTTGACACAAAAGCACAAGCATGAGCCTCTGGCTGTTACGACAGTTCACAGTCGCTCATCACCTCTGACCGGTAGGCATGCCGATAATTACTTAATTAATCGATTTCTCGGATCGCTCTGTATCGAGGTATAGAACATATGTGGGCATAGAAAACATGGCTAAAAATCAGTTAGCAACAAATCGATTTTCGATCTTTTAAGGGACAGATGTACGTACATAAAGTCAATTTTCTGTGTGCTAGAATGTGTCATTACATTGGACACAAATCTATACAGCCAGAAATACTATTGACAAAAAAAACTCGTAAAATTATCAACGATTAAAAAAAGGAAATCCCGTAACAATAAAATAATCCATCAATTTGACAATCAAGAAAATTCATAGTGTTAAATGACACGTAAAGATGCCGCTGAATCTAAAAAAAAACGATCCTATAAGAAATATACTGTTTACGAAAGAAAAAAAATTGGCAGCCATAATACCGATCTAAATATAGATTTTTGGGAACTGCACATGGAAACGATGAAACGTACCCCCTGGACTGCCCCGGGAGACTAGGGACTCACCTATACATGAAATGCGAGATTAATTAGCACACTTGCAAACAACAGAACAACACATTAAACAGGCATCACGACGCTAACAGTCACTCCAGCCGGGAGGCTGGAGGGGAGCTTCACTCCCGCGCCGAACACACGTAACTTTACTCAAAATAGGTAACAAATTTAAAATAGCCTTGATACGGATCTGGTGCCCAAGAAAAGACAGCTACACGGAGCCCCGTCGCCTTGCCCTGTGATTACAATAGGTGTCGAGGTCCAGTTGTCGTTACAAACCACCACGTGAGTTGTGGGCGTCTAGGCTTCCGGTCTCACGACACACAGGACTTCCGGCGGCGTATGAGGGTCCGGCGGCGGTAGTCTTCCAAGTTTCTTCTGCCCCAAACAACTTGCCCCGTCTTTCATGACCTCGCTGTCGACGCGTCCTGAAGCTGTTACTGGTTAACCGGAGTCGCAGAAGCAAGGGAGCGGATAAGGGCGACGTTGACCCGCGCACCTTTCGCCCCGGCGCATCTATGCGCGAGGTTCTGGAATGTCGTGCAGCGTTCCCCTCTGTACCGCTGGAACTACGGGAATTTCGGAAGCGACAACCCTGCAATTTCTGCTCTGTCGCAGCCAATGGCTACAGAGACTGACCGCTGTGAGGTAGCACAGCATTATTTTAGATACATATGTCCCCGAGGACATATGTATATATAGGCTATATTTAGGATATTATTATAGGTCAATTAGGCTAGCTTAATATGTCTTTTCATCCACAGGTCCTTGCCATATTTTAATGTTATAGTAAAACCCAGTAAGAGCCAGTCCTGCCGACACTTACTGGCAGCTCACTTACTCTCCTATAGTTTTCAGGTTCATAGAAGAGATCGGGGGGAAGAGGCCCAATAGCGCCACTTCTCCCACGAGAGAGGCGCCCAAACACCTCTCTGGTTACTGCCGGCATCAAGCTCAAAATGAACAAAGATCCCGCCCCCTCTCTACTAGTGTTTCCAACTCTATTAACTAAGAGCATGTTTTCCAAACACTCTGCCTCCTGTAGTATTCTATTCTATTTAATTTAATGCATGCAATAATTTTTTAGATGTTTTTCTTCTCTGCCGCAAGGATTTTTACGTCTCTCTTGGCGGTTTTTCCCTTGCTCTTCATAGTTAAGACTAGCTCTAAGTACGCTTAGGGAGGTAATCATTGCCCCAAAGTGTAGGCCATGGCTGCCCAATCCCTCTTTGCCTCGATGCATGTCTCCTTGCATGATTTTCCTTCGTAGTAGGCGTAAGGGATTAGCCCCGAGACGCAATAAAATTCCGCCCTACCTTCGGCCCGTAACTTCACATAACACTTAGAATAAGGTAGTTTAGAAAAAAAAAGTACCCTGACATTTCATTTGTTCAGAGTTCAGCACGTGTCGTCTATGCACTACTAGTTTTTAGTGTGTCCAATGAGTACAATTTGCGATAAGGCAGTGCGTAAAGGCAATTTTGAGCTACAGTATGTTGGAGATCACGGAAATAGTGTTTTTAATGTCGCGTGGATTTACAATAACCCGACAGTCCGACAAACCAGCCACGACACTGACGAAAATTTTTCGTCGGCCAATCAGAAACACGGTCACCCCGACAAAATCTCAGCCCCGATAGCCCCACAAAAGTAGATTCTATTTCTACTTTCGTTGTGCGTCCGACCGGTCGGACTCTTGACAGCAGAAAAAAAAACATAACCTTACAAAACAAAATTTCGTGCGTATTTCACTACTGGGATAAATTTCTTACAATTTTATTTTTATTTATGTGTACCTATATCCTGGTTATCTTGTAAGAGGAAGCTCTTGAACTATCGAAAATAAATATCTGTAGAAAAATAACTGCTCGAAAGTCCAAAAATACTTCGTTTACGAAATTATCAAAACAAAGTAGTCTACAATGATTTTGTGATTTATTTGCATTCCATAGCAAGTTACTGGCCATTATAGAATTTTCCGAAAGCCACGCAACACTTTTCCGATGGAAACTGTCGGGGTATTGTAAACACTGAACTAATTTTGGTGGTGGAAATGGTCGGACTGAAATGCCGTGTCGGACTGTCGGGACGAGCTCGTCGTGGCACTGTAGGTCCAGCATAAGTAGTCTTCGTGCCTCACCTCAAGTATAATTTATTTTCGTAGATCAGTACACACGACGCATGTGGAGTAGTTTAGTAAACAAAAGAAGAATTTCAAATATTCTACAGCGCGGTTCAAGCTACAAATACATAGTTCTCTTAAGGGGCCTGTCTAGCTGTCATATGGATCTTATTGCAAGCAGTTGTGTCTGTTCCTATTTTAGAAAACAATAGACTATTTCAATGTAAACAATTTTCAAGGCGGAAATGAAAGTTGGTATCTGATTGCCAGTTTACGAATTTGGTTATCGAAACATAAACGCGGTTATTGAAAAGTGTCTCAAGTCAGTAAAAAATTGCTCTTGGTAGCTCTCTGTTAACCATATTTATTTTTGTGTGGAACGATGTTTCAAGTTACAGCGACAGTTTAGTATCTTTCCTGAACAGATTGCTGTATTAAAACACTATATAGTTGATACTCGAAATTCCGAGGAAACAGAACACATGTGAAGCTAGTTTATGGTGTTTTTCATCGCCGTCGAAATGCTTCCTTAATTAAGGCCATATTACACGATACCAGATCCCGTAAAAGCTTATGCAAGGTCCACCACGGCGGCCGTCATGCCGGCTATCGTGGGACCCGTCATGGCATTTGCAGCCTTCTACGGACAGATTTCATAACAGGTTTGGTAATAGGACACGTCCTATTTTGCATGGCAGGTTCCACACAGGCGTTCGTGCCTGGCCAATCACGTCGCAGTTTCAGAGCGCAGCGCGCTCCCCGTGTCTACTACTTGAAACTGAGTTGATGAAGAAACCAAAAAGGACGCTTTCATCTTGATCAAACATTCGTGAGGTAGAAACTATTTGACATAGATTTAAAATTCGACAAAGACGAATAATATTGACGATGACAACTTCTAATTACTGTTTAGAAGCGTCTTAAATATTGAAAACACTCCCTACACTATAAAAAAACATTATTTTAAAACGACACATAAATAAACTGTATTTAATGACAAGAATATATTGTGAGAACTGGTAGTTATTTTAAACGCCAATGCAAGTTATTGACTTGAAGCAGATCTACGAATGGGATTTTTATTTTCTACAAACCACATACTGAGCACCCGCCGAGGGTGCCGAATGCTAGTACACGAAATTCTGTCGTGTAATATGAATATTCCATGGCGGCTCATATGGCAGCTGGTATACCAGCTCGTGCACCAGGCCTTGTAGAAGCTTGTACAAGAACCAAGTACGGCTGCTGGTATCGTGTAATATCGGCTTTATAACCAGACGTGTCCTTGAGGCGTTAAAATTTGTTTACTAGAGAGGCCCCTTATGGCCTATAGTAAAGTTTTAATGAAAAAGTAATTTTAGCGCAGCTTTGAGAGAGGGAATGTAGGGGAGGCAGTGGAGGGGAGGGCTCTCGTGAACGCTCGCCGTTGGAGGAAGGGAAACCACGTCACACTGCTGGCACTGTACAAACCAAACGGATAACATTGCTCTCTGGTACCGCGCTGTTAAATACCACATATGTGTCTAACTTTTTTTTAAAGGTGATATGCTCGCGTGGAGCAGCTCCCGCCCAACCTTTTCCGGCCGCTGTCGCTACTGAACTGAACGATCGCACCTCTTCGTACAGATGCAATAGACTGGCGATGCCGATTAAAAATCGATTTTAAAAAATAGATGAAATCGATTCCTACAAAATTTACATTTATATCGATATTAAGGCTACCGATTTATTTTTTATTTTTTTTATTTTTTTTCGGAATGAGTATATTTCATATAGGATCGTTTCCGATTCAGCGGCACCTTTACGTGTCATTTTAACATTATGAATTTTCTTGACTGTCACATTTATAGATTATTTTATTTCTATGGAATTTCAGTTTTTGATCGTTGATAATTTTGCGAGTTTTTGATAATAGTCTTTCTGGCTGTGCAAATTTGTGTCGAAGGCCATGACATATCCTAGCAGACAGAAAATTGATGTTATGTCCGTACATTTGTCCCTAAAAATATCGAAAATCAATTTGTTGTGAATCGATTGTTTTACGTACGATTTTCTATGCTCACGGATGTTATGTGCCTAGATCTACAGCGATCCGAGAAATCGATTAATTAGGTAGTTATCGGTGACTAATGGACTCTCCCGATCCGCCCAACGAGTTTTGGACATCTCCGCAATATTTTCGTATTAGGATCTCACTACATAGTCCATTTACGGATAACACCGACTCATCTGAAGACCTGCTAAAGTTCTACTTCCAAGATATTCCTCCGCCTCAAGCAAACAAAGCTTAGTCGAGTTCTATAAAACTATACCAAAGGGAAAATGCACCACATTCGTGCTCACTCGGTGTAATATTGTTTTGCATAAGAACTATTGTTTACTAGGCATTACCAACACACCATTTTTCTTCCTGTTTATATTCATATTAATTGTGATAAGAGCATTATGAAATGTAAATAAAAGTTCAATTTAACGAAAAATAAGGTATTTTTATGTTAACAGAAGTGCAAAGGCTTCTCACGGTAATGTGAGCTCTTTTGAAATCAACATCTGAAGAAAAAAAAACACTACCCATAACAACAAATAAGCTACAGACACACTAGCTTGCAGTTAATTTGGCACCAAATTAATAACAAATACTTATCAAGCTTGACGTTATATAGCCAGTGCAAAATGTGTATTTATGGTTATTAAAGTCGGTGTTTGTTATAGACACACAAAAGAACAAATTTGCATATAAGTAGTATAAATACGCCGATTCGAGCACAGCCCCCAGTTATCAGAAAAACAACGGTAAATTAAATCCTCGAGCCATCAGAAAACCATCAGAAAAAATTACTCTTAATTTTCTGATCCAAAACATCAAATGCCAATTCGAGCACAACCACAAAAAAAGTGGCTCAAAAAGTTGCGTTTGGGAGCAACCGCAAAAAAGTGGCTCGAAAAGTTTCATTTGGGAGCCTGCAAAAAAGTGACAAAAAGTTGTGTTTGGTTAGATCGTAGACATTAGAAAAAAAGTTCTCTCAAACTTTGTGTTTGAGTGCATCTGCAAAAATATGTGTAAAAACATGCGTTTCGGTGTAGTTGCAAAAAAGAGTGGCTCAAAAAATTTGATTATGTAAAAATAAAATATTGTATATAATAAATATGAATCAGTTGCTAAATATATTAAACGGAACCAACCAATTTAAGAAGATTTCCAAACTTACAATTGGACAGTCCTATCCCATAAACCATTCTGAAATAAATTATACACTGTATGGATACAAAGTGGTAATTACTTCTGGAAAGTTTAAAGTAGCCTTACCAGACAGATATGTTCAGATTTTCAGTGAAAAAGTTTTAAATTATGTTAATTGTGGAGGTATAAGTTTTACATATGATGGAATGGCGGATTATGGTGTTAAACAATGGCATTCTATTCGTTTTTTAAAGAGTAAATGATTGTGGTCGTATAATTAGACATCAGTTGATTTTTATTTCTACTCATATTCTACAAAGTTTTAATGGTTATCCAATCATCAAAACACAATTATCGCTCTGACTTCGGCAATGTTCTACAACTTAGTCTAATTAAAAATTTAGATACACATCTCCAAATTCATCATATTAAAGTAGCCAAAACATTGAATTCTTATTGTAAATCTTTTATTACACTTTCTATAGAAATATTGTTCATCTTTATCGCATGAAACTTTAATAGTTTAAAACTATTAACGTCATTATATATAGAATATGACTACTTCCAACCCAAAGAAATATCTACGGTCTCATCTCTAATACCACTGTTCTTTCGGAAAAAATCAAAGTTAATTAACTTACCTTTTTCATTCTTAGTTTCAAATATTATTTCGTTAACTTGATTTGTTTGCACAGGTAAAAAATAATGGATAAGATGGTTCGTAATAGATTGTGTCGCCAAATCCAAATGTTGTTCTTGGTTTAAAAGTGGTAATTATGTTAGTTTCTCTTAGATTATAGTCATCATGTTTTAATATCATACCATTTACTATATTACAGATTATATTTTGTTTCAAATGGAGCAAATTTTGGAATTGTATCGCCATAATGGTCCACATTTTCATTCAGAGTTTTATTTTCTATGAAACACAAAAGTTTTCCTATTGAACCCCATTTGCCAAACTGTAATTTAAGCATACATTTTACTTTTACTCTGTTTGTTATTTTATCCAGCTCGAAAGACATATAATTTTCTTTCCCACCCATTGAATCTACACTAAATGAAAAAATTGCTTTTATAGTTTTTTCAAGATCTTTTAAGCTATATTGACCAACTGGAATATCAATTGCTGATTCCATATCATTCTGACCCAAAAAAATATAACTTATTTCTCCCAGAGATAATGTTATGCATTAGATAAGTAGTATAGAAGTGAACTAAAGCCAATGAGTGCCCCTCTATCTCTAAAGGGTAATGTAGTCTCTTCTTCAACACTGATTTGTTGTCTGTTAGTCTGAATACTTGACTCATTTCCTATATAATTTTAAAAAATCTATTAATAAATGAGCAAGAAAACATGAAACATGTAGACTGGGATATTAAAATAAGAATACCAAACAAGACTGTATCGACAAAACGTCATGGAGAATCATTACCTAATAATATTATATGTTTGATAGTGAGTCCTAGTAACTGTGGAAAAACTACACTTATGATAGATAATTTTATATATGCTCAGGGGATGGTTGGACTTTGGTACTATCTATGTATGTTCAAAAAGTCTGGACCAACCAAAATATTTCAATTTAAAGAAAGATATAGATGTAGAATCAAAATTAGTTAATGAACCAATAGCATACTTCTTTCCATCAAGTGAAGAAATGGTTGACGTAAATGAATGTCATAAAGAGTCTGTAGATTTTTCGATGATATCATACTTGATAATCAAAATATGGTAACGGATTACTTTATTCGTGGTAGACACAAATATATTGATTGTTTCTATTTAGCCCAGACATACTCAAAAGTACCTAAGCAGCTTATAAGAGACAATGCTAATATTCTTTGCATATTCAGACAAGATGATACAAATATTAAAAACATCCATAGTGATTTTGTTGGTGGTGATATGTCGTTTGAGAAATTTAGGGAGACTTGTTCAAAATGTTAGAATAATGAATATGGTTTTGTTACAATAGATATGACTCGTAAGTTAAATAATGGTAAGTACCATAATAAAATTTAAGACTTTTTAAATTTTTAGATTATAAGTAAGTTTTTTGTTTTTAATGGAAGTGTTTCCATTAAAACCTTACATAATCTGATCTTTTTAAAAATATTGGTATACCATAACTTTTTCAATAAACACAATTGTACCTTCGGGTACATTGTGGGGCTTTTGTTATTTTAAAATATATCCTATCATCAGGGAATACTTCAAAAGTTTTATACCTGTCAATTTTTTCTGTTGATGGTATAAGTTGATAACACGTTTATATTTTTCTGGTTTTATTATTATTTCAACTATAATTCCATCTCTCATTTAAAAAAATTCTATTTGATTATCAAAGTAAAATACTTTTTATTTTGAACTGTATTTTCCAACTAAATAAATAATGATAATTCTGTTTTTCTGATAGTACTCTACATTGATTGCATCCATCGGTGCAATGGGATCTCAAACATTTCTTAGTCTTTTTTGTTCCAAATCTATATTATTATCTACTTCCAAGTAAATAAGATAGGCTTTACCCAGTGATCATTTATTTCTTGTCAGTGTGACTATAAAGTCGTTGAACTGTGTGTAGGAAACAAAATCATTAGAATAAATCTTCTCAGTAGTGTATCATTGTCTGTGTGTTCTTTAATTTGATCTTCAATCCAAGAGCTCATTAATGCATTGTTTATTAATAGTGTGATTGTTTTTGGAAATTTCAAATTATGTGAAAGTGATTTAGCACAATTACACACAAACGACCACAAGTTACACGATTGAAATTTTGACTTCTATCATCGTTATAAAAAACATTACTTCCGAGATATGATATTAATTCTTGGCCAAATGAATCAAAATAATATTTGGCGTTTGCTTTTTTCCAATAGCATACCCAGTGTGTACCAGAGTTTGTCGAAACATCTAGATTAACAATCCCACATTCATTATCGAGTGGTGTGGTAAGTAGCCCATCGATCATAAATACACCTCGAAAAATTTTAATGTTTAATTTTTTAACCATTTGATCAATATCAAAGTTACTGAGTGGAGTTACTTTTTTTAACATTCTTACCCCACTTAACATTCTTCAATATCTTGCTGTATTCCTCCATAGCTAAATTATGTCAGCATTGTTCTTCCAATTCTTGGTTTTTCTACTTAGCATTAATTACTAATGTAGTGATAGATGATGCACCACTAGCTAATGCCCCTAGAGCTCCCAATGCTGCGAAAATTAAGGGTAAAAATCCACCCTTGTGAACTGTCAAACCATTTCCAGTTTTCATTTCTTTGGACATTTTCTTAAGTTGTGGAACTGAAATTATGATGGTCATCCTTTTCTCATCCTTTAATTTCTTGTTTTTACATTCCAGTTGGTCATTCGTTAGGAAAGAATCAATATTCAAACCCTTCAACTCATCATTAGGAACTTGAAATACAATGTTTTATACTTTCATTTATTATAACAAATACTTTTTCATTTTATTTTAATTTCCCAGCCAAGCTTACATTTAATATGCACCGCAGATCCAGTAACACCATCCCACAATCTCTCATTGAGATCAGCATCTGAACTTAACAATCTTTTGAACCCTTTCTTTCTAGTTCTTTGTCAGCTACATGTCTTTCAGCTAGATCTTTATAATGATGACAAGCTATATCATGTTCCATTGCAGCCGCATCTAGTGGATTAACGGTTTTATCGCCACGCTCAGTTCTCTCTTTTAATCTGGTACCCGGACCTAAGTACTGATAACCGGGTGCATGCATCTCAAAAGGTAGTGAATTTATTATGTCATTGAGTAACACATGTATCAGATACGGTATGCCTTTTGGATTATTCTCAACAAAGTCACTAAACTTGCTGTTGAGCATATTCATTATTCCAACTTTTTCATTCTGATAGTTATCATTTCCAGCATTCTCTTCGCCATAAATAACGAGAAGTTGGTCACTAAGAATCCTAACATCATCCAACCATATGTATTCTTTGAGATAGTCTGTATACTTCTTTATACCTTTTCCTTTTTTAGGTGAGGGACTTTCTTTTTAATCGAATCGTAAATAGTTTTAACAATAATTTTCCATTTATTAATTTTACTCGATTTTGGTGTTCCCAAGTTTGGATCATTGTTTTGAAAAACTGTGTTTGTATCTGCTAGGATACGACTTTAGTGTTCATAGTCGGTTGCAGTGTAGTCACTTTCTGTTACTTTCTTACTAGTTAGTAATTTCATCAAACCATCAGTTCCAGTGTACGTCCAACCTTTTACAGTAAATTTGTCATTGATGAATATTACTGTGCTATCACCAATATGCAATCTACCTTTATCAGCCTTTAGCCCAAAAACATTGCCTCTGCAGTCAATTAAGAAATTGGCCACTTTCCTATCAATAAATGTTGTTTTGTAGTTGTTAACTGTGAGATATCAGTTTTCAAATGCCCCAATGCTTCGTCATAGCGTTCATCATCATAGTGTTTATCGTCTTCGTCAATGCATTTAACACCATCGTCGTAGCGTTCATCACCATAGCATTCATCATTATAGCATTCATTGTCATCATCATTGCATTTAACGCCATCATCATAGCATTCATTGTCATCGCCAATTCGTTCAATGTCAACATCATAGCATTCATTGGTGCCTGTTTTAAAAAACAGTTTTCTTTCAAAAGATGTTTATGTTGGTGTTTGTGGGTAGTCTAAATTCTTAACAGCAAAATGGAACAAGTTATTTTATTAAGTTCTTATTTTCATTTGTTATGTGTCCGATTTTTTGCCCAAAGCATATATTACATCTATCAATGGTTGGTCATGTTTTTTATTTTTGTCATATTCATCTTGGCAAAATTTTCTAAAAGTTTCGAAAACTTTTCAATAAGCTGTCTTCTTCTCTCTATATTCTTCTCTATATTGTTTACAATTTTTGTCGTCTCATTTATTATACAAAGAAATAAAATGAGCAATGATAACTTAAATGTATACTGTCTCAAATATATGAAAAATACACTAAGTTCATATGAACTTAGAAATAAAAACAAAATAAGAATTAAATGTGTTTGTAGCTGTGATGTTACCAATAACTCGATATTCACTGGTGGGAGTATAAAAAACTATATTGTGTGTGAATTTCATAAACCAAAAAGAAAAAACTTCACCAGAAGAACTGTTATATCTTTTGGTATCGATGATCTTTGGCAAGCTGTTTTAGTTGAGATGAATTCTGGATCTTTAAAAGGTATACACAAAATTAACAAAGGGTTTAAATATATGTTAACCATGATAGATGTTTTTTCCAAATATGCATGGGCGATACCAATCAAAGATAAAACTGGTGAAAATGTTACGTTAGCTTTTAAAACTATTTTGAATGATTGCAAATCCATGCATTTACAAACAGACAAAGGGAAAGAATTTTACAATAAATCATTTAAGGCATTAATGGCCAATAACAACATAACACAGTATTCAACACACAGTGAAAAGAAAACTTGTTGTAGAACGATTTAAAAGAACATTGAAGGAGAAAATGTGGAAGATATTTACTATGCAGGGAAACTATAAATGGGTGGCTATATTACCTAAATTAATAAGTGAATACAATAACACTGCTCACAGTACAATCAGAATGAAACCCATCAATGTAAATGCAAAGAATGAAAGTTCTATTCTAATCAACATGTATGGCAGAGAAAAAAAATGGTTAAACCAAAGTTTGCAATAGGAGATAAAGTTCGTATAAGTAATAGTCAAAATTTGTTTGAAAAAGGATATACACCAAATTGGCCAACTGAAATATTTGAGGTGTGTGAAGTATTGCACACAAACACCATGACGTATAGAATAAAAGATTTTAAAAATGAACTTATTAAACATATTTTTTATGAGCCAGAGCTGCTTAAGACCAAATATGATAAAGACTACTTAGTGGAAAAATTTTTGCGAAGAAAAGGAAATAAGCTGCTAATTAAATGGTTAGGTTTTGATAGTAGTCATAATTCTTGGGTTGATATGAAAAGTGTAGTTGTTTAAGAACTTTTTTCCTACATAATAAATGGATCAACAAAAAATTGAAAGTTATGAGCATCAATTGTTTCCGCCAAACAACCAAACAAAAAATAATTTGAATGGATTCAACAAGCGCACTGAGTTTGATATTCCTATTGGTGATGCATTTTCACATCCTACTGAAGCTTATGTATACTAACAGTATAAGCTAGCTAAAATAGATACAAATGCAGATTATGAAAAAACTTCAACTATTGATCCTTGTGAGAATTTCTTCCCATTCCAGTTTTCAAGAATAGAGATATCTATACATGGTTGTATAATCGAAAGTATTGACAACCCTGGCATCACTTCAACAATGATGCATGCATTACTAGGTTCGGAATCAGAATCAGCATACTTCCAAATGTCGGGGATAGAACTAGGCAAATATGTTAGGAAAGATAAGTGTAACAAAATTACCTATCCATTAAGATATTTGTTTGGGTTTATAAGAGATTGTAATGAAATATTCTGTAAAGGTGGGTACAAGATCACATTCATCGAAATTCTAATGATGATGTTTCTTTTTACAGAAGACCCCCAAAGAAAGCAGATGGATCTGATGAGACAGATAATATACCAGATGCTGGTAAAAATGTTATTTAGAAAATGGAAATTCTGTGGCCAATTGTTGAACACGATCCTATTTATGGACACGAATTTTTAAGCAAAATTATACAAACACCCCAAAATTCCAATTAGTTTTAATAATTGGCAATGTCTTGAAAAACCAGTACCTACTAATGCAAACAAATTTCAGTTTGATATAAAAGATCAGTTCAATTCAATCCAATTTGATATGCCAGACTTTGTCATTGTTGGTTTTCAGCACAGCAGAAAAGAAGATCCTGGGCAATTCACACATGGTTCAATTTTTGACTCTTGTTTTGTCAAAAATATTTCTATTAAGAATGGACGGAATGAACTGTTTCCCAAAGAGAATTTGAATTTAATCATTGATGATAAAATTTTCGATAAGATGTACATTGCTTACAATGATTTTAGAAATTCAAAGACTAAACTAGATACCCCTTATCGTAATAATGAACTGTGCTTCAACGTCTCCATTTGCATCACTAGATTTTTGAACTGATTAAGAATATCTGAATATGAGGATGGTTATGTAGAACACTTTACATTGAACATTGAGAGATCAAATCTGTCAGCTCTGGTCAACATGTTTGTAAACTCACTGAATTCATAGTATGTTGTGTTCTTGAAGAAGTATAATAATCCATTGGTGTATCTAAAAGCAGAATCTAACCCAGCTGGTAAGCCTGGAAATTTCTTTGAAATTAAACTGAAATATTTATGTCTGAATAAGCACTCGTCCAGTTCCATAAAATACATTTCATTGTAAAATACAAAAGTGTGACCAGAGTAGGTGTTTACAACTGCTTTTATTTTGGAATTCAGAGGTATACCCATATCATAAATAACCTTTGGATATCCAGACACAAGTTGCAGACTAGGATATTCATATATATATATATATACATTTGACTCGATAAACATTACTATTTCCCACAATAGTCTCTGATAAATCTATGTAAAGCTTTCAAAATTAGTGGATAAGAAAAACTTCCAGTTAGTGATAAGCTATGGTTTACTAACTATTTTATATACTATGTCATATGTCCAAACATATTTTTTATAAAAAATATACATCACTTGGTTGACTACTATAAGAGGGATCCCAAAATGGGATCCCTCTTATAGTATCAATCTTTTCCAATTTTGTAGTGCCCCCGTGGTAGTGTATTAATGCCATCTTTAAGAATTAATCTTTTATAATTTTCGAAACTTAATGCTTTTTTTCTCATATCAATAGTATAGAGTTCATGTTTCTTACTTTTAATAAGATTCATACTTTGGACAACACTTTTTTACCAAACAAACACTTTTTGTAGTCACCAAAACTAATCTCATTTCTGACTACAGTGTTTTTCACACCCTTTGCTCTTTTCTTTACACCACCTTCCACATTTATTGCATACATATTCGATTTCAATGCAATAAATTCTTCCATTATTTTTCCATTGCATTCTTCTTTCATTTTGCCAATAACCTTTTTGTTAACTATACGGTATACCATATGGATTATCTTTTTTATAGTCAGAACTTTAAAAATGATCGATCATTTCTTTCATGTCACTATAGAAGTCTGGTGTTTTTATATAATAGATGTACGAAGCAGTATCTTGGTAGCACAGTTCAATATTTTCCCCATACTTTGGTTTCATTATATTATAGTGAAAATCATACATTAAGACTTTCGATATATCAAGTATACTCATTCCAACATAAATGGGTTTGTTTTTTTGGTTTCATTATATTATAGTGAAAATCATATATTAAGACTTTCGATATATCAAGTATACTCATTCCAACATAAATGGGTTTGTTTAAGCACAGTTTTGTTTTAATCATATGAACTGCAACCAATGAGTTAGTAAATATAGTTCTATCTTTAAAGTTTGGTTTAGCCACTAGTTTATCCATTTGCTTAGAACTTGTGCACAAGCGTATATCCACTCTGTTTCTAATATTTTCCATTGTTTTTTTCCAAAAACAGAATTGTTTTTCATTTGTGTATATATCATCAATAGACTTTGCTTCTTCCATTAGCATTTCAACGAATACACTAGGTGCATCAGATCCTTCATAAGTTACTGGTGATTTATAGTACCCATGTTCGTATTTTACATAGTAACAGAAGCTAATATATTCGTGTTTTTGCTATGGTTTCGTGTAACATTCGTCGGGGTTTGGTTGGCAAGTTTCAATTTTAGTCAACAAACATTCAAAATCAGCATATATCACAAACAGAACTCTCAAAGAATGATTTTGGTTTTGAAATCTTAATATGTCATTTTTTCCTTTATATGGTAGTTCAACTCTAACACCATCGTGATCTCGACAGTTTTGTTCGTGATATTTTAGCTTATTTACAGAGTAGAAATCTTGCAAACATCTATCGCATATAAATATTTTGTGATTATTATTTGTTACTTGTGATGCGATAAGTCTCGAAAGACTTTTTATCCAGCAGTAGTGGTCGATCTTTTAGTCTTTGATATAGAGTAGGTTTATGTGCTTATCCGTCTTATTTCTTGTTGTTTTTAATGGACAGATTATATATTTCTTACCACCATCTTCTTCTTCGTATACATATACATTAATAGAAATTCCACTTCTTTTCTCAAAGGTTGGTATGCTATCCAATTTCATTGGAAATTCCAAACCCTTAAGTGCATCATCAAACTCATGTTCGTAAGCTATGTATTTATTCACTCTCTGTACTTGATGCAATGCAGATAGAACAGACCACAAAAAAACATTTGTGATCATTGTTCTTAACATTAATTACCACCTGCTTAATTTCGATTTTTTTCTGGGAGCCCCCATCTCAGCTATGATTTTCGATATTCTGTTGGTATAATATTCTTCCAGATTAATCGATTTCAGTATAATTTTGTTCTTTGTTTCAAAGGAGCTTTCTACATATTCAATATTCCCACCAATTCCCCTTTTGTACTCAGTGAAGAGTTTCATGTTCACTTTGAGTGATTTTAAATGTTTACTAATTAGCCCCATGACAGTTTCTTTTAGATCGTTTAGGGAGTGATTTGGGTATTTGTATGCATTCACATTCTTTACAGCATAAATCTTGATCCTACTTTGAAATGTGTTTCGATTTCTTCTACACTGAATCTGGGTGTGTACTTATGAATTTTACTTCTCATGTGACTTCTTATGAGAGACGGTTTGTAATAGTGACTACGCATTTCACATTTATCTTGTTTCTCTCGTGGGAACTTCTGTTTTGATATTAAATGTTGTGATATTTTAAAAATTTCCTATACATTTGTTGGTTCATGTGATTTATTATGTATTGGTGTAAGACCTTTGTGCAATCTACTTTTAAGATGACTTCTTATGAGATATGGTTTGTAAAAGTGATTACAAGTTTCACACTTGACATACTTCTCTTGAGATTTATTCTTCTTTCTTTCCACAAAAATGTCTTTCTTAAATTTATAATCTTTCAAAACACTACCAGTTGTGTTAGTCTTTTTCATTGCCATGGTCGTTATCATATTAGACATCATTTGATTTTTATTTGCACCCATTTATTATATACAATAATTTATTTTTACATATTCAAATTTTTTGAGCCACTCTTTTTTGCAACTACACCCAAACACATGTTTTACACGTATTTTGGCAGATGCACTCAAACACAAAGTTTAACACAATTTTTTTTCTAATGACTACGATCTTACCAAACACAAAGTTTAACACAACTTTTTTTCTAAAGACTACAATCATATCAAACGCAACTTTTCGAGCCACTTTTTTTTGCAGTTGCTCCCAAACGCAACTTTTTGAGCCACTTTTTTGCAGTTGCGCTCGATTCGGCATTTGAGGTTTTGGATCAGAAAATTATGAGGAATTTTTTTTAATGGTTTTCTGATAGCTCGAGCATTTAATTTACCGTTGTTTTTCTGATAACTAGGGGCTGCACTCGAATCGGCATTTTTATACTACTCATATAACCAACACGTTAATTTTCATATAAAATATTTAGTTGTTTCCACTTGGATGGCGCGTGGATAAAGTGAGTCGATCCACTGCAACGTTAATTTTTCATATAGCGGAATGATATCAAATTAGATCGACAATAGACCCTGAGCAGAGCTTTCCAAAGTGCTCATTTAAACGTGAGCGTCTAATAGAAAGGTGTAATAGATTACATGTTTAAGTAAACAAGTAATCACGAGATACATGGGGTGAATTTTCAATGGGTTTATTCTATAGTGCGTCTCGCTCTTAGATTGCAATAAAGTGAGCAGGACACGCGCTGTTTCCAGATGGCTAGAGTTATCAACAGCCAAGGGGTTATGCTGTGTTGGCAGAATAACCTCATACGTACAAAACTACTTAACTGTCAAATTGTATAGCAGTGTATAGATATATGAAATAGTTTATTTAGCTACCCACTGCAATATAAGAGTGAGACGCACTATCACTACCACGAGTAGAGCATACAGACCCGTCACTGCCCGGTGACTGTGACGTTGTAGTATATGCCGCGCATCCACTCGGACACGAAGTGGAGGCTGACGGTGTTGTCGTTGAGGCCGCCATTGGTGACGGTCACGGTGGCCGGGTGTCCCGCCGAGTTGGTGTTGACGCAGTTGATGCAGTGGATGAGCGCGTTGCCGGTGCTGACCGTCAGGTCGGCCGTCACCTTCTCCAACGCCTGGTAGGATTTCTCCACCACGCCCGAGTACAGCACCACGTCGCCGTCGATGGGCCGGCAGTTCACCAAGTCTCTCTCTGCAACGTGCACGCCGCCCTTCGTCACTTACCGATCTTTACCTCATTTATCGATCTATAGGATCGATCTATATCGATTGTGTTGTAATGGGCTTTTAACGTCCACGTGTTTGTTGCTTGAAATTTTAGCAGGAGACGGCTTACAAACTAACTTATAACCTAACTTAGATTAACTCCAATGCCTTACCCGGGATTCGAACCCAGAGCCTCCCGCACCCGAGATCGGTGGCGCGCCAACCAACTGCGCCACGGGACGTCACCTGATCTATATCGAGGCACAGAAAATTGATGCGCTTAAAAATAAGGACGAATAAAGTTGATTTACAACAAATCGATTTCCAGTCTTCTTCGAGCCAGTAGTACGAACATAGCGTCTATCCCATGTGCTAGGATGTGATATGGCCTTGGGGACAAATCATAAAGCTAGAAATGCTGTTAACCAAATACTCATTAAAATTTCAACGACCAAAACATGACATTCCATAAAAATAGAACAATTCATAAATACGACAGTCCAGAAGTCAAGATAATTCATAATGTCAAATGATCCTTAAATATGCCGATTATTCGTAAATCCATTCTAATATGAATATCTTTCGGAGAAGATTTTATCGATTAGCAAAAATAGATTTTTAATAGGCATCTCTAGAGTCACTGCGTGGGCTTTGAGCCACCGTGAAGCTTGATTACGATAACGGAACTACGACATTTTTCTCTAGAAGAATTATTCCGGCAGTGTCAAAAACAGGGCCTCGATTTAGACCACTCATCATGAAACACAGTCTTCGTTTATACCTAAGAATGCGAGCTGATGTGTAATACTAGAATCTCGAAGTCCTCAAGACACTATTTGCGGAACAGTGTATAATTGTGTAAACGTCCTTCGACTGATCGACAAGAAACAGAGCCTTCGATACGGTAAAGAATCCGAGCGGCCGTGAAACCTCTGTAGCGGCATGCGTACTCAGATCAATGCATGTATTTCTAATTAGATACGAAAACAAACGTTTCATTTATTCAACATTATTACTAAATAAATAAATTTTGAAAATGAATCGATAGGAATCACTAAAGTGTAAAGAATTTTTTAAAGCAACATAACAAAATTACAGTATCTTGAAAACCATTGTTTTCCATCACTTATTTTCGAACCTTCGTATTAAAAATTACGAGTGATACAACGTGGTCGTAAACATTCTGCAACTAAATAGCAATATCAAGGCTGGCGATTTTTTTTTTTTTTTTCCGGAATCAGTTTATTTCTTGTAGAATCGTTTTCCGATTCGGTGGCATCTTTACGTGTCTTTTAATATTATGAATTTTCTTTAACTGTCAAATTTATGGGTTATTTTATTTTTTATGGAATTTCATTTTCTGATCGTTCATAATTTTACGAGTTTTTGGTTAGCAGTATTTCTGGCTGTGACAATTTGTGTCTTAGGCCATGGCACATCCTAGAACACAGAAAATTGACGTTATGTACGTATATCTGTCCCTAAAAAGACCGAAAATCGATTTGTTGCAGATATATTTTTTTTTTCGTCCTATTTTCTATGCGTACAAATGTCCTGTGCCTCTATCTAGAGTGAACCGAGAAATCTGTTAACTAGGTAATGATCGGCGTACCTAATGCTGAGTGTCTTGCTATTCCAATAGACATATTGAATCATTTGGAAAAAAAAAGGGGGAGGAGGTATTTTATATTTAAGTGTACCTTAATGTTGTACTGATTCTTACTTTCTTTCCCAATTGAAATTTTGTATGTTTATTTGGTACGCTACGCTCCATCTCAGTTCTGGACTGTGTTTGAGCTTTTCTCGTGGGTTTCCCCAATGCGTTATTTTGGTTCTTGATTGTTAATTAAGTGTTGTATATTTTATTACTCTATTTACACGTGTACGAACGAGCCGAAGTTGCTGTCGCAAAAAGTATTTTCCTTGGTTTTCTTTCAATTCGATATGAATAAGGTTTACTTACAATGCTCAGGTTGGAAAGTTTAATACTGATATTTCGATAAACTTGCGTATATTCCATTTGCTTTCAAATTAGATCAGAGGAAGTGTTAAAAAGTTTCATAACACTTAAATAAAAAATAAAAAAATGTTCTGGCCCCAAATCCTATAAACGCTTGTTTTGGTAGTACCTTTGTCGAAAAAAATCAGTCTAATACTGGAACTAATGATGTTCGGTTAGGATTCGATTAGTCTGGTAATATATTATTTCTTTGCAATTAATTAACTTTTCAAACTGATTTGTATTCTTTAAATTAATAAAAATCATTCAAAAAACCATTCAAAATAAATACAAGTGTAAGGCAAGGTGATAGTTTGTCTCCACTATTCTTCAATTGCATCTTGGAGAAAATAGTAAGAATTTGGAATGAAAAACTAAAAGAACACAAGCTATTATCAATAGCACTGGGGAGAAAGAACAAGGATAATGAAATAAACTGTCTAGCACATGCAGACGATTTTGCCATACTTTCTGAAAACTTAACAAAAGCAGCAATACAAGTCAGTCTCTTAGAAGAGATAGCCAACAAAACAGGTTTAAGAATTTCTGTAGAAAAAAAAATTTATGACAAATATTAAAAATGCTCCAGAAATCCTAGCAACAGATATTGGTCAAATAAAGAGAGTAAATAAGTTCAGATATTTGGGGGAAATAATTCAGGAAAATGGTTTGGAAAAATTCGCGGTAGATGAAAGGATACGCAAGATTGGAAGAGCACATGGCATAACCAGGAATATCTACAACAAAAAATGTTTACCTAAAAATCTTAAAATACAGCACTACATCACAATAGTCAAACCAGAATGTCTTTACGCAGTGAATGTCTAGTACTGAGATACAAGTTACATAAATTAGAGAACTAGAAAGAATAATTATACGTAAAATACTTGGTCCACTAAAAACAATAGAACTATGGAAAATATGAAGTAACGATGAAATATATCGCAACATAGAAAACATAACAGAAAAAATACAGAAGAGGCGATTGCTAGGCAACAGATTAACAAAACAGATCTTCTAATATCTTTGGAACAAGAAATGAACAACAACCTGGATTCAAGAAGTTAAAAAAGATTTGGAAGGAAACAATATAAGTGAAGAAGAAGCAACAGAGAGAGAAATTTTTAAGAAAAAAGGGTTTAAAAATGGAAGGATTCCAAGACAGCAAGGAAAAGAAAACAGGCTCGAAATGGTCCGAGGAGAGGAAAAATATACATAGTGAGAAGATAAAGGAGTGTTGGAGGAAGAAGAAACAACAACAAAGGGCGAAGCATTGAAATTTGTTCGCGGAAAAATCGATTCATTTTATTCGATTATTTTTCGATTGTGATATCGCCTGCAGAAGTAGCAATTTCTTTAAAGCAGCTAACGATGAGAGTTTCCAACCCTAGGCGAATTGTTTCCACATTACACTTCCACCTGTAAGTCCACTAACTTGTAAGAGCGAACACGCGTGTAGTTGAATGCGAGTCGGTAAACTCTAAATTCGCATTGCTTCTGCCTAGACAAGAAGCTACAACGTCACCCCGTCATTCTAGATACGCTGCCGCTCGTTAGCAGGGGCCTTATTTTAGTAACTGAATAAAAACTTTTTCAAGCATTGGTACAATTCAGACGTGTGCACTAATAAACTTGCGTAAATATCTACCTGCCTAAAGTCAAGGCACTAAAATGTCATATACGCTTTTGTTGCACGATGGGAATAAAAGTTTTAAACAAAATAACAAATCTGTGAAAAAATTAATTATGTATATATTTTTTAACATAATCGTAAGAATTTTATTTTAAAATTGTATTTCATGCACATATTAAAATAATTTTAACATTAAACATTCGCTCTTGTGATTAGTGGTTTCCTCCCCCCCCCCCCCCCCCTCCTCCCCCAGTGTTTTAGAGTACACGAGCGGTGGATTAAGTCCAATAAAATCGTGAACGCGAGCCAAGAAACCGCGAGACCACAGGAGCGTCGCCCTTGGCGAGCAGGTGGCAGAGAAAACACACACACACACACACGCAGAAAAAGAAAAAAAAGCAAGCGACTTACGTGAAGGTTGAACATCCTCCGCGGCGCAGAAGGTCGCCAGAGACGCCACGAGGTAGATGAGTACTTTCGACGACATAAGCCACGTTGTCTCGCCTGCTGCTGCTACTGCTGCCTCTGCGATGAAGCTTGGGTTGGTTGATGGATGTCGCTGGGCGGGCGATACGCCGCCGGTTATTTATATACCGTCCAGCAGGTGGCCCGGACTTCTCCTGGGAGGAGAGATAGAGAGAGAGAGAGAGAGAGAGAGAGAGAGAGAGAGAGAGAGAGAGAGAGAGAGAGAGAGAGAGAGAGAGAAACACACACAACCCGCGCCCCGGCTATCTTCGAGTGTTCCAGCTTATTACACCTCGTCAGACGCCTCGTTATCGCTCGTTATCAGCGCATCGCTCACTTGCGTGCCCCCCCCCCCACCCCACCAACCTACTTTCCCCTTGGCACATTGCGACACGACCCGCTAAGATTAAAGATATTTGTGCACATCTTAAGGGTCCTATTTGTATTTAATTTTGTCATATTAAGAGTATTCTTGGAGAAAAAATAAATCGTGAAAATGGTCAAATATCGCATTTTTAAAACTTGCCTACGCAAGTTTCCTTAAACGGCAAGAGGAAAGTACAAACATACGGGCGTAGTTTAATCTGTGTACTTCCATCGCGTGTAATAAAACCCGCATGTTACAGATCTAATTCGCACAGTACAGCGTTACGTCGGAAACACTGCACGCCTTGCGCGTAGGAGCGATGAGGCGCTAGGCTTGCGTGTAACTGTCGTCCGTATCGCTCCCTCGCTTCTTGACCTTGGACGCGCAGCTACACAGTCCCCGTGGCAGCGAGGTCTTGAGGGTAGTGATTCCCCGTGAAAATCTGGTGTGACAGATCTGGTGATTTGTTGGAGACTGAAGAATAACAACCCTTCCTTGCCACCCCTTACAACAAATTATCTAAATGCATTATGTAGTTTTCTACCATCGGGATGTGCAACTTCGAACAATATGGGAATGACTTTGAGATGCAATTCACATGCTTTAATATACACCTCGTTATAAATACTATAATACTACTGTAATTTGCAGGAATCACATTATGGTATGGCCGAATTGTTAAAACCAAATCTGGAGAATCCCCACAGCAGAAAGAAATCTATGTTTCTAAATATTCAGCTTTAAAATACTGAGCATTTGAATGTATGTCTGCCGAATGCCTTGTTAAAATATTTCTAATCAGATGATTTTCTTATTTTTGTGCTTAAATTTTTTACAGTAGTAATTAATACACACTAATGTAAGCATGTAATGAGCAATAGTAAATATTTCTTCAGTCTATGAAAAAAAAAAGTGTTTTTATGTTGCCCATTTTAGCTTAATTTAATGCAAAATAGAATAATTATGCGGCAATTTAGAAATTTCCTCTCAAAAAGTTGGCAACTCTGGACGGAAGAAGTCTTACGTCTCGTAGGATGAATGTTGCCATATCAACCACCCCAAAATTTACAGATTCCACAAGTGGATTTTTGAGATTTGTTGCCCATGTCGTACGATTTACGAGCGACCACACTCTCAAATAAAATGTTCTGGGAATGCAGGGGTATAGGGTATAAACTAGCCTATTCATTTCATAGTAATAAGTACCGTAAGTATATTTCGCGAAAAAGTTAGCTTTTCAGTCGGATGCGGATATTCCAGACAAAATCCACGGAGTAATTCATTCCACAGAAAAATCCAGGCACCGACAGGAATTCCACACATTTTGTAGGATTCCTCACAGTTTGGCGAGACTGGCTCCAATGTACGGACATTTTTTCGAATCCAACTCAAGACGTGGGGACTTTTCGTCGCCAAAAAGTAGAAACTTAAATTTAAACAAATAACAATACATTTACTGATAACTGAACCAAATCATTTACAATAGCATCAATCCCCAATTGAATCACAATTATACCATATCCATACACTATCGTTTTTATTCGCCTAGTTCTCTCTTTCCGACAGTTGGCGGTAAACAAATCATTAATTTTCTGTTACCTTGGTCACGATTCGAGATAATGTGTTGTTATAAGATTTTCTGCTCACCAAGGGACATTTGTTGCGAATTTAGGGCCATTTAAAGTGTCAGGGACTTGGCAAAAGTTCAGTTGGTAACACTGCTCAGCTCGTGCTGACAGCTATGGCAAAATCGCGGTATCTCCACACTTTTGAACAAAACCTTTGAAAAATGATCCTAGGTATGACGTGTTTGAATGTTTTCTAAATATTTCGCGTACCACACGCGTTTATAACCTACTTCTGTTAACATAAACGTATGTTGATTTTTGTTAAATTGAACATCTTCATATATTTTGTTCATAAATTATAATAATTCATTAAGTGTATCTTGGTAATGCCTAAAGGCAGTCCACAGTAAAGTGAGAACTTTTGAGTCTATAGTTGGATTTTTATTTTAGCCTTGTTTTATCCTTTAACCACATTATTAAATAAATATTGCCATGTTAGTAATAAACACAGTGTTTAGATTCCACCGGACTCAAACGTTAATGTCTAAGACTAAAATAAAATTTATTTATTATCCATTATTCCATATGAGAGGGCTTTCAAAAGTGCTCACTTTACCGTGAACAGCCTACAGTAAGAAATAGTTCTCATGCAAAATATTATTAAAAACGGGTGTGCACGAACGAGGGCCTTGTCCATTTGGTGTGATTTTCTAGAATTAGTTAAGATTTGTTTCCATGGGGCGGAGGAATATCCTGGAAGTAGAACCTAAGCAGGGCTTCTGAAAAGTTGGATAACCATGAGTGGATCAGAGCCGCGCTATTATCTTTGCGATAGGCAAATACGAGGATCCTCCAAATAAACCCATTGCTCATGGAAAACAGTCCACTCGAGGAAAGTACATTCAATCATTTCAGTAACTGTTAAAAGCCTAATATACAGAGTGTATCTTCTAAATTCGACCAACAAACTTCGGTTGTAGGTTAATCATAAAAAATTAAGTGTTGAAACAAAAAATATACATATATATATTCATATATTTATTTATTTATTTATATATAAACTATAGTCTAGAGTGAATACTAAGGGTGATACACATTTTTGACGTTGGACCTGGAACACTTGTTTATTGCAAATACTGGAGTTAATATTTAAGGTGGAACACCGATTGTCTGGATATTGGTTAACTGAACATAGATCTTCAAACACCACAAATAATCACTGTTACTACCCATGACGCGGTAGCAGATTCGGGATTTAAAGGATCGATTATTAATCCTCATGTTACAGTTAACGAAAATGTCGCCTTGCGTAAATACCCTAAACCTCACCGTTTTCGAGTAATTTAAGTTTTACTTTCAAAATAATATTTTCGAATACCTGGCAGGTGGGGCACGCACAATACCCAATAACACACTTTAACGGCTATTAAAAGAAGGGGAAGATTCCAAAGAGAGGTACAAATTAATTTTATACCATATGTCGTAAATATAGTTTCAACTTTTTTCGTGATTAACCTCCACCCGAAGTTTGCCGGCCGAATTTTGATACACTCTGTATAGCCTATTACTTCCCCGCTGAAAGTAAGCACCTGTAGCACATGGTTATAAGTTCTCTCGGTAGCTGTTTTGTAAAGCAATCAGTTCTTTGGTAACCCAAACCTCCAAGACATTCAAGAATTGCACACGTTTTCGAGTCACTCTGGTGTGTTGACCAACGAAAGCTTACTATACTGTGCATGGCGATCAATTAGCGCAGCAAAGCAGGAGACATTCACTACTGGCAAGTTATTTCAACTAGGCGATGTGGAGGATTCTTGAAATGCATTGTCGTTGTTTGTTCAAATATTTCGGCGTGGTGTTGCTCTGTGCTGTTTAGCAACATTTACTGACACAAAAAAAAAAAGCACGTTTTTAAATAATATATTTTTATTAAATTTAAATTATGTTATTCAAAGCTTTCTGTTAAATCTGACGTGTCGTAAAATTATGGTGGATTGTAAATCTTTTTGAACTAATTATACTGGGCAGTTTGGTAAATAACCGAAGGAGTATGTTAACACACAGATACGGGGAAATGAAGTACAGAGGTATTAAAGTTAGGTTATTTTGAAGGTAACTTGACTATAGGTCATTCACGATAAAGTGAGCACTTTTGAAGCCCTAGTTACTTTTTTCTTTCAGCCAATTCATATCCTTCCACCACTTGTTAATTTAAACCCTGCCGTGTGAGTAATAAACACGTTTCTCTGAACGTGATAATCATCACGTTAGAAGGATTTGTGCCTTAAATACAGTAGCAGGGCTAAGTTGTTACTTAAGGTCACAGTTCTCTTTTTATTTGCATTTGGTTATCTGAGAAAAGTTTCGAAAAATGCCCCCTTAATGCAGTCGTTAGTTGTAAAGTCATTATTTTTTTCAGAATACAACACTCAAATTCCGACTAAGAGGCAGGTTCAAAAAGTTGAGTTAGAGTCTAAGCGCCGCATACTGCATCTGTGTTACAAGCTACGAAAGGGACAAAAACAACTTTTCCTCTGGAGTTTATGATTTAGACTTTTTATTAAATGAATGTTAACAGTTTCGCTTGAATGAGCAAAAATATATTTACAACAAGTCTGACTCCAATTTTCAACAAAATCCAGAGTGACAATACTCGCTCACCTGCTTATAAATCGCACTCATGCTGAATCAGAATGTTCTACACACCATAAAGATTGCATTAACTGCAATTTGATTGGAAGAAAATATCTAGGAGCAAAGAATAGTATGCTGCAGGATTCGGGAAATTGAGACTTTTAAGTGTTATATTTTGAAAACTATAATGATTTGACAACTAATAACTGCATTAAGATCTTTTAGATTACAAAATAAAAATATGTGAAATATGACTATGACCTTAAACCTTTCAGGTTACTCTGATACGTGGGAACAATACACAGCTGGTAATTAAGCACTAAGAGTCACAAAATGAACCACTCTGGACTCTTTCACAATAAAGCCCTACACGAAATCTAATATACTATATTAATATCCTTATAGTGTATTGAATGTTAAAGATTTTATAGGAGTTAATAAAAGTATAATTTTTTATGGTCTGATCCTACACTCGAAAATCAACGTTTAAGTTAAAATACACCATGTTCCGTTTCTTTAGCGATTGTGGAAAATTCAGTTACTGCTAGCGACGGATCGCGTGAACTGGAGACATTTGGGCGACTCTTTAACATCGAGTTCTCGAGAGCCAATGAGGGCGAAACGAGGCGAGTATGGAGAAGCGCCAGTATGCAAGGCCGTGGGGTAACGGGAGATCCCAGAGAAAACCCGTCCGACCAGCGGCATCGCCCGGCACGATCCCTGCGTGCGAATATCCGGGAGCGACCCCGCCGGGAATCGAACCCGGTGTTCGCCAAGGTGGGAGGCGAGTAGTCTAACCACTGCGCCACCGCGGTCCAGCGACGGAACGACAAGCGCCGCTGGAACTATACGATGACAGAGCAGCGTATGTGTGTGCTAAGCACAATCAGGCAAATGAAACTGGGGAGCTGAATTGTATCCCCTTGGAAAAGCAGCCTTTCAGGTTTTCGGGTCCATGGTGTTGTTCAATGGAAACTGAAAAGGCAACCTTTCCAATTTCTGAGGATATATTCGTTCACATACAACTAGAAACCTAAAAAGAGTCACCTTGGAAAGGCTGCCTTTCAGGAATTTATCAGATAGTGCTAGAGCCGAGTTGAAACTTGATAGGCAGTATTTCTAGTAGTTGAAAATTCATTCGTTTTCATGGAACTAAAAACCTGAAACACATCCCCTTAGAAAGACTGCCTTTCAGGATTTTATTTAGAAGTGGTAGAGTCGAAGAGAAACTGGAAAGGTAGCCTTTCCAGCCATGGGCCCGAAATCCTGAAAGGCTGCCTTTCCATGGGGATATCTTTCAGTCGCCCCCCATGAAACGAAGCGAGCTGTGGTTAACGGTAAGTCGTACTACAGTAGCGTACTAATTAATGGCTGCCCATGGGAAGAGGGGAGGGGGTAAACAGGCATGCCGATCATTACCTAATTAATCGATTTCTCGGATCGCTCTAGATCGAGGCACAGACCATCTGTGTGCATAGAAAATCGGACGAAAAAATCGATTTTCGATTTTTTTTTAGGGACAGATGTACGAACGCAGTGAGGATGAGTTAGCCGATCTGGTTGATAGGGTGATAAATGTAAGTTTGGAATATAGATTGGAGATTTACATAAACAGACCAAAACTTATGATCGTTGACAGTAAATCACAGTCCCAACTTACTGGTTGATTAAATATAGGATGGAAGTAATAAAGCATTTTGTCTACCTAGGTTTGAGCATCTGCAAAACGGGAAGCTGTGAGGAAGAATTCAAAGAAGGATCATTTTTAGGAAAAGCGGCCATGAGTAAACTGCTGAAAATCTGGCAGAACAGGGCTATCACGAATAACGCTAAGACGCGCCTTGCGCAAACTCTTATATTTTCTGTCTTCGTATACGGATGGACCGTTAAGGCTGCTGATTATAATAGCATAGATGGTGTTCGCGCAGAATGTTAAGGGCATCATGGACTGAAAAAAGAACCAATGCTTCAATTATTGCACAGTTAAATGTATCTAAGCGACTTTCTTCCTATATTAATGAGAGGATCCTCCAATTATTTGGCTATATAGTGAGGACGAACAATGACAATGTGGAGAACACTATCCTGGAAGGAAAAATAGAAGGTAAAAGGCCTCGCGGAAGAGTTCGAATCAGGTGGTTGGATCAGGTGGCCAAGATCACCGGCTTACTATTTCAATGCACCATAAGGCAAGCAGACAACCAGTCACGATTGATGGGATCACGACTCCCAGGAATGAGCAATACGACAGATGATAATGTAAGAACGCAACGTCAATTTTCTGTGTGATGGAATGTGCCATGGCCTTGGACACAAATTTACTCAGCCAGGAAGACTATCAATCAAAAACTAGTAAAATTATCAACGATCAAAAAATGAAATTCCATATAAATAAAACACTCCATAAATTTGACAGTCAAAAATCGATAATGGTCAATGACTTGTAAAGGTGCCGCCGAATTGAAAAACGATTCTACAAGTAATATACTGATTCCGAAAAAAATCGGCAGCCTTCACATCGATCTAAATTTCAAATTTTTGGGAACCGATTCCATCTATTAGAAAAATCGATTTTTAATCGGCATCTCTAGGGGAGAATGTGGCAATTTGCACCAAGCCCCAATCCCATGTGGCTCCTCCAAGCCTTCAGACCTAGCAAGTTCCCCCCTTCGATGATGTTCTTTCATTGTCGTAAGATGATGCAAAACCCGCTCTTAAATTACCGTTTACAGTAACATACACAACTATGACAAGCATTATTTAGATTTCTGTTTCCTGTTGGGTATTGCATAGATTTGATATGTTAATGAATACAGTTTATAGAACCTAAGTGATTAAACGGAAAGTATTAACATCATAGAAATAATAATTGTGGACTTTGGAGTATAGGGTAGGAAATTCATTTAAAACAATAAATTTACTCGATCATCTTGATTCTGTACAGCGTGGTAAAGGCTGTTCGCGATGAAGTAAGCTCTTTCGAAATCGACCTTAGAAAAATGTCACTACTTCTGCCTGGTATACATTTTAACGGGCGCACTGAGTGACATGAGCCCAGTAAAGTTGGTAAGGAAAGCAGTTGCATATCTTAACGTCGAATAAAAAGTGTTAGGTAACGACTTGTGATAATTTTTATTATTTCCTTAGCTTTACGTTTTTTTTTACTACAGCAAAGTGGAAAAATGGGCATATTTTTAAAATATTTGCATTTCTAATAATTTTTCAGTTTCGCTTGACCGACGCCTGAATAAAGTGATGCGGCCCATGCCAGTGTTAAATTTACGTATTTTGGAGTATACGCAACGTGCATGCAAATAAATACTAAGCAAGGCTTCCAAAAGTGCTCATTTTACCGTGAACAGCCTATACCGCACCGACCAACCCTTCCCGAAATGCGTTGGTTAACATGTTCCCGGACTGTCCGAGTGCATCAGTAACCAGCGCGCAGGACTTCCGAGGTCCGTGGCAACGCCACGGAAGACAAAGTACGAAGGGCGACGGATGTCAGGTGCCGGTTAGTGGTAGGGCCGCGCACGGTCATGCACCTTCAAGCTCGCCAGTTATGCCCTTATCAGTTCCACCACTCAATGACGTTTCCAACAGCAGCCAAATAATTCTATTATCATGCCAAATACATATCATTTTTTTTTTATAGTGTACAAACCGCCCCCCCCCCCCGGCCTACCCCTTTTACAGAATAATCTTTAACGACGCACATAGGAATGATTCCAAATTAAATCGAAACTTTTATTAAAATTTCATTGGCAATACAATAGATTTGCGCAGAGGCTAAATTTCAATACCCCGTGTGCAAAATTCGCGTTATCATTTGGGGACACGTTCTACTTTAAGCACTTCCGTTGGACCACGCTTTATTGGGCACGCCCTGGGTGACTCTGTGCCAATACGTTAGCACTTCACAACTGGCCGCTCGTCTCTGTGTGGATAGAGTCTGTTTACACGAGTGAGTCAATCAGAATTAACGTTTCTCCGATACTGACTCTTTCGTGATTCGCGGGCAGACAGATAAGATGCATGACCCTTCGAACGCCTCAATCACGAAAGTGGTTCTGAACTAAAGTTTTTTTTGGGACACGACTTGTCCTGAAATATTTCCGCGAACATCAGGCGCCCCTAGCAATATAAATGTGTGATAATATTTGTAACATTTTAATCTAAATAGGATATTACTTCTTATTTTTTTATGAAACAATAATATCCAATGCATTGGCAGCAAACAGTAAACTTGTTTCCAAGTCACATGTTTTTTTTTCTTTCGGTAATACAGAATAAAAAACTAAGTGATATTTAAAATACGTCGTTTCACGTCAAATAGGGGACCCCGAAAACAGCCTTGTCCAGGCCCTGGGCGTACTTTCACTGTATGCCTCCGCTGCAAGTCACGGTAAAAGGGGGTTAGTTCGAGGTAACGGCAGTTATAGGCTGCCCGTGGCCAACTTGGCCAACTAACCACTTTTGAAATCAACCTTTGAAAACAAGTGGAAACTTCCGACGCATTTGGAGCAGTGGTGGTGCAACGGCTAGAGCGGTCGCCTCCCACCTAGGCGGACCGGGTTCGGTTCCCGATGGAGGCCACTGCCCGGCTTTTCGCACGTGGGAACAGTGTCGGGCGGCTTTCTCGGGATCTTCCATTTTAATCTCCCCCTGCACTCCAGCGCTGCTCCATACTCACTTCGCTTCACACTCATCGGCTATAAAGACCCTGATGGGTCCTATGTACCGAAACGTTTTCTGGGAAATCGTTGCTTGCGCGTAAACGCGTGTCTCGGTAAATAAATGTTCTGGAAATACGAAGTTTTGCCAGAAAGGATAAAAAATATTGTTTACATCGCTATCTTTTTACTTTTATTATATTAAGTGTATTAATGGAGAAAAGAACCGTGAAAGTGGTCAAATATTGCATTTTTAAAGCCTGCCTATGAAGTTCCTTTAAGCGGTAAGAGAGAAGTACGATTATACGCAGATAGTTTGATCTGTGTACTTTCATCGCGTGTAATAAAACCCCACAGTTACAGATCTCGTTTACACAGTAAAGCGTTAGGACGGAAACACTGCACGCCTTTCGTGTAGGAGCGATGAGGCGCTAGGCGTGCAGTGTTAGTGGAAAAAGTTTGGCTGGACCGGAAACCGAAATCTGCCCCCCCCCCCCTTCCACCCTCCGAATACGAGACCAGTATGTTACCACTGAATCACAATATTCTCGGGTATAGTGTGGGTTTACTTGTCTTTCCTCTCGCCTATTGACGGAGTGCTGCATTATCGCCAGTCTTCGTAAATTCTTGATTTGTTTTACCTACTAACCTATGTATAGGTTGTTCACGGTAAACTGAGATCTTAAAAATCCCTGCCTAAGATCTGCTTGTATGTAATTTGTGTATTCTTCTTCCATATGTAAAATCAACATTACCATTGGGCTTGATCATTTTACTCATGCGTTGATCAAGTAAAAGGGTAAAATTATTATAAAAGTATAAATTTTTATAAATGATAAATGTACTAATTTTTAAACTTATAAAATTAAAAAAGAAAGAAAATAAATTATTTTAAGGTTCACTCATGTAAGTGCAGCACTTTTAATTCAACGTTGAGATATGGAAATACAACGTAGGCCCATGGAAATATATGCAGGTAAAGGTAGTGACATTTTTCAGAGGTTGATTTCAAAAGTGTTCAGTTAAGCGTGAACATCTTATAGACACTTACCAGGGTGGTCTCAAAATTAATGAGCTAACTGGAACCTTTACAAGGTCTCAAGCATTACGATTACCTCAATAATATGTACAGGAAACTGTCTCATCACCCGATAGCCGTTTTTTTTTTTTTGTTGCACTCTATCATGAATCAAATTGCACGGCGCAGGTGCCTCGACAAACCAAATATTCGGCCTGCTCTCTGAATGAGAGCGACGTTTTCAGAGAATCATGGGCAGCTTATCTAAACATATGAGGTTACGTAGAAATGATTGCTTGCTGCACAGAACAATTGACGATTCCCCGCATTGCTGAGTTCATCAAGATATTTTTATCAATCTACAGTAAAAACACTTTAAATACAGGTGGCTTATTATCTGTGCTCATTGTTCTTACAACGAAATAGTTTTCTTTGAACCAGGTGACGTTTCTGTACGTGAGTAAGTTGGAGATTCACCCACCTAGAGTCGCTCAAGAATATTGATTTAAGTGACGTTTCACTGACTGACAGAATAATTAAAAAACTTTTCAGAATATACTAGCAGCGTGCGGTTTTCCTTCGCAGATACTTTCGCAGTATATTGTTTGACGGTTTGAATATTTTTAGGACGTTAAACAAAAGATTCTAAATCCAAAATATTAGAAAGGAATTTTCGGGGGGGGGGGGGGAGGTTAAATGTTGAAAACCTGTCCCGTCAAGAAAATATCGTATCCTCTTAATGAGCATACTAGAATTTTTAGGTAAAAATCACAAAATAAATGCAAAACTGACTTTTAGGTACAATTTGTATGTTAGTCGTCAGCAACAGTGAACTTTTTTCGCCCATGTACTTACAAATACTTCCACATTTAACCTCTCTCGTTAAATCATGTAGTGTGCTGTGAATATTTAATTGTACGTATTACACTGTGTGTTTGCGCTTGACAAACAAACAAATTTGTTCATTTACTGAGTATTCTTAATTGTGTACCTTAAGCAATCACCATATATAAAATTATTGTATTTTAATAACTTTACTTTTATTTCGGGAGAGCAGTGCTTGTTATGCAAAAATCCAAAATTATTTCTAAACATGGCACCTAAATCCATGTCATATCCCGTGTTTGAACAGTGAAACTTGAGGAATTATGCCTTTGCGCTGTCAGCCAACGAGGTCGCCTTTACTGATACTGGCTCTTTTTTTTTTATATCAGGTTGGCAACGCCTCGACCAATGTGATACTGTTTAGCTGATAAAGATAAACAACACAATATTATTTTTCTGATCTAATGATCCAACTTGTGTTTTGAATTAAAGTATTTAAAAATATGTTCAAATATGTGAATATCATCAAAATCTGTTTAATACAAACATTTGACTGGGAAATAATTCCAACAAAAATAATAACGGCCGTACTGCTGTATTTATGGCGGTAGTTTGTAAAAGCTTTTCTTCGGATATCGAAATTGCAGATCGTGATTCTAAATGTGTCATTGTAACAACATTCAGGTAGGTATTGGAATATGGACACCGCCACAGATACATCCAATTGTAATTGAAGCCCTCAAATGCACTTTGTATAGTCTATTCACGTTTTCTTCACCCTTTTTGAATTAAACCTTTGAAAAATCACCCCATGTATGACGTGTTCAGATAATTCCTAAATATTTCATGTATCACAAGAATTTGGTTGGTGTCCTGTAGAGATATTAAATTTTCATATGTCTCCACAAGCGTTTTCAATTTTATATCCTAATGCTCAAGTTGTATGATGCAATTGTACATTAATTCCTGTAGGTGTACAAACATAATCTGCTACAGGTTCTAAGTAGCAGGAAAAGCAACTGCATTTCACTATCTACAAGGTGGTTATATTGTATGTTTAAATAAATCATATGTTTGTAGACCTGTTAAACCAAATCATCCAGCAGGTAATTTAGCTATATATTCAATTACAGCAGTAGCATGACAATATTGGGAAGAACGAATTTGGGGTAAAATATCTCGACAAAGATAAACAAATTATCCAATAATTTCTGGTATTCCTAGAGATCATACTTTGTCTACGATGATTAATATGCATAATCATACTGCTGATAAAAACGTTGGTTAGTTTGATACTTCTTCAGCACATTTAAATAGCAAAATCGAAAGATTTACTTGGACATAAGCTAAAAATACTCCTTTTCAATATGCATATAAACCGTTCAGGGGTATCACAAAATTAAGTGAAACAAATAAATTCCTTGCTACAAATAATATATATAATATAGGTTATATACCTATTGCTCCATGAGGTTCAGTAACCGTAAGGGCAAATAGATCTGTTATGCAAAATAATTATGATGGACAATATCGTCCTTTACCACAAGATGAATCGTGCGGTAGATATTGTCAAATTATTGAAAAGTCATCAACATTATTTTCTCAACCAGGTGGTGCTAATAATGTTAAGATTAAAACTAGTTTACATTTTGTTATTTATCCCGTTAGAAACGATGATCCATCTAGTCCAAATGATTTAGTCACACGTGTTATGACTGAAATTGTTATTTATCGTACACCAGATCATTTATATAGTAGAAAAACTATTAAAGGACATACTGATCAAATGAACGAGGATCCAAATTTTTAGGTGCTATAGATGCTGCTGAAGTAACTAATTATTTTGTTAGATATCAGAGTATTGAAGGTAGAACATTATTTGCAAACTGCAAACAAGTACCTAAACCAACTCAACAATATAAAGATTATCCTTCAGGTATTATGAATTACAATATAAGATTGTTAGAAAATAAAGTAAATACTGTTGAACAGCCTATTCCGAGGATATTTTCGTTTATTATACCAAATTATGATGTACTATATAAACAAAATGTTGAGGCGAGGGGAAAAAAAAAAAAAAAAAAAGAACAAAATAATGTATTCATTTGTATTTTCATTGGAAATTTATCAAACAATTTGTATACATACAATGGATTAAATTTTATATTTCCTTGTATTTAATGCGAAGTTTTCCACTGATAGATCTGCATTCTATCATCCCATATTTTACCTATAAATTATGTTTATTTGCTAAAACTATAAATGGTGTTTTCGTAGCAGTATCATTCCTAAGATTTTTGAGCTAAATTAATTTTATTTCCACTAAACAAACAAAGTAGTGTTTCTTTACTTGGTTCATCAAAAATTGGGTCATCAATAATTGCAAGCCGTACACTTACAATATTTTCAAACCCAAATCGTTCAAATCGATTATTGTGATTACAATAACCAGTATTTAACATTTCATTACCAACCATTGTAAAAAATGAAGTAAATTTATACGCATTTGGCGGTGATACTACTTCGATAAAATAGTTTTATCACTAGACAAGGTTAATACACCAAACAAATGTTTTTTTTTTTTTTCAAATTGTACTTTAGATTCTTCATGTCCATTAAAGTGAAAATATAATAATTTATAAACTATATCTTCTGTTTATTCTATAGACGTAATAATCCTCAAAAGGTTGCTTAATAGTACAAAATAAAAATTGTTTCTGGTTTATATAATGAATGAGTACCTTTTACATAGCTAACAAATTATGAATAAGCAGAACTATTGATAGTACATTTTGCAGTTTCAATAGCTTGTTCCATATTGAAGAAATATATAACCTTCATTATATATAATGAAGAAATATATAAGCTTGATTATATATTTAATGAAGAAATATATAAGCTTGATTATATATATAATGAAGAAATATATAAGCTTGATTATATATATAATGAAGAAATATACAAGCTTGATTATATATGTAATGAAGAAATATATAAGCTTGATTATATATAATGAAGAAATATATAAGCTTGATTATATATATAATGAAGAAATATATAAGCCTGATTATATATATAAATGAAGAAATATATAAGCTTGATTATATATATAATGAAGAAATATATAAGCCTGATTATATATATAATGAAGAAATATATAAGCTTGATTATATACATAATGAAGAAATATATAAGCTTGATTATCTGGAGCCATTCTTTAGATAACAAGGTTTGTAATGTTGATCGTACTCCGCCAGGAATCTAACCCGCATCGCCCAGGTGTGAGACGAGCAGTCTAACCACTACACCACCGCGGTCCCCTGATGCTGGAAACAAAATTCCACATGTGGGGACTCTAGTCCACTGTCCTGGTTGGGCGCTACCTTGCATCTCATCTCACGTGGCTCAGAAGAGTGGCCTTGCATCACGATGTGCGTATAACCGAGGATAAGTAATTTATCGCCACAACGAAGCTATTACGTATATTACTTGAAGAATAAAGAAAACACCCCAGTCGTACTCAACACTAATTTTCATTTTACGAGTATTTGTAACACTACGTTCGGATATATAAGAAATTACACACGTTAGTTTTCACACAAGTAAAGATCATAAATGTGGTACTTACGGTGGCGAAGAACATGGAATAGTTAACATTTTCCGTGCATTTAAAGTGAAGCGTAACGATGGTTTAAAGAAAATG
This sequence comes from Dryococelus australis, assembly GCA_029891345.1. Taxonomy (NCBI): domain Eukaryota; kingdom Metazoa; phylum Arthropoda; class Insecta; order Phasmatodea; family Phasmatidae; genus Dryococelus; species Dryococelus australis. The sequence goes on from CM057000.1 coordinate 136,284,274, forward strand.
TAAGCAATTATGTTAACGATGTATTTTCAAACAACCCGAACAAGTTGGTATACAGGATTGGGCATTATGTTGCGTCTTAAATAGTAGCGAAATTATTCCTGCATTTCCAGAATGGCTTCCACTATCGAAGAACTACAGACATCAACGCTCAATGAAACACTGAATGAATAAAAAATTGTGAATGTGTCTATACGTTGCAGTTGAGTTCTTGTGCCTTGCCATGATAACGTTTCGAATTCCTGACTGGTTTTATATTCCTTTTCGAAACATGTTTTGCAGTGTTGTTGAATATCCTTGAGAATATTAGCAAACAAACTGGAATGACAGAGTAAGATGATAATTTAATAATAATTTTTGAATTTCTTAGTATGTTTGAGAATTCGTACTACCGTGCTGTTACTAATATGTAAATTGCGCATGCATGTATCCCCTTTCTCCTTATTGCGATGAATACGAATGAAAGTCCTAGAATTAAAACAAATATTTTCTTAGTTGAATCACTTTTCTCCTAATTATTATTGCAACAGCTATCTGAGGCAACAAGATAGCGCGTATCTCTGTTGTGTTTCACAACACATTGCAGTCTGTCGTTTAAATTACTGCCATAAACCCGCTTCTTGAATGCAATAAATAGACTGGTGAAATGCAAGAAGAAGAAGTATAGAAAAGTGCGATCTAAGAAGGAGTAATCGTTGCTTGCACAGAATTTTCCTTCCTGTTTTCTAACATTTCATGCACTATTTAAATGTGTTAAGAATTAAATCAATCGAGATGAAGAAGAAAATATTTTCGGAAGTAATCTTAACTCCGAAGACTATGCTTTTCCGGTGAGCTCACTTGATATAGTTCACACAGTTTGAATATTTCATAGTTATTTACACTGATAACCAAAAGCAGTAATATTTATAAGCGACAAAAATTGTTCAATACATTATTCTTTAAACGTGTCTTGGGGATGTTCGCCTCTTGGATTTCTCAAGCTACGTATTCACTGATCAGTGAAAATTACGACACTGACATGCCATACTTTAGCTCAGATCCACTTTTATGATTGGGTGCTCTAAGTGTTATGCGTCTTAGGTGCCTACCCACGAATCAGAGACGTACAGTATCAGAGTAACTTAATTCTGATTGGCCGGCAAAACGAAACTGTTGGTACACTAGTAGGGTATTGAAATCTAGCATGTGCGGAAAACTTTTCGCGATATTCGGGTTTCCCTAGTCATGGGATGGACGTATATACTCTGTTGACTGAAAAATTAGCACTTTTGAAAGCCCTGCTTAAATTCTACTTGAATGCATGTTGTGAATTCTTCCGCCTTATGTGATAGTAACACTGCTATGGGCCTCATCACTTTATTCATGCGTCGGCCAAGTGAAACAGTGAAATTTTTAGAAAAGTAAATATTTTACAAATCTGCTCATTTTTACATTTCGATGCATTAAAAAAAAAACAGAAAGCGAAATAAATAATTTAAGTTATCATTGATGGTTACCTAACACTTTTTTCTTTTACGTTAAGATATGGAACTACTTCCCATCCATCGTTACCAACTTTACTGGGCGCATGTCACTCAGTGAGCCCGTTAAAATATATGCGGGTCGGGGGGGGGGGGGGGGGGGGGGAGTGACATTTTTATAAGGTTGATTTCAAAAGTGCTCACTTTACCGGGGACAGCCTTTAGCAACGTGTAAGCCCTATTCTAGCCCGGCGAAGAGCAGAAACTTGCCGTATTATCAATTCCACAAGTGGATGAAACACCTGTGGAGAGATGTTGACCCTTGTCGTCTGGACATCTACCCACACCTCCCTGATATCTGTAGGTTCAGGATTTCGGGTACGAATGGACCTCCCCATCACATCTCATCAGTGCTCTATGGGGTTCATATCGGGCAAACGAGGCTGCCACAGTAGTCGCCGAAACTCTCCAGAATGCTCCTTGGACCAATTCTGGGCAACTGCGCCAATGATAGTGTGCATTATTCTGCTGGGATATTTTTTCGTTGTTTTGCAACCCAAGGCCCAGCAGCTGGGTTTGTTTCCTCTCAGCAACAGCAACGTAACTTTGGCGAGTGGCTGCAGGCATAATTGAGAGGGAGTCTTGAGCGACTGGTGGGTAGGTATCATATGGTAAGAATTAAGATCCACGTTGATTTCAGACTACTGATTTATTCTTCCTGGTCGTTACATACTTGTAACACAAGTATAAAACCATCGGTGACAGATCGACAAGACATTCTTCTCAAGAGTCAAACCAAAGAAAGAGAGATTTCGGGAGGGCTCCTCTAGAGATCTATCTAGAGAGTCTTCTGCCCTCTTTATCCATAAAGTACCAAATATATATAAACTTTCATCTCGGGAGTTAAACCTCCTAGACGGGACACACCCAAACTTCAGCTTCCCTGGAAGACTCTATATACTTATACATCGGGATTTCTACCCGTAAGACAGATTTTTCCCCTCCTACCAAGAGTGATGCCCCTGGACTATATATGTTCATGAAGGTGGTTCTGGACTCCATGGGTTCAACTGTGTGCTCTGCGTCATCGTTGTAACGTGACCTCCTTTCACAACAACAGTGAGTAATACTTATCGACGCCACTCTGTCGCTTGTCCCTTCCCATTGAAAAGCAAACTAAAAGCAATACTCAATGATAGTAAAACATACATAAAATATTCGGGACACAGCAATCGTGGGGGCACGTGAAGTACACGAAGGGCTGCAAAGTAATCCCATGACCACCACACGCTCACTCGAGCCATGTCACAGAACAACTGATACAGGTCTGGGCAATTCCGAGACGTAACAGTGCGGTGGCAACATCATCGATTATTACATTCACACATAGGCGGTTCATAGTAAAATGAGCACTTTTGAAATTCCTGCTTAAGATCTACTCGTATGCACGTTGCTTATTCTTCCGCCTTATGTAAAAATTAACCTTGCCATGGGCCTCATAACTTTGTTCGTGCTTCGGTCAGGTGAAAATGTGGAATAATAGAGAAGTAAATATGTTACAAATCTGGTATTTTTTACACTTGAATGGATTAAAAAAACAGAAAGCGAAAGAAATAATTTAAGTTACCATAAATGGTTAACTAAAACTTTTTATTCGACGTTAATATATGGCACTTCTTTCCATCCATCGTTACCAACTTTACTGGGTGCATGTCACTCGGTGCGCCCGTTAAAATATACTAAGATAGGGGCAGTGCCTTATTTCTAAGGTTGATTTCAAAAGTGCTCAGTTTAACGTGAATAGCCTTTACAGCTATGCCATAACTTTTGGCATGCCGGTGTGTAGTGGGTAGCAATCGAATCACACTTTCGCCTTAAAAGACTCGGTTTGCGCATATTGGCAGTGAATTAACTTCTTCGTGAGACGAGCGCGTCGAATGTTATGATTGGTTTGCAAACTGCACATTTTTCCTTATCGTCACCATAGCGCTGCCGGCAGACAAGGTGAATAATTGCACGTCTTAACGTTTTGCAAAAGTTCGGTGCTTAGCTTGGTGGCCATTGTAATTTTAGTGAGTGCGTAAAAAAAAAAAACAGAATGTTCCCAAATATGTGGTGACTAATCGGGGAGTGGATTGTGCATCCCAAAAGAACACAGAATGTTCCCGTGAACATATGTCCTAAGGTCAATCGTTTCCGAGTTACAGACCGTTCCAATGTTGTACTGGACGTATTCGGAATAGTCTTCCTGACACAGTCAAGTTCGAGTAGCTGTAGCCACGCTCGTGTACCAGCAGCTTCTACAAGAAGTGCTAAAAAATTTCCAACTTTTGCTTGAACACGCCGCATCTGACACTCTCGAATACTCCAGTAATTGCACGCATCTGCTGGCAGCCTAGTTGCACTCGCTGGCGAAGCGCTGCTATCTCCGGAACTGGAGCTGCGTGTACAGTGGCCTTGGGATGCCATCGTAGGTAATAAGTCCAGTGGATTTTGAGATCCGCGGTTCTAATCACATAGCATTCGACGTTGGTCGGCTGTCAACATTACGACGAGACAGGTAATAACACTCACACCATTCCAGCTCATCACATTAACACGTACACCTCGTAAAAGATCGACTATTACCAATACACGCCCTACAATGTTTGGAAGGACGGTGTCTCGGAAACTATCGACTTTACGACATATGTTCACATGGACATTTTGTGTAGTTCTGCGGTCTACTATCCACTCCCCGATGATTACCCCATTATTTGAGAACATCCCTGCTTATATGTTTATATGCAGCGGCACCTTTTTTTTTTTTTTTTGGTGCAAAGTTTTACACGTGGGTTATGCTTCAATATCATAACCCCCCCCCCCCCTTCCAGTAACTTATCTTTGGGCACTGTCCACGTGGCTTTGTGAAAAGACATTTTTCTCCCCTGACTGCGGCAATCAGAATAGAGTTATTTCGATTCCGAGAGCACTTGGCTCGCGGAAAATCACTTGACGCACACGACAATTAAAAGTTTCCAGTCAGCGGAAGTGTTCGGGAGTACAGCTAACCATGGAAATTTTTCGCGAAGCACATGCGCCCCTTATACATGCATCTTAAGGGGCCGCCTAGTTGTCAAATAGATCTCATTGTAAGCAGTCGTATCTCCTATATATATATATATATATATATATATATATATATATATATATATATATATATATATATATATATATATATATATATAAAGTGCGGGGAAAAAATAAAAAATATTGTAATTCTTTTATCACACTGAGTGAAAATCTAACAAAATATTTGTTTGTACAGTGCCAAATATGTATTTAGTTGCCCTAAAAGAATTTATTGTTGAACAAACAAAATTTAAAAAGCAACATAATTTATTTTTTTCGTCTAACAATATATATGTTTTAATAAACAAATTCTCTGTGTTGGGCCAAAAAAAATTAGACTGTCAACTAAATATTTTGTTGAGTCAACTGTATAGATTTGTTTGGCCACTTTTGATTGCCTTCATTCGAAAATACAGCTCGAGAGTTTGTTTGTATTTTTTTGTGACAATTAAGGTAGTAACCGTGTTTGTTAGTGCATCTATTGATGCTTAACAATCGTATAAACACATTAATAAAACAATGCAACAAGAAACTGACAAGTAAAGCTGTAAAACTTGTAATATTTGTTGCACACGTTGCCCAATATTTGCAGTATATCTATTTGAAAGCTTTCCGGCGTCATAAGTTGTCACATTAGAAGAGATTACTAAGGCGTAGCGCTCGGACGCAGGGGATACATGTTCGAAACTCGGTCGAACTTGTAAAATTCTTTTATATCGGCCCGAACAGTTTAATGTACGTGGTGCCAAACAAATATTTAGTTGCACCGACCAAATCTTGCAGTTTGGGGCAACCAAATGAGAACAGCCTCATAATTTGGTTTCAGCAACAAAATATTTCATTGCCTCTATACAAACAAATAATTTGGTTGCACCAAACAAATCTTGTGTGATTCAACAAAACCTTTTTATCAGAGCAGTACAGAAAAACAAGCTGGTATTTTGCTCCCAATTTATAAATGTGGTTACTGAAACTTACACTTCGTCGTTAAAATGCGTCGGTCAACAAACATCGCTGTTGTTTGTTCTTCTGCAGAACTGTGTTTTAAAACTGTAGAGACAATGTTCCCAGCAGATTGCTGTGTTGTAAGCCTTTAGTTGCCGCTTGAATTTCCGTGCAAACAGAACACACGCGAAGCTCGCTTATGCTATTTTCCAGTTGTCTACCAGCAACATGCGCGAAAGGGTTAAAATGGATAAAAACAGAGAGAAAATAGGCGTGTTGGTAATTCCTAGTACGAAATAGTTCCTGAATGAAATATTATTATACTGAGTGCGCACGAATACGGTTTCGAGCTTCGTCTGCACGAGGCGGAGCAATATCCTGGACGTAGACCTTCCAGCAGGACTTGAGAAAAGCTTGGAGGTAACAGCGACCGGATGACCGAGGACAAGTCCGTCAGCGTGCGAGGTCGTAACAAGGCATGGGCGGCGGCTCCCGTGTTAATTAATCCGAGAGCATCTTCGTGTCCGCTGCCACACATCACACACGCTCCCATTGTGGCTGGTCTCGTATCCGCCCCGCACGTCTATCAGCAGCGCGAGGGCGGTGTCTGCTTGCACTGCGTCGTTCTGCTGGCAAGCGCAAGCAAATATTGCGTCTTTTATTGAATTAAGTACTCCGCTTACCGTGAACAACAGCCTTGAGAAGAGCGTGCCACTGCGTTAATAAGGTTTTCAAGGTTACCTTTCATTTCGTTTGTTACAAACTACGGGTTAGCCCGTGACCGTGTTTCCAGTATGGTCACGTGACTAGATTAGTTGCGATGTTACAAAATGTTGCTATCATACAAAGACTGAAAAAAAAAATTATGTGAAATTAACTTAACATTGGATATAGTGTTATCCACTAAGCCACTGTGGCCCCACTTGGAATCGCTCTAGCCACTTGGCCAATGCGGCCCTATTTGATATATATCTATACACTGGGCGACTGCGGCCCCACTTGATATAGTTCTATCCACTAAGCCACTGTGGCCCCACTTAGATGTAGGTCTATCCACTAAGACACTGCGGCCCCACTTGGAATCGCTCTATCTACTGAGCCACTATGGCTCCACTTGGGATCGCTCTAACCACTGGGCCACTAAGGACCCACTTGATATAGTTCAATGAAATGATGTGAAATTAAGGGGGATCAGTCCCCGCCATCTTATATTTCACTATTTTTGCCATAAGTTCAATTTAAGAACGTTTAATGAAATGTCTCGCATGGCATGACATAAATAATAGCTCCTTCAGTTTAATCAAACTATTACATCTCTATAGAATTGACTGTTCGGCAAGTGATTGAAGACAACACATAAATCATTTTTTTCTTGCTTTCACTTACATAAATGTTCCTGGAACAGTAATCTAGGAATACATGTTGTAGAGCATGTGTAATGTAAGTTCCTACGCTTTGTCGAGGCCCAAAATAAAATACATCTGTAATGCAATTTACGGCGGAAATTCCGAAAATCCAAGATCGCGGAGACTGATCCCCCTTAACTCAAGATTGAAGCGAGGCATTTTAAAGTAAACAAAAATGATATTCCATTACCTACATATCTCTATGCAATAATCGCTATGCATTAATACAAAACTTTCGTAAGAAAAAGTCATTTAAAAATTAGTTCTTAAGGTCAAAAGTCATGATTGCGTACACTGATCTTGCTAAAATTCTAACTTGACCTGTATTAGACCCTGAGGATTCTCTCTGCGAAATTTGAAGAACTTTTGTTGAGTTTCAAGGGACTTAGAAGTATTAAAGACGGACAGAGAGAGATCGTCTCCTTATATAGTACGATATCGTGTGCCCAGAGGTACTTCTCGGAGAGGAGTGAAACACTCCATAAATGAAAACCTTTCAACGAGGGACACACGCACTGTATCGTCGGAATGGATGGGTATGAGGGGGCATTAACCTCCTCCAGTTCCATTAAGGGGGCCAAAGAATTTACGGGGTGCTGCCACTAGAAAACAATGCAGAATAAGTTTCATGTGTATATTTATTGAACATGGACATCAATAACAAAGGTAAATAGTAATGTTTTAGAGCTCGCGATGGTTGACGGTCAACAACAACAACAAATAAATTACAAATTTGATCAGTGCTCGCCCATTGGCCATAACTGAACTCTTTTATACTCTATTATACTCCTGGCGGCGTCGCTTCTTGGCATTAGAATCGTGCCCCGGGCGATGCCGCTGGTCGGCGGGTTTCCTCGGAGATCTCCTGTTTCCCACGCCCTTTCATTCCGGCGCCGCTCCATACCAACCTCACTTCGCCATTATCGGCTCTCTCGAGACTCAAGGAAGATGTAACCATTTGATAAAGTTCAAGAAACTGGTGTTCCCATAGTTTGTCGGGAACAAATTTTCGTCAAACAATTTGTTACGGAATTTAAGCAAAAAATGTTGACAAAAGGCTAGATGGAATAGTGTGACCCCCCTCCATTTGGCTTAGGTAACTAATATACACCTTAATATTTCGTGTAACAGTACAGTAGCAAGGTAAACGGCATGCAAGTATATGTTATGCTGTTTCCGGATATTCAGTATATACATGTAAGTACGTACATCTGCGTACTAGCTGTGTCTGTATTTGTCACGTACTTGTTGAAATTATTCAGACAGGTTATCGCCTCTTCATGATTGACTGGTCGCACATTCTGGCGGAAATATTAGAAACTATCTGACAATAGAAAAATGCGGTGAAATATGGTGTTATATATACGTTATAACTTCTGCGGTTATGCATTAAGAAGATACACATAACCTTATAAACAATTATTTATTTCTGTGTCATGGTTTCGCACCTCGGCATCTTACGAGTATAAGCGCTGAAACATGGCTTTAGCCGGGAATGAGGAATTAATAGGAGCATTAGTGGGCACGTATTATTGACAGGGGGGGAAATGAAAGGCGGCGCAGAAATATTGTTGCACAATGGTTCCTTGGCGCAGCAGCAAGACAGCAGGTGCGTGTTGTTTTGAACGAAAACTAATACACACAAATATACCAGTATGTTGTCTGTTTTTGATCGTTGTACACTTCAAGTACAAATCGTATCAAAAACAAATTGCAGGAATACAAAAGTTTGCAGCTCGGTATCCTGAGGTTATGTTTGTCTGTTCAGCTTCTGTCAATTTCACAAGTATTTACACCACACCAATAGTCTCGGGATATTGCTTTATCGCGTCAGTGGAAGTTTGAAAAGCAAATTAGGGCAGTTGTTATGGGATTTGTTGCATTTACTTATCGTACGTAAAGGGACATTACACAGACACTGTCATTTTATTCTTCGTCCCTCGATACGTACCTTACCATGTGTTTGAAATATACACATTGATAACAAACGAAAGAAAACTTCAATTCAATGGGGGTTGTAATAACTTGGAAATGCGGATTGCAAATGTAATATTGTTAGCGTACACCTGGGAAATACGCTGCAGACGTCTATACAGCGCTCAGAATTCTATTCATAATTGGAAGTACATTTACTAAACTGACAATTATTTACACATACAACTGAACGACATATTGTAAATACTTATTAACTTTCGAAACTTTCGAGCTTTATAGCAACAAAACGTACACGTTAATTTTCACACCTGAAATACAATATGGCGACTGTCGTAAGTACGCAAGTATGCCCAGCAAGTATATAATTTCAAATACTCGCCAAGTATAGAGCCTGTGTGTACTATACTGGGAATTCGGAGAGCGCTAGTATATACACGGCGCTGTCACTTCCGGGAACAGGTACGTACAAGTATGTATTTCTTGAGAATCCGAAAACAGCGTTAGCTTCACGTGTGCCATCGGAGCTCCGCTCATAAGGAGACTGGCTGTATCGACAGTCAATGAACAGGTGATTTCTGTGAGACTACGAAGAAGAATTGGTGCCGTCTTAAAACGCGAAATGGTAGGATCGCTAGTGAGCAAGCAGTCTTGACAAAGTCATTCCAGGCGAGGAAGTAGACGGTCACAAAGGTCCTGTGGTCACAAAGCTAGGAAAATAGACCGAAGTTCAACTATTATTTTTCTTGACACCTTATTTACTTCCAAATCGGGCCTGATAGATAGAATTTATTGGCAGAGCAGCAACCCTTCGGGTTTCGAATAAAATTTGTTTTTACGAAATTTGCAGTGTGCAATTATTCTTTCTCCCGCCGTAATTTAACAAATGTATATGCAAACAATGGTAACAAATAATTAACAACACATTATATTTGATGGTTTATAATACAGGGATTAGCTATCATGTCAGTTTAGTGTATTCTTGTATTAAGTTTTTTAATTTTCTTGGAGCTACTTAAAATAATGTTTATAGTTCATGCAGAAATTGGCTATTAAAATTAGGGTAACTGGAAAAGTGCAAATTTAATAACGATTTTCTTATAGTTTGGGGTTATGATGTTCGTTACAACTAGTTTGCAATTTATATTACACTGAGTAAATTATAATGTCCATTGTAACACTGCATGCAAGTGTTGGTGAAACAGCGATGCTGAGCCACTTCTAAGATTTCCTCTTAGCGTTGTTGTTCAAATTATTTTCTTTGTTTCCATTCCATGACCTACAAAATATAATTTCTGTAAAATATGAAGAAATTACTGTATTCTTCGTCGCCGGCAACAAATAACCGTTATAGTCCATTCACGGTGACGTACATTATCTTAAAGCCCTGCTAATGTTCTGCTTCCAGCATATCCCTCCGCCTCTTGCAGAGAAAGCTTTACCACGTCTACAAAATTACACCAAAGGGACAGCGCACCGCATTCGTGCGCGCTCAGTGTCATAATATTGTTACGCGCCGACCATCGTGAGGGCCGCGGACACTATGAGCAGACTCGGATATTTGGAGGCGGGTGATTCACCTCGACCCTCCCTTCCTCCCAGGCAGACCCGCTCGCGGTCTCGTTGCCGGGTGGCCGGGAATGATTAACAGCTGACCTGGCTAGCGTCAGAGCCTCTCCTCCCTCCTGCTGGAGAAGCCGATGACTTTAGAGGCTGCGCAAGAATATTGTGGGATCTAGGACCCTCGGCGCAACGCGGCGGCTTTTGGAGAAATTTCTGGGCGATAGCCGATGACGCTATAAATATCGCAGCGGACCCAGTGTCTGCAGTCTTTTGCGGAGGCCATTTGGCTGAGTGCGGTGACCGGGCAGAAGTCGAGTGCGGCGAAGGAAGTCAGTGAAGAAGACGAACGACGACGGGAGATCGCGAGACGACGGCGGACGAGGTGTTAGTGGTGTGAACGGACGAGAGGACGTGAAACCCGACGAGTGAAGGTTTCTGTGCGCGAGAGCGCGAGCGGAACTCTATAACATTGCGGAATAATTGGACATGGTCTGAACTGAGGTGGGACTGTGTGAACACGTGATACGGATTTTAATGTAAATATTAGAAAGTATCAAATTCGGACAAATTATTTATAAAGCAATCCAAAAGGAGTTGATGCACCTTTTATTGGGACTAATTTTAGTTATTTGAATACGTTAATTTCTTTGACATAATTGTAAAATGTACTGATTCAATTCATCAATTGTTAAAAGCTAGAGATATACATTTAATGTGATACATTGAGACTAAAGTAATTTCTTTTTGATTATTGTAAAGAAATTAGGTTTTTATAGTCAACTCTTTTGTTTAATTAAGATCTCCATCCCAAAACAACCTGGTTTTTGAAAATTGTAACAATATTTTGCATAAGAACTATTTTTAATAGGCATCACAAACATATTTTTTCTCACTGTTTTTATTTACAATAAATACAAATCAAGTATTATAATTTATAGGTGAAATATACATAAATTTTCAGTTTAACCAAAAATGCGGTAGTTTTAAGTCAACACGCATGTAAAATGGTTGTGTTAGATGGCATACGATTTAAGAAACCTCCAAACTGATCATACACGGGACGATATTTTTGAAGGTTATATTCAAAAAGTGTGAATAAACCACGAATAGATTACAACGTACTCAAATCTCGACCCCAAATAATAACGGAAATATACGCTGCTCGCGGTAGACTGAGCACTTTTGAAAGTCCTTCTTAAGATCTACTTGCATGCACGTCGTGTATTCTTCCGACTTATGTAAAATTAACATTGCCATGGGCCTCGTCACTTTATTCATGCGTCGGTCAAGTGAAACTGTGAAATTATTATAAAAGTAAATGTTTTACTAATCTTCCCATTTTTACAATTCGATCCGTTAAAAAATAAACAACGGGAAAGTAAAGAAATAATTTAAGTTATCAAACATGGAAACCTGGTACTCTTTATTCGACGTTGAAACGTGGAACTATGTTCCCTCCATCGTTACCAACTTTACTGGAAGCGTGGCTCTCAGTGCGCCCGTTGAAACATATGCAGGTACGCGCACTGACGTTTTTCTAAGGTTGATTTCAAAAGTGCTCACTTCGAACATTCTTTATAAGTTGGGTGTGCCGACACTGTTTTCTTTATCTCTGTTCCATGAACGTTACAAGGAGCGTGCTGCCGATGAATACCCCTCCCTCCCTCCCCCCTCACTCCTACTTCTTCAATGTCGGGTCGAAAATTCCTGGGCAGCGATCGCGCGTCACGGCGCAACGGGCGGGACCTACTGCGCCAGCAGCGAGCTTGCCCCCCCCCCCCCCAAAGTTGTGGATGGGGTTTTGTGATGGGAGGCTTGGGAGGGGGGGACGGCAGGTGCCAGGGGGTTGGCCCGGGTCGCCATGGCAACGCGCGGAGGAAATTGATCTGGGGCTCGCCATCCGGTCGGGAGCGAGGGAGTCGGCCACTTGAGCGGAGCAAGCAGACTGTGCTGAGGCCCCCGCATGCCACGGTCCCGACAACCCTCGAGCTAATCTCCTTAAGGGCCTCGTCTAGCAAACGATATTAAACGCTTCAAGGTCACGTCCGGTCGTGAGCAAGCATCTTGGCGGCGACGGCGACGGAAAATGCCGTTATAGTTGATTCACGGTATCTTCGGACTTTTCTGAAGCCCTGCTAAAGTTCTACTTCCAGGATATTCCTCCGCCTCGTGCAAACTAAGCTCAACTAAGTCTGGAACATTGCACCAGAGGGACAACGCACCGGATTCGTGCGCACTCGGTGTATATTCTATTCGCGGTTTCTTCAATCTTTCTGAATCAAACCTTTGAAAAATCTCCCCATATATGACGTGTTTAGTTATTTCCAACATATGCCATATATCACAAGCGTTTTAAACTAGTGTTCATAAAAGTTACTTGCTTTTTCTGTTAAATTGCAATATTATTCGTATTATATCTATAAATTATAATGCTTCATTTATAAATTATTTGAATAAAAAATAGTGAGAAAATCTGTGTGTTGGTAACGCCTAGTGATAAATAGTTCTTATACGAAATACAAAAATACAAAATACGTAAATTCAACAATGACATGGGCCTAATCCTTCATTCATACGCCGTCCAGGTGAAAACATAAATGCGTTACTTAAATGCCATCTAACGAAGTGTTGTGGACCACTAGTTCCGATTTTTTGCTTGAGTGGTGATTACTGTCATTGCACGATGTAAGTATCACGTTTGTAACTTCACACTGCATAGTTTTCACAGTAGAGTATGTGCTGTGCTCCACGCACAATCGTATGCTAGGTTCATGGCGCCGCTGAGACCATACGGTTGGCCACAATAAAAACCGACTCGTATATTTTCCTTGCAGTTTTCACTTCTCTGCGCTATCCCGGTGCTGCAGTCCGACATTTTATCTACGCGGTATGTACGGCAGAAGGCCGAGGGAAATTATACCTACTACAACCCCACTTCAGTGGAAGCGCGTCGAAAATGCGTCGCGAACGCCTGTATACAGGCAATTGTAGACATTGGACAGCAATGCCGGTTGCATATGCTGCAGGCACCAGCTATTACTCTAGAAAGTTGGCTTTACGCAGATGCCAGCCGATGGCGGAGAATGCATGCGGCGATACGGGGCCCTCCCGCCAGGAATTTATAGTCAATTAACTGTTACTTTCAACTTTCCTGAAGCCCTGCTAAATTTCTACTTCCAGTTTAATCACGTCTATAGAATTACGCCAAAGTGACAGCGTTCCACATTCGTGGGCATTCATCGTACTAATATTTTTCATAAGAACTATTTCTTACTAGGCATTACCAATGCATATTTTTTCTCGCTGTTTCTATTTACATTAATTATAAATGATATATTACAATTTATAGGCAGAATATACATTAAATTTAAATGTAACCAAAAATACGGTAGTTTTATGTCAACGCGAGTGTAAAACGCTTGTAATGTATGGCATGTGCAGTCAAACATGTACATCAAAGTTTTGATTTAAAAAAGTGTGAAGAAACCGCGAAAAGAATATACGTACCGTACAGATCTGGGATTTCCGCTGCTTGCTCCGTACGCTAAGTGCACGTTTGATTGTACCGCCCATGTTTAGAACGTGTCGCAAACTAACTTGATGTCAGTTCCCTCAAATAATGTGATATACATTGTTCAAGTCAGGTTTATTCTCTTTGCTACTAGTGAGTTCTTGACGACACAAGCCCGCACTCGTTACTTATCAGATACTCGAATCCGGAACCCCGTTCGCACGACAATCTGGCTTGTGTGGATAACTGTGCTGCGGAGGTCTGCAGTTCGCGTGGACTGGTAGCGTAATGGCAGAGTCTTGTCTCCGTAACGTAAGTGTAAACTTTTTTAGCCGTGAGTTCAAAACTCCGTCGTACATATTATTTTAGTTACTGAATACTGATCACGACTTCACGTTAAGAACTAACACCACGACGCTAAGTCAGGGCATCACGACGTCGAGGACGTCGGGGCACGAGGACACCACGACGCTGAGTCAGGGCATCACGACGTCGAGGACGTCGGGGCACGAGGACACCACGACGCTGAGTCAGGGCATCACGACGTCGAGGACGTCGGGGCACGAGGACACCACGACGCTAAGTCAGGGCATCACGACGTCGAGGATGTCGGGGCACGAGGACACCACGACGCTGAGTCAGGGCATCCCGACATTGAGGACGTCGGGGCTCGAGGACACCACGACGCCGAATCAGGGCATCACGACTTCACGTCCAGGAGGGGGCCTGCCGGACGAGTGTCGTCCCCCAATATTTCACTGGTAAGAACCTCGAGTTTGGAGGCAGGGTAGAACCCTTGTTAGGAAGTTAGGCCTCGTTCACGTTAATTACAGCAAGAGTCAAACTGTGAATACTTGGAAATTAGAAGCGATAAACTGCTAAGCAAGTAACTAGAGTCTCGTATTATTTCAGATCAAGGAGGGACCAAAAATCAACGTAATTCTGTGCAACTTGTTAAGAGTAAATAAAAGGCGTGCATTTCATGTGTAAAGGCGAGAATCATTTATCAACTGCGCTTCGCTACCCCTCGTATATCTTTTTATATTGCTAATCGTCTGAGAGTGGATGAAGTTAGAGGGTTAGCAAAAAGTAAGAGACATAACAAGTACGTGAATCCACGCGCGAAGAGTGGACTGGACTGCGAATAGGGACATCGGGACAGGCGGCGATTGTCAAGGGACGAGGTCAGCTTCTAGACAAGGTGAGGCGACGTCCTACGTCGGGGTGGCGAGCCCAGAGTGTGAGACTGGGTGAGTTCGTTCTTTATCACACACAATCTCTCTCTCTCTCTCTCTCTCTCTCTCTCTCTCTCTCTCTAACTTAATTAACCATCCTTACCATCATTTCTTCAGTTGGCCTCATGTATTAAATTCTGTGTAGCAAATCTATTTTATAACTACTAGAGCGTAATATAAGGCGTAAATATTTAAAAGCTAATTCCGGCAATCGGGTTACTCAGAAAAGGAGACACGAGCGCTGATTAACAGCAAAATTAGCGTAGAACTGGGATGCGACGTCTGACGAGACAGTTTGTTAAATGCTTGTTAACAAATAAGACGTTACTCAATCGCGAAACAATATTTTAAAACGTATATGTGATACGGTTGAAATTATTCCTCAGAACTGCATATGTGAACAGAGATTCCCGTCAAAATTAGCATAAAAACGGGGTTGCGAATCTGTTCAGCCTGAAGAATTCGTACAAACTTTAACAGTGTTAAGTAGTCATCTATGTCATGTCATGCTTTGATTTTTAATATGAGGTCATAAAGATCGATAACAAAGATTTGTAAAAAAAGAAAATCAGAAATGAAAGGGATACTACCCCGTCGCCTATAAGCTGTTAACAGTAAAAATGAGGACTTTTGAAAGCCCTGCTTAAGTTATACTTGTATACACGTTGTGTATTCTTCCGCCTTATGTAAAATTAACATTGCCATTGGCCTCATCACTTTATTCACGCGTCGGTCAAATAAAACTGTGAAATTATTAAGAAAGTAAATGCTTTACAAATCTGCTCATTTTTACACTCTGATGCTTTAAAAAACAGAAAGCGAAAGAAATAATTTTTTAAGTTATCACAAATGGTTAGCTAACACTTTTTATTCGACGTTAAGCTATGGAACTATTCTCCGTCCATCATTACCGACTCAGTTGCGCCCGTTCAATCGCATGCAGTTAGGGGCAGTTACCTGTTTCTTAGGTTGATTTCAAAAGTTCTCAGTGCATCGTGAACTACCTTTACCTGGCGTTTGGACTGCGTTGCAGTGTGTTCGGAGTGCTAGTTTTCTTCCACGAAACTATTAAACGTACATCCAATGTGCTCATCTACGAAAACAACAAACACGTCACACGAGAGCTGTCGAGTCCTTTCAAGACGCTACGCACATTATAAACGCAATTTAGAGTACTACTTAATTGCTAAAAACGGCTCTTTTTTTTAAGCGCAGTATCTCAAATATACGCATCAGATACACACGAAGGTGCCCAAGGGCCCTGCACTGGACCTTCTTGCAGACTTTCCATTAATAAAATTACAGGGTCACCGCTGGAAGTCCCGTAGGTACAGGCTGTTCACGGTAAAGTGAGCACTTTTTAAGTGTCTGCTAAATTTTTACTTTCATCCAGTTTGTATCTCTCCGGCACTTTTTAACATAAAGATTACCTTGCGACTAATTAACACGGTGTGGACATTTTTTCCCCTATCAAAGTAAACGCCCCCAGGCTGCAGTGAAGTACACTTATTAGTGGTTGGTGCCAGGTGGGAGGACCTTGCAATGGGCTCGCTTTACCGTGAATAGCCTATACGCGCAGCGCGACGAGAACACGGCACGCCAGTTCGGAGCCTAGCGCTTTAGATACGATGGCGATGGCTCCAGGTGAGGCGGGAGTATCGGGAGAGGTCGCGACACGTCGTGTACACCCGCATCTCCAGAAATCGATCTGAAACCCAATCTCCGAGCTCCTGTCTCCCTTCTCCCTGGACCACCCGTGAACTTCTAACCCGCCGTATAAGCGCACCGTCCGTCAGGAATGTTTGTCGATACGGAATAGCCGACGACCACGGCTTCTCGTGGACTGGGAGGTAGTTGGACTTGGCTGGAGGGGGGGGGGGGGACGTAACGGCTTATATGCCGGCCGGGGCTGCGGTGTAGACTCCCGCAAACAGGCCATTCGCCTGGAAAGCTCGCTCCACCAATGCCTCGGCAGCACAACCAGTTTCGCTGTATACGGCGCGTGGTATGACGAGAGTATCTGCCCAGCCCGTACTTACTGCATATTTTAGACCAGCGAAGTTATAACCTTGAGATTTATATTCTTTCGATTAGGGAAGTTCTAATGTTATATTTACGTATTTCAGACTAGGGAAGTTGTAAGATCATATTTACATATTTTATAATAGGAAAGATCTAATGTTATACTTCTATATATTAGACTAGGGAATTTCTTAAGTTTATATACAATTTTATATTTTAGGTTAGTGACGTACTAAGGCTGTATTGATATATTTTAGACCAGCGAAGTTCTAACCTCATATTTATATATTTCGATTAGGAAAGTTCTAATGTTTCATTTTTATATTTAAACTAGGGGAATTCTAAGACTATATTTGCATATTTTAGAATAAGAAAGTTCTAATATTATACTTTTATACTTCAGACAAGGGAATTTCAAAGTTTATATACATGTCTATATTTTAGTCTGGTGAGTTTCTAAGGTTATATATATATATATATATATATATATATATATATATATATATATATATATATATATATATATATAAGAAGTTTTGTGGTAACTAAACTGAAGTTATATACAGGAACGAACAGCAATCAAAATAATATTAGTTCGAGGCTACTATAAATATATAGTTTCGACGCGGTGTGTCCAAGATATTTTTGATAAGCCACTCAAATACAATATGTGACTAACATGTGTGTATCGTTGCCGAAGGCTGAATGTTATTGGCTTGAAGCGACGAGCGGCACGCCATGTTGAAGCTGCATCTCGGAGATTGTTCTCCTCGGAGTGCGTCCGCAGACAGGCCCCGTTCAAGGTGTTGCCGAGTGTAACATAGTTCCCAGCCGGCGTAATTATCCTCTGACTACTGTATCGCCGGGAAGGGAGGTCCGCTGGCACCTCGGCGCTACGTTTTACAGACTATGATTGTTGCAACGTGCTTCGGATTCTTCCCCGTTGCTGCATACCGACGTGTCGCCCGCCTGGTATTTCCGATTTCACCGAGTCGTAACAGCACGAGTTTGTAGGGGGCCGCCAATACCGTGTGCGTGCGTTTCCGCCTATCATTTTTCCACATGGTATTCCTACCTAGCAGGACCTCCTAGACGGAACCTATGACAGTCGACGGATTCGTGATTTTACACGTAGTTTCAGCTAACCTAGCAGAAACTAGCCTTTAAGGATAGTCGAATGAGTGTTTTTGCAGTTAAAACTAGCCCAGGGTAGTTGGTAAATATACTTGCTTCATACAGTGATATCCATCACACGAAGTTACTATAAACGTAACACGCTGTTAAAAAGTCAGTGGGCTAAACCAGGTTTGTTAAGGGATGGAGGTCTTAATTAAATAAAAGAGTTAATCATAGTTTCCCCATTTTATTCACAATAACTAAAAACAAAATTCCCTTAACCAAAATTCTCGCAATAAACTGATATCACTTGCTGTTTATAATTAATTAATTCAATCAACACAATATACAATATTCCAATTCCAATTCCAATATTTACAATAAAATCCTTATTACATGTTCATTCAGTCCCACCTCAGTTTAATCCATGCCCCACCAGTCAGCAATGTTATATAGTTCTCCGAGCGCTCTCACGCACAGTAGCTTTTACTCGTCGGGTTTCACGCTCTCTCTTCCACTCACACCACGAACACCTCGCCCGCCGTCGTCTCGCTGTCTCCCGTCGTCGTCGCCTACCGCACTTAGCCAGATGGCCTCCGCCCAGAATTTTTTCTAATCAGAGTTTCCTACTTCCCAGAATATTCTTGCGCGTCCTCGAAATTCGCCAACTTCCCCAGCAGTGAGAAGGAGGAGGAGCTGTGACGTCAGCCGGGTCGCCGCTCCTCACCCACCCGGGCAAGAGACGGGGCAGCGAGCTGGTCTGCCTGAGGAGGGGAGAGTCGAGGGGGTTCACCCCCACAGAGCCGGGTCCACGCATGCATAACGAGAGCTTGCAGCCAGTGCGAGCTACAGTACGTAAGAATACTTTCGATTTTCTTATTATATTGTCGTTTGTAATGCGATATTTTCGTCATATGCTTTTCAAACTAGGTTCGCCTAGGCTAACGCGGGGCCTGTGCAGCTCTGGCATTCGTTTATTCCCTTCATATCCACCACAACTAACAGCCCACTGATTCCGTGGGCCCGACCCCTGCATGAAAACAGAAGCGAATTCATATGTGCCTGAAAGGCTCTGGGAGACCCCAAATTACTACCAGAAATAGAGGAAATTTCCATATCCGATTAGCACGAACTCACCCATCACTACATTACGTTATGTTAGAAAATAGAAAATACTGTGGAAAATATAAATTATGGTACATTTCGAGGATGAAATCCATGTGAATAGGTGAAATCCGAAGGGTGCCAACCCCCTCCAGTAGCGCAGTCGAAGAGAGTGTGAACGGCCATTATGGAAAAAGGGTAAGAGAATAAGAATTGTGGTACGAAATGGGAACTATGGTGCATTTTTAGGATAATACTACCCACGAAACTGGGCAAAACCCTGAGCCTACACTGGTCCTAATGACCTCCAGTAGCCCAGTTTAATGCCCGGTTGCACCAATAACAGCCCTGAACCGAGTTCCTAAGATTTTGGTTCACACATGTTCATCACTTGGAACCGAGTTCCAAATGTACGAGTGTTTCACCAACGCGAACGGCCGAGTTCCGATCGCAGATCTCCTGATCTTGATTCGGAACAAGGATTGAGATGAAACACTATTTGTGATTGGCTCTCATGTTGCACCTGTTTATTTTGAAGTTCGGAGACATTTAATGAATATTTGTGGACATTGTCTCATTCGATTAGAATGTTTTACTATATAATATGGTTGAATGCACTGCGATATATCCATTTCAGTTGTTTTGTTTGATAGGAAACACTTGGCCCACACTTTTTTTCGTCTTTTTATTGAAGAAAGAAGATAGCGAACATAAAACTAAATGGTGCGATGTTTTATCTGTATTAAGTAAAATAATTTATGTACAAATTTTACTGAATATTATTCAAGTGTGTATAATGTTATTTTTGATTCCCAAACACTTGTTATTAGGCGCTATCTGTTGGTGTATTTTAAAATTACATTTGTCGGTGACGGCTGCTCTTTAGTCAACAATAAATTGGACGTGAAATTCACTGTTATACCTAGCTCGCACGGAAAATTAGGACAGTTTATAATGTTTTAAATGACTTTCAGTTTTTCGTTGTATCTGCATGGTAGGATTTGCTTAAATTTCGTTATCTCTTTACAAAACATTAATTCTTCTTCAAATAAAGAAAAATAATTTATTTTAAGCCTTTTTAACATATCCCAATTTATATTTTACAGCAGCAAATAAAAGACTAAATCAATATATAAACGTTTTAAATAGTATGACGTTTATTTTGGTTAGTAAATATACGTAACAGTGATTTAATACGCTTCTCTGATCTTGGATCGAGATTTCGAACCACCATATTCGGCGGTTCGAAACGAAGTTCATCTCGATCTACAGTCATGCTCTGAACAAGAAGGTTGAAACAGTATTTTGTATCTATTTTAGATCAAGCGCGGACATGATTTCGGATCGAGAGATGAACTTCAATGGTGCAACCGGCCATTAGAGAGGGTAAACGACCACGATGGGAAAATGTCAAGGAAATATAAATTGTGTTACGAAATGGAAATTATGGTTTATTTACAGCACGAAACCCACGAAATTGGGCGAAACTCTGTGCTCACTTCAACCCTCGATAGCCTATTAGAATGGTCGAAGGACAAGTTCATTATGGCACAAATTTAGAAATTATCGGACGGAATAATAAAATTATTACATACGTGCCTTAATATATGCATATTATAATTCGTAGGAGTTAAATTGTATATGTACCACAACTACGGTACAGCACGAGTCCCTATTTGGCAAACTTCGAAGCCCATTCACTTCTAAAATGTTGGTAGGGGGTGAGGGGACCATAACTCGACACTCGCCCCCGGCTAGTATCGATTCCCCTGGGCCCGTCCACATCCCCTTTTGCGTAAAGCGTTTAGCGAGGCAAACTTTCGTTCTTGATTAATGATCTACTGAAACACAAAAGTCTGCACATCAGTTGAATATCCACTGTCCAGCTGGAATAAGAGTATCACTGGAGAACTACCAGTTGCGGTTTTGTCTGGCGTTAATTTCCTGTCCGAAACCGGATGGGAGCAAACAGGAGCGAGGCTTTCACAGCTACAGTACTGATAAGGCGAACTTTCGTATAGGACGAACCTGATGCTGCAGATAACGACGAACCATGTGTGCGAGCACAGATTAGCAAGCCCCCAAATCCCGCTACGCCACCGTGAGCACCTTCATAGTTCTGTGTGCCCTCCGGCATGCTTGTTAGTAGCTAAGACGGTTGGAGAATGGGATGCGTCTCAAGGCAAGCCCTATACGCTTTAGGTCGGGTTTATTATGTTAAAATGGGCGCATGCATCGCGGCTATAGCAGGGTTGTCTGGTGCCATGGCCGCATTTGTAGCCATGGACACACCCCGAAAGAAGAAGGGTCTAAATGGAAGAGCACAGCAAACCAGGTAACACGGAGAGGGCCGTGGAAAATCTTTGCGACAGTCGCAGAGTATAAAATAATTTCCTTTAACTGGGTTAGGGCTGAAGAAATTAGGGTAAGTTATTAGTTAGGGAAGGTAGACTTTTGTGAATTTGGTGCAGGGGGATATGAAATGAGGTCGCAACTGGTGTGTGACCAGGGTCGCGCTATGCTGCACTGGTGGTGAGGGACAGAACTGAGCCACCCACCCGGCAGATGCCAGCCATCTCTCTGTAACACAGGAAAGAGTATTACACAGACTGACGTGGCGCGGGCCTGAAGTCCTAAGCGAGGGTGCCCGACGTGGCGCGGGCCTGAAGTCCTAAGCGAGGGTGCCCGACTTGGCGCGGGCCTGAAGTCCTAAGCGAGGGTGCCCGACTTGGCGCGGGCCTGAAGTCCTAAGCGAGGGTGCCCGACTTGGCGAGGGGCCTGAAGTCCTAAGCGAGGATGCCCAACGTGGCGCGGGCCTGAAGTCCTAAGCGAGGGTGCCCGACGTGGCTGCACAGTGCGTAATCGCCATGCGCTCAAGATGTATGCCCTCGTGCTGGTTGGTGCGAAGGGACCGCTGGCTTCCTGCATATATCTCAGGCCGGTCCCTCCTCGACCCACTGATCCCAATTCCGCTTCGCCGTTGTTGCATTTCTTCCAACGCTAGAGCCTATTTCGCGTTAGGATAATCCGCAATCGCGATTTTCTCACGATTATCCCGTGGTCGAAAACGGGGCCCGATGTTTGTGTTCATCGACGAGGCATACTCACCCAGTTTGAGCGTACGCGAAAGGTGGGGAAACAATGGTAATAATGCCTCTCAGCCGCAGCCACCGCCATTTCTAATCATTGCCGAAGCTCAGAGCGGGGGTGTGCTCGGGCCCTTGTGAGGGCCCTTATACCACCCAGACGGTTGCAGCATTTGTATCTCTCTGCGGGCTGAGGAAGTTTCCCTCACCAGACCGCAAAGAACACACAGCCCAGAGGTCAGGACGCCCTGCACGTCCCGGCGAAAAATGCCTCTCAGCCGATTTTTCATCATTGAGGCTAAGCCTCTCAGCGCGGGGGAAGTACAGACCGAGGCCCTTGTCTTCCCAAGCGGTAGTCATTTGAATGGATCAGGGTTAGGGGCAGCTAACCCACCCCGCCCTGATCCCCCATAGTATAGGCACTTTAACCTGGCACGCGCGGCGCTCGCATGTCAGGAGTGAGGTTGCCTCTCAGCGGCTCCTCAACTTACACTTATATACAGCTTCTCAGAGTCGCCACCGGCGGACGTGTGCGTCACTAAGTGAACAATACAGATGGGTGAGTCACTCGACACTCGTACGATATATCATTTCATTGTACCTGTTTCTATCGTCTAATATTTAACAACCACGTTCGCACAGTGCCCATTTTGCATGTGAATTTCTTTTTACAACAATCTTTTTGGCAACGAAAGAAGTCTATGTGTCTCTCCTACCAGGAGAACATGAGACGCGAAGAGGTATACCTCCTCATATCTAACGTCCTCGTGTGTCATGTTTCCCTGGTAGGACAATCATAATACCCGACGGCTCTGCAGGACCTCATTCTCTGATATGAACGAACACTATGGAGTTGTATTTTCATATACATATTACTGATAACTTTTTTAATAGTTATTTTCAGAAGGTAGCTGAAAGAATCCAACTACCAGGAGGGTATGCGCTACATAGAGGTAGCGAAAAATATCAACCAGTGCATGGCTAATAACAGGTATTCGAGAACAAGGCGAGATGAGATAGTGGAACAACGTGCCGTAGCTTAGCTTACTCATAATATGTATTCTCGATAACAGGTACCAGCAGCAGGTATCGACTGGGAACAGCTCATCTCTAGTGAACAACCAATCACGTCGTTGTCCGGGCCTGCGATACACATTCCTCCAATGTGGAGTCCTTCATGCGCGTCCTTCATGGGATTGCAATTATTTTTACCGGCAGTGTAGTTGCCAGAGGTAAGTGTAAGGAGAACGCGTCAGCTAAAGGCTCTTTTAATTTACTGTTAACAGGAGGGGCCGCGGTGGAGTAGTGGTTAGATTACTCACCTCCCACCTAGGCGAACCGGGTTAGATTCAGGACGGGGTCGTTCCCGGACGATGCAGCTGGTCGGCAGGTTTTCTCGGGTATCTCCAGTTCCCCCTGCCCTTGCATTCCGGTGCTGCTCCATGCATCGTTTCGCCCTCATCGGCTCTCAGGACGTAGCCGCTCAAATCTCTCCACTCCACAACTGCCAACACGACTGTGAGATTGTCTCGTCTGTAGGCGTGAAATGAAGGTGTACCTTCGCGAACCAGAAACGTAATAGTGTAACATCAAGAGTGACAACAGCATAAGAGTTAATCTGATGGGGGAAAAAAACCTTTTTATTGTCAAATTTGTTGCCACATCCGAAAAATCTGGTTTCCCGCATCATAAATCATTAAATTAAACATGGTGTTAAATAAGTATGTGCGGATAACGATCGTGATAAATATTTCAATTCTATCTGAGATATGATTTCAAAGGAATAACAGGTTGTGTTATAGTCCCCTGCGACCGAAAAGAGCTGCACCGTGTTTGTTCGCCGAGATAGGCCCTTCAACGCGCTTGTAATCCCCCATCAGAAGCCTATTAATTAAGCCGTTGATGACTGTGGGGGTTGGGTTGGGAGGGAGTGCTAACAACCCTGTCGCTCACGGGCTGCAGAGTGCCAGAAATAGCTCGCACCCTCCGCTCGGTGATAACTGGGTCGCCGAAGTGTCGGGTCTGCGTATGTCCCTTGCAGACACCGCCTGCACTTTCCGCCTCGCTTCGCGCACTTACTTTCCTCCGAGGTCCGGATCATGTTCTGCTGCTTGTTTAGTTTCTCGTTTAGTCGGAGGCTGATAGCAAGCTTCGTCCTCCTCGTGCGTGGGTTCGATGAGTTAAGCTTGGTTCACAACTGGCAGGGTATAGTCCATCCACAGTTACTTCACACTTTTCTGAAGCCCAGGTGAAGTTCTATTTCCAGGATACTCCTCCGCCTGGTGCAAACTAAGCTTAATCAAGCCTAAAGGCTGTTCACGATAAAGTGAGCACTTTTGAAATCAACCTTTGAACAAAGTCACTGCCCTTGTCTGCATATACTTTAACGGGCGCTCTAAGTGGCACGTGTCCAATAAAGTTGGTAATGATGAATGGAAGTAGTTCCGTACCTTAACGCCGAATAAAACATGTTAGGTAACAATTTCTGATCATTTGAATTATTTCTTTGGCTTTCTGTTTTATATATATATATATATATATATATATATATATATATATATATATATATATATATCGAAATGTAAATACGAGCAGAATTGTAAAATACTTACTTTGCTAACTGTCACACTTGACCGACCCATGTATAAAGTGATGAGGCCGACGACATTGTTAATCTTACATAAGGAGGAAGAACAGAGCGTGCATAGAAGTAGATCATAAGCAGGGCTTTCGAAAGTGCTCACTTCACCGTGAACAGTCTATAAAAAATTACACCGGAGGAGAACGCACCGAATTCGTGCACATTCAGTTGCAATAACATTTTACAAAATAACTATTTCTTACAAGACTCTACCAACACATGTTTTCTCACTGTCGTTACTCATATTTATTACAAATGAAACATTGTAATTTATAAATGAAGTATTGTAATTTATAAATAAAATGTAGTTAAACTTCAGTTTACCAAAAAATAAGATACTTTTACGTTAGCAAAAGTACAAAAAACTGTTCGTGATGAATGAAATATTTAGGAAATAACTAACACGTCGTACATGGGATGATTTTTCAAAGGTTAGATTCACAGTAACCACAGAACATATATCATGTGTACAAGAATTGACCATCGTGTTTTTTTAACCCATTGGTTCACAACTGCGCCTTACAGGCCGTGTGCGCGAGAGGTCGTAACTTAGTGCACAAATCAAATGGTTACGTTTCATTTCTTATGGAAACGCATGGGTCAGCAGCTAATCAGAGCAGAGTATAACGTTTTTAAAGAAGTTGTTTATTTGAAATGAAAGAATAGTAGATACTGTATTTGTGCTGCAGAAACGAAGAAATATCGCAAGATATAAATGTAATGCAAGACCAGGCAACTGTTTACAAGCAGGAAAGCCCACCCACGCCATTCTTGGTGCTAAAGCTGTGTAGACCCTGGGAAAATTTTCATGTCTGGAAGCCACGGTGGCTGAGCGACTAGCACGCTCGCCTCACCCGAGACGACGAGAAGGGTTCTAGAGTCAAGTATGTCATATGTCTACTTATAAGCATAGTTGGCTGTAAGTTCCGAACTACATAAGATATAGTTGTCAAATTCATAACATAGACATCACCCGAGACGATGAGAAGGGACGTAGGGTCAAGTATTTCACATGTCTACTTATAAGTATAGATGGCTGTAAGTTCCGAACTACAAAATATATAGTTGTCAAATTCATAACATAGTAATCATTCCCGATGACGAGCGGGGTCGCAGGACCAAGGCTAACCGGGTTCAATTCCCAACCGGGCCACCGGATTTTCGCAAGTGAGAATCGTGCCGGACGATGGCGTTGGTCGGCGGGTTTTCTCGGGGATTTCCCGTTTCCCCTACCCCTTCATTCCGGTGCTGCTCCGTATTCACTTCAATCGCCCACATCGGCTCTCAAGGCTTCGCTGTTAACAGTCGCCCAAATCTCTTAACTCTTCATATCTGATCAGAGGATGTGGATTATTCCTCACAGGCATCAGATTACTATGTATACGGACCGCTAAAGGCTGTTCAAGATAAAATGAGCACTTTTGAAATCACACTCAGAAAAAAGTCACTGCCCCTGCCTGCATATTTTTTAACGGGCGCTCTAAGTGATATGCGCCCAGTAAAGTTGGTAACGATGGAAGGAAAGTAGTTCAACATCTTAACGGCGGATAAAAAGTGTTAGGTAACTATTTATAATAATTTGAATTATATCTTTCGCCTTCTCGTTTTTTCTAATGCATCATGTACTAAGAATAAATTCGGTCGTTTTTAGGGAAACCAAAAACTTTGTTGCGCGTTGCCACAGATCATGTTTTGTTTCTCGTAGACTTTGGTTTGTGTCGTCCAGTCAGGCATGATATTCTGTACAGATGGTGTGCATTTTCATCCCATCCTTTCTCTTTGGTCGTTACCAATACAGTATTTCTCAAATCCCCGTTACGCAAAACTTTTTTTTGTGCACTGTATTTCCTTATTAAAATAAACTACCGTATTATCTATAAATCACACCAAATCTTGAAGAAACATTCCTTCTATTCATTAGAAGAATTCTTTAGTTTGGAATAACCCTAAAATTGTTTTATATTGCCAGTGCAGATTTTGTTTTGATTGAATAACATTTCCTGGAGTAGTACTACTTTGTACTATTATTGTATTATTGCGTATTTGTTTTTGTACATTTGTGTTGTATCGCACGTCTTGTTGACGTTCTCTACACCCTTAACCCGGTAAGGGTTATGTTTGGGGTTTGATAGAGCGTAATAAATAAAATAATCAATAACATTGTCGTGGTTTATAATCTATAAGAACAATAATTTTAA
Source organism: Dryococelus australis (assembly GCA_029891345.1). Lineage (NCBI taxonomy): Eukaryota > Metazoa > Arthropoda > Insecta > Phasmatodea > Phasmatidae > Dryococelus > Dryococelus australis. The sequence goes on from CM057000.1 coordinate 136,311,604, forward strand.
TAACATTTTAACTTTTTAATTTCTCTTTAGTCTCCCTCCGATTTAACTAAATAGTTATTGTGTCACGATATAACTCGTTCTTTTTTTAATACACCGAATATCAAGTCTACCCATTCACTTTGAGTAAGTGTCCCATTAATCTTTTACTGTGGAATTTAAACCAAAATTACAATAGCATGCACTAACTATTTCTTCGACTCATTTTATGTGGCACGCCGTGATTAAATTTTCGTCAAAGAGTACGCTATTCATATTGGTGTCAGCGATTCACGTGGCGTACAGATATGAGTGAAGCAGCTTAATTCCGGGAGAGAACAGCCGGTTAGGAAATGGCTGTAGCTTTAACGGGGTACGTTGCATCATCCTATGGGATGTCCAGCGGGGTAAGCCTATTAGCTGAATAACCCTACACAGCACTGTGAAGTCTATGTTGATGATAATTTTGCAGGTCCTTACTAATAAATGCTGTTCACAGTAAAAAGAGCACTTTTAAAAGCTGTGCTTCTCCTTCACTTTGTATCCTTCCACCATGCGTTAATTTAGCATTCCTTGGACCACACCACTTAATTCATGCGCCAGCCAAGTGTAACTGGGAAATCGTTAAGGATGTAAATATGTTAACAACAAACAAATTATTAACATTCCTGTAAATGAAACAAACTGAAACTAAAGTCAATAAATTTATTGTCCATGAATTTTAATGTCACACTTATATTAAGACGTCACTACATGGAACTATTTTCTCTACCTCGTTACCAACTTTACGAACATCGTGCCTGTCAGTGTGTTCGTTGAAATGTTTGCAATAACGGACAGTGATTTTTTTTTTCAAACGTTAATTTCTAAAGTGCTTACTTTACCGTGAACAGCCTATAATTCTATTGTCTTTGCAAAATATGTCTTACAACTCTCTTATGAAAAACTTTTGCGCAAGATAGGGTATTATAGGATAACGTGTGATATAGTCGGTTCGCAGTTTCTTAACACATTCTGAATCTAACCTTTGAAAAATCACACAATGTATTTTGTGTTTGGTTATTGTCTTAAATATGCCATGTATCACAAGCACACTTAACGTCAAAGTACCTTATTTTTGGTTAAATTGAACTTTTACTTATATTTGATCTAAAATTATATTATTTCAATTACAATAGCTAACATGAATAAAAACAGTGAGGAAAGAGGTGTGTTGGTAATACCTAGTAAGAAATAGTTCTCATGTAACATATTGTCATAGGGAGTGCGCACGAAAGTGGAGCTTTGACACTTGGGTGAAATTTTTTTAGACCGGTTAAGCTTTGTTTGCGTGACGCGGATGAATATCCTGAAAGTAGAGCTTTAGCATGGCTTCAGGAAAGTTGAAGGTAGCCGTGAATGAACTATAGTACCAGTTCCTGAAGCTCGGCGCTGTGGGAAGCACTAGCTAAGGGCTTGTTCACTAGTTCTGTGTGAAGGACGCGTGCAGTTGCCACTGTGAGCTGGCGCATTGCGCAGTTGTGGACATGTGTTACGTTTTGTTGATTTTGTGCTGAGACCCACTGCGCAGAGATAACATATCCGACTTGTTGCGTCATTACGAATAAATGATTTCAGAAGTCCAGATATAGAATACATTGCACTAGCAATCCATGTGCGAGCGCTAAATACAGGAAGTGTTATAATAGGTATTTCGACAATGTGGCTGTGGGTGATATCGGAAAACTACTTGTGCATGATTTCGGACAGTGGCAATTAGTATTGGAGATAGATTTGCAATTGGGGGGGGGGGGATATAGTATAGTTAAATGTTTGCTCTATGTTCTAATTCAAGTGTTCTATTTTAAGGGGTAATGGGAATCTAAGGGCAAGTGGACAGATAAAAATAGGATATTTTGAGTAAAAACGTTAGCGGTAAAGTTATCAATTTTCCCACTCCAAAAAGTACAGTGGGTGACTATTCATGAGACGGCATACAGGAAAATCAAGCAAGGCTTCCTTTCGGTAGAGATTAGGATAGAAACAAGAAGTGAAGTTGCATTATTATGTTAAAAATTCTAGACTGATATCTAATGCTACTGACTCGAGATGAAGTTCTGATGTTAGCATTTGAGTTTGCGGAACATCTCAGAGTCGACCATCGCTTCAGTGCGGAACATGTGGAGACTGGGAATGACTCCTGCTAGAAGTTCGCGAAGAGGCGCCATGACTCAAGTTGAACGTCTTCATAGTAAAGTGAATAGTGAAGAGATTTGGGCGGCTCTTAACATCGAGGTCTCGTGAACCGATGAGGGTGAAGTAAGGTAAGTGAAACGCCGGAATGAGAGGCCGGGGAAAACGGGAGATCCCGAGAAAACCCGCCGACCAGTGCCATCGTCCGGCACGATTCTCACTTGCGAAAATACGGAGTGAACCGACCGGGGATTGAACCCGGTTCGCCTTGTTGGGAGGCGAGCAGTCTAACCGCTCAGCCACCTTGGCAAACCCATTTCCCACACTGGGAAAAAGGTTCTGTTTAATCAAACAAGAGTTGTTTGGTGCAACCAAATTATTTGTTTGTATAGAGGCAATGAAATATTTTGTTGCTGAAACCGAATTATGAGGTTGTTCTCATTTGGTTGCCCCAAACTGTAAGATTTGGTTGGTGCAACTAAATATTTGTTTGACTACACGTTCATTAAAGAGCCGATATAAAAAAAATTACAGGTTCGACAGAGTATAGAAACTTGCTCATCTGCGTCCGCACGCTACGCCTTAGTAATCTCAGCTAATGTGACAACTTAGCATTCCAGAAAGTTTTTAACTAGGTATGCTGCAATTTTGGGCAATGTATGCAAACAAGTATTTCAAGTTTTACAGCTTTACTTGACAGTTTTTCGTTGCATTGTTTTTATACGATTGTAAAGCATCAATAGATGCACTAACAAACACGGTTACTATAATAATTGTCACAAAAAAATACGAACAAACTCTCGAGCTGTATTTTCGAACGAAGGCAGTCAAATGAGTGGCCAAACAAATATATACAATTGAGTCAACAAAATATTTAGTTGACAGTCTGATTTTTTTGGTTCAACTCAGAGATTTTGTTTATTCGAACATATATTTTGTTAGACGAGCAAAAGTAATTTAGTTGCTTTTGAAATTTTGTTTGCTCAACAATATATTTTGTTAGGGCAACTAAAAATATATTTGGCCCTATACAAAAAAATATTTTGTTCGATTTTCTCTCAGTGCAGGACGATAATGCCAGTGGCTTGTAGTGAGATTTTTTTATAGGCTAAGCAATATAATAGCCCACATATCTGAGTATTTTAGATAACATTTGCTAGTGTCGGGCTGTGGTTCCATTTTCAATTTCTAGTAACAAACGCAACTTCCAGCTTTGCTTACCCTCCATATGTATTTACCGTTTTATGATACCTAACATTAGTTATAAAAATGGAAACGAATTGACTGTAATAATAATTAAACTGTATATTATTTAGAGAGCATATTACAAATTATAAGAAAAATACCGTCTACCGAACACTTTCATCCACTCTCCAAGGAAATGTAGGACTGGAGGACGCAAACAGGACGGATGCTTACCCCGCCGAAGGAACGCGGCAGGGTAACTCGCTTGCGAGTTCGATTCATCGCTAGTCGCTCCCGTTTGTGGAAAGAAATACTAGATAGATGCGTGTACAGTGCGGGAGTTAAGAAAGCTCTTTTTTTTTTTTTTTTTTTTTTTTTTTTTTTTTTTTTTTTTTTTTTCCGAATTGGGAAAAGGAAACGCAGAATTAAATGTGTTGAAATTTAAAGTTAATGCGAAAACTATAAAGGGTCGAACGTTTCCAATATGTATACGGTAACCATTGCTTACCTTGCGTCTATGGAATAAACGCCACAAGGCCTCACGCTGCACTGGTATCTCTGGCCTGCCTCCGAGGTGTCAACATGCTTCCTTGGGCCAGCAAAGCCGGAGCAACCTGTCGCCCGTCTAGAACGTCCAGGCCCAAATTGGACGGAAACTTCGTCCAGCGGCAACTACGGCGGACTTGGAGGACTGTATCGCCGCTCGCCTCCGCGCTACGAGTTGTCCAGCGCCATTCTAAAGCCGTGTCCGAGATGGCAAATTTGGGGAATTAGGAATTTAGGGTGGATGGTTTCGAACGGCTTGTAACAGCGCTACATGTGACAAAGTTGGAAACTACAGGCTTGTAGAATTTCGACGGTATTTTGTCTGAAACGCTACCAATAAAACTTCCTCCCAGGCATTTTTCACGTCTTAGTAACTGATCATTATTCCTAGCCAATATCAATCATATCATTATTTCTTCGCTCCATGCAATTAACATTCCATTTCAAATAACCGATCACCTTTTTTTTCTAGCAATTTTAATACAACATAAGAACTGTTATTTTTAAATTACTTCATGTAGGTTTCTAATTCTCCATTTTCCACGTGCATGTATTGTGAAGCGTTTCAAGACCAGTAAATACCGACGTTTCCACCACAACGCGTGAAATACAACGTAAATAAACAGCATCAGACGATTTTATGGACATATTTGGAGATTTAGTGTGTGCTACTTCACCTCAGCGAATTTCAACCCTAAATCCCCAAATATTTAGGGCCTAAATTTCCTCACGTGGTCGATTTAGTAACCTAAATAATCGCCTCGTAACAATTTCGGACATGGCTTAAGTGCATCCACTAAGTGTTTGTCCCGCCGACCTCCCGTGGCGCAGTCGGTTGGTCCGCCACCGATCTGGGGAGGCTCTGGGTTCGAGTCTCAGGCAAGGCATGGGTGTTAAAATAAGTTAGGTTATAAGTTAGCCTGTAAGCCGTCCCCTGCTAAGCCTTCAAGCATAAAACCGGGGAACGTTATGAAGCCGTTTACAATACAATCGTTTGTCCCCTGCAATACATGTTGATATTTTCTGTATTGATATAGGCTGTTCACGGTAAAGTGAGCACTTTTTAAAGGCCCTCCCAAAATGCATTAACCCCTAATAGATATATTTAATTGCAGTCTCAGACAATAACTTTTGAGAGTGATGAAATGTATACACTGTGTTCATTAGTCTTATTGCAATGTTCACATTCAAAAGTGGCGTAAAAGTAGAAATTAATTGGAAGGAAAAAATTAGCAGGGCCTTAAAAAGTGTTCACTTTACCGTGAATGGCTTATACTACCATGTCGTGTGTCTGTCCCAACTTACGTGCCCCAGGATGATCATGGTTTTTACGAGTGTACTTACGTTTCGAACGGAACATCCTAGCTGCAAGTCCAGAAATATCCGAACTGAGTGAGAGGAGGAGGTTGCACTGAAGATGACGTCTCGGCGTGCAAGAAGTTTAACACGACTGCGAAAGTGCTCTGTTCTCGTCAGGTTTTCTCTCTCGTCGGGGCGTTAGTTATTTCACGAGTGTTTACTGCTGCGATGATTCAGAACCCCGCTTTAGAGGGCCGGCGCAGTCTCCGGCTAAGATCAATTCTACTCAGGTCAAGCCCATGTCACACCGTCGTCAATTTTTTTTCCGTCAAGCTGCTGCCAGTAAGTTCGGTCAAATAAAATTGAACATATATGACGTAATCGAAACGTCATAAAAGCCGCCATATATGTCTGAGGAATTTGGCTGGCTTAAGTTTACATGGAACATTCGAATATTGGACCAGTTATAACATTTATTTGATGTTTGACGGTCTCAGCCAATCAGAATCGTGAACGATGAAAATGGGCGTCAAGAAACTTTAAAATAACGAACAATTGTTGGAAACGAAGAAGGTTATGAAGATAATTTATCTAGACGCTGTCTGGGCATGAATGTTATTTTATGTGAATATTGCACATAGTATTACGAACTCAGAGGTATATTAAATATATTAAATTGCATCGTGCAGGAAACATCTCTGATAAATAAATTTTGGATTCAGTAAAGAAAAGAAAATATATTACAACATTCCTTACATGTATTTCTGTAATGGACAGCATGGAAAAACAACAGCAATATCTCACTATGAAAATAATTTTTAAATCATAATACAAATTAGATTCTCACAGTAAAAAAGAATTTAACAGTGTGACACATTTTCAAACACATTCAAGATTATTTAAAAACATTTGTTGGTAGGAAAAATTTAATCGCTGCATTTTGTCTTAAAATTTTATTGTCAAATATAGTTGGAAGCGAAAATTTGACAGTGTGACAGGAGCTTTAGGAACAAAGCGAATTTTCTTATGGGAGAGTTTCACATAGGGAACATGTCCACCGCTAGGTGCGCACTGTTCCAATGAGGTCACTTTAGAAAATAATGTAATCTACATGAATGATAACGGAGAAGAGAAAGATTTTTCTTAGTTAAGAAGTTATTATATATTTGAATTATATTTATTGCAATTATCCTGTTTTTTTAACATACTAGCAGTTCTCCACCTCTTCACTCAGGTTTTATGGAGTTATTAAAATACATACTTACCCGAAACTTCCTGATATTACCTGCGACTACCCGAGACTAATTGTGACTACCCGTAACCACCCGCAACTACCTGCGACTTATTGCGACTACCCGAGACTACCCGCGATTATCTGCGACTACCAGTGACTACCCGCGACTACCCATGACTACCTACGACTACCCGAGACTACCCGTGCCTACCTGCAACTACCCGTGACTACCCGCTACTACCCATGACTACCTGCGACGACCCATGACTACCTGCGACTACCCGTGGCTACTTGCGACTACCTGCGACTACTTACTATTTTTTTGATATTAAGATACACAATTTCTTCTAACATTGTTAGTTAGCGGATGCTTAGAAAGCAGTCAAGTAGCTCATTTTTCTCCGACTTGGTTTGCATAGGCTATGTCCATCTGGAAGAATGTAGCTTCCTAACAGTGAAAGAATTATATGAATCGGCCCTGTAGTTTCCGAGATTTGCCGTTACATATAAACAAACTCACATTACCTCTTTATAATATTTGTATAGATAAAATAGAGAAAAATCGGTTTCACATGCGACACTAGCGCTTACCTAGTGACAAAAATGTTTGATTGCCAAACTTTTAACATCGATCTTCCCAACCTGAGTAGAAGTAACCTTAGTTCGGCTCAACTGCACCAGTGTAGAGTAGCGCTTTTAGGTTCGTTTCTTTCAACTACACAGGCTACACAGACAAACACAACTCCAAAACTTTCGTTTCTTCCCAACCTGAGTAGAAGTAACCTTAGTTCGGCTCAACTGCACCAGTGTAGAGTAGCGCTTTTAGGTTCGCTTCTTTCAACTACACAGACAAACACAACTCCAAAACTGTCGTTTCTTCCCAACCTGAGTAGAAGTAACCTTAGTTCGGCTCAACTGCACCAGTGTAGAGTAGCGCTTTTAGGTTCGTTTCTTTCAACTACACAGGCTACACAGACAAACACAACTCCAAAACTTTCGTTTCTTCCCAACCTGAGTAGAAGTAACCTTAGTTCGGCTCAACTGCACCAGTGTAGAGTAGCGCTTTTAGGTTCGCTTCTTTCAACTACACAGACAAACACAACTCCAAAACTGTCGTTTCTTCCCAACCTGAGTAGAAGTAACCTTAGTTCGGCTCAACTGCACCAGTGTAGAGTAGCGCTTTTAGGTTCGTTTCTTTCAACTACACAGGCTACACAGACAAACACAACTCCAAAACTGTCGTTTCTTTCAACCGGATGTGACATCACAGCCATTCAAATGGTCGGTTCTTTCAAACCTGTGCAGCTGCACAGGCAGGTTTGTGTAGCACAAAATCACACCTGCTTTTGAGGAGGTGTAACTGGCGTACAAACAAAAACGCAAGAATTTTTTATTGGCCACTCGTTTATTGATTGAGGAAATGTAACGAGATGAAACTCTGAACAATCTTTTAGGTTATAGTTTAAGGAATTTCATTAATGAAAATAACGAATGAAACATATTTTTAATCAATTTTGAAGTTAATGTAACGTTTAATATGCAATATCGTCTTTTTTTTAGTAAAATACCCTAACAAATTAACGCGAACTTATTTCAAATTGCTTATATACTTGGGGAGTATTTTATGATGAATTTGCTGAACAGTAAATATAAAATTATAGGGTTATATTTGTGAGGTATTTCAAATCTTGCAGACATAATATTGCAGATTAGAGGCCAACTATATGATTTACGAATGCTGAAAAATGCATCGTAATAAAAATTAATTAATCAAATTCACTTTTTTTGGATGAAACGGACGAACCTTTTTTTTAAAAGCTTTAATTTAACTTGACTTGTTTGTATGTACGGTAGATGTGTGTCCGATTTCTATGCACTGGACTAGTGTGCGGTCTACCTGCAGCTCATCACTGTTCGTCAGGTTGCAGCCCGTAGTGTGGAAGGGACCACAAGTGATTAACTTCACTTTTTTTTAGTCTTTTTAATCTCACCTATTTTTTGCACCACTTTTCGTCTGGATGCAGCACGAAGTGTGCAAGAGGTCACCAGTGTTTAACTGCACATTTTTAGTCTGTTTAGTCTTACTAATTGTTTTATTATTAATAAATTAATAACAAAAGTCATTGTTGCGACTAAAAAGTTAAAAATAAATTAACTGCAAAAAACCTTTTAAAACCAACCTTTTATTTATAAATGCACTAAAAAGAGGAGAGTAATTATAATTGTTACAAAATTTGTAGAACTTGTAAGTTACATTCTATATTGCGTATAGTTAAAAGCCTTACTCAATATATGTGTTAACTACTTTTATGCAAATGAGGTATATGTTCTATACTGCGCGAAGCTTTTATATATTAAATATAAATTGATACAAACATATTAATTTGTAGCAATGTTTATTACGGCTGTTCGACCACGTCTTACAATTTCTACAAATTCTGTAACTCTTAGAATTATTTTTCTCTTTTTAGTGCATTTATAAATAAATAAAAGGTTGGTTTAAAAAGGTTTTTAATGTCAATTTTTTACCTTCGCCTCGGCGATAGAGCATTGCAATGCATCGCCACCAGCAACGTCGAGCTATCTGAACGTCTTTAACTTTGTCCTTATTGCTGGCTCTTGCAAGTTCTTTGTCTGAACCGTGAGTGCTTCGAATATTGCAAATACTACCCCACAGCGTACTGTAGCACGATGGCCGCAAACTATCTTTATCTCAACTTTAACTCGCAGTAGCTCTTAATACGAGCCATTTTAATTGCGATAAATGGCCAAACAACCCGTACTTCCATAAGCGCATTTCAGTTAGCAAATAATCAAAAACAATAATCGCATACACCATTATTTGAACTCGAAAAGAAATATGGCTACTCAATAATAAGGTCGAAGAACAACTATATTTACTGGTGCTATTAATGTTGTCAAATGGCTGGAGATCTCTAATTATTTGGAGAGCTTTACTACTATTTTGTCCGTAATAGTTTATCCCGCCATGACAAAAAACACATTGACAAAAAAAAAACCAGTGTAAAATAACTACACCGAATTTCGTTTCGTGGTGTAGTAGATCAATACAACTGCATGATCCGTATTTACTCCCGATATATATATTTGCAAGAGGTATGTGTAAATACGTCACACGAAGAAATTGCCACATGCAAGGAATGCCAATTATGCAAATGCCATTCGTTTGACACTTCAGGTAACTCACTATATTATGTAGTTCTATTTTAAAGTATTTATGAAACTATATATATATGATATGGTTACCGTTTGGAGTTAAAATATGGGAAAGAAGTAATCGTCTGGAATTTCGGTTTCATGAATTTGGTGTTATGTGATTAGCTGTCCAGATATCAAACAAATTTGGTCACCTGCCATTATTATGCTAGAAGTAAAAATACGAGCATCACATAAATAGCAATTGAAAAACTCAAAAAAATAATAATTAAAAATTTTGTTTTAAATTTAATAATAACTAATAACATTATTTCGTAGATATGGTTACCTTTAAATAGAAATAACGTACCGGAAAGTAAGAATAGTCACTTAAAGAATCTAAATAAATAATATACGAATATTAACATGTTGATCTCTATTATAACTATTTAACTTATTATTAACATAATAACTTATTATTATGACGGATTTATGAGAACTCAAGAATGTATGAATCTCGCGACTTTCCGTCGGAATAAAAGCTGGACTTAGCTTTATGCCGTTTAGTATATGTTTATTCAAGGGAATATACTTACGTACCACAAATTATGTTATGAATTCAGGAGCGATTGATACATTTAAGTGAAAAATTAGGAGTTAAAATTTGGAGCAGGCAATGAAGTAGGTAAACGAGAATCTAGTTTGTTAATCCGCGTGTCACTTTGAATATTTTATGGAGACACGCAGGCATATTCATACGTGCCTACGCACACAGCCATGCATTTATAAAGACGTCCACGGCCAGTATAACAGAGTCCGCGAATAACTTCGCACTTAGGAAGAACGGAACAGTTGAGCAACATAGCGTCCATGCAAGGCGTGCGCAAAAAGACGCCGTGTTGGTATTGAAGGGTATTACTGTTCAGTGGAAACCAAACACTGTCTAATACCACAACAGTCTGACATTTAGAAATTGTAGGTATAACTTCGACATTTATGTATAACGGGGAAAGTGTGCGTAATTGTGGGGAAGTTGAGATGTTAACACGATCACAGCATCAGACTGTAAAACTTTCCTTCTTTGAGTGGCACATTACTATACAAACCCAGAGCAATAATGACGTTACACATTGCGTACACTGTACTCAGTGCACCACACTGAAAACTCATGGTTTGTTGCTACAGGCGTGTTCATGGTGTGGTGGAATGTGTTGTTGTGATTGCATCAATTAGCAGAAGTATTTTCTGGCATGTATTAAGTACTACATACAAGAACAACACTGTGGTACAAATACATATACTACGCATTTTAATGATTGAGATATTTAATTTCCTAACGATTTACATCTACTTCATTCGTACACAAGCAATCAAGAAATCGGATCTAAGTACTACTTCAGCATAATAGCAAATTAAAACCTTGAAGATTTTAAGTTCCGTTAAAGAAAAATGGTAATTGCATAATATGACGAAATTTTAATATATTATCAGTATTCAAGCTTAGACTAATAATTAAGCTTGACCAAATTCATCATCAAGGATCTCCAGCTCTTGATAAATTAAATATAATCTCAGGTGTCCTCTGGGCAGTAGAAGTATAATCAGTGAAGTTTACTCTGAATATACGACTACTTATCCTCTGATGGCTGGTTCTCAACTCACAAATATAAGATTCAACATTACCCATTTATTCTCCACATAAGAGATTTCTTAATGTAATAGACAAATTATACTATATCCTTATAGAAAATCAGTACAGCATAGTTCTTATTCCATCTGTTACACATTTTAATATTAATAGCACTTCTTCAAAATTTGAATTAAATATTCATAATATTCAGTCATAAAACTTCAGTTCTTGCAACTAGTGCTTTTTTTTTAAAAAGCACACTTTATGGAGAATTATTTTCCTTGTGGCATAATTTTCCATACCGAACAAACAATTACACCGAGCATTCCAAACAGTGAAAGAAACATAAAAATATTTTACTCTTAGCACAGACATTGTTAAAGAAAATAAATTACTGTAATGTATGATTATTTAACATGTGCTATTTGCATTTCGACACCTTTAAATTTAGCATGCAAATTTATAATACTACTAACGCACGTTTATTTTGTAAACAAATATTATGAATGGCATATGTTTTACATGTGATATTGTTATATCATACTGTAATTTTATTTTCTTATTTCTACGTACTATTAATGTACACGCAGCAGCTGAAATGTTAATTTTCCATATGTCAATTGTTGTAATTTTATTTTGTTTTATCAGGTTTCAAGTAGCTTGTTAATTGTGTGCAAGTTGGCAACATTTAGGCGCACTTTTTTGAATCTTCACGGTATTGGAGAGCACCCTGGATTAAGCCCTATGTACTCTGTATTCATTTTAATATTCAACCGCTGCCGATAATGGATGGTGACGGAATGTTCCATACTCCATCTTGAATTAAGTGGGTCACAACGGCACCGGGCCAATGAGGTCTTAGTTCTATGTTAAAAGTATACATTAAATGTTTTAAGGTTAATTAGACCCAAAAAGTATATTACAATTTGAGTGATAAGCCAACGGTACACGGTACTACCGTTAGAACAGGTCTACATATAAAATAAGTGTGAGAAACTCTACATTTATGTAATGTATGATCCCACCTTAATGTACAGTGACCGTTACACGTACTTGAGAGAGTTTAATAAACTTTTAAAGTAAGCAGCATCATTTCCCGACACTTTTCAGTGGTCACAAAGTGCCTGAGATTTAAATAAGTATGTGATTGCTCTACCAACATAAACTGTGCTAGCCAAGAGCATTTTAAATATGTAATTATACAGGCACGTAATTTATTGTAACGGCCAAGTGTGAGAACATTAGCGACTTTTATTTTGAACTGAATTAAATATACTCTGCAAAATTTTTAGTGTGTGCAACATTCAAGATGTCTAGATAATATATTTTTTTTTTTACTTTCAAATACTCTATTCACTTAATTGGCATTTGTAGCAGGGATAATGGGAGATATCTTTATAGACCTAGTTCAGCTGCTGCGTGCATATCCCTTGCATTTTAAACTCTACCAAGGAATGAAACTTTCGGGCAATTTATTTCTATGATATCTTTCCACATTAAATTATTACTTAAAAATTGGAAGCCTTTCATTGCTGTAAATAAATGCATAGTTGGTTCCTATGTCTTCCGGTGTGTTTTGTAGTGTTGTATAGCTATCCAGGGGGCTGCACGGAACCTGATTATGAGCAGGGCTATCAAGGTAATTGAAATTCTGTTGGTGTGGGATACCAGCAACTTCGACGATGGTTGGCGGTATGCAAAATAACTGCCAGTTGGCTAATGTTTGATGTTAATGTTATTACCATGGATTTCTCCCGGATCGTTGCACTTTAATTATGCAGTTCTGCCTGTATACATTACATCTGACTAGAAAACCATAGCAGGGTTCTCCCGTTTTCTTACAGGGGCTAATACTCATACATGGGGCATACGTAAACTATATCCCTCTCCAAATTTCGCCCCACACAGTATTTCTCACATTACTAACACGCATAAATTTAAAATGTAGGTTTGCATTTCACTCTGCATCGTGATGTAGAATAAAATAATACGTGACTAACTCTTTTCCTTTACATATCAGTCTAAAATAATTTGAGTAGCAAATGTATCATGTTACTTTGGATACGGGAACGTATACAACTTTTAATATGGGCAGCGGTCTTTAATTTACTTCACTCATTACAATGGTAAAGTGATCACTTTGTAAGATCATGCTTGAATGTTCCATTCAGCTTATTCGTGTCATGTCGCCAATTGTTAATATAGAAATTTTCTTTGATTTAATATGCGCAGTGCATGCATTTTATAGCTCTGAAAAGTAAACACCAGGCGCCACAAAAAAAATAATTTTTAGGTTATAATGCCTTCTGGGAGGGCCTTTAAGGCTCATTTTTTCGTGAATAGCCTGTGCGAAGACATTTTTGGTTAAAATTTAACCATTGCTAAGTAGGTTTGCCACAAAAAAAATTTATTTGGTCTTTACATTAATTGCAAAGATAACATTGCACTGTAGTTACAATAGTACAACAGTAGTAAAGTTGAGTGCCTTTTATGCCATTGTGTTGATAACCTAGGGAATTTGTTATTTGTGAACTTGGTATTTCAAGTTTCATTTTTTACTAAAAATGGTTATGTTCGAAAGAAAAGTTCCAATATCATTTATCTCTCTTCTTTGGTATACAGAAAGATTTATTTACTGAAAACAAAACATGCTCAAAGAAATATTCGTCTTTCATGTAAAAAAAAAAAATACACTACTATAAAGAAGAAGATTAATAATATCAAATCTTAGTTTCTTTAACACTCTCTTTGAATTAAAGCAAACTTTTGTCACTGTAAACAGCCTCAAATAATTGCTTTTCTTTGCTATACCGAAAGCTTAGCACATATCTTGGCAGCGTAAAATTCATTCTTTTTAAATGCTAGTTTCTCTAGAAACCTATAGCAATAATGGTATTACACATTGCTCACATTTCATTCGCTACACCGCACTAAAATAAGGAGGTTTGATTATGGTTTCATGGCGTACGGTTGCACACGGGATTTGCATTGACGAGCAAGCTTGTCTTATCAGGCGTGATTCCAGTTTGATTCAAGCCAAAGTTTATCATGATTGGCATATGACAATGTGGTTTGAAATCATGCTTGCGGCTTATCAAGGCAAGTTTGCTACAAGCTTGGCACGTGGAGACTAGTTTGCTTGATTCAAGCTTGGTTTAAACTTGTTAGCTAGCTGTCAGTTATTGTCCATACGACCTAAGTTCTACGGTCATTGTCATTCTTTCTACTGTGAAAGTAGCTTAACTCCCATGAAAGGATTTGCTTTCAGCTAGGCATGCCGATCATTACTTAATTAATCGAGTTCTTGAATCGCTCTAGATCGAGGCACAGAACATCTGTGCGCATATAAAATAGGACAAAAAACCGATTTACAACAAATCGATTTTCATTCTTTTTAGGGACAGATGAACGAACATAACGTCAATTTTCTGTATGCTAGGATGTGCCATGGCCTTGGACACAAATTTGCACAGCCAGAAAGACTATTAACCAAAACTCGTAAAATTATCAACGATCAAGAAGTGAAATCCCATTAAATAAAATAATCCATAAATTTGACAGTCAAAAAAATTCATAATGTTAAATGGCACGTAAAGGTGTCGTTGAATCGAAAAACCATTCTACGCGAAATAGCTAAGCTGGAGTAAAACTGGTTTTGGAATGTGCATAATTTAAATCGATCACTCTAAGAAATTATTCGGAAATTTTCCATACCAGTGTCTACGCTTAGTGAGAAAGCAGGAATGGTAATGTTTTCCCCTATTCATTCATTGTAGCATTCCTGCATTTGCTTAGGAAACAGTCGAATGCTTAGGGAAGTTCCTAACTTTATATAGTAGCGCTGCTAAACAGTGTCCTATACCTGTAGCTTGATGTGTGGTAATCATACATTGTATAGGTTAAAAAAACTTCCATTACAGTTTAGGAAGTTTACCAGAATATTTTTTACAGCGAACTGTGTTTACAAACATATCCTGACTATGCAACCTATGTGAATGCCAAATAAATAGATCAATAATTTTCCATTATTTATTTTCTTTTCCAGAGAAAGAATTATATATACAATAGCATATGCTAATCATAACCTAATCGGAACCATTATGACAAAAATTTAGCAGTATACACAACTTAACTTTTATGCAAAATTGGAATGTCATCTTCCGTCATTTGTTATCTACAGAGCTAGTGATTTTTGGCGAAAAAAATATGAGAACATGGTAGACTTGAATACTATAACCACCGAACAGCAATTTGTCTATTGCCATTGGTTGCTGTCTGCTTGTGAAGGCGTTGTCACATTTCACCGGGCCACTCAGAATTCGGCAACATCGGCACGGCTCCTACGTGATTCGTGTGCAGACAGTCAACACGTGTCAAGAATAAATTCAGCCAATCAAGATACGTGAGCTAAACTACAGTGTCTTTAAATATAACTTGTCTTGAAAGCTTTTCGTGAAATTTCACTATCCCTGGACATCTGTAACCGGAAGGCGCGCGTTTTCTTTCATCTCTCTTATCAATACAACTAAATAAAATAGAAGTGTCTGTCTGTGATTTTCGAATTTTTAACTTTTAATTATATTTTATATAGTATAATTTATTACTAAGTCATATGTAATGTTAATTTTTTCGTGTCTGTCTGTCTGTCCCACCGGATTTAACTCAAACACCACTGAACGTATTGACATGAAATTTACACACTATATAGATAATAACCCCAGAACCAACTTAGTCTTTGTTTCATCGAGATATTTCAAACGGTTCCGAAAATATGATGATCAGTGATGTACATAGGTATAGGATTAAGCTTTTCTTAGGATTACTGCATAAAAAAAAGCATTATTAAAAAATAGTTCCGTCATTTCTCCTTTATTTTTTGTCTTTGGGCTGTCCTCCTTTCCTTCCCAAGAGCGATTCCAAATCCTAAATAGCATGTGTACAAAGTAGCACAGGAAAGTTAGTTTTAAATAAACCTCCCACCATTTTCCAGTTTACCCCTCGAAAATAGAGTGTGTACAACTTTCACTCTGGTAAGATGCTTGGGGTAAGTAACTAATCTCCAGTTTTGGGACACCGCCCAGGATGACACTAGTTTCTGGCAGTTACTGTACCAGGCAGACGTGGTCGGACGACTTCTTGATTGCCAGCTGTCAGAGCCCGTAGACGAATGTCTTCTGATTGCGGCTGCAGTTTACAAAGAACTCCATTCACCACTGTAAGAGAGGCCATTACGATTTCCGCATCACGACCCCGGCCTTTGCTTATCAATCGCGTGTGATACTCTCCTGAGGCCCGAGCAAAGAGCGACTGCGCAACTGCACTGCGCAGTTAGGTCGACCACGATAACTTGAGAAGAACTCCTTATAGGACGTCGGGGCCGCGGTGGCTGAGCGGTTAGACTGCTCGCCTCCCGCGCCAAGGCGAACCGGGTGCAATCCCCGACCAGATTTCTCGCAAGTGGGAATCGTGCCGGACGATGCCGCAGGTTGGCGGGTTTTCTCGGGTATATCCCGTCGGCGTTACTCCGTTTTCACCTCATTTCACCCTCATCGGGTCTCAAGAACTCGTTAAGAGCCGTCCAAATTCCTCAACTCAACGGGATGGCTGGAGAGGGGAGTGAAAGATGGGGCTGTCTGCTCGTGACAATATTTCACGTGGAATTCGTAAACACCGGCAATACACATTCCAAATACCAGATAGAGCGATCTGGTAGATCGTCTCCCTCGAGAATCCTAATTTTTTGATAGTTATCGCTGTGGGATATTGTTGAATTGGTAAGTAACTTCTGTGCCTTGCAGGCCTTGCATAAGAAAAATATGTAAATGTGCAAATTTTAATATTTATATTAAAATGTTTTCCAAGCCAAACAAAATGTTAAAATTTGTCGAATGTACTTATAAATCGGTTTACAACACTTTTTTCTTTCAAAATAATTGATTCGTTTCAGAGTAACACGCATGATTTTGTCATGAAAGAAACGTGAATCACTACTACATTTATAAAATAGATTTGAAAAAAAAAAATGTCCTGGTGGAGAAACCCTCTGGCCCCCATTTTATAGGTGGTCATGAGTAATTATCTCATTTTGATAGCAATTCCCTTCAACATCTCCAAAATAATTCTCTAGCTCTTCAGATCGCGCCTTCCAAAAACTTTGTCTGCCTGCGCCAGTGCTAAATAAATATTACATGTACATTTGTGAACAGTTTGACGTATATTGTATTTACAAATAGCCAGAACATCAAAATCTGTAACAATCTTACTTCGTATCTAGGTAGATGGACTGAAATTTGAAACAACACTGGTTAATCACGAGGCGCGGTTTTTCATTAAATTGTATAAATTAGATGCTTTTTTTTGCTGAATAGCGTTCACAGTTTCCGTAACTTGCTTTATGCTGAAACCAGTTTTATGTTAGTAGTGGAATTTCGTAGCCGAAGATATGTATGAAAATCTCTATGAATGTTCTTTTAATATCGGGATATCACATTTGCTAACCTCTTCACGGGTGAAATTGTCTTCCAAGTGTCCTATCTCCAGAGCGAGAGTAACAAAGTTTTTGCTTGTTCAACTGCTGCGCTACGTAGTATGAAGACTCTAGGAAGCACTTGCAACATAGCATGGGCTGTTCACGGTAAACTGAGCACTTTCGAAAGCCCTGCTTAAGATCTACTTGTATGCAAATTGTGTAATCTTTCACCAGTTGTAAAATCAACGTTACCCTGGGCCTGGTCACTGTATCCATGCGTCGGCCAATTGAAACTGTGAAATTATTAGAAAATTAAGTGTTTTACAGATTTGCTAATTCTTTCAGTCGTATGTGTTTACATAACAGAAAGCAAAATAAACTATTCCAGTGTTCACGAATGTTTAACTAGCGCTTTTAATTCAATGTTAAAGACGTGGGACTACTTTCGCTCTGACGTCACAAAATTTACACTGGGCGCACGCCAATCGGCGTGCCCGTTAAAACATATGCAGGTGGGGGACAGTGAAATCAAAGGTGTTTACTTTACCGTGAATAGCCTATACGGAAGCGACAATTCGTGTGGAATCAGTTGGGGGGTGATTGGGGATCGGTCCGCCCTCCCCCCTCCCCCCCCCCCTCGACATGGTTATAATTAAGGGCGTATCCTGAAAATTTTGGCAAGGCATGCGACACGAAACTTATTTTGGCACTTCACTTTGCACAGAGGAATTAAATATTAATAATAAAATTAAAATTAAAGGTTGCTAAAAAATCTTTAGATTTTTTTGTAGTTTTCTTCTCACTCTTGCCTTCATCTGGATCACTTCGAAACATGAGAGCATCACTAACCTTAAAATATGCCCATGTAAGCTCCAGATTTGGATTATACCCTCACGTATGTGTACGTGAGGTGTAAGGATCTGTAAACTTTCAATCCTGAAGAAAATTGAAGTATTGAAGTAATCAAAAAAAATATCTAAATCACAGCACTCAAACACTACGACACATATTACTGAACATAATTAAACCCTAAATCAAATCAATAGGGACACTTTAAATTAAGACAAATCATAGCCACACTTCAGCATGTAAGATGAAGAAAAGAACAAAGCTTAATCCCTAGGGTAATATTTAGTGTTAGTGCAGCCACTAATTTAAAAAAATATGTATCGTAGCCAATTTTTAAAGAAAACTATTTTAATGTTCCAAATGAGAGAAAGGAAAAACATAAATCCAGGTGTCAAATAGCCAGATTCGCTGGTCAAATCAAATAATTTTACATTATAATTTGAAAAGTTTAAAATTTATTTAAACACCCAAAATTCACAAAACACTGAAATTCGCTAGTAGTAAATCGCTTGAATTAGGGCAATGTTACATTAAATGGTTGTTAACAAGAATAATTTGAAATCTGTTAAAAAGTTAATATTTGCCTGTCAAAAAACGTACCTAATTAAAAAGTAAAATTACTTCTGAAAGTTCACAAAACATAAATTACATTTTAAGTTTTTCAAGAATTATTTCCAAATGACTAGAGATGCCGATTAAAAATTGATTAAATCTTCTCCAAAAAATATATATTTTATATCGATAGTAAGGCTGCTGATTTTGTTTCGTAATCGATATGCTTAGAGTAGAATGGATTTCCGATTCATTGGCATCTTTACGGGTCATTTAACGTTATGAATTTTCTTGACTTCTGGACGGTCGTATTTATGGAATGTTCTATTTTTACGGAATGTCATGTTTGGGTCGTTGAAAATTTAACGAGTTTTAAGTTGAGAGTATTTGTAGCTTTATAAGTTTGCCCCCAAGGCCATGTCACATCCTAGTACACGGAATAGGAGTTATGTTCGCTCTACTGGCCCGAAGAAGATTGAAAATCGATTTATTGTAAATCTTTTTTTTTTTTCATCCTATTTTAATGCGCATCAGTTTTCTGCGCCTCGATCTAGATCGATCCAAGAAATCGATTAACTAGGTAAAAATTAGCATGCCTAACAATGACCCTAACTGGAACTACGATAACCTCCACGGACCCCCGAATCATTTATACAGAAGTTCCTTGTTTGCCGTAACTTTCGTGTAATCTTCTCAAGATAGCAGTTGAGTTCAGTTTAAGACACTACTTTTACTCAAATATTGAACATACGTTGACATATGTATTCCGTATGAGGCAAACATCACAAAAGAATGCAGGCTATACGTAATACACTACGATTATAAGTACAGGTGATAGCCAAACGACGCACGGAGATTGAGGTAAATTATCAGTTCGTTCCTTGGAATTATTTTTGCAAGAATGATGTACTATGGTATGGTAAATTTACTATATTTAGAAAAATACATTAAAATACAATTGTTAACTATGCCTTTTTTTTAACTTTAAGTAGAACATTTGGAAGCATATTTATAAAATGTAAATCAATGGCGGCTGAGAGTTTAATAGGTAATTGTGGAGGATCAGTGGTGATAAATAATTAATTCCGCCCTAACGGAGACTGCAGGTGTATCAAAGAGGTACCAACACTACAACACAATCTTTCGGAATCAATAAAAATATACGCTTTTTTTTTGTAAAAAAAAAATATGTTTACCAATAAATCATAAATTATATAAGCCCGGCTACCGAAGCCGCCTTCATTCACCAGTGGGCGTGGGAGTTGAGGGTAACAAATTTTCTTTTAAGAAGGTGGACACCCGGACCCACCCACCTGCCCACAACTAGAAAAATTAGCTTTCTACTGCTTTACAAAGGACCACCCACTAGGAAAAAAAATTTTAACGCCATAGTGTTTTCGCGTGTGACTGAATTTTGAAGTAGAGTGCGCTCCAGCGGAAAAATGCACCCGACTTGACAATATGCAGAACTCGTTAATAAAGTGGTGCCTAACTAAACTACAACGGTCTAGAGAGTAGCGTTTGTGTTGCATATCGCGGAAGAAGGTGTATGATTTATTTAAATACTGTATAATATTTTTTAGAATATATTTAAGATATCAGTTATCAAGAGGATATATTTAATAAAAATTTTAGGGTATTTCCATTTTGAATACTTCAGAAAGGACGTTTTGCAAGATACATTTGGTCAAATTTGGCAATAATAAAAATTACGATCGAAACACCCTTAAATTGTAATTAAAAAGTAGCTATATTAATAATTTTTTTCAAAATAATGAAATACGTAAATTCGAACAAATAAATTTACGTGTTGAAATATATTCATTCTCCTTTTCGTATGCAACGCAATGGTAATTTTTTGATAATTGTTTTATGTGTGTGTTTTCTCGTTGTGCTTCGTGCACCTATGGGTATTCAAGTGGTGTTCCTATCGTTTTTTTTTTTTTTGTGGGAAGTCTGTAGAGAAGTCTCAATGCACGCGCCTATTGCACTTTCGCTCGTGTTCGCGGAGTATATTTTAAGAAACTTTCGTCTGAAAAAACCGCTTTCAGCGATGTCGGAAGGATCTGGAATAATATTTATAGCATGATGATTGATATCAACGAAGGACCATTTTGTTCTCGTCTGATGCGTTCTTCCATTTCCGTAGGTAAACATAGCGACTACATGTTTAATAGTCCCTTAAAAAAAAAAGGTAGTATATTTCAAAATGCTGCGACGCAGTGAGAAATCTTTCGACTCGACTTTTAATCCACGTTTGGCGAAGACCGAAGCGTTTGGATGGCCTCAGTGAAAACAACGTGGTGCGGGGATCGTAAACAAATATAGCCTATTTACGATCAAGTGAGCCCTTTTTAAGGCCCTCCTAACAGGCATTAACCATTAATAAATGTATTTCATTGCAGCCTCAGGCGTTAACTTGTGAGAGTGGTGAAAAGGTATACACTGTGTTTGTTGGTCACATTGCAATGTTTGTATTAAAAAGCAGCAGATAGATAGAAATTGGGGAAAAGTAAAAATTGATGAGGGGCCTTAAAAAAGTGCTCGCTTTACCTTGAACAGCCTATAACGGCTGAACACGTGGGTGGGTACTTAAGTCTGACCGACAGTGCGACGCTCGAAAGCGACAGAGTTTCCCCTAGTTCGAGCGAGGTATTTGTGCCCGACCACGTTCTGGAATCAGGGGAAACGACGGTGGGGCGAAAATAGAACGCGCGCGCATCATTGTGCGGCAACAGCCAGTCGCGCCAAAAACTGCGCCAGCGAAGAAGAGACTTGGTTGTTGGAGATCCCGAGCACATACGCAAGCGACACCTCGTCAGTACAACGTGGGGCGAATGTTAGATAAAGTGGTTATTATTATCTGATTATCTTTCGGTAATGCGTGTAGAACGTTCACACTAAAGTAAGCATTTTTGAAATCAACCTTTGAAAAAAAAAATACAGCCCCCCCCCCCCCCCCCAAAATCGTGCTCCCAGTAAATTTGATAACGTTGGAGGGAAAGTAGTCCCGCGTCTTTAACATTGAGTTTAAAGTATTAGGTAAACATTCGTGAATAACACTGTCTTAATAATACCCTCCTCTGTCAATATGGTAAATTAATCGACAGGCCTCCACCCACTCACCATTACTCATTCCGTCGTACGCAGCCATCTTGTTTATTTCGTTTGTAATTTGTTTATACATTCCTGGAGGCCGCCATCTTGGATATCGTATGTTTACTTTTACATAACCTAGGTGGCGCTAGTGTATTAACTATCGATTTATTCACCAGGCGAGCTGTCGATTTAGCCACCAGGTGGCAGCCATATTTGTTTGTGTTTTTAACATATGGGTGGTGCTGTCGGCCAATTACTCACATTCGTTCGACCGCTTCCACACCATGCCATATCTACTGTCCATTTATTTTTAGTATCGCCCACTAGAGCGCTCTGGTAACTCATGTTTCAACCGCCAGAGATAATTTACTATCCACAAGAGTGGCATCTACCTGTAAGGACTTAATGGCTAGCCGAGTTCCTGTATTTTGTGTTCCTTACGGAATCCATCTGGTTCAGTAGAAGTGGCATTGGAAAAATAAGTGTTTAGAAAAAAGTCTCTCTTTCTCTAAGTGGCTCTCGGCCAAAAGCTCTGTTGTCTGAAGGAAGTGGGATGGAAACGTATCGTTTAACCTTACTAGACTTGGTATTGACTCGAACCATACACGAAAATCTCTTTCGGTTACAATAAAATATACAGGATTATCCTTAACTGCAGATACAAGCGTTGTGAGATGATTTGCTATGAAAAATGAGATGGAAAACATTATACGATCTATGTCCTACAGCAATTCGTATGGGAGCTAGGTGCACTTGAAAATCGATATTTCAAATTGTTTTAATTCAAACTAATATAACTTACTTGAGATGAAAGAACAATTACATGAATACTTTTATCTTGAACCAAAATGTGAAATCTGCGAACGGTTAATGGATGTCATCCCCACTCATTGAGAAATTAGGGATTATTATCCAATAAATGTATGAAACCCTTGGGTATTTATCGCTTTTAACGACGCCATAATCATGTGTACAGTTAAGTGCAGGAAAAAGTTTGCCTTTGTAAAACACTCTTAGGTGAACGGTTGTCGAAGAAACAGAGTTTGTAAGGGTACCAGGCAAGCAAACAACTGCACCATTATATACAAATTTTGCATGTTTTCTCGGCAACCATTCGCCTGAGAGAGCTACATCAAGGCGAAATATTTTTCTGTACTTAAATGTACATGTTACTATGATGTAATTAAAAGCGACAAATGCCCAATTGTTAGACACATTTGTTGGATAAAATCATGTCGCAACCTGTTCTCTTAATGAATGGGGATGTACCCAACAACTGGTCGCAGAGTTCAGATCTCGATTCAAGACAGCAGTATTCACGGATTTGTTCTTTCACCTCGAATAGGTTATATTATTTTGGATTAAAACCATCTGGAGTATCGATTTTCAGGACATCTACCTCCCTTACGAATCACTGTAGGACATAAATCGTATAATTATTTCTATCTCATTTTGCATTGTGAATCATCTCACGGTGTTTGCACCTACGTAGCTCAGGATATACCTGTGTAATTTTATTGTTCTCGATTGTACTGATATCATCGTAATGCTTTGCCATTACTTGGACCTATAAACATGGGGTTTTGCTTGATGTTACGGGCAGTAGTTGTTTATTAGTAGAGAGACGGAGATTTGGCGGACAAATTCGAGGACTAGTCAAACTTCAAACAAATGAACCTTTGAGATTGTTTTCTATTGGACCACAGATTGTTAGGCATGCCCAGGACTATTTTCAGCCAGTAACGAACCTGCAAATATAACTATGACCAAACCCCGTGCTACCATATCTGGCGTTAAACTGGAGCAATAGTCAATGAACAACTAACTGAGGCTCGAGTACACAAACAGTGGAGTCTATGGTCTGTTTGTGGTTTCTTCACACTTTTTGAATCGAACCTTTGAAATATTAACCCATCTACGACGTGTTTAGTTATTCCCCAAATATGCTATGTATAGAGACACGCCAAAATCGCGTTATTATTTGGGTACAAGTCAAAATTTAAACTTGTATACCTTTGCAATACGGTTGTCATTGGACAATACTTTATCTGACACACCCTAGTTAACTCTGTGCCAGTAAAAAAACACTTCACATTCGTGTGCCCCAGTCATGTGCAGTTCAGTCAGAAAATGTGTGGCTTCACGTCTGTGCAGCAGCCAATGTAGAAACAACGCTGGCTCCAGTACAGACAGTACTGTCAAGATTCGTCTGATGCCTAATAATAACGCGAATTTGGCATGTCTCTAGCTATGTATCATATATACGTTTTATACCTCTGTTAACTTGAAGGTATCTTTTTTTTTTTTTTTTTTTTTTCGTTAAATTGAAGTTTCAGCTATATTTTATTTATAAATTATAACATTTCATTTGTAATATATGTGAATAAAATCAGTGAGAAAACACGTGTGTTGGTAGCTCCTAGTAAGAAATAGTTCTCATGCAAAATATTATTACAACTGAGTGTGCACGAATATGGTGCCTTGTCCTTTGGTGTAGTTTCATAGACTAACTTAAGCTTGGTTTGCACGAGGTGGAGACATATCCTGGAAGTAGGACTTCAGCGGGGCTTCAGAAAAGTGTGAAGTAATCGTGAATGGATTATAACTTGTTGCCGAATGAATGCGCGAAAAACCGGGACTCTATTTATTATGAGACTATGTAATACAGTCTGATCCGTGTTCCAAATAGTCAGAATATGTACACTCGAGCACTCTTACTCGGACGTGACGTCAGAGAGTGCTGTCCCATATGACAAGAGTGCGAGAGCGAGTGTACGAGTGCGTATTGAGAGTGAGAGCTGGTGCATGCTTGTGGGTCCTATGCACTGAAACGTTTCCTGCGAAATCGTTGTTTGCGCGTAAACGCATATCTCGGTAAATTAAAGTTATGAAAATATGACTTGTCATAAAATATAACAAAACAATTATCTATGGCCCTATTTTTTTTTATTTTTGTCATATTAAGTGTATTCTTGGGGGGAAAAAATTCGTGAAAGTGGTCAAATATCACATTTTTAAAACTTGTCTATGCAGTTTCCTTAAGCGGCAAGACAGAAGTACAGAATTACGGGCGTAGTTTAATCTGTGGTCTTTCATCGCGTGTAATAAAACCGCACTGTTACAGATCTAATTTACACAGTACAGCGTAACGACGGAAACACTGCACGCCTTGCGCGTAGGAGCGATGAGGCGCTAGGCGCGCGTGCATCTGTCGCTTGTATCGCTCCCTCGCTTCTTGACCTTGGACGCGGTGCAGCTACGTAGTCCCCTCAATGCATGGTCTCTGTATATTGATTGTTTATTTGGATCTCCATTGCCTAAAATTACTACGAAAACAACTGTTTTGTTACTTCATGTGAACGGAGACACAACTGAGCGTCTTTCAAATAAACACCACACGATCGCAACACTAGTATATTTCGAGAACGAGAGCGAGTGCGAGTGTGGAACCGTTCCAAATCAAGCGTATGCAGGGAATTGTGAGAGGCAGCGAGTGCAGTTATTGGTTATTTCGAACACAGCCTTAACAACGGACATCTGTCACATAAGGACTTCCTTTATTGGCCGGTGTTTTCAAACCTGTACAGTTCAGATCATCAAATCAAAGCTACACATTCCTTGTGCTACGTTCCGTGTATAATATTCGTGAAAAATTTTGTATTTTACCATCTTGACAGCTGCCCGAAATTATTTAATGGTTTCGACCACTACCGTAGGAGACAGGTCTCGACACTACGCTTGAATAGTTGACGCCCTTATTGACACATTTAGTTCATGGACCCAGCCGCAGAGCGCTGCTACCGAAGTAGTGCTGTTGACATGGCTAGTATAGGGAGGGGAATTGCAATTTTTTTCTTAAAATGGGAAAATGGCATTCATATCTCTATGGTGTTATCCCTATACCAGCAATGCTAACAACACTTGTTTGCTTGCAGCAATCTGCGGCTACTGCATGAACTAAATCAGTCAATAAGATGGTCAATTCGCTAACATTGTTAAATAGGCGAGTGTCCAGACCTGCATTCTACGATCGTAGTTTTTACTATAGTCCATTCACGATTACTACCAACTTTTCTGAAGCCCTGCCGAAGTTCTACTTTCAGCATATTCCTCCGCCTCATGCTAACGAAATGTAAACTAGTCTATAAAATTACGCCAAAGGGACAATGCGCCGTATTCGTGCTCATTCAGTTCGATTGTATTTCGCATAAGAACTATTTATTACACGGTATTACCAACAAACCGATTTTTATTAATGAAAAAGTCTGCAATGAGGTTTCAATGCAGGGATCTTGAATAGTTTTGTTTGTAAGTGACGCGCATGTTCTGAGACACAGCACTTTGAAAAAGTCGCCATTGTGTTTCTAAAGTGCGTGACGTCTCTAAAGCACTTGGCAGCCCTCGTCTCAAGTGTTAGATTCTTTTCGCACGTTAGCATATTGGAAGCACGTTTAATATTGTAGTTTCGTTGGAAAACATTTATTTCAAACACACCGCGACGCAATTCATGAGCCACGTAGGCGCGTTTTTTGGTCAGTATCCTCCACCTTTCCCGTACTCTTTCATCTCGCCAGTGTTATGATATATTTTGTACCTACCCTCTAAGAAACTATTCGTAAATTTACCATATCAGTGTATACCTACAGTGACAAAGCGTAAATGGTTAAAGTATTTCCCCGTATATCCATGGTAAGGTTCCTACAGTTGCTCAGGGAAGAGTCGAATGCATATGGAATTTCCCTACTCTGTATAGTAGCGATGCAAAACACTCCCATATTTTCAGCTCGTTACGTAGTACTACTTCCATACCCTGTAAAGGTTAAAAACTTCCATTGCAGTTTAGGAAGTCAACGAGGCATATTTTACAGTGTATTTGAAAGACTGCTGTGCGATGTTATGTACGGAAACCTATCCCGTCCTTACGAGCGCTGCCTATGTTGGGGACTCGGCCGTTTGTTTTGCGTGAATACCTACGTCTACGTTCACGCAGTAGGGCACCTTGACTCTTTTTTACGTTCCCGGCACCGCTTCACTCCGCCATATGGGGTTTTGTGGGTATCACTGGATTTCTTTTGAGATGCTCTTTCCAACCGTATACGATTTCTGTATTTCGACTTGGATTTTTGACGAGCATGTGTTAAGTTTTCTTAATTTTTTATATAAAAACTCATAGAATTTCACCATAACCACGCCACACAAATGTTTTTTATACACACAATCGATTGATCTTGACGAGAGTTGTCGATTGAAACTTAAACGAGCGTCGCAGCTTCTCCTAGTCAAAAGTTATACTATGCGGAACTTATGAGACGCGGCGAAACGAACTAAAAAATTCCTCCCTCCCACCCCCCCCCCCCCCCCCCCCGCCCTTCAAGCAGGATGCTTCGCAGTCCTCACTCAACGTAACATATTCTTTGATCCCTTGCCAATCGAGTGGTGTAATTGAATTTTAAATGTAGACGATAGATTCGGAGCTGCAATGCCAAACTGTATCCCCCGATTTTATTGCTTCGGATTTTCTGGATTGCCTCCTACTATGATTACAAATTTAAATACGTATTCGCGTCAAATGTATTATACGTGACAACGTGACATTATTACCTCATTTTGCAGTTTTCTCGAAGTTTTCTGAAGTGTGAGTAGAAATTCGACAAGTATTATCCCCCCTAGACTTCCTTGAACACAGCTGCCACCTCGTCGACTCGATCTCATTAGAAAACACACAAAAGAAAGATCCTACAGAGGAGAGGGATAAGTGGGAAATTCGTCAAGCCTACTCGGAACCGTGGATAGCTCCCGGGTTCCACCGGACACATTTTAACGAAGAGATCTCTCCATTTTTATTTTCTCTGGTCCGATTCCAAACACACACACGCCAGCTGCGACCACACAATGGCGTTCCCGGACATAAATTCCTCATTAGCCGCTCGCCGTCCCTTCTTCCCTTTGTTTATAAATATAGGCGTGAAGTGATCTGAGGAAACCTATTGGAAGGCATGGCGAGGTATGAGAAAAGAGAAGGGGGGGGGGGGTGTGTTCTCAGGCGAGGAATAGCAGTTAGTGCTATAATTAAGCGGGCAGGCGAGCCGCATTGTGAGCAGAGAGACGGAAATAAACCCACGCTGCCGAAGACGTAGATGAAGAAGAGGAGGGAGGGGTGGCAGCTGGACAGTCGAGAGTTCGTCCATCGCGGGCTCCCTACGATCCCACCAGCACTGTTCCCCACAAAGCAGAATCCAGCCGCGTTATATATATATATATATATATATATATATATATATATATATATATATATATATATATAACCTATTCGCCGTTTCTTTACGCTTTTTGAATCAAACCTTTGGAAAATCACTCCACGTGTAACGTGTTTGGTTGCTTCCAAGTATGTCATTGGTAGAGCCGCGATTATTTCGTGAATTTATTCGGAGGTAAGGTAGACTCCGAACACATGCTCTTTTCTCCTGCTGTACTGATTGGACAACAGTTCTTCAGTCACGCCCCGTTCAACTGTTAGCCAGTAATAAGCTATAGGCAGTAGTGTGAGTGTTTAGCAGTCCTGTACAGAGGCCTCAGTTCATCATAGCAACCAATAAGCATAAGATGATAATGTCTCGAGTGTATAGAGGACTGTCCAGCTTAGCTTGCTGCCAACTCAACCCACGAAATACTCGGGGCTCTGACTATAGGTAGGGACACACGCATCTCTCGAAAATATTTCGCGACCAGTTGTATTTCATAATACTTTAGCTCAGATCCACTTTCGTGATTGGGTGATCTAGGTGTTATGTGCCTGCCCACGAATTAGAGACGTGCAGTATCGGAGTAACTTAACTCTGATTGGCCGGTCAACTAAGAGAATGTCTTCTCACAGATACTCGCCGCCAATAAGCAATAGGGAACTGTTGGTATGCTCGTGGGGTATTGAGATCTAGCACGTGCGGAAATCTTCCCGCGAAATTCGGGTATCCCTAGCCATAGGTAAGGGGCCACCTGATTTTTCGCGGAAAGATTTCGCGACCAGTTCGATTCCAAAACACTTTAGTTCAGAACCAACTTCGTGATTGAGGCGTTCTAGTTGTTACGCATCTTATCTGTCTGCCCGCGAATCACGAACGTTCGGTATCGTAGAAACTTAATTTCTTATCGGCTCACTCATGTAGCAGACACTATTTAAAAAAAAAAGACAAGCTGTCAATTATCAAACGAAGACCGCAAGTGTGCACATGGGGTGGCGAAATCTAGTCTCTGAGTAAATCTTTTCGCGAACGGCTCTAAACGTCGAGGTCTTGAGAGCCGGTGAGGGTGAAGTAAGGTGAGTATGGAGCAGCGGCGGAATGAAAGGCCGTGGGAAACGGGAGATCCCCGAGAAAGCCCGCCGACCAGCGGCAGTGAAAATCCGGACGAGGATCGAACCCGGCTTGCCATGGTGGGAGGCGAGCAGGCTAACCGCCCAGCCACCGTGACCCCCGTTAATAAAGAGGTATCTTATTTTTTGTTATATATGAAACTTTTACTTATGTTTAGGGACGGGTATTTTTCGCGAAAATATTTCAAGACTATTTCATGTGCGCTTTCGTGGTTGGATGATATGTAAATGTCCCGTGCGCTCAAGTGTATGTCCGCGAATCACGGACTTTCAGAATTAGGACTACTTTATTGCGATTGGCGCAGTCAAATAATATGTCCTCTCAGGTAGACACGCGGCCAATAACCAAAGGCAGTTTTAGTTGTGGGCGTAGGATATTGAAGTCTAGCATACCCATAAACATTTTCGCGAAAAAACACCTGTCCTTACTTATATTTTATTTATAAATTATAATATTAAAATGTATAATTAATGTGGATAAAACAGAGAAAAAAATGGGGCGTGGCTGTGTTGGGGACACGGTTGTTTGTTTTGCGTAAATACGTCTACGTTGACGCGCTCGGACACCTATATTTTTTTTTTTTTTACGTTCCCGGGACCGCTCCACTCGATCATATGGGGTTTCATGGGTATCACTGGATTGCTTTCGTGATGCTCGTTCCAAACGTATACGAGGTCTGTATTTCGACTTGGCTTTTTGACGAGCATAGGTCGAAATCGTGTTAAGTTTTCTTAATTTTTTTTATATAAAAACTCATACAATTTCACCATAACCACGCCACACAAATGTTTTTATACACGCAATCGATTGATCCTGACGATATAGCTGTCAACTGAAACTTAAACGAGTGTCGTAGCTTCTTCTAGTCAAAAGTTATACTACGCGGAATTTATGAGACGCCCCCCAAACGCTGCGCACGATGTTTCGCAGTCCTCACTCGACGTAACATATTCTTTGATCCTTTGGCAATCGAGTGGTGTAATTGATTTTTAATGTAGGCGATAGATTCGGAGCTGCAATGCCAAGCTGTATCCTCCGATTGTGTTATCATCTGATTTTATGGAGTGCCTCCCACTATGGTCGCAAATTTAAAGAGGTATTCACGTCAAAAAAATGTGTTGGCAATGGCTGGTAAGAAATTGTTTATATGAGAAATAAGTAGTATTAAATAGATTGGGTGCGAATGCGGTGCGTTGACCCTTCGGTGTAATTTCCTAGACTTCGCCGTAACAACAAATTTCTGGTAAACTTCCTAAACTGAAGCTGAAGACCGGGTGAAGCACCCGTCTTGAGACATCAAAATGACGTCACTTTCCAGCAGCATGCCGGGATACCGTTTGCCAATCAGCGCCTGGTAACTCACTTGCCAGACAACAGCAATAACCAACAGGGTACCTCTCATATCACGCGGTAGCCAATCAGACGCAACGCCCCTTCCCAGAGCCTCGCACAACGAACCAGAGGATGGGTACGACCACATCACTTCGTCTCTGTATGTTTGTTTACCTGTGTGCCTTGCTCTGAAGCTGGGCCTGTCGGGCTCCCGCTGACCACAGAGCAGTCATTACTACAGAGGTCAAACAGCCGTCTTAGGCCTGGTGCACACGTGCGGACAATGTCCGCGCGGCGCTGCAAAATCTTTCCACGAGGGCTTGGCTTATATGTATCAGTGCACTCGTAGCTGTGACGTCTCGCGGTCTGTTTCCGCACGTGTGCAGACGGCCTTACACCGCGAACTCCCACCGCAGAAGGGGCCGCGGTGGTGTAGTGGCGAGACTACTCGCCTCCCACCTAAGCGTAGCGGGTTCGATTCCCGGCGCGGGGTCACTCGCAGGTGCGGGAATCGTGCCGGACGAAGCCGCTGGTCGGCGGATTTTCTCGGGGATCTGCCGTTTCACCAGCCCTTTTCGTTCCGGCGCTTCTCCATACTCACCTCGCTTCACCCTCATCGGCTCTCGAGACCTCGATTTCACGCGCCGCTCGAATCTCTTCACTCACTCTCAAGCGTATAAATGGCAATAAAAATGGTAGCAACCAATAAGAGATTTATCTGTAGTCATTCTCATGCATGCAAGCCTCACGAAGGGCTGTAGGCCAAGCACTGCAGTATTTATCTGTAGTCATTCTCATGCATGCAAGCCTCACGAAGGGCTGTAGGCCAAGCACTGCAGTATTTATCTGTAGTCATTCTAATGCATGCAAGCCTCACGAAGGGCTGTAGGCCAAGCACTGCAGTATTTATAATTATAGTCTACTCGCGATTTCTTCACACTTTTTGAATCAAACCTTTGAAAAATCGCCCCATTAATTCGGTGTGCTGTCGCTTTCTGTAATTTCCTAGACTCGGTTAAGCTTTGTTTGCATGATTCGGAGGAACATTCTGGAAGCAGAATTTTAGCAGGGCTTCAGAAAAGTAGCAAGTAACTGTGTGAATTGACTGCGGAGGTCGCCTCGGAGGCCTGGACGCACCATGGAGAGGTTGTTGGCGCGGAAGAGCCCGGACCGCGAAGGATGGCGCTATTTTGGAGGCAGGGCCGCTCGGCTCGTCAGCGAGTTACCGCGATACGCTCGATCAGCGCAGCGCATCTCCGACCTCAATCAGGCTCCCCCCCCCCCCTCCCAAGCCGGAAGCAGATGTGCTCGTCAGTGTCAAAAAAAAAACCTTCATTTTACTGGCAAGTGCTGGTAAAATTTTATCCATAGGTGTCCGTAAACTCTCCGTAAGATTACGGACACAGTGTTTAAAATGTTTGAAATGAAAGGACTTTCAGTAAAATTCCCTAGTTATTTTTCTGTACTTGTAGATTAAATAATTTTTTGTAGAGGCTGTTCGCGATCATTTGAGCACCTCTTAAATCAACTTTAGAAAAAAGTCTCTGCCGATAAAGTTGGTAACGATAGATGGAAAGTAGATCCATATCTTAACGTCGAATAAAAAATGTTAGGTAACCATTTGTGATCATTTAAATTATTTATTTCTGTTTCTGGTTTTTTAATGCATCATATGTTTAAAAATGAGCAAATTTTAAATGTTTACATTTCTGATAATTTCACAGTTTCGCTTGACCGACGCATGAATAAAGTAATGAGGCACATGGCAATGTTAATTTTTACATAAGGCGCAAGAATAAACAACGTGCATACAAGTAGATCTTAAGCAGGGCTTTCAAAAGTGCTCATTTTATCGTGGACCACCTTATAACTTTTTTATTTTCATTTTCATTATGTGGGTGTTCTACTGTGTACAAAAAGATATTTAAAAAAGTTTAGAATTTTTATACTCACGCAAGATTTGAGCCCGAGTCAAAAAGATTCTATTTCAAGACCGTAACCATTTACCTACAATGTTCACGTGGTGAATCTGGTATAACTTTGGAATTTCTATATTAGTCACTTAAAGCAACTTTTTTAGTTGCTGTTAAATTTAGTGTATTCCAAGTGTTGCTAAGTGTTACATACGCCTGTTGCTACTTTTTAATGTTTGAAGGAACAGGTCTTAGTGATTTGGATATCCTTAACTGCCGCAGAAACGATAATTCTGTGGTGACAGTGGCGAAGAAAGTTTCGCGTGGACTCGGCATCGTTCGTGCCCGAAACCCGAAGTTATAGGAAATACGGAGATTTTCCGTATTTTGTTGTATTTACGCACTTCGCTCCGTTTCTCGTCACTACGATTGCGTTTCCGTATATTTTCTGTACATTTTCGTTAAATAATTTCCATAAATATACGTGTGGTGACGTGTTGCGAGCTAAGCTGGTTCTTGCTCGGCGATGTACGTTCCCGGGTTGCGCGCAGCAGGAACGAACAACCAGTGTGGAGCCCGAGGAAAGTGAATGCATTTCGACCACCCACGGCGAGCAGGCAAGGGACCCATTGTGCATGCCGTGTGGCGTCACCTGAAGAACTACGGTTTATTGGTGGACGTGTAAACTAGCGAGCAACAGGGTACAGCACTGAGCTGACGCCAGCTTACCCTTGCAGCAATTCACCACGCGCCAATGACTCTCGGAGTCCTGTACCTGCGGCCCATTTTGCACCCATCACTGTACGTACGAAATGAGAACGCACAACTGATTAAGTGTTATCCCATGTATGCACGTTGGCTTTCCAGTAATTGTTTAGAGATGTGTCGAATGTGTATAGTCCAGTCACGGGCACTTCCAACTTTTTTCAAACCCTGCTAAATTTCTTCTTCCACCTCGTGCAAAGAAAGCTTAACCGAGTCTAGGAAATTACACCAGAGCGACAGCGCTCAGCATTCGTGAGCACTCTGTGTAATAATATTTTGCAAATTAACTACTTCTTACTAGGCATTACAAACACACCTATTTTCTCCCTGTTTTTTATTTATATTAATATAAATGAAATATTATATTTCATAGATAAAATACAAATAAAAGTTATATTAAATTAAAAATAAGGTATTTTCGTTAACACATGTATAAATTATTTATGACACATTCCATAATTTGGACGCAACCAAACCTTTCACACATGTGGTGATTTTTTTAACGTTTGATTCTAAAAATGTGAAGAAACTAGGAGTAGACTATGATGAAGTTCCCAAATGCACTCGAAGAAATTATTCGCAAATTGATCACGCCACTGTGTACTGTACGTATGCTAATGTTCCAACATTTGTATCACGAAAGAGGTTCCCGCGTTTGTATAATAGTGGCGTTAAACATTATTGTTTTACAGCCCGACCTGTGGTATTGTTTCCGTACAATGAGTCGGACAACAACTTCCCCTAAAATTCAGCAGTTTTACCAAGAAAATTTCCAGCGTTGGGTATGGAAAATTTACGAAACCTTTATACGCTAAAAACTTAGTTTAGGATGTTCGCTGGATATTTTTACAATGTAGACTCTGTACTTGAAGTCGGTTCTAAGCAAGGCACTCGAGAAAACCAAAACAACTGTACACGTCAAGTATTCACGCTTTAATAGTTTATCACCATAAATACTGCTTTCTTCCTCATAAATGTGGATCTGTGTTCAAATTCTTTAAGTTACTTTTCAAATTGAACCTGAACTAATGTTTTCAACTAACACTGATCAACTAGCCA
Source organism: Dryococelus australis (assembly GCA_029891345.1). Taxonomy (NCBI): domain Eukaryota; kingdom Metazoa; phylum Arthropoda; class Insecta; order Phasmatodea; family Phasmatidae; genus Dryococelus; species Dryococelus australis. The sequence continues at coordinate 136,346,210 of CM057000.1, forward strand.
ACATGAAATATTTGCTTTTGAAAAAGTCACAAATGTCTAAATAACATTTTGGTGTGCTGCACACTTTCAGCATACGCAAAGCTACCATACTATAGTACGCCTGAAATCGAACTGCAATGTTATGATCAAACTGCTTGCAGTGAACAACTTTCATACACTCGAGAGTAGACTAAACTAGACACTGTCTAATGCCATTTAGGTTCATGTCTGGATCGCAGGATTACGTAAACACGACGAGGAATGCACACAACGAGCTTTCAGAAGTGTTGTAGAGACATTGAATAGGGTCTGTTATTCCTCTTCAAAAAAGGTCCAAAATTCTGTACGACCCCTAAGGGACAGATCTGTCATCCGATTGGTGCAATGGAGCGTATCCTGGTTGTTCTCAATAACTTTCAAACCATTTGGAGGCAGAAGCGTGAAATAACAGTACACTGAAAGAACTATTCGGAAATTTGCCATATAGTCCGTTCCCGCTTTCTTCGGCCTTTTGGAATCGAACCTTTGAAAAATCACCCTAGGCGTAATATGTCAACCTGTTTTTCCAATAACTTGTATTCCACCAATATTTAACACTGTTATTAACTTCACAGTACTGTATTATTGAATAAATGAAACTTTACCTTAGTATCTTATATAACTTGTAAAATATTTATTTTGTATTAAACATGAATTAACAACAGCGAGAGCAGCGACGTGTTGGCAATGATCGGTAAGAAATAGTCCACAGTTATAATCTTTTTTAATCTTGTTTTTATGTATACTATTTGTAAGGTAAACGTTGCCAATTGATATATTTGTATTGTTAGGTAGCACTGACGGAAATACATTTCATTGCTGCAGTTAAAAATATCCGCGCGAATTCCCGTGTGTAGGCTGGTGTTTTTTTCCGTCCGGAATAAAAGTTCAATAAACGAAGCAGAGCGTGTCGCTCTCTCTTGTAATCTCTGTCTCTCTTCTCTCTTTCTCTCTCTCTCTCTCTCGGGAAGATCGTACCATCTGTGCAGGAAAGGTATACATTTTATTTCTAATTTCAGCACATTGCATACTAATTACAGCAACAATAATGATGTTTGAGATTGTAATTTACAACTGAAACGAGATTTTATTGTTTATTAAATACGTATTATGTGATATTTAGATGCAACGACATATTTTAGATGCGATGGCGCGACACAGCTCGTTGCGCGACACTTACAAGTCCAGCAGGTTGGCAGACGTGGCCTAGCCACGCGCTTGTCCCAATATGGCGGGCGGGCCGTTTACCTAGTGCCTTACGATTGCCAGTGGTGTGTGGCGACATGACAATGACACGGCGTGTTTCTGAACGAAACGTCAAGTTCGTACTCGTGTTTTTTAAACATCCTAGGGAAGTTACAATGTTGTGATAAATATGTGTTTCCTGGATAAGGATAATTAATATACTGTAACGAGTGTTGTGATCGCCGCGTGTGTAAGGGCGTAGCCGCCATTTCTGTCTATGGTGGCTGTGTTGTAACAGTTGTGCACAGGCCAGATGTGTGTGGATTTCAAATATGTGCAAAGTTTATACGTTTTAACCATGAACTGATGTTATGACGAAGTTACTTATTGAAATGTATGTCTGTTTACCACAACGTTGTACCTTTGCGCTAGGTGTTTGAAACATAGTTTTGTAACGACCTTACGTTTCTGTGATTTGAATGTCTGCCACAGTCCCAAAAATAATACTAAGCCCAACCAGATAAATTTAAATAAATAATAAAATAAACCTACAAACCAGTAAGTACCGATGCATGTAAATATTAGCGGAATATATGTTACGGCAGGCCTATGTGTTTGCATGTTCACCACTATCTTTTACATTTGTCGATGCTACGTACAATAAATAAGCGACACGAGTTGCGTGCTTGAATTTACTGTATCGTTTCGTTGGACTGGTTGTCCCTTCGTTTTAATTTTTATTCCAAATGCATATCAATAACAACAGGGTAACTACTACTGTTGTTTCCGCCACAGTTGTAACAAACGCCCTCGTGGCTGAATATGAATGTCTACTATGTGTAACGTGCTATATGTGTGTAACAAATAGTTATATAGCCTACCTAAATATTGTTCTTGGCCTAAATTGTGAACATTCGTAGGAAATATGACAGCATTCTTTGAACAGCTGTAAACAGAAATCAATGCATGGGGCGGTTATAAAAGTAGAAGTCATATGGCAGTGTTTATGTACATGTGGCGGAAGGATACATAGTCAGTAACCAAAAGTAGAAATTTAGCAGGGCTTCAGAAAAGGCCGAAGTTATCGTGAATCAACTATACCAGTATATACGCTTAGTGAGAAAGCAGGTATGGTAATGTTTTCCTCTATACGCCCATTGTAGCGTTCCTATATTTGCTCAGGAAACAGTCAAATGCGTAGGGAAGTTCCCAACCTTACACAGTTTAGAATTTTTACCAGAAAAAAGTTACAGTGTAAAATAGCTAAGCACAGTAGAACCCTGTTATGATATTTTTCAAGGGGCCAGTAAAATAAAATGTTATATGCAGGTAAATGTTATAAGCAGGAAACAGTATTACACCTGCACGGACATATCAAGTGAAACAAAATTCTAATAAACGTAATAATTTTTGTATATAAATAGCTAATCCAGTTCAACGTCTTCATCTGAATCATTTGATGCGAAAATATCAGTGATCTGAATATCATGGATCATGTTCATGATCAATTAATGCACAATTACATGCATTCTGGATGTTTGCTCACTCATTAACTCTGGGTTATCTTAGTAATTTTCAGGATCATCACCTCTAAAATCCTTAATATTTCAAGTATAAACTGTTTTCTGTTTCTTTTTGTAAGCTACTGCATTGTTAATGTCTGAAATTTTATTTACGATAAATATTGCAGACGAGATGCAGCAAGGAATTGAACAAATACTGGTGTTATAAGCAGCAAATGAAAAATATGATCACAGTTATATGCAGGAAAGGAAACCTTTAAACTTTGTGGATAAATGGTGGGATCATGAAGTAATGGTGTTACATGCAGGAAAATGTTATATGCGGGAATGTTGTAACAGGGTTCTACTGTATTCAGAAGCGAGGTGGCGTAGTGGTTCCTTTAATCCTTCCATACCCACGTTAATCAATTGTTTCTGGTACTGTAAAAATAAATTGTATGACACGTGCTAAACTTAAGTCAACGCGACACTTATTTTGTTGTCACAGCAAATCAGCTGTAGGCTTCGTGTTCGGACACAGTAATGTTGAACCATCTTATCCTAGAACACTAACACGGTTAACGAATCAGTTGTCCACGAATAAGATCATTGGTAGAGACATGCAAAATTCGCGTTATTATTTGGGGACACGTTCAATTTTAAACATTTTACCTTTGCAATACGTTTTTCATTGGACCGTACTTTATTAGACACGCCCTGAGTAGCTGTGCGCCAATACGTTAACACTTCACAATTGCGTGCTCCCAATCACGTGCCGTTCAGTCAGAAAGGGAGTCACTTCACAACTATGCTGCAGCCAATAGAGATACAACGTCGGCTCCAGTATATACAGTACTGTGAAGTTTAGTCTGATGCCCAATGATAACGCGAATTTCGCAGGTCTCTAATCATTGGCCATTAAGATTCGCAGTGTACAGTGCAGATAAATAACCATCTTCATATGCTATTATTGGACACCTGCGGAATTCGCGTTATTATTTGGGAACACTTTGAACTTCAAAAGCACGCACATGTGCAATAAGTTTGTCATTGGACCATACTTTATTTGACACGTCACGGGTAACTTTGCTCCAGTCCAATCACGTGCAATCCAGTCAAGAAAAAGGAGTGACTTCACATCTATGTAGCAGCCAATGGAGAACCGACGCCAGCTCGCGGCCTGATGCCGAATAATAAAGCGAATTTTGCAGATCTCCAGCTATTATCAACGTGATTGTGTGCATTGGAGTCTGTGTTGGTATAGGCTGTTCAACGGTAAAGTGAACACTTTTGAAAGACCTCTCATTTGGAATAATAGTCAATAAATATATTTTATTGCAGCCTTAGATGTTAATTTCAGCATACGGTGGAATATTCACACTGTATTTATTACTTACACAGCAATATTTATTTATAAAGTTTGTTAAAGGGAAAAAATGACTGAAAGAAAAAAGTAAAATTGGGTCATCAAAAGTGCTCATTTTATCGTGAACAGCCTTTAAACACTTTCGACACGAAACCCCGTATACCCTAGGGGCAACGAATTTTTAATAATACCCGATTTTTCAAAAGTCGTATTCCTACTTTTCTAGTTTAGATTTTTATTTTGGTAAACGAGGAGCATGAAATAAAATAATTGTCCATTGAAAAATACTTTCGGCCAAATAAAACCTGCGCAGCTATAAAATACTTTCGGCCAAATAAAACCTGCGCAGCTATAAAATACGTCCCTGAAAGCGATACACGTGTACACAAATACGAGTAGTGCTGGATGTACATACACGTGACGGCTCCGTCGGTACGGCTCGTGATTTACGAATGGGCGTGAAACATAGAAACTTGACGTAAACGAAGTGCAACGGCCAACGAAGGGTCCGTGTCTTCAAGGTCACGTATAGATGATTCGCACCAAGCCTGTTGTAAATAATCATTACCGCACACATAACTTGGCGCGGTGTGTTGTTTGTTTCTCCGTGTCGTGTGACTCAGGTTGGCCTGACAACTCTTGAAGCCGATGGGCATGCAGGGTACAGTGCACAGTCTTCACTTCACACTAATGTACACTGTAAAAAAAAAGAGGTAAAATTACCTGTCAAATGTGGAGTAAGTTTACATGAAAATCGTGCGGAAATATACCAGACAAAAGTGGAGGGAAATCCCATGTAAATAAGGTAATGTTAGAACTGTAAATTTTTCTTACAACCTATATCCCCTGACGAATAGTAACAGAAACCTCGACGCTAAAATCTTCGACACTTGCTGGCGGGTGGGCGCGAGCCATGGGTCCCTCTCACGAGAGGCCGTTGCGCTATCCGTTATATTAGTATGTTAAATGACTGTGTCTTCCGCCCTTCCTACTACTTGCTGAGCCAATGCTGTAGAGATGCACGCGTCGTAATGTAATTTTCCCATCCATTTACGGGATTTTCCACCGCTATGTACGTGAATTATACTCCAAAGTGCGGTAATCATATATTACACATAGAGAGCCATGCTGGACAGCTTGTATGTGTAGACAATAAAAATTTACTTTAAGGTAAAAAAAAAAAAAAAATGTATCGCACAATTATCAAAGCGTTACAAATCGACTAGAAGACCCACACGTCGTAAAGTAATTTTCCCATCCACGTACGGGATTTTTCAGTGCCATGTACGTGAATTTGACTCCAGAGTGCGGTAATTTTACCTTACACGTAAGGAAAACAATGTTTCCGACACAAGTTTGCGGAATATTACCGTACACCTGCGACGACATTTCACCATTATTTTTTTACAGTGTATAAACCATTCACGGTGACTTCACACTTTTCTGTAGCCCTGTTGAAGTTCTACTTCCAGGATATTCCTTCACCTCGCGCAAACCAAGCTTAACTAATATTAGAAAATTACACCATAGGGACCACGCACCGAATTCGTGCGCACTCAGTTGTAATAACATTTTGCATGAGAACTATTTCTTATTAGGCCCTACCAACGCACATGTTTTCTCACTGTTTTTATTAATATTTATTGTAAATGATATATTATAATTTTAAAAATGTATGTGTTTATATATATATATATATATATATATATACACACACACACACACACACACTTCGTGTCTCTCATTCTTCCTATTCCCCTATTATCCTCGCATTTAAGAGTGGGATGGACCCCAGCATTTTTTATGAAATAGTTGTTTGCGCGAATACGCGTATCTCGGTAAATAAATATTCTGCAAATACGACTTTGTGTCAGAAAATATTTTAAAAAATCAATTATCTATGCCCCTTTTTTGTTTTTACTTTTGTGATATTAAGTGTATTCTTGGAGGAGAAAAAAAAATCGTGAAAATGGTCAAACATCGCATTTTAAAGCTCGCCTATGCAGCTTCCTTAAGCGGGCGTAGTTTAATCTGTGGTCTGTCATCGCGTGTAATAAAACTCCATTGTTGCAGATTTGATTTGCACATTACAGCGTTACGAAGGAAACGCTGCACGCCCTGCGCGCAGGGGCGATGAGGCGCTAGGCGTGCAGTGTTAGTGTCGCCCGTATTGCCACCTCGCTTCTTGACCTTGGAGGACGCGGGGGTCCATCCCACTCTTAAGTACGCCCGCAAAGGACGCTCCGATTGGTTACATTTGCTGCTGTGGTTTCAAACATCGTGCGAAGTTGTATGCTAAATAGAGAAATTATATCATTTTCGTACCAGTTATAATGCCCCCCCCCTCCCTCACCAAAAATTTCCTTCCGTTGATGGCGTTTTTATAAGCAAGCTTGCAGGTGTCATTTCTTTTACAGAAAATTTAAACTGAAAGCTTAAGTATGAATAAACGCTTGCAGTCGAAGAATGGGCCCCGCCATTTTACGAGTAAAGGCTGTTCATGATAAAGTGAGTACTTTTGAAATCAACCTTAGAAAAAAGTCACTGCTCCTACCTGCGTATATTTTAACGGGCATGCAGAGTAACATGCCCCCAGCAGAGTTGTTAACGACGGAGGGGAAAGTAATTTCATACATTAAAGTCGAATAAAAAGTGCTGGGTAATCATTTGTGATAACTTGAATTATTTATAGCGCTTTCTGGTTTTTTTTTTTTTTTTTTTTTTTTTTTTTTTAATGCGCCGGTGTGCAAAAATTAGTAGATTTTTAAAATACTTACTTTTCTAATACTTTAACAGTTTCACTTGACCGACGCATGAAGAAAGCGATGGGACCCATGGCAATGATAATTTTATATAAGGCGGATGAACACACAGCTTGCATGCATACAAATAGATGTTAAGCAGGGTTTTCCAAAAGTGCTCATTTTACCGTGAACAGCCTATAGATCCTTTGATGGTTGATTCGCCTTCTGATACTTCTCGGCATTCTTTGTATGACTCACCTTCGTTGCTACTGGCTTTCGTCTTCTTGCGCAGCAGCACGTAAACCCAGCACGGGACACTGAATTACACGCGTGATGCATACGACGGTGTAGGGGGGGAGGGGGAATTCCTGGAATCCTCCAGCGGGACCGTTTATCAAGGCACATGAAAAATCGGTTTACCCAGGAGAAGAACGTAACACTCGCCAGCTGGTTACCGTATGTATGAACAAGTCACACTGACTTGAGATGAGGATGGACTGAAACATTTTCTGGGAAAAAGTTGTATGCGCGAATACGCATATCTCGGTAAATAAATGTTCTGCAAATACGACTTTTCGTCAGTATATATATATATATATATATATATATATATATATATATATATATATATATATATATATATATATATATATATATATATATAAATTAGCTATGCCCCCCTATTTTTTTCACTTTTCTCATATAAAGTGTAGGTATTCTTGGAGGAAAAAAAATTCGTGAAAATGATCAAATATCGCATTTTTAAAGCTTTCCTATGCAATTTCCTTAAGCGACAAGAGAAAAGTACAAAGATGCGGGCGTAGCTTAGTCTATGGGCTTTCGTGGCGTGTAATTAAGTCCCACTGTTACAAAAGTAATTCACGTAGCACAGCGTCACGACGGAAACACTGCGCGCATTGCGCGTAAGAGCGATGAGGCACTGGGCGTGCGTGTCGGTGTCGCCCGTATCGCTCCCTCTCTTCTTGACCTTGGACGCGCAGCTTCATCCCACTCTTACATAGTACACACGACTGACACGATACTCCCCCCACCCCCCGGGCTGCTGTCAACACAGCAGCTACGTCTGCCAGCCACTAAGCATGTGTCCGATAAGGACGCCCTTTATTGTCGTGCGAAATGGTAAACCAGTAGCACGGATCTGACACTTAGACCACTATGCCCGAGTGTAAACCGGACTATAACACTTAGACCACTATGCCCGAGTGTAAACCGGACTATAACACTTAGACCACTATGCCCGAGTGTAAACCGGACTATAACACTTAGACCACTATGCCCGAGTGTAAACCGGACTATAACACTTAGGCCACTATGCCCGAGTGTAAACCGGACTATAACACTTAGGCCACTATGCCCGAGTGTAAACCGGACTATAACACTTAGACCACTATGCCCGAGTGTAAACCGGACTATAACACTTAGACCACTATGCCCGAGTGTAAACCGGACTATAACACAAAGACCACTATGCCCGAGTGTAAACCGGACTATAACACTTAGACCACTATGCCCGAGTGTAAACCGGACTATAACACTTAGACCACTATGCCCGAGTGTAAACCGGACTATAACACAAAGACCACTATGCCCGAGTGTAAACCGGACTATAACACTTAGACCACTATGCTAGAGTGTAAACCGGACTATAACACTTAGACCACTATGCCCGAGTGTAAACAGGACTATAACACTTAGACCACTATGCCCGAGTGCAAACCGGACTATAACACTTAGACCACTATGCCCGAGTGTAAACCGGACTATAACACTTAGACCACTATGCCCGAGTGTAAACCGGACTATAACACAAAGACCACTATGCCGAGTGTAAACCGGACTATAACACTTAGACCACTATGCCCGAGTGTAAACCGGACTATAACACAAAGACCACTATGCCCGAGTGTAAACCGGACTATAACACAAAGACCACTATGCCCGAGTGTAAACCGGACTATAACACTTAGACCACTATGCCCGAGTGTAAACCGGACTATAACACAAAGACCACTATGCCCGAGTGTAAACCGGACTATAACACTTAGACCACTATGCTCGAGTGTAAACCGGACTATAACACTTAGACCACTATGCCCGAGTGTAAACCGGACTATAACACAAAGACCACTATGCCCGAGTGTAAACCGGACTATAACACAAAGACCACTATGCCCGAGTGTAAACCGGACTATAACACTTAGACCACTATGCCCGAGTGTAAACCGAACTATAACACTTAGACCACTATGCCCGAGTGTAAACCGGACTATAACACTTAGACCACTATGCCCGAGTGTAAACCGGACTATAACACAAAGACCACTATGCCCGAGTGTAAACCGGACTATAACACAAAGACCACTATGCCCGAGTGTAAACCGGACTATAACACTTAGACCACTATGCCCGAGTGTAAACCGGACTATAACACTTATACCACTATACCCGAGTGTAAACCGGACTATAACACTTAGACCACTATGCTCGAGTGTAAACCGGACTATAACACTTAGACCACTATGCCCGAGTGTAAACCGGACTATAACACTTAGACCACTATGCCCGAGTGTAAACCGGACTATAACACTTAGACCACTATGCCCGAGTGTAAACCGGACTATAACACAAAGACCACTATGCCCGAGTGTAAAACGGACTATAACACTTAGACCACTATGCCCGAGTGTAAACCGGACTATAACACTTAGACCACTATGCCCGAGTGTAAACCGGACTATAACACAAAGACCACTATGCCCGAGTGTAAACCGGACTATAACACAAAGACCACTATGCCCGAGTGTAAACCGGACTATAACACAAAGACCACTATGCCCGAGTGTAAACCGGACTATAACACTTAGACCACTATGCCCGAGTGTAAACCGGACTATAACACTTATACCACTATGCCCGAGTGTAAACCGGACTATAACACTTAGACCACTATGCTCGAGTGTAAACCGGACTATAACACTTAGACCACTATGCCCGAGTGTAAACCGGACTATAACACTTATACCACTATACCCGAGTGTAAACCGGACTATAACACTTAGACCACTATGCTCGAGTGTAAACCGGACTATAACACTTAGACCACTATGCCCGAGTGTAAACCGGACTATAACACAAAGACCACTATGCCCGAGTGTAAACCGGACTATAACACAAAGACCACTATGCCCGAGTGTAAACCGGACTATAACACAAAGACCACTATGCCCGAGTGTAAACCGGACTATAACACAAAGACCACTATGCCCGAGTGTAAACCGGACTATAACACTTAGACCACTATGCCCGAGTGTAAACCGGACTATAACACTTAGACCACTATGCCCGAGTGTAAACCGGACTATAACACTTAGACCACTATGCCCGAGTGTAAACCGGACTATAACACTTAGACCACTATGCCCGAGTGTAAACCGGACTATAACACAAAGACCACTATGCCCGAGTGTAAACCGGACTATAACACTTAGACCACTATTCCCGAGTGTAAACCGGACTATAACACAAAGACCACTATGCCCGAGTGTAAACCGGACTATTACACAAAGACCACTATGCCCGAGTGTAAACCGGACTATAACACTTAGACCACTATGCCCGAGTGTAAACCGGACTATAACACTTAGACCACTATGCCCGAGTGTAAACCGGACTATAACACAAAGACCACTATGCCCGAGTGTAAACCGGACTATAACACTTAGACCACTATGCCCGAGTGTAAACCGGACTATAACACAAAGTCCACTATGCCCGAGTGTAAACCGGACTATAACAAAAATACCACTATGCCCGAGTGTAAACCGGACTATAACACAAAGACCACTATGCCCGAGTGTAAACCGGACTATAACAAAAAGGAAGAAGTTCACTGCCACTGGCCTGGGCGGACCGGGTTAGAGTCCCGGTGGGGATTTTCGCATGTGGGAATCTTGCCGGACGATGCCGCTTGTCGGAGGGTTTTCTCGGGGACCTCCCTTCCCTCTCCCCAGCCCTTGCATTCCAGCGTCGCTCCATACTCACCTCAAAATTCACCCTCATCGGCTCTCAAGACCTCGCTATGTTAAGAACCACCCAACTCTGTCCACATACTCATGGGCATGCGGACTATTAACCAATATAACTGTTTTGCATTTCGATTTCAAAAACCGTATATTTCTTTATTTTTATTATTACTATCCGGTGACACACTGAGGTGGGTAGGATTTTTTTATACTCAGCCTTCGTTAACAAACGTGTAGATAACCGGAAAATTCGCGAATTCATTTGACGACATGTTAGACTTCAAACACATGTACATTTGACTTATTTTTTTATTTCTATCGCAGTCTGTAAGACACGCCCTGGACGAATTTGAGCCAATAACCAACCTGCGAGAAATCGACGACCCAACCCCGTGTTGGTTGGTTTGGGGTAACAGTGGCGCAACAGCCAATGAGCTACTAATTAATAGACATGCAAAATTCGCGTTATCATTTGGGAGCACGATAAATTAAAAATACGTTCACCTTTCCATTGCGTTTGTCATTGGACCATACTTTATTTGACACGCCCTGGGTAACTCTATGCCAGTAAATGAACACTTCACAATTGCGTGCCCCAATCACGTGCCGTTCAGCCAGAGAAGGGAGTCACATTACAACTACGCTGCAGCCAATGAAGCGTCGGCTCCAGTATATACAGTACTGTGAAGTTTAGTCTGATGCCAAATGATAACGCGAATTTTGCATGTCCCTACAGCAATTGATACTGGGAGACACGAAGTGTCGTGGAATCCAGCTTGTTGCCAAATGATAGTTAAAATTGTAATAGAAAATATGTTGTCTCAAAATTTTTTCGCGATTTTCCATTATTTCTAACTACCTACTGGTAATAATTATTTGCAACAGTATAAATCATCAATTGATGTGGAAATGGAAGTGTTAAGGACTGAAAGGTTGCATTTTTTGCTTAAGCGCCAGTAAACATTTATCAGTCTAAATGATACGTGATTACTTCCATAATATCGTATGAACGAAAACTAACACAATTTCAATACGTTGCAGTATTTCATTCAATAGTTGTACTAATTGCAACCAATTTAATTTATTGTTTAAAATGTTGCTATTAGATAAAATTTATTTCCGTGTTTCAAACTATTGTCAAAATTTTGAACGTTGTTTCGATGTAGTTGTTGTGGAAATTACCCTTTCGCTTTTCTAATAGCAGAGCCAGTTGGTCAGGGATTGCCAAACAGCTGTACACTGTAAAAAAAATCTTACTTTGTCAAAAAGTATTGTAAACAAGTCATTGCTTGGTCCTCTCTAAATGCAGTTCAGATACTTATAAGCGAGGTTATTATTGCATCAAATTCCATTTTTCGTAGCACCACAATAACGTTTTAAAAAAATAGTTTATTTAACTCGGTTTACTGACGTCCTCAGATCAGAAAATTTATCAATTAACTCGTAAAGGCATATTTAGTAACGTAGTAGCTTACCTGGCCCATATTTGAGAAATAGGTGCGTTCTGGTATCACAATTTTGAATGAAGGCTGTTTTCGCTAGTGGCTTTCCATATAAATTTCACGCAAATAATATTGCGGGCCAATCAAGATCCCAGGGGAGATCATACGACATCGCTAAATCCACCTGATTTTTCCGCGAAAAAAAAAGAAATTCACGCGGGGGCTAGACTTCAATATCCTGTGCGCACACTCGCAGTCTTGCTTCGGCTATTGGCTGCCTACCTTCGTGTGAAGAGAGTCCGGTTACACGAGCGAGCCAATCACAATTAAGTTTCTCCGATACCGATCGTCCGTGATCCGCGGGAGGACAGATAAGACTCGTGACAATTCAAATGCGCCGATCACGAAAGTGGTTCTGTACTCGAGTGTTTTGGAATACAACTTGTCCTGAAATATTTTCGCGATAAACACGCGCGCCTAATCATAGGGCTTTGCTCTTCGCAGTTTATAGTACCAGACAGAAAATAGCCTTCGTGTGCACAGTGTACACTTAGTGAGTACACTCTAAATTTGAATCAGTGGGGAGCCACTGGTTCGCAGTGAAATTCAACTAATCGAATCAGTGAAAACAATTCCACTTAGAATCAGTGGAAAATCAATAATTGTTTCAATGAAAATTTTCGCTTATTGAATAACTGACGGCCGACAGCAGTGGCGAATTAAATATTGCTTTTATTGAATGTAGACAAATAATTACAATTAAATGAACATATTTAAGATAGTTTACTATTCATATTGTGCAATCTACCGTAATTTAAAAAAAAAGTAAAAATAAATGTTTCAGGGATCGAACTCACACGCCCTTTTCACTTAGCTTTTAAGCCGTTAAATTGCCATATGCACCGTACACCAAGTTGAAACATTTATTGGAAAATATCTAACTTATAGGCTCTCCGCGAAAACGTGAAGATTTAAATTGCATGCTGTTACTTTTCGTTTTTTGTTTAATTGGTTCCGTTAGGACCGTTGAAACGAGTAGTATATATTAATGCACTCTCTCCGTCACATTACATGCAGTTTAAACCTTCAAACAGAGCGCTGTGGCGATTACATGAAAACGAAATGAAAGACGTAAAAACGGGATGAAAGGCTGCGTGTTCACATTACCGCATAAAATGGCATTTTGAAAGTTGAAATACATTTTAGAAAGTATTTTGTATTGGTTTTATTTGTTTATTTGATATTTCACTTGATACACGTTGTTTAAGGCTACTTTCAGATACTGTTCGACGGCCATTTTTACACGCTGTTTAACTGATCCATCAGTCAAAAATAAACGACCGAGTAAACAGTGGAAAATGACTGACGAATCCGTGGGAAATGCCACTGAATCAATAAGTGAAGGAAATCTTGCATATTTTTCACTGATTCGTCAGTTGAATTCACTGAAGTGACTGATCGAAACAGTGACATTCTCACTGATTCAGATTTATTAGAGTGTGAATGAGGTTAAAGGATGTTCACGATAAAGTGAGCACTTTTGAAATCAGCCTTATAAAATAGTCACTGCTCCTGCCTGCATATATTTTAACGGGGAACACTGAGTGACATGCTGCCCAGTTTGTTCACGATGGAATGAAAGTAGTTCCATATAACTACGTCGGATATAAAGTGTTAGGTAATCACTTGTGTCGACTGAAATGATTTATTTCGCTTTCTTGTATTTTAATGTAACCGAGTGTAAAAATGAGCAGATCTGAAAAATATTTACTTTTCTAATAATTTCACAATTTCGCTGAACCGATGCATGAGTAAATTTATGAGGCCCATGGCAATGCTAATTTTGCATACGGCGGAAGACTAAATAACGTGCACAAGTAGATCTTAAGCAAGGGTTACAAAAATGCTCATTTTACCGTAAACAGCCTATAAGTAGAGCCCCCGGAGTATTTCGTGGATTGAGTTGGCAGCAAGCTAGGCTGGACAGCCCTCTACATACTCGAGAGATTATCGTGTGCTTATTGGTTGCTGAGACCAAGTGAGTCCTCTGTACAGGACTGTTGAACGCTCACTCACACTACTGCTTCCTGCTTATGACTGGTTCACAGTTAACGGGGGCGTGTCTAAAGAAGTGTCGTCCAATCACAACAGTAGGAGAACAGGACAAGTGTGTGGAGTCTAGGGCCGTGGTTACACGAGTGTTGTTAATCGAATTCAGCTAAATACATTCGGTAGCCATGTCTGAACAAGTTTAAAAACAGAGCGTGTTTCCGCCGTTACACGCCTAAATCAGAATGAAATCTATGGAAATTCTAACCTCAACAAACATGGGACTTAAAATGTATGATATTTAATTATAATAGCCTCCAACATCCAACATTTATCACTATTGATCTTTCTAATTGTCACGAAATCTACACTTTTTCTCTAATGGCATAATGAGAGGGTATTAGCACGTTCAACCTTAAACTTAAGCTAATTCAACAAGTGCAGAAATTTCCGCCAAATTCAACAATTTTTTTTATACTGCTTGTTTACTTCGAGAAGCAGTGAATAGGAGCTCAGCAGAGAAGAGAAGTCGTTCGAAACTACTCATGAAAACTGTTCACTCTGAACGAGAAGCAACTGCGATCGGAACTCGTCCGAAGGTACTGGAATCTCTCCAATAGCTGCACTGGTTTTCGCGAAGTGGTTCTGCGTGCCGTGTAACCGAGGGCTAACTCGCGTCCGAATGAATTCGCGAGATACTCGTGGCTCTCCCTATAAGAGAGCTGGTTTCACGCCCCCCGCAACTGTAAGCTCCTTACACAACATAAAACTTTAGCATTTGACTTTACGTTTCCTTTCCTCTGACAAAAGCACCAATACACAATACAATATTGTAAAGTCAGGGTTCAGACAATTGAACATCGGTTCTGGGAGCTTCGTAAAAATGTGTAGCTCGCTATAAAATATTTATGATAATTACCAGAAATGCATGTTACGTACCTTTTTTTTTTTTTTTAATAGGCTTAAAATTTATATTAGAAGTTTATTTCTAAACAAAAAACTCATTCGTTTTCTTCAATAAAAGATGTAAATTCATACATTTCCTCTTCACATTATATTCGTTTGCCATTTATTTCATATAAGACAAACTTAGTATAATATAACGAGATTAAAATCACACTACAAAAAAATATCGCATTTTCCACATAACCCCTGTTAGATTCTCGGCAAAACGGCTGCTTGACTTTGACTTTAAATTTCATCTTTTCGAAATCGTAAAGTCAAAGAGTGCTCGACTTTACTTTTGACTGTTCCGTCGTCTCAAGCTCCACAAGAAACGACATGTCGGAAAGTCAAATGGCAAAGTCAAATGTCAAAGTTTTCAATTGTGCAAAGGGACTGTAATTGGCACACATAGCGGGGGCTAAGTGATTGCGAGTGGCTCCCCCCTCCCCCTCCCGGGGGGGGGGGGGGGTGGGCGGGCGGGTGTACTGTGTCTGGCACGTGAAGTGGAGGGTGTTGCGGCGAAAATGAGGAAGGAGCTCATGAGTGACCAAGGGTCGTCCGTGAGACCGGACGATGAAGAAGAACCAGCCAGCCTCTCCCCCCGAATCCTCCTCTTGTCACGTTTCACGGCGACCTGCGGCGGGATGCCATGCGCGTGTCGCAGCTGCAGGTGAGAAACGCATGTGATTTTCGAAGCCCCCACGCAGAGACGATAGTCATCACGGGAGAAATTTTGACTGTTTCCTCACTCGGAGGAAAAAATATATGTATGATTGTGAGAACCATCTATACTGTTAAATGCTGTTCCGCGATAAAGTAAGCACTTTCGGAAACAAATCTTGGGAAAATGTCACTGTTCATACGTGTATATAGTTTAACGGGCGCACCGAGTGACATGCACTCGCCAACGTTGGCAACGACGGAGGGAAAGTAGTTCCAGATATTAACGTCCAATAAGAAGTGTTAGGTTAAATTATTTCTTTCTTTCTTTTTTTTTCAATGCATCGGGAGTGTGAAAATGAGCAGATTTGTAAAATATTTACTTTTCCAATAATTTCGCAGTTCCGCTTGACCGACGAATTAATTAAGCGATGAGGCCCGTGGTAATGTTAACCTTACATACGGCGGAAGAATACACAACGTGCATACAAGAAGCTCTTACGCAGGACCTTTAGAAGAGCCCAGTTGATCGTGAACAATCTATAAAATAGAACAGCCATCTGCTCGGTTGTAGGTACCGTCTAAATGCTGACATCGAGAGTAATACCAAAATAACTGTTTGTTGTATTCGTGTCTGTGTTTCCGTGTATTGTCGTTACGGCAAAAGCACTGCGTCCCTAATACAAAACCAAGACAGGCAGCGCCTCCAACAGAACAACTTCAACATTATTTGGGTTAGTCTCACAACTATGATTGTAATGACCTGACAGAATATTCTGTGGCTGCTACTCTCAAACCCGATAACAGAACTGTTCAATACTATATGATGTTCACGGTAAAGTGAGCACTTTTTAAGGCCCTGCTAAATTTTTCCTTTCGGCGAATTTCTATCTTTCTCCCACTTTTAAATATAAACATTTATATGTGCCTAATAAACACAGTGTATACATTTCATCACTCTCAAAATTTAACATGTGAGGCTGCAACAGAATATATTTGTTAGCAGTTAAGTGCTATTGGGTGGGCCTTAAAAAATGATCACTTTACCGTGAATAGCCTATAGCAACATGTTATTATAATTCTGGAAACAAACAAAATGTTGTTGAAGTTGTTTTGTTGGCGTTATTATCTGTTATGTAGTAGAAGCGTGGTGATCTATTGTAGTAACCATATGCACAGTAGCAAATACAATCACATTCAGGAATACGGCAAACAGTTCTGTTGCTATTATTATATTTGTAAATAACATTTAGATGGTACCTACAACCCACGATCTTTATTTTTTTTTTTTTGCATTCTAGATAGTACATACAGACAGATTTGTTTTCTCAGAGTAGGGATCAATCTATCAATCTGAATCAATGGTTTCAATCCGTGAAATCATGTCATACCAGAGTAATTCACTATATGAATCAGTAGAAATCGCTGTTGAATCAGTGCGTACGAGTAAACCAACTAAAATTATCAATAGAATTTCACTTATTCCAGTGAAGCATTTTCAACATATCTGCAGTCAAATCCGCCAAGTCTAGAGCAGGTAGACATGAGTTTCGTTTTCTGCTAATATCACTAACATTGGCTCGCCAGTGGCAAGTACAACTCCCAAAGTCAGTGATGAACGCTTTGTTTACATTTGAATTTTCGACTTACTCGTCCTTTCATATTAGAATATTCTGGCTTGAATATATTCTAGTTGCACTGACACTAGGTTAAAGGAAGTAAACAAACACCTTAAAGAACATATTTACATTAACAGTGCTTGGAAATGTGTCACACTGTCAAATTCTTTTACTGCCAAGAATCTAATGTGAACTATTCTTTGGAAATTATTTTCATAGTGAGATATTGCTTTCGTTTTTCCATGCAGTCCATTACAGGAAGAATTATAAGGAATGATGTAATTTATTTTCGCCTCTTTATTAAATTGAAATTTTATTTATCAGAGATTTTTCCTGCACAATGAAATTCAGTGCCTCTTAGTTCGTAACATGTAGTGCAATATTCATTAAAAAAATTGCATTCATGCCCAGACAGTTTCTACATGAATTAATTGTCTTCTTAACATACTTCATTTCCAGCAATTGTTCGTTATTTTAAAGTTGCTTGGCGTCCTTTTTTGTCTTGCACGATTCTGATTGGCTGAGACCGCCAAACATCTAAGAAATCTTAGAACCAGCCAAGTCTTCAAATGTTTGATGGGAACTGAAGCTATCCAACTTTGTCATACAAATATGATGGCGTTTATGACGTCTCGGTGACGTCACAACTGTCCACCTTCATTTGACCAAACTTATTGGACGCCTTTTGATGGAAAAACTTGACAGTATGATAGTAGCGTTAATATGCTTTAAGCATGTGAATACGGAACACAGCTTAGCCATTTATGAGTCCTAACTTGACACTCAATTCAATAGCGATCATTAGTCTCGTATTAACGGCATGTGCTTTACATCCACCATGGTAGGCCTAGTATTCAAAGGAGTTCAACTTGTATGAGTCCTAACTTGACACTCAATTCAATAGTGATCATTAGTCTCGTATTAACGGCATGTGCTTTACATCCACCATGGTAGGCCTAGTATTCAAAGGAGTTCAACTTGTATGAGTCCTAACTTGACACTCAATTCAATAGCGATCATTAGTCTCGTATTAACGGCATGTGCTTTACATCCACCATGGTAGGCCTAGTATTCAAAGGAGTTCAACTTTTATGCCGAGCAATTCAAATACAACTGCACTTGGTGTTTATTCGCGTAGACAAAGTACGCCACAGGCTATCTTACGGGGCGACAGACACCCACAGATTCTCTTCCATAGAATCGGCGCTGTGTTGCCAGTCCTAGAACTATCTAAACAGTTTGTGAGAGCCGATGAGGGTGAAGTGAGGTGAGTACGAAGCAACGCCGGAATGCAAGGGCGTGAGATCACCCGACACGATTCCCACGTGTAGAAATCCGGGGGCGAACCCGCCGGGAATCGAACACTCGGTTCGCCTAGGTGGGAGGCAAAGAGTCTGACCAGCACACCTGCGCAGCCCCAGGGAAAGTTGAGTAGTGCCCGGTTGTAACATCGTGGTTCGAAACTCGATCCAAGATCGGATCTGAGATCGACAAAGAAAACTGTTGCACCATTCGAGTTCAGAACTGGACTGGAGATCGAGATGAAGTTCATTTCGAACAGCCGAAATTGGCGGTTCGAAATCTCGATCCGAGATCAGCAGTCATCGTCGACAAATGTAGTTTGAAAATACTCCAACAGAATGTATTACATTCGATTGTTTTTTTTTGGGGGGGGGGGGGGGGGGGGAATTAAAACATAATACGCACTTGAATATTATTCGGTAAAAGGTGTACAACAATTATTCACGTAAAACAGATAAAACATCGCACATCTGGTTCTATATATAGGGGAAAATGCGCCTACTTCAATGACGTCATATATTACGCACCAATAGCAAAATTGGTCACATACTTAATATCGATCTCTCACTTTGGAACCAAGCTCGACGAATCGGAGATCCATAATCATGAAATTTTGTTGGTGCAACACTTTTACATTGGAACCAAGATCAAACTGGATCCAGGTTCGGGACTGGGATCTCGGATCTGGGAAGATGTTGGTGCGTAGGTAAAGGAGGCGTGTCGTGCTGCCTCCTGTGCGATGCGTGCTTGGTGGTACGCGGTTTTCGTGATCGATCCTGCCTCGGTCGTCGGGCAAGCTGCCGAGTTGGCGCTCTCGACGCCCGGGCAACAACCGACGCCAAGTGGGCTGCGTCGCGTTGACGTCACTCGCCCTCAAGGAGCGGGCGTTCCGCGAATGCGGATCGTCTCTCCTCCCCCTCACCCCTAGCCCACAGGGCGACTTTTCTCACAGCCGCTGACGTAGGAGAAACCGCTGGCATACATCCCGGGGACGCCCAGCGTCGGTCCTCTCGCGCAGCGACGTCCGTCACGATTATGGATGTCCGTCCACTACCCTTCCCGCCGCGGCCCAGCCCCTCCAGTTCACCCGCAGCCCTACCGGTAGGGGTAGTAAATTTCCGCGAAAAGATTTCAAGACAATTTATGTTTCAAAACACTGTAGGGTCGTTTGCCTATCTTGATTGGTAGAATTACTTTTGTTTATTTTTAAACGTGGCAAAGCGCAGATACGGTAGTTAGTGCATGTGTGTGCAGTTTAGTGTAGTTTCGAATCCTTTCGGACAGCATGACGATGGACCCTGAAGATCAAAAAGAGCCGATTTAGCTTTTGTTTTGCGGGAGTTAGATGTAAATGTTAGAAAGAAGTGCTCTAGGTATGACTTTTTAATAGGTATCGGCCACCTAGAGGGGAGGTTTTGGAGAGGCCAGCGCTGGTTCGGAAATTATGAAGATATAGTAATCAAATTCATATCGTAGGCATCATATCCAACGTTCATTAAGATGATAAGGTCATTTAGGCCCTACCTACCGCTCCTAAGTTGCCGTCGAATGAATGTGCGTTATTCACGTATTGACAAGAGCGCTCTGGATGGTGAGTGAGTGAAGAGATTTGGGAGGCTCTTAACAGCGAGGGCTCGAGAGCCGATGAGGGTGATCTAGGTGAGTATGGATCAGCACCGGAATGAAAGTGCGAGGGAAACAGGAGATCCCCTAGAAAACCCGCCGACCAGCAGCATCGTCCAACACGATTCCCACATGCAAAGATCCGGTGGTGGCCCGACCGGGGATTGAACCCGGTTCGCCTTGGCGACACGCTAACCGCCCAGCCACCACGGCCCCCGCCTCCTCCGGTTGGTGAGGGCAGAGGGGCGGTGACCCGTGCCGAGTACGATGACGAGGGTGGGCAGGTCGTGACCCCTGACATACTCGGCCGCGGCACGGCGAGGCTCTCGCTGCTGACTTGCTGCAGACCCTGGGATCGCTAGGGGGTAGGGCGTGGCAGGGGAAAGGTGTCTCTACCCCCGGGGGCCACGCAGGTGCAGAGGAAGACGTTACGCCGGTGATGATACTGACACGCCGTAAACTACACTCGCGTGGGACAAACCGCGAAAAATTTTTTGACGTGAATACGTCTTTAAATTTGCGACCATAGTGGGAGGCAATCCAGAAAATCCGATGATAACAAAATCGGTGGATAGAGTTTGGCATTGCAGCTCCGGATCTATCGTCTACATTCAAAATTCAATTACACCACTCGATTGCCAAAGGATCAAAGTAAATGTTACGTTGGGAGAGGACTGCGAAACATCGCGGGCCGGGGGGGGGGGGGGGATTTTTGAGTTAGTTTCGCCGCGTCTCATAACTTCGACGTAGTATAACTTTTGACTAGGAGAAGTTACGACATTCTTTTAGGTTTCAATCGACAGTTCTCATCATTGCGTGTATAAACACACTTGTGCGGGGTGGTTATAGTGAAATTGTACGAGTTTAATGTAAAAAATTAACAAAACTTAATTCAATGTCGGCCTATACTCGTCAAAAAGCCAAGTCGTAATACAGAAATCGTATACGGTTGGAAAGAGCATCTCAAAAGAAATTCAGCGATGCCCATAAAACCCCATATGATTGAGAGAGGCGGTGCCGGGAACGTAAAATAAACATCAAGGCGTCCGAGTGCGTCAACATAGACGTATTCACGCAGAACAAACGGCCGTGTCCCCAACACAGCCACACCCCATTTTTTTTTGCACGCGTGGTGGCCTTGAAATAAAAAAGTGCCGTTTCATGAAGTTTGCTTTGGGGCCACAGTGGTTAAGCGGTTAGGCTGCTCGCTTCCCACCAAGGCGACCAGGGTTCAATCCCCGGCCGGGCCACTTCCGGATTTTCGCAATTGGGAATCGTGCCGGACGATGCCGCTGATCGGTGGGTTTTCTCGGGGATCTCCCGTTTCCCCCGCCCTTTCATTCCGGTGCTACTCCATACTCACCTCTCTTCGCCCTCATCAGCTCTCAAGACCTCGATGTTAAGAGCCGCCTAAATCTCTTCGCTCACTCACTCGCACTTCATGAAGTTGGTTACTGTAAAGTTGATTATACCTAAGTTACGTTCTGTCTTAATAACCTGTGGTGTTTTATGTTATTAAAGCGTGCAGGTTTGGGTTAGGCGTAGCTCAAAGTAGAGATTGGGTTAATTCAAACGTCTTTATATAAAACCCAAATAAATAACAACTAACACAACTCTCTAAAATCGTTGAGTTAAAGCGGGGGAGTCAATTACAATATCTGCTAAGCAATAATGCAGAAGCCACGTTATTATTAATTAGCTAAATGTCTCTGAACCAACCAACTGGAACTTGTTCACTGTAATCTCGATGGCGAAGGCTGCTTTGCCTCACGTCTCGGCGGCGGTCCACTGTACGTCCTTCTGAGGTCCTCTTGACCCCGCGGCGGCTGGCTTCAGTCCTCGTTTCATGTCACCGCGGCGCTTAATACCCGCCGCGGGTTTACTTACTTTTTCCAAAACGTCGCTCAGCTTGTGGCCTCGTTCTCATTACAGCGGTGTGTCGCTTCTCGTGTGTGGGGTGTCCGTTCTAGCCAGTGTTATGGGCGTGGCTTGGCCACACCGTAACACTTAGTAACAAAACGTGATTTACTATAGGAGAGATTGGTATATGCAAGATTTCCGCCGGTAGGTGTACAGCGTTTCAAAAGGTAGCTTAAAATTAACATTTCAAGCTATGTTAATAATAAAAGAGAGCGGTTTTAATTAGTTATCTTCCAAACCTGTAGTTGAAGTAATCTTTGCTGCTGGCAGTAACCTATCCCGCATAATGTTTTATTTACTCCAGATCACATAATTGTGCAAAAAGAAATTACTTTCATGAGGGCAGTATCACTTCCATATTGCATTTTATTTTATTTTTTTTACAAATATTCGTAATTTAACTTTGTGGTCAGACACAAAAAATCAAAGCATAACATAGAGAACTACTTAGCAGAACTTTTTAAGGTTGCGCGATATCGGCTACGCCCATATTTTCCCGCGGGAGTCCGAATTAATTAAATAATGAAAGAACCTTTTATTACGGCTACAGCCGTGAAACGAATCACATGTCCACTGTGCTCTGACAAGCTTCTTGGTTTTTGAATACTGAATCTGGAAACTAAGTTGTGGAGGAATATGCATTAAGTCCATGATGGCGGGGATGTCTACGAGAACGCAAACTGCGTCAAGGAAATTTTTAGGAAAGTGGAAATGGGGGGGGGGCGGGGGGGAGAGATATCGATAGGAAGGAAAATCATAAACGTAAGTTATTATTCCGCTATCGATTTTCAAGTTAAAAACGTCAATTCCGATTTATTTCCTTTGTGATTTGTTTTGATTATTATTATTATATATATAGACACACACACACACACACACCGGGTGAGTCGCTAACGCCTATTTGTCCGTATCTATGCAACCCGCACATAATACTACTCCTCATCTACAAAACATCTCCTCCTCTGTAAAATAATGTTCTCTTGTGTAGCCGAGTCCCGTACCGTGTACGTATTCGTTACGGCGCCTCGTCTGTCAGCTGAACAGTCGACGGCGTCGTCAGCCTGCGCCAATCAGAAGCGCGAAGATAGAGAACCGCTACAATACAGCACGTCTGCGTTGATTTCTTTTCGTCCCTACAGTAAGCGGTGACTGTAATTTTACGTCGCATGTACAAACACGATGGCTCGAAGCGAGGCGGATGCGTGTTACTAAGGACGCAATCGTCACATACCAACGTACTCGGTAAACATCGCAATCATCTGTTTCAACACAATAAACTGATGCCGATAATTACGCAAACGTATTCTACTCACGTTAGGAAACTCATTGCTTTTAGTCTGGTAACTACAATTTTTCGCCACTAGGTAAGCGCTAGTGTCGCATGTGTACCAGATTTTCTACATTTCGTACGTTGATAAACAAAATAATTGCAATAATCGTAAATCGAATGTAAAATAAACACGTAACTATGTTAGATTTATCTCTTTTATAATTCACGCAGATTAAATTTTTCGTCAAGAGTCGCCTCTTTGGAACACTGCGCACCTGGCGGCAGAAATTTTCCCTATTCCAAACTCTCCCGTAGTAAAATTCGTTTTTGTTCCTGACCGCAGAAGAATTTAACCTTAGTTACGCGATATCGAGACCCGCTTTGCAGAGACGTTTCAAAACAAGCACCATCGCAGAAAGTTCTTGAAACATGCTGCGTCGCTCGCCGAGAACTAGGCTATATCCCACTTATACCCGGTTGCACCAACATCTTCCCTGATCCGAGATCGTATGATCCTAGATCCGAACCAGGATGCGATTTGATCTTGTCCCAATGTATAAGTGTTGCACCAACGAAATGTCATGTTTCTGGATCTCCGATTCGTCGATCTTGGTTCCAAAGCGAGAGATCGAGATTAAGTATGAGACAAATTGTGCTAATATATGACGTCATGAAAGTATGCGTATTTTTCACTATAGATAGAACTAGATGTGCGATGTTTTATCTGTTTTAAGTGAATTATTGTTGTAAGAATTTTACTGAATAATATTTCTATAACCTATAATGTTGTTTTAATTTCCCAAGAAAACAATAGAACGTAGTTCTATCTGTTGGCGTATTTTCTAACATTTGTCGACGATGGCTGCTGATCTCGGATAGAGATTTCGAACCGCCAATTTCGGTGGTTCGAAATGAACTTCACCTCGATCTCCAGTCCAGCTCTGAACTCGAATGGTGCAACATTTTCCTGTGTCGATCTTAGATACGATCTCGGATCGAGTTTCAAACCACGATAGTGCAACCGGGCACTAAGTGGAACGTCACCACAGCACTGCAAACGTTCAAAATTGCATCGTCCGTTTTGTTCAACTAGTCATATCATATCACACTGCTTTTGTTACTCGCCTGTGGCGGTTGTGTGGCATGGAGAGATATGGGCGGACCTTAGCATCGAGGTCTTGAGAGCCGATGAGGGTGAAGCGAGGTGAGTATGGAGCAACGCCGGATTGAAAGGGCAGGGGAAACGGGAGATCCCCGAGAAAACCCGCCGACCAACGTCATCGTCCGGGAGTAACCCCGCCTAACCCTCACACCGCCCCAGCTCCCTGCAGTATTTGTAAATTTTACGACTTACGTAATGTCGAATGTAAAGTCGGCCACGTTAAGCGCACGAAACTTGTTTGTAGGAGGAGCGTACTGCCGTCTGGTGGCTACACTTAGGCCTAAAACTTAGGCTAAACGCAGTATAATAACATTGTTATACTGTACTTCGAAATTATTTAACGATGCTGTGTGTTCCTATTTTAGAGTGACCTCATGCACTGGCGTAGTGAGCGGGTGACCAATAAGGGTCGGGCCCTTCCCAGAGACAAATAAATTAATTGAGAATGGAATTTCCACCCAACTTTGAAAAATCCGTAATGTGTAAATCTGTAGGAAAGACTGCCAAGCTAAACCGAGTTTGTCTACAGCTAAAGCATTCTTCCCACCCTAAGCCAGAGTCTTCTCTCCTATCTGTCCATAACTGAGAGTTAAGTTAAGGTATATATAATAACTTTGTATGTACCCATCAAATAAACAGTTCTGTTTTTATTCCACGAAAGAAAGCCAAATCAGACATTAAAACTGTTAATTATTTTAATAAGAATAAAACAAAATTTTGGTTAGTGATTATAATGTTTAAATTTTGCTAATACGATTTTTTATTTCCTATGAATAAGGAAAATACTTTACATGAACTTTTGCTGTAAGTAAGTAGAATGGAATTATTTATTTTCTTACTTAAATATGTTTATACACATTTATTATCCTTATAACAATTCAAAAGTTGGTCCCCTCCAAAACAAAAAACTTGACTACCCTACTGACTGGGTGTATTGTTGTATTTGTGATACCTCAAGAATATAAACTTAGGTATTTTAATAATATAAATGGAATAAAATTGGAATAAATAGTAATCCTAGTCCAACCATCCTAGTGTTAGTTACGCGATAACTAGCCAATCACAGGCCTCTGATAAGTTTAGCCGCCCGTTAGTCGGAACTATGGCAGGCTTTAGTTAAGTACTTGAAGGTCAGATGATAAACCTACATCAGTCAATAACATGGACGGTAGTGTTGTCAATGTGATTTTAATTCGCCGCTTTTTACCATATAAGTATCGTTCCTGAGGCAGTAAGGATATCGCACATCACTTAAATACATTCTTTCACAACATCTATAGTTATCGCTCAAATGTGCTTCACATTGAACAGAATAGCATCTTAACATACAGTAGAATTCCATATAGGCTGCTCACCGTAAAGTGAACACATTTGCAGCCATAGTTACATTTTTATTTCACTAATCTTACGTTTTAACCACCTTTTGAAATAAATGTTGTGTAAGTAATGAACACAACGTATATATTCCACCGCACTCGGACGTATACGTTTAAGACTAAAATAAAATACATTAAAAATAATAATATTTGAAATAAAATACATTCCAAATGAGAGAGCTTTCAAAAGTGTTCACTTTACCGTGAATAGCCTATAGGACGTGTTAGCCGAGAAGTAGGAATTGCAATCCACGAACATTTTGACGCGTTCAAATACAGCCCCCAAAAAAAAAAAGTGTCAACTTCTGTAAGACTTTTTTTATGAACTTTCATAAACACCCGAATAACAGAAATTAACGATTTTTATTTGTTATCACTTTCTATAAGATCTTCATAAACGCAAAATTTACGAAGATGCACCGGGAATTGGCGGGGTTTTATAAAATATACGGAAAATCCGTTTATAGAATGATTATCTGTGTTCTCGGGCAATGTATTTTAAATGGAACAAACCTGGCACCTGACACCTGGCACCAGCACCGACGCCAGCTGGCTGATAAGTTGTGACGTAACCCAACCGCCATGTTGGATGCAGGTGACCTTGACATTGACCCATGACTCTGGCCCCATGTCCTTGACCATGAATGACCTTGAATCCAAAATTTCTAAAAATTCCCCAGGACCCTTGACCTAAGACGCTTGACCCAAGACCCAAGACACTCTACCCTTTACCCCAAGACCCTTGATCCTTGCCTCTTGACCTAAAAACAAAACAAAAAAAATGCCGAAAATCCTAAAAAAAAAAAATCCGAAAAAGTTCCAAAAGTAACAAATTTATAGATAATTAATAAAATCAATATTTGTTTATGGAAAAAGGAGGTAACCATACCTTGTTGCTCATGTCATTCTGATTGCTCTCAAACTTAACTGCGTAGAGGTTTTAACCATGCACACAGCTAGACTTTTATGTAGGTTTAAGTATGCTATACGAAATTTTATTCATATACGTATATGTGACAAATCCAAGTCCTCCATGCAAGTAGCAACCCCCTGCCCAAGTCATGTTATAAACATGGTATGGATCAGCATCTAAAAACACTTTTATAGCAATACCTGGCATTAATTGAAATACCAATGGTGCTAGTCGCTTGAGACTTGTAATGTACGACGGTGATAAACTGTCTTATCTCCCAAAGTCTTCTTGAACACCAATCCTTCAATTATCCAATCATTCCATCAATCTTTTGCAATCTTTCGCAATCTTTCACTATCCCCCTCCTCTTCAGCAATCTTTCCATCAATCTTTCGCAATATTTCGATCTATCTTTCAAAAGTTATATCAGTATTTAACAATCTTTCCATAAATCTTTAGCAATATTTCTATCAATCTTCCCATATTTCCCTAAATGTTCCAATATTCCCATCAATCGTTCGTTCAATCATTCCATCAATTTTTCGCAATCTTTCGCAAACTTCCACAATGGTTCTCAAATCTCCTCCTCAGCAATATTCCCATAAATCTTTAGCACTCCTTCCATCAATCTTTAGCAATCTTTCCATGCATATTTTGCAATCTTTTCATTAATCTTTAGCAATCTTTCAATTAATCTGCCCATCAATCCCTCAATGTTCCAATCATACCATCAATCTTCCAACCAATCATTCCATCAATCTTTCGTAATCGTTCACAATCTTTCGCAATCCCCTCATTAGCAATCTTTCCACCAATCTTTAGCAGTCTTTCAATCCGTATTTGGCAATATTTCCATCAATCTTTCGCAATATTTCCATCAATATTACAATCTTTAAATCTTTTCATCAATCTTTCGATCACTCTCGAAATCTTTCCATCAATCTCCCAATCTTTCCCTCAATGTTCCACTCTTCCCATCAATCCTTCATCCAATCTTTCGAACACTCATCAATCCATAATCAGTCGTTGTGTTGTCTGACCCCCATCCAGAAATATTTAAAAATTATTCGTTTGTTAACTGTCTCCACAGATTTGTATTTGACGACTGCATTAATATTTTGTATGCAGTTCACTATCTATGTAGTAACAATTTCAGAAGAAAGCAGTTCATCGCATCATGCGATACAACCCCTCCCCTTTAGTTCGCTAATGATTGAAGATATCTCAACAATGTGTTAGAGATCCCCGTGTTCTTGCAGGTTAATCAAACGTGTAAGTTCATCAACAAGTTCACTCCGGTCTTAGGGAAATATGTAGCTAGTATGCTCAGCATCTCCTGCCTTCTTAATGTTGTTCGTTGCAGGAATTGTAGTCGAGGGTTGTGCCGGTGCATCGAGAAAATCTATGCTGTCTTCATGGTCGTCTTCACTTTCTGTCTTACCCCCGATATCAAGTCAACTTTTCTTTGTAGGGGTCGCATGGTCATCACCAGTATTTGGAGCCAACAACTGTTAGTTCTGAAGTTCGTCAACTTCACACGACCGTCTTGCAAGTGTACGATCCACACATACTGCCTCTACCATGACTCGTCTTCTCATTCCATTACTAGCATTTACTGTCTCGTCATAACCCTTCTGTGGAATGAGTACCCATCGATGCAGCAAGGTGTATTGACATCACCTGCTGGCTCTCAAAAAAAATGAATCCTTGCAGTTCTTGATGTGGTTCCTCAATATGTCACATTGCATAAACCGCATGTGCTCATTGTCGTAATGCTTCATCGCGCGAAAAGGACTCTTCGTGCAGACGGCTCTCTCATTTCACCGAGTATGATAGCTTTTGCTAAGATCTTTCCACAATAGCAGCATTGCTTTACATGTAATTTTGCAGCAGTGGGAGAATATACATTCATAGAGGTAAGCTCTACAGTAGACTTCGTACGATAATTGGCTTGCATCATGTTCATAAAAAAAATCTGAAGTCCTTTCCACGGTGGAAACTTATCGATCCGCTGTGTTACGGGCGTAAAGCGGTGGGGCGCCACAAGCTGCTATCACCCCACCAGACAACTTCATACGAGGCAACAGTGCGAAAAATAACTTAACAGCAAAAGATGTCACTCCTACAAATATACGCAAGTAATTTTTTTTTAAAGTTATGTTTTAAAACTTTTTTTTTTCTTGTTTTTGACTTATTAGGTATCGATCATGGCATTATGCTGTGGTCATTGTTCTTTAAAAGTGTTATCATGGAGAAAATAAATATGTCTCAGAGCCTGTTGTGGCAAATTTTGGATTAGCTGAATGCATTAAAGATAGGTGCTGCTATCTGTTGACTGGAAGTGACACTGCAATTAAGTTCTCTCGCAAAAGTGCTCAACCTGTCCAATATTGCTATTGTGTACGAGTAGGGATCGAAAATTTTGCTAATTCGCTATAGCACAATGTAGACTTTAAACACACGAACATTACTGTTATGTTTGTATTGGGTCACAGTTTAATAGACACGCCCAAGTAAACTCTGAGCCAGTAACAGGTCTGCAAAAAAAAAAACCGTGTTATCTGGCCGCAGAGTACGTAAGACTACAGAGGTGAAACAAGCACTCATATAGTCTATTCGCGGTTTCTTCGCACTTTTTTGAATCAAACTTTTGAAAAACACCCCATGTATGACGTTTTTCGTTGTTCTCTAAATATATCGTGTATTATAAGCGTTTTATTCTTGTGTTAGCATAAAAGTGCCTTATACTGGTTAAGCTTAACTGTTACTTATATTTTATCTATAAATTATAGTATTTTATTTATAGCTAACATGAATAACGACAGAGAGAAATTAATTGTGTTAGTAATGCCTAGTAAGAAACAGTTCTTATGCAAAATGTTATTACACCGAGTGCGCACGAATGCCCTCTGGTGTGATTTTCTAAGCTTTGTTAGCGTGAGGCGGAGGAAAGGAATGTCCTGTTAGTAGAACTTAAGCAGGGCTCTTCATAAAACACGTCAAGTAACCGTAAATGTAGTATATACAGCGAACTACAGCCGCACAAGCCAGCAAAATGGCGTCACCGGCCACTGAATGTTGGGGCGCCGTTCGCCAATTGTCGCCTGGTGACCCACTCGCCAGCAGGAAGCCTAGCCAATAGGGAAGTTTATCGCAGCACGCAGTAGGCGATACGACACAAGGGCCCGTTCCCAGAGCCTCGCTTAGCCAATCAGAGAATCAGCACGCCCACATCAAAAGATCCGCCACGTACACTGAGAAAAAGGTTTTGTTGAATCAAACAAGATTTGTTTGGTGCAACATAATTATTTGGTTGTATGGGGGCAATGAAATATTTTGTTGCAGAAACCAAATTATTTTGTTGTTCTCATTTGGTTGCCCCAAACTGTAAATTTAGTTGGTGCAACTAAAGGTTTGTTTTGTCTACACGTAGTCTACATTAAACAGCTTGGGCCGACATAAAAAAAACTTTACAAGTTCGACCCTAAATCGCCTGCGTCCGAGCGCTACGCCTTGGCAATCTCAGCTAATGTGACAACTGATGACGCCGGAAGGCTTTTGAACAGTTATACTGCAAATATTAGGCAACTTGTGAAAACAAATATTTCCAAGTTTTGCAGCTTTACTTGTCAGTTACTTGTTGCATTGTTTTATTAATGTGTTTATTCGATTGTTAATCATCAATAGATGCACTAACAAACACGGTTACTGTCGTAATTGTCACAAAAAATTCAAACAAACTCTCGAGCTGTATTTTTGAATGAAGGCTGTCAAATGGGTGGCCAAACAATTATATACAGTTTATTCATCAAAATATTTAGTTGACAGTCTAATTTTTTTGATCCAACACAGAGATTTTGTTTATTCAAACATATATTTTGTTAGACGAACGAAAGTAATTTTGTTGCTTTTAAAATTTTGTTTGCTCAACAATATATTTTGTTAGAGCACTTAAACATATATTTAGCCCTATATAAACAAATATTTTGTTCAATTTTCTCTGTGTAATTTCGTCTCTGTGTACATTTTCTACTCTGTGATGTGGTCTGAGGTTCTACACACCCGGACAGCAGCCGGTGAACAAACAATACGTAGGTAGGGACACCCGAATTTCGCGAAAAGATTTCGTGACCATTTGTATTTCATAGAAATGTACCTCAGATCCACTTCCTTGATTGGATTATATGCGTGCTGTGCGACTTGGACGTATGCCCGCGAATCAGAGACGTTCAATATCGGAGTTACCTAATTATGACTGGCCCTTCAAATAAGAAAATGTCTTCTCGCAGAGAATCGCGGCCAATAAGCAGAGGAAAACTGCTGGTGCGCCCGTAGGGTGTATAGAAATCCAGCATGTGCGAAAATCTTCTCGGGAAATTTGGGTGTCCCTCTGCATACTACAGTGAAGTCTGTAGTCCATTCAAGGGTTACTTCAAAACTTTTCTGAATCCCTGCTGAATTTATTCTTCTAGAATATTCCTCTACCTCGTGCAAACAAAGCTTAACCGAGTATAGAAAATTACACCAGGGGGACGACGCATCGCGTTCGTGCGGACTCCGTATAATAATATTTTGCATAGAAATTATTTATTACTAGACATTAACAATACAAATGAAAATTTCAGATTAATTAAATCTAAGGTACTATTATTAGGGACATGTGATTTTTACGAAAATATTTATGGTCATGCTATACTTCAATATCCTACGCCCACAACCACAACTTCCGTTGCTTATTGGCCGTGTGTCTACGTGAGAAGGCATGCTATTGTTTGACTGGGCCAATCATAATAAAGTACTCCGATACCGAACGACCATGATTCGCGGACAGACACTTGAGGCACGTGGAGTTTACAATCATCCAATCACGAAAGTGTGTACGAACAGAAGTGTTTTGGGATACAACTGGTCTTGAAATATTTTCGCGAAAAAAACATCTGTCCCTAACTATTATGTTGTCATAAGTGTAAAACGCTTATGATACATTGCATATTTAGGAAACAACTAGACACGGGGGGGTATTTTTCCAATGTGTGTTTCAAAACGTGTAAAGAAACCGCAAATTGGCTAGGGGCACCAGGTTTTCGCGAAAAGATTTCAGGACAAGTTGTGATCCAACAAACTTCTGTTCAGACCAACTTTCGTGATTGGATCATTTGAATTGTTACGTGTCTTATCTGTCTGCGCACGAATTGCGAACGATCAGTATCGGAGAAACTTAATTCTAATTGGTCCACTCATATAACAGACTGTCTTCGCGCAAAGACAAGTGGCAAATAATTAAATGAAGATTGCAAGTGTGAACATAGGATATTGAAGTCTAGATAAGATATAAGAACATAAGATATTGTGCACATAAGATATTGAAAACAGCTGTAGCTAGGGACACCCGAATTACGCGAAAAGATTTCCGCACGTGATAGATTTCAATGCCCTATGGACATACCAACTTTTTTTCTTTTGCTTATTGGTGGCGTGTCTTTGTGAGAAAATCTTCTCCTACTTAACTGGCCTATCAGAATTAGTCAACTTCAATACTGTGCGTCTTTGATTCGCGGGCATACACCCAAGACGCGAAACACGGAAATCTTCCAATCACGAAAGTGGATCTGAGCTAAAGTGTTATGAAATACAACTGGTCCTGAAGTCTTTTCGCGAAATTCGGGTGTCCCTAGCTATAGCTAGGGATAGGAAACTTTCGCGAGTTCAATGACCTGTAGGCTAGACTCCACAGTCCTGTGTACACTCGAGCTTCAGATGTTTGTTCATTGGCTGCTGCCCCGGAGAGTAGCCGGTGCTACTACTCGCATGAGAATATTGCACTTGCTACTTGTTTCCTTGCAAGTATGCTATTGACCCAGAGTCGTCCAGGGTGTGTCTAATGATCTGTGATCCAATGGCAAAGGTGACTTCAGAGTACAAGTGTTGGACGTCTAGCTTGTCCTGAAATTAAATCGCGAATTTTTTTTCTGTCCCTTGCTATAGCCTACCAGTCGTTTTTAAAACGCAAAATTTCCCTGTCGCTAGCTTTGAGCAAAACTAGTGTGTACTATTCGAACGTACGTCGTCTCTTTATTGGTTGTTGCCATGGTGACGATGTGCCGATCAATATCGCCTCCTAGTCCTGCACCTTCCCTCTCCTCTGGACCAACTGAGAAGTCTCTGTCGACAGCTCGCAGACAGGTAGGGGCCAGATCCATTTTACCCGGGGAGCTTCCGCGGGATAGTTTCATCCCCCCTCCCTCCCCCAAACGGCAGCTAATTCTCCCTCCTTGACAGTGTTGGAGTGGCAAATCGAGTTCCGTTCCGGAAACCTGGGGAGAACCAGCTCCCTAAACCAGGCCCAAGACGCATGCCCATTTCCGTACCAGTTTTCATAAAGATTTTTCACGATAAAGTGAGCACTTTAGAATTCTGTTCCGGAAACCTGGGGAGAACCAGCTCCCTAAACCAGGCCCAAGACGCATGCCCATTTCCGTACCAGTTTTCATAAAGATTTTTCACGATAAAGTGAGCACTTTAGAATTCAACCTTAGAAAAAGGTTACTGCCCCTACCTGTAAATATTTTAACGGGCGCAGTCAGTGACATGCACCCAGTAAAGTTGGTAACGATGGAGCGAAAGTAGTTCCACGTCTTAACGGCGAATAAAAAGGTGTTAGGTAATTATTCCTAATGATTTTAATTATTTATTTCGCCTTGTGTTTTTTTTTCTAATGCACAGAAGTGTAAATATGAGCAGATTTGTGAAATTTTCCTTTTCTAACAATTTTACAGTTTCACTTGACCGACGCATGAATGGAGTGTTGATGCCCAATTTAACTTTATATGAGGTGGAAGAATACACAACGTGAGTACAAGTAGATCTCAGGTAGGTCTTTCAAAAGTGCTCATTTTACTGTGAACAGCCTCTTATGTGTCGTAAAAATACAATATTAGAGCAGTAGGTTTACAAGAATATCTTTGGCAACTATTTTATAAAGAAATGTTTTACTTACTACTGTAGATTTAAAATGTATTACAAATACTGGGATCTATAAACCATGTTGTATTTTCCATAGAACAGTACAGTATGTTGTACAGCTGCAATTATTTATTTGTACTGTAACAAGAAAAAAATTTGGGTAACTGGTTTACAAATAATAGTTTGTAAAACGTACAAAATATTTTCACTGGGAAAAGTTTCAAGAGTTCTTAAATATTTGTGATCGCGTTGATACTTTTTTTTTTTTTTTTTTACGTGTGAGAAGTTCGTCTCGCCGGCGACTTGATCAAAATAAACTAGGACCAGGGACTGTTGCTTCACTCGAAGCGCGGCGGTGCTTGTCTGCTTTGCACCTGTTACGTCTGCCATATCTGTCACTTCAATTTCAGTTCGCCGGCGGAAATGCAACGATGCGCGTGAAGCAGTGCTCCTGTTCGCGAGCCTAAGTGGGCGTCGCTAAGTCGAGAGGACATGTTCAGTTCCCCGGCTGGAGCTCTCGTCAGTGAAATATTCCTGGGAGCGGTGGAGAGGGCTCTGCCGAGACATCGCTGGTTATCGCAGTGACTGAATCGCGCTTTCTAAAAGGTGAATTCTACTGATTCACCGTGCATTTAACTGCTCGTATAACACACTTCGGTTTGCACTCCGCATTGTAAAAATTGTCTCTCGATACTTTTCCAAAGAATTATCTGGAGACTATACAAGATAATTTTTATAATATTGCAAGTTCATCAAGGAAAATTTTACGTATAGTCTATAAGCGGTTTCTTCGCACTTTTTTTTATCTAACCTTAGAATAATCACCCCATTCATCATGTGTTTGGTTATTTCCTAAATATTACATACTTCACAAGTGTTTTATAATTCTGTTAACACAAAAGTACGTTATTTGTTATTTGTGGTAAAGCGGAACTTTTACTTGTATTTAATCTATAAATTGTAATGTTTTATTTAAAATTAATGTAAATAAAATCAATGGGAGAACAAGGTGTGTTGGTAATACCTAGTAATAAATAGTTCTTATGGAAGATATAATTACACTGAGTGCCCAGGAATATGGTGCGCTATCCCTTTGGTGGAATTTTCTAGACTCTGTTAAGCTTCGTTTGTTTGGGGCGTAGGAATACCCTGGAAGTGAATGGACTATAAAGTTAATGTGGAATGTATATAACTAATTCTGAATATAAACAAGCATGTAGAGTAAACTTCGAGTTTATTATAAATATGCAGCTGCATAAACAATTTACTACGGTTCGTAAAACAATGCGTTGTAAAGATACATAGTTTCAGTTTTTGAGATACAAGAAAATATTAGGTAACTAGTTCCCAAAGAATTATTAGTCAAACTTACAAACATTTTATTACTACAGTCAGTTCGCCGTTACTTTGCAACTTTTCTAAAGCCCTGCTCAAATTCTACTTTCAAGATAATTCTTCCGCCAAATGCAAACAAAGCTTAACAATTTCTAGAAAATCACACCAAAGGGTCAACGCACTGCATTCGTGCGCATCCTGTGTAAAAATAAAATTTCTCATAATAACAATTTCTTACTAGGCATTACCAACACAACCTATTTTCCCTCTAGTTTTATTCATATTAATTGTAGTTGAAGTATTATACTTTATAGACAAAATATAAGTTAATGTTCAATTTAGGTACTTTTATTTTGATAGAAGTGTTGAAAGCATGTGATACATGACGTATTTGGAGAACAACACGCATGAAGTGATTTTTAAAAGGTTTGATTCAAAAAGTGTGAAGTTGCTACGAATAGGCTACAGCGCGGCGCACGCAGCTGTGCAAGGTCGCGTATTTCGTGGTTGGTCCTTCACGCGGGAGCCGGGTAGTAAAATGATCCGGGGGGGGGGGGGTGGGGTCCTGCTGTCCTCATCGCACTCTTTACAGGATCGCCCCATTCGGAAATTGATTCCCGACCGCGTAGTTTCGACCGTTCCGACAGGCAACCACAGCTGAGAGGCGTTCTCGACGACCCGTTGGTTTTTTATGACACCTCCTCTCCCTCACCGTCCAGCTCTCTCGGTACATCCCTCCCCCCTCCCTCACCAGCTCACCCAAAAAACACACACACACACACGCACACGCCTTCATCCCAACACCGACCAGGACAATCACGAACTAAATCTAACGGATGCGAACAAGGAAGGTACGTATCAACTAGGCTCTTGGAAATTTCGCGAGTGCATTTTTACACACGCTACACTCCAAACGCGTGCACGTACATTTCTGTTACGTTTGAGTTTTGGATCGCTGACACGCCCAGGCGAACCCGTGGCCCAATAACAGACCTGCAAAGAAACTAAGCAACGAATCACAAGCCACCCTATCTGAGGTAAAGCTTGCCTACACACTACAAACTATCTCTTCTGTCTTTTTCGATTATTTTTGTATAATGACCAAGGCATACTGACGAAATCGCTATCTTAAACGTTAATGCTTGCCAAGAAAAACATTATCGTAAACAGTTAATACTGTTACATGCGGACGCCTGACGAGGTATCTGAGTTCGTAAGATATAGATGTCTTAATAAAAATAAAAGAACTAAATTTTATTTCTACTTTATTCACGCAGCTAATATTTACAGCATTAAACTATCTGTCTCCACTTTTACTCTTTTTATTATTTAATAGTGAGTGCAATTTTTAATGTATATTTCAACTCTAATTAACATCCTTATTAATCGTCTATGTTGGCCAACAGTCAGTTAACTCATACTCATTATTAAAAAGTGCCCAATACATCTGTTGCCATCGTTTGTAATGTCTTTCACTCACGCATCTAGTCCAGTAGACCAGCATACCAGCCGTACATTTCACTGCTTGATACTCGCAGTCGCAGACTTCCCTTCCACTGGCCACTTCTCATGCTGCTCGTCTTCTATCGCTCGGGACTCGATTAACAAATGAAAAAAAAAATATCAATAAAAAATTGTGTTAAAATGTCGTTAAAAATTTTTAAAAATCGTTTAAAAATTTATTTTGATAAAGTTTTATTTAAAAAAAATTCTTAATTAAAAAGTCTTTAACTCCGACGGCCATTTTTCCCATTTTCCCCTCGGAATTTCACTTTTCCCTTAAAAAAATCCCCCTTTAAAAATTTAATTAAAAAGCTTACATTTCCGAAGGGGGTCCCCCCCCCCCACATCCAATTACTCACCTCTATTCGACTCCAGCAGACGACTGACTCCCTCGCACCCACTCCCCTCAACTATACTCATTCCGCCATTTTGATTTTTTCGTTCGTCATTTGTTTACATGCTACTGGTGGCAGCCATCTTTGTTTATATGTTACTGGAGGCTGCCATATTTATTTTTCGTTTGGCATTTGTTTATACATTACTAGAAGCCACCATCTTGGTAGGCGACCGTCATATTGGTAGGTGACCACCATCTTGGTATACATCAACCATCCACCATCTTGGAAGATATTTCCCAATAGCAACTGACCTTTGACCTGTGACCTTGAAAATCAAAATTCGAGAAAAATGCATAAAAGTTAGCAAGCATAATATATTACAGACTACTTCGACCTTGACCCCATGACCTTGAATGACCTGGAAAATAAAAACCTTAGAATAATACATAAAAATCAACAAGCATAATACATTACAGACTACCGCCACCATATTAGATGCAGACGACCTTGACCCTAACACCATGACCTTGAATGACCTAAAAACAAAAACTCGAGAAAATATATATGTGAAGAGGCAGAAGCTAGTCGAGACGATCCACCTTCCACTCAGCTGCTGTCAAACTAAACCTCCCGGCTTACCTCCCTACTTCTTATAATATACAAGCGTACAAGCCCTATGGCGTCATATTGACTTTGAACCAATCGCACTGCACCATTAATACATTGTGCAGACACAGACCAGCCAATCACCAAGTTACCACATGATTGCAGCTAATCAATCACATGCAAGCATTGTGACATCACACACATGCAGGTAGGCAGGCTTTAGATGCTAGTTCCTTGATCACATTAGCATGCAGTTATATCTTCAACAGTTTCTTCCAGACAAGTTCTTCGCTCACCTATAAATCATGGTCACACTTAAAGTAGACAACTGACTCCTGTTGTCGGACCGACCCCTCACAAGACCGACCCCATTGACCCCATTGGCCCCATCGGCCAGATCGACCCCATAATGACCCCTGATTGCGGTGCTGTGGTACTGATTGCGGTGCTGATTGCGGTGCTGTGGCACTGATTGCGGTGCTAATTGCGGTGCTGAGTGCGGTGGTAAGTGTGGTGTGTGTGTGAGTGTGTGTAGATTGCAAGTGAAAAAAAAATATTCATGGATTTTAAACAAAACTTATATAATACTATTTCTGACATCTGAAATGTGAACATTTTATTTGTTTTAAATTCGCTTTAAAACAGTATATATCCAGGTCCCGCGGTATATTTAATCGCTTCCTGGCACACTTTATTTACACTTTGCAAAAAAGAAAATGCCCAAAACTACAGCAGGTTTCCACCATGCTTCCCAATTGATCGTCATCGCGTGAAAAGGACTCTTCGTTCGGACCGACCTTTCAAGCTGACGGGCATTTTGAACATAGGCGATAACCCGATCGCAGAATCGGCACTGGCGACAACCAGTTAGCGATAATGCAGGTCGAGGGTCCATGGTCGTAGAGGTCAAAAGGCAGGCCTTCGTATTCACAATTCATCTTCGCCGTGTGGGAGCACTCTGAGAAAACCCACATATTCGTTCGCCCCGGAAGAAAACACGCAGGTACTATCATATATATATATATATATATATATATATATATATATATATATATATATATATATATATATATATATATATATATATATATATATATATATATATATATATATAATAGGACTGTATATAATTATGTATTTATATAAAATAGGAATATAAATAATTTATTTATAGTTATGAACATATAACTATGTAAATATAAAAGTATTTTCAATTTAATTTATATGTATAGGAATAGGTATGTAACTATGTATATGTAAAATTATTTTCTATTTTATTTATATGTATAGCCATCGATATATAACTATGTAAATATAAAATTATTTTCAATTTAATTTATATGTATAGGTATATAACTATGTAAATGTATAGGCATATAACTATGTAAATATAAAATTATTTTCAATTTAATTTATATGTATAGGTATATAACTATGTAAATGTATAGGTATATAACTATGTAAATATAAAATTATTTTCAATCTAATTTATATATAGGTATAGGTGTATAACTAAGTAAATATAAAAGTATTTTTTCTTTAATTTATATGTAGGTATAGGTATATAAGTATATAAATATAAAATTATTTTCAATTTAATTTATATACATAGTTATGTACATCTAACTATGAAAATAAAAAATTTAATTAAATAGCTACATATGAGCATGTGCCTTCTGTAGATGTTACACTCTAAATACGAATCAGCGATATCACCCAGTGAAAAATATTTCACTGAAAGTCAGTTCATAAGCTACTGCTGACCAGTGAATCAAGTAAATTAACTGGGAACTCGTTATTTATAGCAGTGGCATTCTTAAGATTCAGTGGAAAATCACAAACAATTCAGTGGAATTCAACCACTATATTAATTAGTTATCTGGCACTGATTATCACTTGCTCAATTCTCACTTTCCACTAATTTGGCTCAATTCTCACTGATCCAAGTTTAGTGTGCATATGTAGCTCTTGGCCACGCAACACACTGCACACTCACTGGTTCGCGTCCCATTAAATTTGACGATTTTTTTTGTGGATGGCTCATTGGCAACTCGTCAAATCCCAGAGTCCTCATACTGCACCTCCCACCACCAACAAATCACGGGAGAAGGGACCCAGTCTCGTGTAACATTTCGATCTTGGAACTGCTGGGTTGTCTGCATCGTGGAAAACACATTAGGCAAATGCGAAAAGCAGTGCTTCCGTTGTCATCTGCCACCTCGTAACGTTAAGTGCATGTCAGCTAGCTCGAAGAGTTCGTATCCCATATTTTCTCCATCTCTGGGTAAAAATAGAGTGGAGTGCTTGAAGTGGAGGGAAGTGAACTGATACAAACGAATCATAGAAATGGTAAACTGAGCAGTCAAGAGTGGGGGAAAAGTGCAGTTCGGCTATTTCCTTCGTCTGCTTACAAACAGACACTGGGAATTCTCGCTTCTATAGACCGTTCACGGTAAAGTGAGCACTTTTTAAAGCTGTTTTGTCAGACATAATAACCAATAAATACATTTCATTGTGGCCTCGGACTTTTGGTTTTGGGTATGGCGAATGTATACACTGTGTTTATTACTCACATGGCAGGGTTTACATTAACAAGTGGTGGAAGGATATAAATTAGTTGAAAGAAAAAAGTAACTAGGGCTTCAAAAGTGCTCACTTTACCGTGAACAGCCTATAGTAAGCTTAACTATTACGGAACTTTACTGAGAACAGGGGTTGAGTAATAGAAACTGACGTCTAAATATGGTACTAGTATACTTTCTATTCTGCAACATGCGTTATGTTACAACAATATGTGATTTGTACACATATTTCCTACTGAATCAAACACTATATCCTGGAAAAATGTTTTGTGGAATCGAAGTTTGTTTGGGGCAACAAAATTAATAATTTGTAAAGGGGGAATGAAATATTTTGTCGTTGAAACCAAATTATCGTGTTGTTCCTATTTCGTTGCCCCGAAATGTAAGGTTTGGTAGGTGCGACTAAATATTTGTTTGGCTCTAAGCATATTAAAAAGTTTCCGTTGATATGGAAACAATTGAATGTCCGACAAAGATTCGAACCTAAACAGCTTGCACGCTCGCGCTACTCCATGGTACCGTCGGATAAAGCGACTGGTGATCAAGGAGAATGTTTTTAAATACATTCATTTCAAATACAGGACAAAGTATGTAAATAAATATTTGAAACTTACAGCTTTGCATTTTAGTTTCCTGTTAAAGTTGTTTAATTAGACTTTTTTTTAAACCATTATTATGCATTAATTAGCACGGCAGAGCAAACGAGAGTCACTCAGCCACGAATGCGTTGTACGCAGGAGGCAACCGGTAAGCCTCTGACCGAAAAATATTTTCTCTTGGGGAAAATCGAATGGATTTACACGATTTTAAACAATAATACGCATGTCTTCCATTTCACACAATTTATTGAGGAAACAGAAAAAAAAATGTCGGGCTCAGAAATGGACTTCCTCCATTCCTGGAGTTGTTTATGAGAAAAGAAACAAAACAATAGTAAAACTTGTGAAAAATAAAAAGGCAATATACACACAAAAACTGAAAATAAAATTTCACCGAAAGTCGTATAAGGTAAATGTGCTTATTTTTCGACGATTCTTATATATCACCCCCCCCCCCCCCCCCCCCTTCCTTTTGTCCCTTCATAATCACCTATGACACTCAGGATATTTGTTTAGGTGCCATTTGGTGAAAGGGTAGCAAACATTACAGGGGTATGTAACATTCAGAATTTAAAATATCTCTCTATAGTCATTGTTTCTTAGCCAAACTGTACCAAAACAAAAATTTTGGGTGGTGCACAGTTCCCCCCCCCCCCCCTTGCGGGTTTACGGTACGTTATTGCTACGAAACTTAAAAACATTTTAAAAAGTTTTTATTTGATGCGCGCCTACAATATGCACAGTTGACTCGCTCCGCGCGGGCGTATATTTCATGGTTAGGCCACGTAATTGCGAACAAGGCTGGATTAACTATTAGGCCACGTAAGCTCGTACTTAGAGCATCGAGTGTATAATGGAAACTGGGGCCACATATGGGATTTACCACGCACTGCACTGGTCAGAATTGCAATCGGTGCAGCTGAGACAGGTTCCACAAAAATCGAATCCCTTACCTCTACTAGGTATAGAAGCGAATGTGTTATAAGGTTATTCATGGTAAAAATGAGCACTTTTGAAAACCCTCTCGGTTGGAACAATAGTTGATAAATATATTTAATTTTAGCCATAGTAGTTAAATTCCGAGCGCCGTGGAATATACACACCATGTTTATTGCCTACACGGCAATATTTATTTAAAAAAATGTTTATAAAGGATAAAAAAAATGGCTGAAAGGGAAAAGTAACTAGGGTTTCAAAAATGCTCACTTTACCGTGAACAGCCTATAGGTAAGATTAGTTTTGAGGGCCTGGCAAGACTTTGCAATTACAAAAGTAAGGGAAAAAATTATCAAATATAAATAAAATGGAAGGACGCAAAAATAAAATTTTAAATCTTTGTGTACATTTTGTTGCATTTTGAAATATATAATTTTTATTTTCGTATTATTTTTTACATTTTGAATTACAGAATGTGTCTAAATTAGAACGACAAACGTCAGCTGCCGGTTCTGCACGGAAAAAGATGGTAAAAATATATATACCACTTATGGTCTATTACTTCGCACTTTTCTGAAGCCTTGCTAAAGTTCTACTTCCAGGATATTTCTCCGCCTCGTGCAAACTAAGCTTAACCGAGTCAAGAAAATTACACCACAGGACAATGCACCGAATTCGTGTGCACTCAGTTGCAATAATATTTTGCATGAGAACCATTTCTTACTAATAGGCGCTACCAACGTAGATGTTTTCTCCCTGATTTTATTCATATCGATTATAAAGGAAATATTATAATATATAGATATAACTTCAGTTTAACGAGAAATGAGATACTTTTATGTTAACTAGGTATAAAACGCATATGATACATGGCATATTTAAGAAATAACTAAACACGTCATACATAGTGTGATTTTTTTTTAATGTTCGATTCAAAACGTGTGAATAAACCGTGAATATACTACAAGGTAAATCCCAAGGGAGGCACACATCTTTAAAGTGCACCTGAAACACCCGTTTATTACAAATGTTGGAGAACATTTTTAAGATCGAACACTCAGTGCCAGGATAATGTGAAAAGGAACAAACGTCCTTTAACATAACAAAAGATGCCTGTCGCTTTTCACAAATTATTTCATGGAGATAATCACGGTTAAGTTACTACTCTTATTTCTACTTAATTTCCATGCATGACGCTGTTGTTTCTGAAGTTTAGTGGCTATGGCGTGGTGTTACTGAATTCGAATTTTGATAGGATCTCCACTGCCTACAATGACCACGAGAAAAAACCAAGAGCACGATATCACCTGAGGACGGGAACAGATCGTAGCTTCCGAAACGCCGTGACATTTTTCCTGTTTTACATCCTGTTAATGTACATCTGGCTGTATGCAGTTTTTAAACTTGTGCTGTCCTTTGTTTTGTGCTGTTGGATGCCTGACTAGATCATTATATATTTTAATCCTTCAATATATCTGGTGATTTTGTGCTTTTTGTTTTTTGTATGTGTGACTTTTTACTGTTTTCAACTTGTTAATGTATATCTGGCTGTATGCAGTTTTTAAACTTGTGCTGTCATTTTTGGTTTATGCTGTTCGTTGTTTGAAGGGATCATTATATTTCTTGATCCTTTTATATAACTGTTGATTTTCTTGCTTCTTTTTTTTTGTGTGTGTAAATTCTGTTGATGTTGTCTAGTCACATCTATGCAGTATTTGTTTCTTTTTCGGTTTTGTTCATTGTCAGACTGGATCATTATAATTTTTTAATCCTTTTATAATTACAATATGTTCAATTATTTTCACGTACTATTGTGCATGCTTCGCTCATTGTTGTCCTTATTTTCGTATTGTCATAGCTGCGCTGTCCCCCTTATTTCTGTCTAACTCTTTTTCCAACTGGATAGTTGTCTCTTGTTCCATATACTTATTTATTTTATCACATTTGATTGCATTTTTTCATCCATGCTGTATTTTGTGTTTTTTTTTTGTTTTTTTTTTTTCGTAGTCATTGTAGGCAATGGAGATCCTATCAAAATTTGAATACATTTTCATGACGCTGTAGCATACCTGAAATTTTAAAAAATGGATTACCAACCCGCTTGTTATAATTAACTTAAAACAATATTCAGATACTCAGTGCTCCAATGTTTGTATTACACCTGTGTTTCAAAATCAACTTTAAAGATATGTGCTTAAGCAGTAAAAAAAGTCTTCGCCTTCTTTTCCCATGATCAACCAAAGGTTGAAGTCTGTCGGGTTGAATTTAGATGCATCCTGTATGTGGACAGTATGGGCAAAAAAAAAATCTACAGTGCTTGGGACATCTGATTGTCTGAATCTGGTCCTGATTGCAAACCATATGTCGAGTGCTCTGCTCTATACCAGCAAGGGAACCATCCGAGGCAAATTGCAGGGGGGGGGGGGTGTAAAAGAGTGGAAAGATTGTCGTGCTGTAGACATGAGACATTA
This sequence comes from Dryococelus australis, assembly GCA_029891345.1. Lineage (NCBI taxonomy): Eukaryota > Metazoa > Arthropoda > Insecta > Phasmatodea > Phasmatidae > Dryococelus > Dryococelus australis. Next base: position 136,390,682 of record CM057000.1, read on the forward strand.
GAAAACGACACAGGGCATGGTAAAGTATTTCAAAACACATATCGCACCTGAAAGTGTTTCCGCCAATGTAAGTTACTTACATGCCGTATGTTAATATCATTGGGCTCAGAGCCTATTGCATTCTTGGCATTTAAGTGAAAAATTCATCCTGGTTCATGCACAACTATTACGTCCAGCTGTTCACGATACATCTGACTCTACAGAAAATAAAATCAAAACGACTGCCGATGTTATTCTTTTACCCAGTCGCGTTTAGAACGATTTTATTTGCGAGGCCTCTGTCAATTGGTTAATATTTATTAGAAAATGGGAAGAGACCTGGAAAAAATTCGCGCGTTAATTTCGGAACCAGCTAGATTTCAAAAACTAGTACCTTTATATTCCTTTCTGGGATTGGTCCAGGCATTATTTGATGCCTCTAGGGCAGGGGCTATTCAACTAGCGGCCGCCACATTTGTCAAACTAGCCGCCGGACAAAGCTTTTTTCCACTTATTTATTTATTTATTTTTTAATTTATACTTTCGAATACAATCCCTTTATTTAACTTCAGCTGTAACTATCACTGACATAAATCTTGACATGAATTGGAACTTTATTTTATTCAATTTATTACATCTTGCGCGCACATACTGACTATGTATAAGTGAGCCACGACTTTGGGATGTACGAGCGTGACCCATCAAGCGTTTGAATGATTTGTTAGTAGGCCAATCGAAAAATTGACCAAATATAGCCAGTTCACAGTTACTTCCAACTTGTCTGAAGCCCTGCCAAAGTTCTACTTTCAGGATATTCCTCCGCTTCATGCAAACAAAGATCAACCGAGTCTAGAAAATTATACCAGATGCACCGCATTTGTGTGCACTTGGTTTAATAATATTTTGTATTAAAAGCTTTTCCTTACAATGCATTGCCAACACACTTATTTTATCTCTATTTCATTCGTGTTAATTATAAATAAAATATTATGATTTCTAGACAGACTATTGGCAAGTAAAAGTTGAATCTAATAAGGAAACGAGGTACTTCAATGTTGACAGAAGTATAGAACGCTTGTGATACGTGATATATTTAGGAAAGAATCAAACACGTCACTCGTGGGGTGATTTTTCGATTGTTTGATTTAAAACATGAGAAGAAACTGAGAATGGATCATAGACCTGCGGTGTAGGGGAACTCCGAGCCCGAAACAAACATGTGACAAAACGCAGGCCCGACTACCGCTTTGATCCGTTCTACAATGACCCGAATATGGATACGGATCACGGAAGCAGAGCACGCGACACACACTCCGTGTTCAATCTACAATGACACGCAAGCGGACACGGACTCTCACACGGATCACACGTAAGAAAGCTGGGCAACTCCCAACTCTTCCGTGTTCGTGCATCCGTGTAGCCAATAGGAATCTAGGATTTGGTTTGTTTTTGTTGGCATTCGTTTTCGTGGTCATTGTAGTGTACACGGCTGCAAGCGCATGGATTTCCCGCGGCTATTATCATTGAAGTGTACACAGCTGCAAGCGCATGGATTTCCCGCGGCTATTATCATTGTAGTGTACACAGCTGCAAGCGCATGGATTTCTCGCCGATATTATCATTGTAGTGTACACAGCTGCAAGCGCATGGATTTCCCGCGGCTATTATCATTGTAGTGTACACAGCTGCAAGCGCATGGATTTCCCGCGGCTATTATCATTGTAGTGTACACAGCTGCAAGCGCATGGATTTCCCGCGGCTATTATCATTGTATTGTACACAGCTGCAAGCGCATGGATTTACGGCCGCTATTATCATTGTATTTTTAACTAACTGTCCCCGCTACTTCGTTCCGCGTGAACTTTAGGATTTGTTTACATACTTTTAAAAAATAAATATGAAATTGAACTAAGGCGTGAATAGTGTCAATCGAAATTTATACATAATAATTTCTATAATGAAAACAAAAAAAAAATTATAACGTTTAATATGTTATTCGAATAGATTTTACAAAAGTTTTTTTAATGTTTAGATAGAAATTAATGCAGTGCATGCGACTTCGTTCGCGTGGACAATAGGATTTGTTTACATATGTTTAAAATAGAAATTTCGCATCGCTTAGGTTTCGTGGTGTTATCAAAATACAGTCCACCATCGCTTCGCTCAAGTTTTATGTTTGAAATAGAAATATCTCTTCGTTTAGGTTTTATGGAGTTATTAGAATATAGCCCGCCATCGCTTCGCCCAGGTTTTATGGAGTTATTGAAATACATACCTATATAATTGTTTTGGAAGATTGTTACTTTATTATCGGAAATTGTTTTATCGTCACGTTAGTGTACGTAGTTTAATAGTATGTTATTTTTTTACATTTTTCTAAAAACTAGTGTATCTTTTTCTATGATGCGTATTATATCGATGATTATTAAAAAAAAAAAAAAAACTATTGTTGTTTCAACAATGTTTTTTGACAGTAATCCTTTTGCAAAGAAATAAGATATGAAACATAAGGAAAATTTATATGAAAAAATTAATTTACTACATAATTATTTGTTATATCGAGACGAAATACAGAGTATATTTTAAATAGAAATAAACTGAAAGTTTGATCAAAATCGATTCAGCCGTTTCAGAGCCTAAACATCCAGACAGACAGACAAAATAAAAATATAAAAAAAAAACAGTTTTTATGCTTCAACATTGTTTGAATATCATATTACGCTTATATATAGGCATCAATTTTTATATAACAGACAGATACTTCAATTTCATTTATTAGTATCGATAAACACGTGCACATGGTACGGCAGTAGTATTTACGCAGTTTCAAGCACTGTAAAAAATATACAAAATGAAGCACGTACATTATAAAACCTATATCGGTAATGTGCAATAGCTGAGTATTTTTTTATTGCATAAGTTGCAAGACTGTATGTTTATTCGTATTGTAGAGTAATTAAAAATCCGTCTCAAGTCGTCCGCTCGTTCCGTTTACGCATTCCGAGTCCGTTTTCTTACGCATGCGTGCAATGTAGGGCGGGCTTTAGCCTCCTGCTAAAGGCCAGCATCTACTGGGGTGTACATGTCCGCATGATTGCGCACAAGCCTGTTTCTAAGGTGCAGGTCAGATCACGGATTTCGCGAATTTTCCAGGAGCTCTACCATAGCGCGTATCTGCGTCCTTGAGCGACGTCGCAAGCAAAGAAGACGTGAGTGACGATTCCTGGAATCCATTGGACTGAGCACAAAGGTTGAGAGGTGTAATACCATAGCGCGTGCCAGATATCTGCGTCCTTGAGCGACGTCGCAAGCAAAGAAGACGTGAGTGACGATTCCTGGAATCCATTGGACTGAGCACAAAGGTTGAGAGGTGTAATACCATAGCGCGTGCAAGATATCTGCGTCCTTGAGCGACGTCGCAAGCAAAGAAGACGCGAGTGACGATTCCTGGAATCCATTGGACCGAGCACAAAGGTCGAGAGGTGTAACCTAGTATATTAGAGTCTGCAATCCGTGCGTAGTTTATTCGCACTTTTCAATCAAACCTTTGGGAAAAAAAAAATCCCCTCACGTATGACCCCTTTTGTGGTTTTATTATAAAAGTATATCATTTTGACGTGAAAACGTTTTTTAAATTTGCGACCATGGTGGGAGGCATTTCAGAAAATCCGATGATAACAAAATGGGGAGATGCAGTTTGGCATTGCAACTCCGAATCTATCGACTGCATTCAAAATTAAATTACACCACTCGATTGCCAAAGGATCGAAGAATATGTTACGTTGAGTGAGGACTGCGAATCATCGCGCACGACCAGGGGGGGGGGGGGGCGACAGCCGCAATTTTGAGTTCGTATTACTTTTGACTATGAGAAACTACGACGCTCGTTTGAGTTTCAATCGACAGCTCTCTCGTCAAGATCAATCGATTGCTTGTATAAAAACATTTGTGTGGCGTGGTTATGGTGAAATTGTATGAGTTTAATGTAAAAAAAAATTAGGAAAACTTAACACAATTTAGGCCTATACTCGTCAAAAAGCCAAGTCAAAATACAGAACTCGTATGCGGTTGGAAAGGGCATCTCAAAAGCAATCCAGTGATACCCATAAAACCCCATATGATTGAGTGAAGTGGTGCCGGGAACGTAAAAAAAAAAAATATCAATGCGTCCGAGCTCGTCAACGAAGATGTATTCATGCAAAAGAAAAGTCCGTGTCCCCACCACAGTCACACCATATATTTTTTTATTAAATTTAACTTTCACTTGTATTTCGTATATAAATTATGTTATTTCATTTGCAATTTATATGAATAAAAGCAAAGAAAAAATGGGCACGTTTATACTGCTTAGTATAGATTGTTCACGGTAAAATAAGGACTTTTTTTAAAGCCCTGCTGAAGATCTACTTGCATGCACATTGTGTAGTCTTCCGCCTTATGTAAAGTTAACATTGCCATCTGACCTTATCGCGTTATCCATGCGTCGTTCAAGTGAAATTGTGAAATTATTATAAAAGTAAATATTTTTTATCTGTTAATTTTACACTTTGATGCAGTAAAGAAAAACAGATAGCGAATGAAATAATTTAAATAATCACAAATGGTTACCTAACACTTTTTATTTGACGTTAAAATATGGAACTACTTTCCAACCATCGTTGTTACCAACTTTACTGCACGAATGGCACTCAGTGCGCCCGTTATAACATATGCAGGCAGGGGCAGTGACTTTTTCCTAAGGTTCGTCGTGAACAGCCTTTAGGGCCACATCACTGATGAAGCAAAAAGACTACAGCTTACTGGTTGTGATAATGAAACAAGTTCTATACCAGCTTAAGTACAGAACGCATAAATAAATGTCTACTTCGCAACACCAGAAATTATACATTAATGTGGGAACGAATGGGTTAATATTTTCCGATCAGCTAGTAGGAATAACTCGGCGATGTGTTATCAGCCACCTGCTGTTCCTATTACTACCTGAAAAATTCAAGTGAAGCCCCAGGGGAATACGTGAAAACATGAGCTCATTCTGCCTCCCCCCCCCCCCCCTTCACTCTTGCTAATCGACACGGCAACTCCAAGGTTGGTCGTGCAGGCAGGTCGGACGCAGCACGTGTAGAATCCAACTACTGTTACTTCCTAATTTTCTGAAGCCCTGCTGAAGTTCTACTTTCAGGATATCCCTCCGCCTAATGCAAGCAAAGTTTAGCTAAGTTTATAATATTACACCAAAGGGCCGTGCAACGCATTCGTGCGTGGTCAATTAAATAATATTTCACATAGAAACTATTTCTTAAAGGCATTACCAACAAAACTCTGTTCTTCCTTTTTTAAATAATTATTAAATATAAAATAAATATCGTAATTTACAGGTAAAATGTAATTAAATATTTATTTTAACCAAAAATATGAGTGAGTGGAGAGATTTGGGCGGCTCTTAACATTGAGGTCTTGAGAGCCGATGAAGGTGATTGAGGTGAGTGCGGAGCAGCGCCGGAATGGGGAGAGGCGGGGGAAACGGGGCATCCTAGAGAATGCCCCGCCGACCAACGGCATCGTCCAGCACAATTCCTGCATGCGAGGATACGGAGTGGCCCGGCCGGGGATTGAGCCCGGATCGCCTTGGCGGGAGGCGGGCAGGCCAACCGCTCACCCACTGTGCCCCCCCCCACCCTAAAATATACTTTTACGTTATAAGACGTATTAAACGATCATGATACATGGTATATTTAGGAAAGAAACACGGACGTCACGGGTGGGGTGATTTTTCAACGGTTTTGATTCGAGAAGTGTAGAGAAATAGCTAATATACTAAACAAGCGGATCAAATGCGAAGTGAAGACGTCCATAACTACCTGTTGTCAGGAATAAAAAACGTTCACGCTCGACAGCAGAACCGAGGAGAGGGAGTGACGTACGAGAAATACGTTACAATTCTGCTTGGCTTGTCGGTGGTAGGGATACGTGCATGTTGCGAAAACAGACTATAGGCTGTTCACGGTCAAGTGAGCACTTATTAGTACCCTAGTTACATTTCTTCTTTCAGCCACTTTTCATCCTTTAACCACTTTCGACGTGAATGCGTCTTTAAATCTGCAACCATAGCGGGAGCCAATCCAGAAAATCCAATGGTAACAAAATCGGGGGATGCAGTTTGGCATTTCAGCTACGAATCTATTGTCTACATTAAAAATTAAATTACACCACTCGATTGCCGAAGGATCGAAGAATATGTTACGTTGAATGAGAACTGCGAAGCAACGGGTGAGGGGTTGGGGAGGGGGAGGCGCAATTTTGAGTTCATTTCGCCGCGTCTCGCAACTTCCGCGTAGTATAACTTTTGACTAGGAGAAGCTACGACGCTCGTTTAAGTTTCAATTGACAGTTCTCGTCAAGATCAATCGATTACGTGTACAAAAACATTTATGTGGCGTGGTCATGGTGAAATTATATGAGTTTAATGTAAAAATTAAGAAAACTTAACACAATTTCGGCCTATAACCGTCAAAAAGCCAAATCGAAATACAGAAATCGTATACGGTTGGAAAGAGCATCTCAAAAGTAATCCAGTGATGCCCATAAAACCCCATATGATCGAGTGAAGTGGTGCCGGGAACGAGAAAATAAACATCAAGGCGTGTCAACGTAGATGTATTCACGCAAAACAAACGGCCGTGTCCCCAACACAGCCAAACCCAACTTTTTTTTTAAATATATATCGCCATTTAAGTAATAAACGCAGTATGTAGTTTCCACTGCATTCAAAGTTAACGTCTAAGGCTAAAATAAAATATATTTTCTATCATTTCAGATGAGAGGCCTTTCAAAAGCGCTCACTTTACCGTGAAAAGCCTATACCATGTCCAACACTCTATCCCTCCCACCACATGCTGTCGGCCGGACAACTCAATACGTGTCACAACTGCAGGCGGCTACAGCTCCCAATCCCTTGTGCAGAAATTCTTCGTTTCCGCGTCGTAATCTCGGATTTGCAGTAACTCCGACAATGTACGATTACAGAAAATTCACATTTTACGAGTCGTTTAATATTATTGTGCGCGATTTTAATTGTGTGTTATCTGCTTGTTGTGAAAAGTCGAGATAACGTGTTTATATTTCATTAGTAAGTTCTGTACTTTTTTTTTTACAACAAGCAGATAATGCGTAATTAAAATTATGCCCAAAAGTATTAAACAACTCGTAAAATGTGAATTTTCTATAATCGTACATTGTCAGTGATTACTATGAATCCGAAATTATGACGCGAAAACCAAGACTGTGTGCAAATGAAGTAAAGTCGACACTTAAGTAAAGGTTGTAGAACAGTATAACACAGTGAGGAAGCAAGGTCATTGAGTATGGCCACTTAAAACAAAAATATATTTTTGCTTTTCTTATAGATTTAATTTTCGGTAAGTTAAAAATCAAAATTACATGCTCCGTAGAAGGAAGAGAAAAGATTATAAGCCACAAGCGAATATGAACACCGCCTTATGTCTCACGAAGTGCTCGTCGGAATTTTCAAAATAAACGCGTCATTGAACTTCGCCGCTATTGAAAGAAATGGGTGCATCACCGTTAAAATAAATAAAATAAAAAAAAAGTTGACATCGCCACTTACAAATTCGAAATCGAAATCTCGATACGTTCAGTGGTTCCGGAGATATTTCGTGTAAAGATCTTAACCGAATATTCCTGTGTGTAAAGATCAGAAATAAACTCTTAAGAATTTACTAGGAGAACGTGTACAGTATATCAACGCATTTCGGCGGACAAGAAAAGGTTGGATGTCCATTTACTCTCGTTAAGGCGCCCTATATACAATGTCCCCTTTAGTTGCTATTCCAATGACGAGGCTGAAGGACTGGGAAGCAGCTGGAAGAGTGTTGAGGCATGTCAGAAGGTGAAGGGCAGTTATTTCACACTTTTGAATCAAACCTTTGAAAAATCACCTATGACTAGGGCCCCGAGTATTTCGTGGATTGAGCTGTCAGCAAGCTAGGCTGGACAGCCCTCTACACACTCGAGACATTATCGTTTGCTTATTGGTTGCCGTGATCAAGTGAGGCCCCTGTACAGGACTGTCAAACACTCACTCACACTACTGCCCTCTGCTTATTACTGGCTCACAGTTAAACGGGGCGTGTCTAAAGTAGTGTCGTCCAATCACAACAGCAGGAGAAAATAACAAGTGTTTGGAGTCTACCTCACCTCCGAATGGATTCGCGAAATACTCGTGGCTCTACCTATGACGTGATTGTCTTATTTCCTAAATACGTCACGTATTACACGCGTTTTATACCTGCTGTTAACATCAAAGAACTTTATTTTCGGTTAAATTGATCTTGCACTTATATATTATAAACACATTAAAATATTTAATTTATAGTTAATATTAATAAAAATAGAGAGAAAATATGTGTCAGCAATGTCTAGCAAGAAATAGTTCTTATGCAAAATATTACTAAACTTATTGCGCACAAATGCGATGCGTTGTCCCTTGCGTGTAGTTCCCTAGACTTGGCGAAGCTTTTGTTTGTATGAGGCTAAGGAATATCCTGTAATTAAAAACTTAGCAGGGCTTCAGAAAAGTTGTAAGTAACTGCAAATGGAGTGTAGGTGCGCTATAAGAAATTATTCGCAAATTTGCCATACGTAGAGTGAGAAAGCGCGAATGGTAAGTTATACCCCAAACATTCATACAGGCGTTCCATACACATGCTCAGGAAGCAGTCAAATGGGCAAGGAACTTGCCAGCCTTGTATAGTAGCGACGCTAAACATTCCGTATTCGTACAGGCTGTTCTCGGTAAAGTGAGCACTTTTGAGGACCCTAGTTACGTTTTACTTCAGCCATTTTAAATCCTTTAGCCACCTTTTTAAAATAAATATTGTCGTGTAAGTAATAAACACAGTGCACTCGGAAGTGAACGTCAAAGGCTAAAATAAAATACATTTATTGGTTATTAATCCAAATAGGGGGGCTTTCAAATGTGCTCATTTTACCCTGAATAGCTTATAGCCAGCTGTGTTGTATTATTTCAGTACGCTGTGTGGGTACGGACACCCGAATTTCGCGGAAATATTCTCGCGCGTGCTAGATTATGATACCCTACGAACATATCAACAGTTCCCTTTTACTTACTGGCGGCGTGTGTCTGTGAGAAGACATGTTCTTTGTTGACCGGCCAATCAGAATTAAGTTACTCTGATACTGTACGCCCTGATTCGTGGGCAGACACCTAAGACGTATAACACCTAGAGCACACAATTACAAAAGTGGTTCTCAGCTAAAGTGTTATGAAATAAAACAGGTCTTGAAATGTGTTCTCGAAATGTAGGTAACAACAGTACGAGTTAAAAACTTCCGATTCGGTTTAGGAAGTTTATTGGGATTTTTTAAGAGTGTGTGAGGGGCAGCACCCACCTTGGTAGTTGTCGTCGGCGTCGGTGAAGGGCCCGGGTACGACTCCGGGGGTCTGCACGAAGGTGTCGTTGAGCTGCTGTCCGCTGACGAGGCGGAACCCCAGCGGCGCGGTGTCATTCCAACTCCAGTCGCAGGCGCCCTCGAAGTCGCATCGCAGACCCGGCGGCGGTTTGTAGCGGAACGGGTGGTGCACGGAGACCGCCCCCAGGACGCCGGCCGCCGCCAGCACCAGCAGCAGCGGCGTCGCCATGCGGGGGCGGCAGGGGGCGCGGCCCCCACGTTTCATCAGCAGCGCGGTGGGCCGCCCTGGCGTCGCATCCTACCCCACCAGCGAGGGACCTCGGAGGAAGCTTCTACCCTCGAAGAAGGTCCCTCGGCGACGGTGTTATCAACTCGCGGGCTGAGGAACACGCTCACGCACTCTCTCGCGAATACAGGGCGTCCCAGGACAGCCTCCCTCGTCCTCTCAGGCGGAAAATCGATGGTAGTGGGTGTGTGCGCGCGCGCGTGTGTGTGTGTGTACGCGAGGGAGGGGCGCTCGACGCCGCCGTATTTTGACTGTGGGTCCGGCTGCGCCTGGAGAGCATCTCTTCTCCCGGGCCCGGGCAACGCAGACGAGCTGCCAAGGCGCGCCGCAGAGCGCTCTGCCGGGAGTCTGCGGAACTATGTGCGCCAAGCGCTCGCGTCACGGAGGCTCACTCGCACCCTGCTCCCAGGAAACCACACATCACTTAGAATCCTCGACAAGAACACAAATGTTCGAACTATTATAACTTTGAACATTCTAACTCAGAAAATCACAACTTAGAACTGCCGTAACTAAGAAATTCGTAACTTAGAAAACCACAATGACTTAGAAACACACAATTTACAACAGTCATAACTTATAATTCTCGGGAAAACAAAATTACGAAAGGTACCATAACTTTGAACTATCGTACCTCAGAAAACCACAACTTACAACTGTTGTAACAAAGAAAGCCATAACTTAGAACTATCATGACTTAGAAACACGCATTTAGAATAGTCATAACTTATAATTCTCGTAAAAACTCGAAAGTTAGAAGTATGTGTTAGAACGATTTAACTGATAAAATCACAACTTAGAACTGTTGTAACTAACAACGTCATTACCTTCTCTTCGGATTCGTTATTTGGTAAGGGTGTTCAAGACTTTCAGAATTATTTTGTACAATACTTACTTTTTTTTAGCCTGGAATACTATTGATATTATAAAATTTTTCGTTATTAAAACTAATGAAAGAGACTAGAGAAATTTTAATTTTATTTATTTATTCCCGATACATCCAGAACTGAAGCAAATGAATATAGTAAAACAATAATTGTACATTTCATGAAAACTCCATTGTTCATCAGTAGGGACCTGCAAAATTCGCGTTATTATTTGGCATCAGGCTGAATTTCACAGTGCTGTATATTTCTAAGCCAACGTGGTTTCTCCATTGGCTGCTGTGTAGTTCTGAAGTCACTCCTTTTCTGACTGGACTGCGAGTGATTGGACTACACAATTGTGAAGTATTAATTTATTGGCTCAAGAGTTACCCGGGGCGTGTCAAATAAAGCATGGCAAAATAACAAACTTATTGCAAATGTAGATGTGTTTGAAGTTTAACTTGTCCCCAAATAATAACGCGAATTTTGCAGGTCTCTATTCATCAGTATTTAAATTTTAACTTTTAAGATAATATTTAAAGATAAAATAACTAAATATTAAACCATTATCGCAGGCAAACCAAGTCTCGGATTCCAAAGAAGCTGACAACGTGGCAGGTCTGTGACTTCACGAAATCTCTAGCTGAAACCAAACTTTGTATCAAAATATACATATTTTTTAACTTACACGAATTAATATCTTGAGTTAAAAGTCTCGTACTTAGGCTTAAAAAAAAAATTTTAATGTAATTTTTCAAATTGTTTAGTATTTCTATTGATAAATCAATGATATCGTATCACGAAGCTATAAAATATCCTCAAGACGTAGAAAGGAAAAAATTGCGTCTTGAACGACCTTAAGGTCGATACATATTAAAATTAACATGGAGATCACAACGTCCACTAATGGATCTCGCAGTACTGTATTCACGTTTGCTTAAGAGATAAGTACATACATTTAATGTTGTAATGCGAGTTAACCCAACTTCAACATAACGTCATACAGGTAGGCCAATTCGACTTAAAAAAAAAAAAAAAAAAAACTATATATTTTATTTTGTTCTGCGTTTATTATTATTATTACTACCAACTTCTGCGTGGATTGCATATTGTGTTAATGTCATACGGCTGCAACAAAATACTAATTTTTGCTTAGGCCCGTTCTACAATACACGGATACGTAAGAAATGGACTCGGATGCGCAAGTGGAACAAGCTGACGACATGGAATGAATTCTAACCATTCTCCAATACGAAGAAACGTTAAAATCTTGCAACTTACGAAATCAAAAATACTCATCTGTTGCAAATTACTGATTTAGATTTAGATTTTATAATATACACATCTCATTTTGTGTGTGTGTATATATATATATATATATATATATATATATATATATATATATATATATATATATATATATATATATAACAATGTTTAAAGATGCATAAATACTACCGCCGAACCATGTGAACGTATTTATTAAAAGAATATGACAATCGCGACTGCAAATCGAAGCACCTGTTACCGTGTAGTTATACCACACTGGCCTCGGAAGCGAATATCAACAAACCAAATACTCTATTCGTATTGGCTTCACGGATTCGCGGACATGGGAGAGTTGGGAGATGCCCAACTTTCTGACGTCTATCGGTGTGTTATACGTAGAGATAGGAACAATTCGCGAGTTCATTTCAGGACAAGATAGACGTCAAACTAGTGTACACTGAAGCTGACTTGTTACGTGTCAGTGTAGATTGAAAAGGAGTGTATTACGTGCTCCACTCCCGTGTTACGTGTCAGTGTAGATTGAAAAGGAGTGTATTACGTGCTCCACTCCCGTGTTACGTGTCAGTGTAGATTGAAAAGGAGTGTATTACGTGCTCCACTCCCGTGTTACGTGTCAGTGTAGATTGAAAAGGAGTGTATTACGTGCTCCACTCCCGTGTTACGTGTCAGTGTAGATTGAAAAGGAGTGTATTACGTGCTCCACTCCCGTGTTACGTGTCAGTGTAGATTGAAAAGGAGTGTATTACGTGCTCCACTCCCGTGTTACGTATCTGCGTGCGTCTCATTGTAGAACGCGCCTTATGTGTGTGTTTGAATGACAAACCAATTAACAGTCTCAGAAAACTCAAATTTAAAGAGCACCTATAAGCGCAAATATGCGTTAATTTAAGCGAGCGATAAGATTATCGTTATCCGCATATAGGTGCTAATACTTGAAAAATAGTTATAATAATTTCGTATGTACATTAATCACTCTTCTATGCGTGCAAGGGTATATACACTAGCGTTTTCCAGCTACACCATATTTGGTATAGAATGTCCACGGTAAAGTGAGCACTTTTGAAAGCCATCTCATTTGGAATAATAGTCAATGAATATATTTTATTCTAGCCTTAGACGTTAATTTTAGAGTATGGTGTAATATACACACTATAGTTATTACTTACATGGCAATAGTTATTTAAAAAGATATTTAAATGTCAAAAAATGGCTGAAAGGTATAAGTAACTAGGGCTTCAAAAGTGCTCACTTTATCGTGAACAGCCTATATAGTCCATGCACGGTTACTTCCAACTGAGGCCCTGCTAAATTTATGGGGCCACGGTGGCTGAGCGGTTAGCCTGCTCGCCTCCCGCCAAGGCGATCCGGGCTCGATCATCGGCTGGGTCACTCCAGATTTTCGCATGTGGAAATCGTGCCGGATGATGCCTTTGGTCGGCGGGTTTTCTCGGGGATATCTCCCGTTTCCCCCGCCCTTTCCTTCCGGCGCTGCTCCATACTCACCTCAATCACGGGCTCTCAAGACCTCGTTGTTAAGAGCCGCCAAAATATTCCCTCTCCCCCCCCCCCCCCAAGCGCTAAATTTTAAATTTCTATTTCCACTATATTCTCCTCCTGATGCAAACAAAGCTTAACCGAATATTGAAAGTTACGCCCAAGGGACAACGCACCGCATTCGTATGCACTCAGTGTTGCAATATTTTGCATTAGAACTGTTTATTACGAGGTATTACCAACATACCTTCTTTCTCCCTGTTTTTATTTACATTACTTATAAATGTAAACTATTATAATTCTTTGGTAAAATGTAAGATAAACTTTCTTTTAAAAAATTAAGGTATTTTTTATGATAACATAAATATAAAATGCTTGCGTTACACGACATATTTTGGAAACAACAAAGAACATCATACATGAGATGATTTTTCAAAGGTTTAATTTAAACATTATGAAGAAACTGTGAATAAACTATAGCAATGTATCGCAACCTATCAAAGACGAGTCATTCTTAACTCCGATTTTAAAACAGTTACTGATTTTATTTTTTAAAATTTCACTGAGTTAACTCAAAGCTAACATAACGAACCCCGTGTTAAATTTGAATCGGCCATTACGGAGCTGCAATTCAAACGACATCGGTCAGGGCTACCAACGATCAGTTTAGGAACTGCATTAATGAATATTTCGATGTAACTTTGTTACATAGGCAATGGAAAATTAATAAACTGTAAGTGATTTCAGTCAAGAAATTATAATACAAAATAGTTATACCTACTCGCTCCCGTTAGTAAGTAAGTAAAATGTGCATTAAAAAAATATTGTTGCGAAGTTATACATTTTCTGCAAAATTTGAGTTCATTGTGATTAGCTCCAGTAAAAATAAGATGAATAACGAACGGAATCACCCATCGGTTATTCATCGTAGAGTTTACTTTATTTGTTGTGGGTTTCAATTCGCGTGAATGGTACGAAACACGTGTTAAATAAGTCATAATAAACAATTTTGAAACGCTTTTGAAGGCTTTTTTTTTTTTTTGAGGGAATCTAGCGTGCTTATCCTCATCAGTAAATTTGTTCCTTAAATCACCAAATATTTAGATTCCTAACCTGGTCACGTGTTTGATTGAAAAAACTAAATGTCTGATTAGGAAATGGTTTCGGTAACTTACAAAATGGCGAATTCATCTTTCGTTTCCTCATGCCCGTAATGCAGTCTAATTGTAAAAGTGTGGCTTTATTACTGAGATTATTATTATTTCGTAGTTAAATGGGCAAAAGTCTGATCACTGGCGTATCCGCCGAGACGTCGAGATGTTGATTGTGGAATCGCATAATTCAAATACGAAATTGCGCTTGACACCTTGAGTTACTCTACCGTCTGTTTAAATTGTTTTTTTCTTGCGTGACCTAAAATGTCAAATTGTCCCTCGGAGTGAACCGACACCAATCACCGAGCTGTTTTCACACCACGCAAAATGTATCTAGTACGAGATCTCACGTGAGAAATCTCATACGAGAATATTAGGAAAATTCCACGTGAGACAAGTCCACGGATCAAACTTGCAACAAAATACCTCCTTCCATGAGAAAAATTGATGGCCTCAGAATATCTTAACCAACCACAATTTCAATAATCAAACTCCATGAGCACACGCTGGTTTAAAGTAGTGGCTATTAAACTGAACAGGATCTTTCTTGTATGCGTCCAACATTCTCACTATAGGCCGTTCACGATAAAGTGAGCACTTTTGAAGCCCTAGTTACTTTTTTCTTTCAACCAATTTGTATACTTCCGCTACTTGTTAACGTCAACCCTGCCATGTGAGTAATAAACACAGCGTATACATTCACCATACACAAAACCAAAAAATCCGAGGCCACAGTAAAATGCATTTATTGGTTATTATGTCTGATGAAACAGCTTCAAAAAGTGCTCACTTTACCGTGAATGGCCTATGTAATTTCTTAACCCCGCTCCTTTTCCAAACAAAATATTTAAGAGTTCTTCAGAATAGATATTACTCGTATGATTCTCCTTCACACGACTATATTCTCTACTCTTCTTACCTCTCTAAAGGCTAGCAGAGAACGACCAATAGAATCACTCGTTTCGTACAAAACTCTCCTAAAAATAGGACGTGCTCTATCTCGTGCTTTCGTACGAGTTCTACGTTGCACGACACATTCTCGCACGAGATTTAGTATGGGAGTGTTACCTTCCTCGGGTTTTGCACGACACATTCTCGCACGAGATTTAGTATGAGAGTGTTACCTTCCTCGGGTTTTGCACGACACATTCTCGCACGAGATTTAGTATGAGAGTGTTACCTTCCTCGGGTTTTGCACGACACATTCTCGCACGAGATTTAGTATGGGAGTGTTACCTTCCTCGGGTTTTGCACGACACATTCTCGCACGAGATTTAGTATGGGAGTGTTACCTTCCTCGGGTTTTGCACGACACATTCTCGCACGAGATTTAGTATGGGAGTGTTACCTTCCTCGGGTTTTGCACGACACATTCTCGCACGAGATTTAGTATGGGAGTGTTACCTTCCTCGGGTTTTGCGTGTATCTTGTGTCGTGTGAAAACTGCTATATCTTGGATTATTCGGTGGATTCATGGACATCGGCACTGCCTATCCCCTAGCGAACAGCTGGAGGAGGCAAATTTTGCCTTCACACTTTGTAGACTATGCTCGAGTGTAATCGAGAAAAGCTAATTTGAACATCTCTTTGTTATTCAGAACCAAACTCGCTCGGATATGCAGTCTTTGTTCGGCTAGTGTTTAACATGACCTCACAAGAACACCACAGCGCAGTAACAATTATATTGCTAATGATAGGATTGTTTTTTTTATAGTCACTCAAAGGGACATGATTTATTGTAAATCCTTTTGTACGATAAAGGACATTTGATTGGGTCAATATCAGATCGGCTCTCCATTGGTTGATGACCGGCCAATAATGAACGCTGTAAATAACAGGGTAGTGTCCGGTGTGGTATGGACCAATAGGACGATGGTGAGTTCTAACACAGACACCAAAAGAACTGGTGTTATTGCAGTAGAGGATATATATGTGACTCACTTATAATTTGTCTTCGGGGCCAGTAAATGTGTGCAGACCTTAATATGTTATGAGTAAAATATAGAACGGATGGTGAAGCCATTTTGTTAGTAATTCCTACATGGCCTGTAACTGACCTTAGGCATACTTCCCACCGACCTGACCGAGTGAGGTTACGCCATGGCAAACATTTCGGGCTCGCGTTCGGGAGGACCTGGGTTCGAATCCCGGTCCAGTCATCCTGACTTCAGTTCTCCTTGGTTTCCCGAAATCACTCCAGGCGAATGCTTAGATGAATCCTCACTGCAATCCTTTGCCGATTCCTGCACCGTCCATGCTCCTCTGGGCAACTTGCTCCATCTTTTTCGACCTCGCTGTCGACGAGACGTTAAGCCCTACCATCCAACCAACCAACCTACATGATTTGATAATCTGCGAAATTTTCCTATCACACTCTCCACAGTGTATTCTTGTGACAAGCGATGAAGCACATTAGTTTGAAACAACTTGTCACTAGATGGGAGCGTCCGAAGGAAACCCATCCACCTCATGACAGTGACCAATGCATCTACCTCTGTCCATACATCCATATCAACGTAATGGACGAATAAATTCTTTAAAACTTTGCGCAGATATAAAAACATTGGAAAACTCAAGTAAAATAACCCATCCCATAGGAACAAATGAGAAGATAAATAATCCCGAGTTGTGAGAAGTGAACAATGGACAGTAATTACGTTTTTAGCCATATAACTGTGGGCTTATATATTTTTTCTTGCAAAATGTCCTAAAATCACTAGTACAAAAGTATAAAATATTATTTAAAAATGCTTAAACTTATTGAAATGATTAAGATAGAAACTACACAATTTAATAATATTGGGGCTTAAATAAAATTACGATTAAATACCCAAATATAATAAATGACCATTAAAATACTAATCTCATAAAGTGTTCCTTCTATGAAGCCCACTCCATGTTCTCTCTCGGGCAGTCTTCAGGCCAGGGCGTATGGTCTAGCCAGCCAGCCCCCCCCCCCCCCCCCAGGCAGGTGTTGAGGAAACTCAGTTAAGGTAGCGCTGATTCTATTGCCGGCGAAATCACAACCCGATGACGTAGTAGAAGCTTCTCACCGTCTCCAGCCAACGCCGACCAGGTGCTGTGGACGGGTTGTTGAGGAGGTGGAGGGGAAGGAGCCCCTTGTGCGAACAGTTGATCGCGCTGTGGAAGCCAGGCCTCGACCTGCCGTCCCGCACCAAAGGGCGTCGAACGGTGGCATAGACAGATATAGGCTGTTCACTGTAAAATGGGCACTTTTGAAAACCCTGCTTAAGATCTACTTGTAGGCACGTTGTGAATACTTTCACATTATGTAAATTTAACATTGTCATGGGCCTCATCCCTTTATTCTTGCCTCGGTCAAGTGAAACAGTGAAATTATTAGAAAAGTAAACATTTTACAAGTCTGCAAATTTTCGCACACTGAGGCGTTAAAAAAAAAACCCGAAAGATACAATTAAAATGATCACAGGGTGTTACCTAACACTTTTTATTCGACGTTAAAGTATGGAACTTCTTTCTATCCCTCCTTACCAACTTTACCGGGCGCGAGTCACTCAGCGCGCCCGTTAAAATATATGTAGGTAGGGGCAGTGACATTTTTCTAAGGTTGATTTCAAATTTCCTCACTTTATCGTGAACAGCCTTTACGTTGAATAACCCAGCCGATACCCCTCGTAGGACACGTGACATACAGCAGCGTAGTAGCTGAGATTGTGCAGAGTTCCAGGCACACCATCACAAACAGTTTAAAGTCTATCGTGATGATGTCTCGCCTTGCCTTGGTACTTGAAGGGCTGCACCTGCTTGCCGGTTCGCTTTCCTCCCGTTGCCCCCGCACCAACCTGACTATCCCTAACGCATGGTCTGTCGAGTGCTGGGTACCCCTCACTCTGCCTGTCAGTACTATCCCTAACGCATGGTCTGTCGAGTGCTGGGTACCCCTCACTCTGCCTGTCAGTATTATCCCTAGCATAGTCTGTCGAGTGCTGGGTACCCCTCACTCTGCCTGTCAGTACTATCCCTAACGCATGGTCTGTCGAGTGCTGGGTACCCCTCACTCTGCCTGTCAGTACTATCCCTAACGCATGGTCTGTCGAGTGCTGGGTACCCCTCACTCTGCCTGTCAGTACTATCCCTAACGCATGGTCTGTCGAGTGCTGGGTACCCCTCACTCTGCCTGTCAGTACTATCCCTAACGCATGGTCTGTCGAGTGCTGGGTACCCCTCACTCTGCCTGTCAGTACTATCCCTAACGCATGGTCTGTCGAGTGCTGGGTACCCCTCACTCTGCCTGTCAGTACTATCCCTAACGCATGGTCTGTCGAGTGCTGGGTACCCCTCACTCTGCCTGTCAGTACTATCCCTAACGCATGGTCTGTCGAGTGCTGGGTACCCCTCACTCTGCCTGTCAGTACTATCCCTAACGCATGGTCTGTCGAGTGCTGGGTACCCCTCACTCTGCCTGTCAGTATTTCAGGAACCACGGAAGCGTGTGTGTGAATATTCGTCTTGCAATGAACGAAGCAAAACTTTTTTAATGTTCTGCAAAGAAATACCTCAAACCTGATCCAGCTATCAAAAGTATGAAGGTTGATATTAAGATAAACATGTACGTTTCTAGTGTTTTACTAAATGAACTCTACAAAGCAAACGCACTGCCCAAATCGATAACTGGTTAAACAGTATTTTACAACAATTATTTTTTTTATAAATATTTTACTACTTTTGATAATATTGAGATGGGTCGTCTAATTTTTCGGAAAATTCCACCCGCCCTACCTGACCTGCCTGATCTGACAACGAGCCATGTTCCCGTCGAGCGCAACGAAACATCGCGGTTTCTTCACTGCAATACTTTTGCGCTAAATATAGTGAAAATATTATGTGTTTGCTGATTTTGAAGATTCCCTGCCTTTGTCTGCGTACCATCCCTGCCTCGTGCAAGGCAGCCGGTGCGCAGCGATCAGCTGACGGAATGTGCGGTAGGTCATGGACGGCTCGGCTAGCAGACGACCGACAGCGACGCGAGCTCCTCAAGCTCTGAGCAAGGTGGCTTTGGGTTCCTTCGGGCGCCGCATCGTGGCGCTGGTGTCGTCGCATCGCATGGTGGCGCGGTCGTTGAATGTATACAGCACCACGGAAGTGGAATCAATACCATATATGGACATTAGAAATTAACATTAGTGTTTTCTGATTGGTGAAGTTTGAAAATACTTCGTTTTTACCCCAGACTGTGGAGGGGAATAGAGATTAATTTTCTTATAAATACCCAGGTGCTGCTAGCTCGGAGAGAAGTAGCTCCTGGGCCTTGATATGAGTTAAGTATGATTTTATTATTGTTATGACCCTTCAGGTCACGATGGATAAAAGGGAATTTTGCAAGTCCCTTATTAGTAGAAACTTAGACTTCGTAAATTTCAGAAAACTGGATAGAGTTTGTTTGATAAGGCTGCTTAAATTTTAAACTGCTGTGAAATTCAACAGCATAGGTAGGTAACTCGTAATTTTCAGAAATGGCAAATATTAAATGGCTTTTACGTTTTGTGGATTTTCACGCAAGCCACAAGTTATGAAAGAATTTTATGTGAGGCTAAGGCCTATTTAAAATAAACTTTGGTGCGTCTGGATAAATGTTAGAGTCCAGAATTTTTATATTGTTAAAGTTTCATGACGTAATGATACTTAAACTTTGTGAAAGCAAAAGTAATGAATCTGGACGTGTCATGATATTTAGTTTTCTATGTTTTGAGATACTTAAACGTTTTCCATAAGAAACGTAAGAATTTTCCAGGATTGTAAGGAAAGAAAATTTTTATGACTTATTGTATTAAATTTTCTACGTTTGCAAAAGTAATGTAGTTTTAATTATTTTGAATCATACATATATTTTGCAAGAATATCTATCCAGAGTGTATAACGAGTTTTTATGGCTGATAATATTTTCAATATACTTTTATGCGAACAGCCATAACTACATAATCAGTATTACTCAGTAATAAATTATATTGAAAGGCTTTGTATTGCTCGAGCAGCGGCTTGTTTAATAAACCCGTGGCGCGTATTTAATGTGCGCGGGGTATCGAAGAAGTACCTGTCGTCAGCCCGTCTCCTGCCGCTGGCGAACCTCTATACAGCTGCCCCCTGAAGACGGACTGCAATAGGGCGTTCCATTTCCACCGACTCGAGACTTGAGCACAACAGCCTTCAGTTGCATTCAAGTGACCATGTTCCTGCCAGAGACTGATTAGACTGATTATATTTCATATCTGTGGCTTTAATTAATGGTTAATTAAATATATTAATTAACTTCCGAGTAAAGCAATAATTTGTGCATGTTAGGTTAGTTGTATATTGGCTAAAGTACATAAAGACGTTGAGAGCAACTAGGTCTTTATTCCGGATCTACCTTTCTTTGTCTACTCATAACCCCTAGTTAGTGTGTGGCCTCTTCACTTAGAAGGGGGCACAACAATGGGCAGCTATTTTGAGGTATTTATTTTGCACTTACTGTAGTTGTCCCATGTATTTCTTAGCACAGTATGCCCATGCTGGTGCTGTGTAGAATAGTATGGGCGGATAAGGGATTTGTATATTACAATCCCATTGTGCAGTGTGAGGCCACCTCTAGTGTTAAACACTGGGTAGAGGGCCGCGAGGCGGGATAGGGCTTTCTGGCACTTGGCAGTGGCATGGGAACGCCATGTCAGCGCCCTGTCAGTGGTCACACCAAAGTATTTTACCTCGGTTTTGTAAGGAATATTTTCCTGGAACAGTATAATGGGTGGGAAAGCCTGAGGTAGGCACTTGCGTGTAAAAATGACGGCTTCGCGTTTGCCAACATGTATCTTAATTCGCCATTTGAGAAAATATGGCTCGAGTGTATTTGAGTTGTCTTGGGCATAACGCGTGGTAATGTTCAAGTCACTGGAGCGATTGTAAGGAACTGTGTCATCTGCATAGACACCAAGTTAGGCAGTCCATGCAGTAGGGCGTGGGATATCATGTGTGTATAAATTGAAAAACACTGGCCCCATTATGCTTCCCTGGGGAACACCAACTCTAATTACTTTATGCTCGGATGTGGTTCCTTCAACGGTGACGACAAATTTGCATCTGTCAAGATTCGAGTGCAGTAACTTGACATAGCAGTCGGGGAAATTAGTAGACTAAAGTTTGTTTACCAGGTCTGCATGAAAAGCACTGTCAAAAGCCTTTTCGGCATCTAGGAATACTGCAGCTGTGTAATGTCTCCAGCTGAGAGTTTGAGTAATAGACTCAGTTAATCTCACAAGCTGGTGTGTTGTGGAGTTCTTTTGTTTAAAATCAAACTTTTCATTTGGAATTAAGTGTTCAGCCGCAATGTGTTTTTCAAGTCAGCTGAGTATACCTTTCTCAAATATTTTTGAGAATACACTCAGCAGGCTGATGGGGTGGTAGTTTTGAGGCTGTGTTTTATCTTTCCCGGGCTTTGCGAAGACGATAACATTTGCCAGTTTCCACGGAATATGGAAGTACGCGAGTTTGAAGCTTCTGTTGAAAAATTCAGCCAGGGCCTCTAGTGTACTGTCTGGTATCTGGTTAGGGCTTGTATTTCATCAAAGCCATGGGCACTGCGGGGCTTCATGTGTCGAATAATACGTTTTATTTCATCCACATGTATATATATTCCGGTTCCGCTGCTGTAGGTTGTTGCAGGCGGAAGGATAGTTAGCGATAAATATGTGTTGTGTGCTGGAGATCATTTGTAACAGCATTGGGATGGAAGAACTGTTCTAAATATGAAGCAAGGGCTTCAGCTTTCTGCTGCGGGACCTGGACGACACCATTTTGTGTTTGTAAAGGAGGAACAATATCTCGTTTATTAATGAGAGCCTTGGTAGTTTTCCAATGACTATTGTCTGCAATTTAAAGTTGGGATACTTTTTTGTCCTATTGTCCTGCTCGCCCAATGTGTATTTCAGTGTCTATTTGCTTTCCTATTTTATTAGCGAGAGTTTTGGTATGCGGATAAAGGATGCGCGAGTAACGCCTGCGAAGTCGTTTTTTTTTTTTTTTTTTTTTTTTTTTTTTTTTTTTTTTTTTTTTTTTTCTGGAAGTGTGCTTTTATTCAGCTTAATTTGTTTTGTGGGGCAAAGTTGGCAATACCGTGCTGTATAAACTTGGTAATTGTGTTTACAGCAGTGTAAATTTTTTCAGATGTGTCTAGAGGGAAGGGCAGCTCTTCCTCCAAATACTTCTGGAAGCCATGCCAATTCGTGTGTTTAAAGTCTCTAAAAGTACCATTCTGGGTCGTGTCAGTATCTAGTGGCACGAACTCAGCATGAACAGGGTAATGGTCAGATGATAGTTCATGTAGAACAGTTAACTAAAAGGGCGTGCACAAGCCTTTCGTTAACACAGTATCCAGAATAACTGGTTGGTGTCTGTGTTAGTGAGGGGGGTCGAAAGTCGGCTCCAGTGGGGCGTGCACATTACATAATTATGATGGTCCTGATGCCCAATAAGCTCATTGCTATTTGCTGTGCATGATCTGAAATTTAGGACAGCACGTTTCGCATTCAAATCGCCTGCAGAAATGCATGTGTGCGCGATGTTGATAAGTTCGTCCAGATCGGCAGCTGTTAAAGTGCGACTTGGCAGACAGTATATAGCATAGAAGGCTATGTGTTGTGTGCCTAGCATTAATTCAGCACCTGCTGCTTCAACAGTAGCAAGCTGGGGTCACTTGGCAGTGTAGCACTTGATAGAATTGTGTACTAAAGCAAGTACTATGCCTCCTTGCCTGTTTTCCCAATCTGTGCGGAAAACAGTATATCCTGGGACTGAAAACCTAACTCGGTGGTTTAAATAGGTCTCATTAATAGCTGCGAGGGGTATTTAGTGCCTGCCTAAATAATTACTTAGCTCGTGTTGTTTGTCCCGAATACCTCGAGTATTCCAGTATAAAAATTTATTTATTGTAGTGTACCGATCGTGTGTATATGGCGCTGCATTAGGAATAAAAATGAAGAGGCGAAACCGATATATGATAGCTCAAATAGCATTAAATCTGAAAATGATCAGAGGTTTCATATTGTGTGCATATCTTGAGCAGGACAAGAGACAAGGCAATGTTTAAAGGAAAGAAAAAATTACACTAACACAATAATATTGACCTACAATAAGACAAAATATGTTTCATATTCCGTAATACCAATCATAAATATAATGTGCTTTACTTATAAAGTACCTGAGAGGAAAACAACATAGTGAATCTCAGATCAATATAATAAATAAACAGATCTATAATAAGCACTTGCATATAATGAAAATTGAATGCAGCAACACATTAAAATAAATTGACAAATTGACAGCAACAATTTACACATTGATTACAGTGAACGTATAAATCAACAGGTGTAGGTAAAGTATACAAATATTTAAGAAAAAAAATATTAAAAATACTATGGAATAATTATGCATTTGTGTGGAATCATCAGCACATATTCTTAATGTACTTGGCAGCATTGCTCTTAAAAGTCATTGGTGTTGTCGAGTTCCTCACTTTTACGGGTAAATTATTCCATGTTCGTGCGACATAGACAGTGAAAGAAAATGCATTTGCCTGGGTTTTGTTAGCTGTAATATTTGAGAGAGATGAATTTTTAGCATGTGTCTTAATAGTATGGTCATCCCTCAAGGTTTTCAGCCAAGTACGTAAGTATTCTGGCATTGTAACATACAAGAATAGTATTTTGTATGCTAGTGTGAGACTGTGGAGCTGATGTCATTCGTACAGACGTAACCAATTTAGTTTATCAAAAGAAGGAGATAAGTGATTACAAGATTTTAAGTTGAACAAAAGTGTAACACGTGAATTTTGTATGCATTAAAGTTTGGCTGCCAAATTTTGGGTGATGTCTCCATAAACTATGTCACAAGAATCAAAAATAGAGCATATCAGCAACTGTAGAAATGTTAATATTGCTTTAAACAGTAGACAATTCTTAAGCCTATAAAGGATATGTAGTACAGCATATGACCTCCGACAAACAGTGTTTACGTGATCCGACCATGAAAGTGTCTCATTGAAAACAACGCCTAGCGTATTCATCTCTTTCAACAGAGGAATAATCTCACCAACCAGCACAATATCAAGGAAATTCTATCCATAACATTCGTTTAAAATTCTACGAGAACCGATTAATTAACATTGTATCTTAGCAGTATTCAATGTTAACTTATATCTGCTGCACCAAAGGTGTACCGATTCAAGATCATTATTTATGTCCTTAATTAAAGAGCTGATTAGTTTAGGAGAGGCGTATGAGTACAACTGGAAAAAGTCAATTGTATAAATGATGACGACCTTTTTTAGCGTTGATTGTATGTCATTAATAAATAAGGAAAAAAGAAGCGACCTATGCTTAAGTTCATACGATGCCAGATCGAATTTTTGCCATCAATGACTACACATTGATGACGACCTTGAAGATACTAAATCATCCACTGTATTACATTATTTGAGAAATGGAAATATAGTTTAGGTTTTTGCAAGATAATATCATAATTTATCATATTAAAATTTTTACTGAAATCTAATAAAACCAGTACAGTCACATTACTTCTATCTATGGCATTTCTGATAGAGTCTGCGATATCTATAAGAGCAGTGCAGGTGCTATCTCCTGTACAGAAGCTGGATTTGTAACTGTCAAATAATTTGTTGTCGTTCACATATTTATACACTTGGTGAGGTACTAGGAATTCTAATGCTTTCGACAATGATGGTAAAATGCTAATGGGCCAGACATCGTCTTACACAGTCGCACTGGTGTACTTAGCAAGTGGTTTCACAAAGGCATATTTCCAAGAAGTGGGAAAGAATCTAGCTGACGGCGAGTCGTTGAAAATATCAGTAATGACAGGTAGTAAAATGTGCATTATTTTATTAATGAAACGAATACTAACACAGTCCAATCCTTCTGCTTTAGACTTTATGCGAATTATTGCTCTGTAAATTTCCTTTAAAGATTCGCGTCGAAAATATAACAAGTTGTATTGAGATTCATTCACTTTTTCATAATGATTTATATCAGTAGTGTCAGTTATATCCCCTACAACCTGATTACAACATGAATACTGTACCAAGTAACGGGTGAAATCTTCTGGAGAAATGTTTAAAGGTGAGCTAATATTATTTTTACACTTAATGTTCCCTAAGTTACATAGCCTTTTCCACAAATCACCAGAGGTTCGGCATAAACCAAATGAGTCGAGAGAGTAAAGTATTTTAGCATGCCTTACCAACTTCAATTTCGTGTAATTGCAATTTTCATATAATAAATGTAATAATTGTGAAAAATCTTCCGAGCTGTATTGTGTTAGATCCTACGTAAAAAATAAACTTTGTTCTTCGCACTAGAACATAAATATAACGAAATATATTTGCATATTGTTAAACATGTGTGAGTAAATTGGATATAGCAAAAAGTAGTCTTACATAATTTATATATATATCCCCCAAGTAAATCGGAAAATGAAATAATGAGTTGGTTAAAAAATATAAAATATTATTTTTGGGTCTTTTCTTCGCAATTTCTATAAACGAAAGGAGAAAAGTACAAGTTTCCTTTTAATGATAATGATGCATTTTTCGAACTTAAATTCGTAATGATTGTTTCATTTCAATAGCTTTCCCAATGCCAAACTCAGTTATATTTTTTATGTTTGCATTTTTGTAAAAACAATATTGCAGACTTAATTTATGACTTAAATTAGTGCAATTCTCTGCATTTAGAAATTCGGCTACAAACTGCGATAAAAGAAGTATACTTATTTCGCGAGTGCAAAATTTGCCAACTTAGCAAATGCCTACAGTCTCAAAAGTTCGAATTGCCTTTTTAACACTACAAGCTCATAATTTCCCGATCAAACTCTTAACTTGAGACGACAGACGACTGACTGGCAGTAGGGATGCTTGACCAAATTCTTTACCGTAAAACCAGTACAGTTTTCTATTGGCGGAGACGTAATAAAAAAAAAAGTAAACGTGTGTTACAGTGGAATATAATGCTAAACAAATTTGTTTCAAATTCAATTCTTTCAGGTGGAGCATCTCCTTGTCGACATTCCATGGCACTTCAAAGAATAAATTCAAGCACTATTGAAAATGCTGCAAACATTTCTTGTTACTGCAACGTCAGAATATTTTTCCAAAATTCCAAC
Organism: Dryococelus australis; assembly: GCA_029891345.1. Lineage (NCBI taxonomy): Eukaryota > Metazoa > Arthropoda > Insecta > Phasmatodea > Phasmatidae > Dryococelus > Dryococelus australis. The sequence goes on from CM057000.1 coordinate 136,417,390, forward strand.
CTACTATTTGCAAAGTTTGTGAATTACGGTCACTAATCGAAAGATTATCAAATAGAGATAATCGATATAATCTATTAATCTATGATGTAGTAATCTATTTCAAATAATCGATTAATTGCAACGAAATAATTGATAACCTTACAATAGTCCATTCCCCATTGGAAGCAACTTTCTCGGAGCGCTGCTAAATATCTACTTGCAGACCCGTTTCGTATCCTTCCGCCAAATGTAAACAAATATTGCTATGTGACTGCCATGTAGCTTCTGTCAAAATCAATTTTACTTTCCCTTGTGTGTGTACATATGTTCGTATACTTTCGTTACACCTAAAAATTAACATTGAACTGTGGCTTCTACTTTTATACCTGTCAATGTTGTTTACTGTTTACAACTTTTCAAAGAATTTTGTCATATTCCAAAAACCTTTCCGTATAAGTATTCACAGTTTAGGCCTCTAACATGATTTAGATCAGCTTTATGACTTTTTAATAATGCCTGAATTGATGACAGTACTTACGGTTATTTTACATTAACATATTTGTTTCTCACAACATAGCGCAATACATGTAATGCACGTTAGTATTTTGCCGCGACTGTGTTTAACACTGTTACAACTGCGAGGTAAAAGGTTGTACTAATTATCCTTTTGTTATTGATATGTGTTGGGTCTACAAACGTGATGTGGTAATTTGAAGTATTTTTTGGAGTAAGAATAATTTACATTTTGTTTGGCAAAAAGCAACACGCCATGTCATGGCTCGCCAAGTCTGCCAACTTCACTTGGTAACTGCCCCACCATCATATCTAAATATATTAAATTAAGTATTTAAACATTAAAATCTCTTTTCAGTTGCAAATTACAAATTCAAAAATCATTATTTTGCTACAATAAGTATGAAATATGCTACAATTGAAAACATGTATAGTTATTTACTTAAAGCGAAGTGAAATTTCCCGAGTTTGAAAGAGACGAAGAAAGAGAGAGAAAGCATCAAGCCTCGCCCAGCAGACAGTTTTTCAGATGCTTTCTCGCTCGATAAAACAACACTGTACCATTACGGCCTACTCGCGACATTTTCCGCTGTTATTTTAAACTGTAAAAATGAGATATGTTGCCATCGGGGCTACCTAAATATTTCAATATCTCAATAGGCACCAGTTAATTTACAAATAGTATTCTTAAAAAATAGGTTAAAATTATATTTTTACTGTGCACTATTTCTTACTGGCCGTTGTCAGCATGTCGCTGATCTCGCTGTTGTTAATTCATATTTAAAGAGAAATAAATTTACAAGTTATAGAAGATATTATGGTAATGTGTCATTTATTCAATAATACAGTGCTCCAAAATTAACCACAGTGTTATATATTTGTGGAATACAGGTTATTGAACAAACAAGTTTATATGTTATGCCAAGAGAGTTTTTTCAAAGGTTGATTTTCATAAGTCGCTTCCAATAGGAAATGGACTATAATTGAATCGTAATCGAGCATTCCTATTTAAAACATCATAAATTGCCTGTTAAATCTTGTTTAGGAATGGCCAAATTTTCCTTTCAAATCGATTACCATGAATCGTAATGAATCGGAATGATACGATTTCAATTCCGATTATAATCGGATCATTTGAATAGATACATCCCATTCAATGCATCGAATAAATCTAATTTATTTTCTAAGGGCCAATTTTACAAGTTCGCGTTAAACTGATCGTAACTTAATCTCCACATTAAGATAACGACATTTTTAAAGAGTACTTCCATTTTACAATCACTTTTCGCGCTCTTCCTTAAATTACGAATGGGTGTATTCCTTTTTACTGAAGCTGTTAGCTCGACTTTATATAACATGCATTGCTATTGGTTGGTAGATCATGTTATCTATGTCAGGCGTCAAAAAAGTTTGTTGTTATTTCGCCAAAAAGAAAAAATCCCAGAAAGGTGTAAATATTTACATTATGTAATTAGTTCGTTAGTATTTGGCACGTGGTTATGAAGAAAGATAATATTCTTTTACAATTTACAAAGCGAAAAGGGAAAGCAGTGGTAATTTCTCTGCCACTAAAGAGAGCATATTATAATATGAATTGCAGATGTCAAATATGTGACTGAAAATAAAAGAAACAGAAGTCATGTACCAACCTGAAAGTTCGTTCAGCTACCAAAGTGGTAGTGTAGATAGGGATGTAGAAAGCCAGAAATTAAAATGCGATAATCCAGAAATAAAAGCCCTTCAAGTTGCGGCCTGCAATAGAAGCGAAACCTTGAAGCATTATAAAGATACTTTGGTCGAGTGTGTTATTTATATTGGCGGCAGTACGTTGTAAATTATACAGCTAGTTTATTGTGCATTATGTTTACTAAACATTCCTTACAGTCAGTTAAACACACGTTTCTATCTTGGTACTTATGTAACTGTTCAAGAATAAATAACACCATTATAATACTCAATACTGCACATGGAAATTTCATCGAATGTTATCAATGACTTTTTTTTACTCCAAACTTATAGTATAGTTTACGTGCTGGAAATCCTAGTCCTTGTTTAAATGTAATGAAGCAGTTTAACAGCATACACTGTTATTAACATTTTCTCTCGTAATGAAAGCACACTGTGATGATGATTGTAGACTGCAATATACAAATACAACCTGAATACATTTTTGTGTGGTTGTATACTGTTAAAATTTGTAGTAATTTAATACAGTAATTGAGTTTTTATTATGAGACATAATTTCCAAATGTGGTACTGCAATACCAGCCATTTGTGTGTATGGAGTATGTGAATTATTACTTAGAAGACTAATTTCTGTGGACATTTTTTTTTTTTTTAGCTATACAATGTGTCAAGCTGGTATGCTCATAGTAATCTGTTGAATAAAAAGGAGTTCAGTTGTGGAGAAGTTGGTAATCTTTTGAAAATTGTGTTAATTAATTTAATGTTCTTTGTCCGGTTCCGTGCCTTCACACGATATCATAAATTCTAGTTCCTAAGTTAAAACTTAAAGTGATTTTGCTAGAACATAATTCCTTCTGAAAATTTGTTATGGAAGAGAACATAAGTGTTGTCTTGCGGCCGAAGGGCCTGTTGTTTGTATTAAGCTGGTAACTACTTCCATTTTGCTACACAGTTACGACTGGGGATTTCAGATTGCAAAAGGATGGACAAGAAGTGCAATTTCGAATACTGATACATTTATAAACATAATTTGAAAGTAAGAGTTGAATTTTCCTTTTCTTATTGTAGGTAAATGAATTAAAGACCTCTCAAAGTATGTTTTGTTTTGAGCAGTGACAGGGAGACGATAAGAAATTCATGATTAATCTTATTCAGCATTGTTGTACAGTCATCCAGGTTGGTAATTTAGATTCAAAAGAGGAACCTTAGTAAATGAGTTGAGGGTGATTTAAGTCATTATTGTATTACTGTTTGTGACGACAGGAATGGAGAAGTAATGTTTGTGGAATTGATCGTATTATGTTGTGACGCCTTGAGATATTTATACTGGTAGGTTTTGTTATGAAATAGTAAAGTCCTCTTTTCTAAGAAACGTTAAGTTCTCAGTTGGACCATGTGGGGTTAAAAACTTTTCAATTCCATGTTGAGTGGCCTTACTCTTACAGCTCAACCCATCACATAAAGTTACTTAACCCCTTGAGAGAAAATTATGAGATTTTTACAGGGTTAAAGAAAGTTTCAATTTCTTTTTGAAGGAATCCATTGATAATTGATAAATCGATTTTGTTGATCCTAGTTTTATTATTATGATATTGATAACAGATTTCTGAGTTAACTTCTTCAAAGTTCTTTGTATTATGCCTTTGGATAATTTTAGTTATGTAGTAGCACATCCCTTACTTGCAGTGTTGAGCTTATAACACTGAGATGATGTTCTAGTTGTAAGCTGTGTGTATGCGATTCGTAATTCTTTGTTGAAGACACCATTTGTCAGTACCTGTCACTGAGTTAGGAAGGTTTTAATGCATATATGAAGTGCGATGTCTTATCTTGTTGTAATTGTACATGAAGAGTACCTGTTATGCTATATTATGCTTGTGCACACTATATAATAGCCTGTGTTAAAATGATTAATGTAAGAAATACTGTGTCAGTTCAGTGTCACCTGAAGCTTTGTATTTTATGTAATTTTGTTGTATCATTGATTTAAAGGATTAGAAGTTCCATTATCCTCTTAGGTCATTATTAGCTGCAGGTTTTTTGTTCTGCGAATAAGAATTTATGTATTTACCAATGGGGGCCTCATAAAACGAAGCAGAAAGAATATGGGTCGTCAGTTACTGTCGCTTATTTAAAATGTTGTGTTTGCTGGTGGGAGACAAATACTGTGATTTTGGGGAAGTTGGAATCTTGTCTACTTTTCTAAAGGAATAGCCTGTGATCATGCATGCTAAGGTACTTAAACATTACACATTACACATTACTGGTTCGGTACCCCTTTCGTCGTGCCAGCTTGCCGCTGGAGGTTAAGTGCCATGGGAGCAGTTGACTCTCTTTTAATTAAAAATATTATATGTGTAGGAGGTGTTGTGTGGGGGTGTTGGATTCCCCCCTGATTGATGGTAATGGTGGTGACCGCTTAGTGTTGTGGTAATATTATTATTCTGGTGTGAGGTTATGGGCGAGAGCCCTAGTCTGTGTGACCCTGGTTAAGAGCTCTTAAGATGAAGTTGATAAATTATGGTGTTGCAGCTCATGGACAGAGCTGAAAGTAATTGAAATTAATGTTGGAACCCATGGCGACAGAAGGCTCTTTCGTTTCTTAAGCATCTTACCACACCGTTCTGAGGCCGAAACATTGTTGATACCATAGATTTTGTTTGGAGCAACCTTTAACCCATCGTTCTCAGACTCTGTAGCATTGTTCAAAGCACCCAGCCATGTTGGGCTATGGTGTTTGGTTTGGGAAGGGGACTGTCTGATGGCGGCCCTCCTATCCCTGTAATGATTGTTTAAATTTAGAAACATAATGATTTTAAAGCAAGGAATGTTCCTTGTTATCATTTTTCCCTTTCCAGAGGGCTGCTGATGGATTAAATTCCACTATTTCATCATTTACCTTGTGTTAATCAGCATATTATGTCGGACTTGTCCATTAAACTTTTTTAAAGCGAAATTTCAAATTTTATATTACAACTTTGAAGCTTTGAAGGAATTGGTTACTTTATTTGTGCATATCTTATTTTACATGTCTGGAATTTTATGTAGTCAATTTGAGCACTCGAAGCCGCCCGTAATTATTTTTATGTAGTTTGTGTTAAAAACTGGATCTCTAGTAAGACAGAATATGGGGTGACTTCGAAGAGCGAACAGCCGGAGTGGGCCGTCCCCTGGTTTTGGGAGCCGCATGTGTTTATTTTGTATAGCTGTGTTTCGTCGCTCTGTCCTGAGTGGCTAGCGGAGAAAGCAGTGCGCAGAGGAGGCCGACTGTAGGGTGGGGGTTTCGGGAGATATTAACATTGTTGGCGGAGCGAGAGGGGACTTCTTCCAGGGCAGTGAACGGGTGCACATCGCATGCTCTATAACAACGTCCCTTAACGGCACTTTTTAAGAATTTTACTAAGGGGCTGCACCCTATTTTGTTATGAGCATTAACTGAGAAACTAAAGATAGAGCCATGTGGAGAAGGAATGTCGCGATAGTCTTAATATTTGAACCACATCGTAAGTTAGGAGAAGAATTCTACAGATCCTGCGGTATGTTGGAGTTAATATTGTATCAGTTAAGTGAAACACGAGATGTGTCTTTCCCGAAGGAGATGAGATCATGCCAATGCTAATCATAACGTACTGCTTTCCCTGTCTTAGAAGTGAAATAGTTGATGGTATTAGTCAAAAATGGCACAGTTTGTCAATAAGTACTAGAAATCATGGTGCTCTCATAACTGTTGTGTTAACTGTGTAAGTCGAAGCCGATACATGAGCTGTGTTCAGAGCTTGTTGGATTTGAATAAGAAATAAGTTTTTGATATCTTGAAGGCGTTTTGCCCCACCTGCTACTCTTGTCTGTGTAACAATTTAAGTATTTAATCTGAGATGGAGGAATCCACTGGAAAAACAGCCTCGGAAACAATCTAGTTTCTGGGACATTTGTCTGAAACCTTCTGTTCAACTTGTGAGAAGAAAACAGACACTGTATGCAACATATATCTCTTCCACAGGGGAAATGAGCAGGAGATTGTAGTGAGGGCTATCTGCCCCTGTGTGTATAGATGAAAATTCTGATTGTATTGTTATTAAGTGTTATGTTGGTTGAGGGAATTAAAAGCAGACTCTAGTTGCTGGCAACTTCTTAATTTTATCTCATGCAAAATGTAAGCAGCTCAGAATCCACCCCCACAGCCTCAGCTTCAATACCTAGGAAAGATAGATACTAAAAAAATGGCCATTTTGCAGGAGGCGAGTACATGTAACCAATCACATCTTCCAGGTAGTGGGATCAGAATCTTGTTCCTGTTTGAGTTGTCTTTTTGAAATTTTCATAAGGGGGCATTGCAGGAGATGTAATATGACTTTCCTTGTAAGCAGATTTACCACTTACCCTGCCTGTTCCAGTTAAGCCAATGTATTTTGAGGCAGGGCATGTTGGCCTTGAGAGTGCATACTAGAGATGTTAAAAGAGCAGTTTGTAAGCCATAGTAAGTCAATATAATTACTCCAGACATTCCAGAAGCTAGCTGAGGATTATTTCATAAGAAACTGGTGTTCCGATCACATGTATTTTAGAAAACTTCAGAGATAATATATGGGAGTGTTATTGTGTTAATTAGGGAAGTGCAGGAAATAGCCAGGTGAGGTTCCAAATAGGAATCTCATGCGAGTGAGCATGTTAAATCATAATTTTCTCTAGACTTATTTAGACATCATTGCTGTCCCGGGTTGATATCCTCCACGAAGAGAGCCTTAGGCCGTTGGTTGCATTAGGCGATAATAACAATTATACCCAATAACATCACTGTGTTGGGGTTCCAATTCCCTTGTTTTAACAGAATACTGGGTGGTGGCAGCATTACCTTCCCCTTTACCATCTATCGGATATTCGTAAAATCGCCTTCTACCATCTATCCTCTGTCGCCACCTGCCGTCAGCTTGTGGCGGCACGACACGTCGCTCATATACCATCACATTGCAAACACTACACTGCTTGTTGGCATCACCACTTTCTCCCTTGAATCCTGCTGTGTGTCACGTTGTGGCTTCCCGTTGCAATTCTTTGAAAAAGTTATCGCAGTCGTAGGGCACGTTTTGTGGTTTCAGGTTGTCACTGCACTGTTTGCAAACTATGTTAAGTCCCATTATGGTTTCGGTTTCACGTGCATTTAGGCACTCTCTGTGGTATTGCATTTGGCAATGGATAAAATTTATCATGATTGTACCCTGGCCTGCAATCAAATTATTATTGCACCAGCTCGGCTGGTGGCAATTTGGAAAATGTTCTGCCACTTTACTGTCTGGATTATTGACTGTTTCAGTGTCATTGATGTTTTCACTTTCCTGATACAAGTCCTTCGCTTCGTGGTTGTTCGCGATGCAGTTGTTGGTTGGACTGGACGTCTGGGAGCAATGACAGTATTTCGTGCCTAGTGCGTATTTGTCTACAACATCATGCAGGATATGTCGTAGACATTGATGACACAGCGGTACTGGTGGTCTTGCTAACAATTGTTTGTAAACACGACTGCATGCGTAGTATGGGAGCACAGCTTATGGAAGTGTGGCATTCGAGGGAAGGGAGCACCTTCCCCTTATTCATCTGTCCCCTCTGCATGCGCCATTAAGACCCTCACACAATTGAAAACTTTAACATTTGACTTTACCATTTGACTTTACGTTTGCTTTCCGACATGTTGTTTCTTATGGAGCTTGGCACAATGGAACTGCCAAGCACTCTTGACCTTACGATTTCGAAAAGTTGAAATATAAAGTCAAAGTCAAGCAGCCATTTTGCCGAGAATCTAACAGAGGCTAAGTGGAAAGTGCGTTATTTTATTGTATGGTGATTTTAATATCGGCATTCTAAACCAGGCTCGTCCTAAATTTAAAAAATGTCAAACAAATATGATGCAACGATAAAATATATGTATTGACATATTAAAAAAAGTAAACAAATTTGTTTTTCGTTTTGAAATTAACTTTCAATATAAGTTTTAAGAATATATTTAAAAAACGGTAGGTAAAATTCATTCCTGTATAATATCATAATTATCTACATAACGTGATACACATTTTTACAAAGATGGCAGAACCGATGTTCAACTGTCTAAACTCTGACTGTACAATAAGTATTGTGTATTGGTGGTTTCGTCAGAGAAAGGAAACATAAAGTCAAATGCTAAAGTTTTCTATTGCATAAGAAAGCTTTAGGTTGGTGAACGACCTGTGTTTGGGGGGGGGGGGCGCATGTGCATCCATCCACGTGCCCGATCGATTCCTCCTAGATGATATGGCATAGCAGGAGGAGGCGGAGTGTGCTGGTACACCTGCCCCTTGGTTCCGTGCTAGTGAGGAGGTGGGTGAGTCTGATATCACCTGCAGCCTCAAGATGCCCATCTTTCTGTGTGTTTTCGTCACTGCTTCCCCAATGGCTGCTGCTATTGGTGTTTGGCGTGCTTTTCTCTCGCACCATGTGGTGTATTTTCCAAGCAAGCATCTGGACAGCAGCTGGATGGCGTATGGAAGGTATCGAAACACTGTTGCTGGTCTGTTGCACTCGGTCCTGACATTCCCATTGTGGGTAGGCAGGGAAATATTGCAGGAATTTTTGTGGGAAAATTTTAGTGACAGAATTTTGGTGGGGTTTTTGGGTTCATGTGTTCAGAATAGCTTAAGAATTATGCCACAAAGCTGGGAGGCATTTGTGGTGTGCGGTGAGGTGATGGTGGGTTGAGAGGATATTGTGAGGAGCAGTAAAATTTTAGGTAAGGAAAATTTTGAAAAATTTTTGTTGTTACACAATAGGTGCCAGACATCATCAGTGTGATGTAAATATGATGGTAGAGATAACTCTTAGAGATCTCTCGATCATTGGGCCGAATCACCATGGTGTATTTGTCTATCATTGACATAGTACTCCTCTGATTAAATCGTTGTAAATTAATTACATTGTGTATTACACTGTGACATATTTGATCTGGCATACATGCCCCAAATTAGTTGAGTAATTATGCAGTGGCATGTTGAACTTGAATAAACACACAAAAACACTTGAAAAGACAGATTATATTTTGGCGAGAATTATAAGGGACTGTGAGTGCCCTGAAATGCCAGTAGACGAGAAAAAGATAAAACACTCGAGATGCACTTCAACATAGTTTTATTTGTCTTTATTGTTACACTTCACGCTACTGTAAAATCTTTACATTAGTACAGGGGAACATTTTTCAGGTTAAACTAAGCTTAATAAAGGGCACGAAGCTACATAATTAATTGCTATGATATGTTAAGCTCCCCAGGGAGATTCATACCACAGGGGATGATGACAGGCATTTCCGGTGGAGAAGAGTAAAAAGGTTCCGGTAAAATTAAGTAAACTATTGCATATTAAAATATTGGCATGAACAGTACATCATCCTTGTTTATACGTTACTGGAGGCCACCATATTTGTTGTATGTTCGTCATTTGTTTTTACATTACTGGAGGCCACAATATTTGTGTATATATTACTGAAGGTGGCCATATTTATTTTTTGTACATAATTTGTTTACAAATGTTACTGGAGGCTGCCATATTGGGAGGCAGACATCTTGCTAGGTGCAGTCCTCCATGTTATTTTATTGTAATTTGGTTTATAGTTTGCATCTCACCTTCGTGTGACAACCATATTATATTTCATATATTTACATCACCAATGTATGACCAGATGACAGCCATTTTTTTTATGTGTTTAAAGTATAGGTTGCACTGACAGCACCATCCATATTGGATTCTATTCTCACCACATATGTAGTATCTATTATGCCGCCACTATCAGCCTGTACCGAATGGTGACATTGACCGTTCCTGCAAAGTACTTTAATTTTTATTTTTTTATTCTTAAATGTGAGTATTTCGATTGAAAATATATCATATATAAAGCGAGAATTTTTTTTTAGAATAAATCACAGCATATATTTTTTTTTTTACATAAAATTTATTGTACATAAAATTAAATATACAGGTTTATTAATTTTCTTCCACGTTCACCGCTCGATGTTCGCCTCGACGAACCAGGAATTGAAGCAGGCAGGGAAACACCACCACTTAAAGCTGGCGACGCTCGAAGACGACTAAACAGTTATGGTGTGTGAACAGTCAGATGCGCTCATGATAGTATTTTTACAGTCTTATCTTGGCAATTGTAAGATACAAGCAGGTCGTGTAGCATCAGGCAGAATACATGTGTGTTGGCAGGTATGTTTCCATGTGTAGTGAATTCGATCCTGCAGTTGATCACGTTGGAGGTAATACACTCGTCCTGTTTACTCACATCGAATACCATGAGCGGGGCCAAACTCTTGAACGTATCAGGGCTCAATATCGGGGATTGGGTGTGCCCATAATATGCATTTTGGAATTGAGCATACATCTTTTATGCCAGCAGGTGCTGTGCATTTCCAAACTTCGTGTTCATGTCTATGTATGGGTAGCTTTCGCTATTCAAAAATGTTTTGACATTTCCTATTTGGCTTGTGTCGAACTGCGAATGGATCCCTATTACATTGTGCTGTCTTCCGCTATGTAGCCCAACAATGATGTACCTCGGTTTCTCAAAAGCAAAGCTGACCTTCACCATCCAGTGAATGTGCTGGCTTGTTGACGATCATGGGTATGTCTCCAGACTCCACGACCTGAAAGCCACATCAATAATTTTACCATATTCCACATTATTCAACATGTGTATGCGCTCTGCAGTGCTCAACTGCACATGAGGCAGCATCATTTCAATAGACTGTAGGCTCAGGTCCACTGCCTCCAGGTTTTCTCCCATACCTGTGATGGTATCCAAAAGCATAATGGCAAGCATTATCACCAGCTCCTGCTTCGAATTGAAGATAATTCATTTGTAGTCTTCAGCGAATCCCAGTAGCATGGAGAGTGAAATACATACTTCGAACCTGCTGTCGGCGTAAATGGAAACACTGTAGCCATCTTCGATTCTCCAACCTGCCATCTTGGCTGCACACAACTCTATCGGCATGAGCGAAAGGTAATTTTTGATCGTTGAAGTTATGCCTGTATCTCGCGACTGGTCCATCTCAGCACCGTTGAGAAAGTAGGCAATGCGATCGATCAGGTGAAGAATTACATTGCTCGTTATTTTCATCGATGTTGGATTGGACCCATTTTCTATCTTCAGAGTTCCTTTGATTCGCAGGAAAAAGTGGCACAGAAGAGTGTAGATATCTTGGTGCAGGACCACTATCTGAATTTTCGATAGTAGCGTGTACAGCCCAAACAGGACAGGCTGGTATGCATGAAGTTCCACCTTCGTTATGCTGTCTTCAAAAATGGTTGGCTCTTCAAAGTTTAGAAAATATTCCATGACGGTCGACCTCGTACCCGAGACTGCAGAGGACAATCTCGTTAGCTCATGTTAACCCCTTGGAGACTTGTGACATACTGATTATAGGTTTTTTACATGTTCATTTATAGTTTCTGGTAGGTGTAAATCTCATACCCATTTCCTCAAATGCAGGCATAGGGTGATTACTTCATTTCGAAAATTGACCAACTCTCCTCACTGGTGGAGGACTGTCACGGCCTCCTCGTTTGCTCTCTTCACAACGACTGGTACGTAAATGAAGCTTTGTGGTGCTGCGACCAGTTTATATCCTGGAGGGACCATAGTCGAAAATTCGTGCAGCATATTGCTCGGCCTACCATTGAGGTTATTCATATCACATTGACTGATAAAATGTTTACATTGATGGCACTGTGTTGCTGGACTGGGAAGGAATTGGGTGGTGTGGACAGGCAAGGTGTGAGTTACCAGGGTAGGGTACCAGCTTGCAGTGCAAGCACAAGGATGATGTTAATGTGAATACTCTCAGGGTCATGTCGCCGATGGCCATTGGCTATGTTACCTCCCGTCCGCCAGCTCTGACAATATTGCCAGTCTTGATTAATAACCTGCCAGTCAGGTACTACATCCAGGTTGCCTAGGCTAGTAAGGGCTGTTCGCTTCCCTTAAATGCCAGCTCACTCCCAATGGGTTGTTGTGGCCACCCAATGCCATTATTCAATGTGTGTGATAATTAATAGCTTTCATAATTAGGTTAAATAGACAAGAGGTGGCTAATGCAATAAAAATGTTAATCTTTCCATCACGTGGTTTTATTACATGATATTTCCTAACTGGGCTCTGAAATGTTACAAACAGTCGTTCAAGCCAGGCGGGCTCTTAAACAGACGAAATTACAATGGCCTACATGGTTATACTATGCATTACGTCTCGGTCGTATACAAGACATACCGAGAAGTGGGACGATGCGTATTCCAGGCTATAAGACACACAAGGTTCCGATAAACTTCTTTAAAATGACGGAATTACTTTATGATTAGTTAAGAATGATTAAATGCCTGAAGCACCATGATGTGGTGGTCACACCACAAGACCTAGGACGCTACTACTCTTCCTTTGGTACGGATCTCCCTCATTGGTCGAGACTCCCACCGGTCCAATCACGTGATGTGATTAAAACATAATGATGATAATTGAAAAAAATGAAATGAACACTGCAATTCTGATGAGGTGAGTTTACAGAAAACCCATTCTTAATAAAGTAAGTATGAGAATATAAAATATGAAAATAAATATTACAAGTCAACCACTTCCCGTTGCCATGGTAATCTAACCTCACTCTGCAAGTGTTTTTAAAATTGTGCAATAACTCTTTGGGGTCCTTTTCCTGAAAAGTTCATTATGCCCTTGTGTAAATAAATGTCGGAAAATCATGTGAGCCCTTACTTTTGTACATACAAACACTGATAAAACATATTTCGAATTTTACGAGGTTATCTGGCCACGTGGTGTATGCACCGGTTCACCCTAAAGCGAAATTGCAGAACACTAGCAAAAAGGTCAGTATCATAACACTCGACATACTGGGCGTACTGGATAAATATACTTAATATTATAAAAACCCTCAAAACATTTCGAATGCATAAAGGCCCTACTTAATAAATTATAAATAATATTTATATACAGAACATGTTTTACTGTTACGTTACGTGTGGCCATTTGGATTTACGACTTACAAACACTGAACTATGAGACCTTTTGTCTGATACTTACATGTCAGATTAGGATAGTACAGGGTAAATAAAACACACACGCATGACACTTGGCAAAACATAAACACATAACCCAAAACAATAATATTCAGAAATAAACAAATTCACATGGTGTGCATCGTTGACATGTGTAATGTGTGAAGGCCAGCCTACAATTTATTTAGCACAAAAACCGCACATGCGATAGCACAGAACACACACACAGCTCTAATCTGAAAGCCTACAATCTCACTAGCACATGCACAGTACCGACGGATGTTTAAACAAAACAGACATGAAAATAAAAGAAATGATGCTCGGTAAGTTTCGCATGCGTGTGTTAGTCACACTGGAATGAAACTAAAATATTGTCGACAGCAGTTTACTTTGCTGCTCGTGTCTTAATTTGAAGAACTATAATAATACATTATGTCGTTCATCTTAACATGCATCGCTTGTCCAATAACAATTTCAATCAAAACAAACCAATGTTTATGTGGTGCCAAACTCTCCAAGTACTAGTCAAATTCATTACTTTTCAAGCCATTTTGATTGTCATGTGAACTCGGTGGTATCGACGTTCTGATTTGTCACACACGGCACACGGCACACACACACAGGAATTAATGATATTGGTCAAATTTCTGTGCGTGGATTCTGTGACAAATTTCTGTGAGTGTACTATGCGTGATTGTACGCAGCACCATTCCAAGACTTGCATTCTACTTTCTCTGTTTGTTCTATATTCTGTACTAAATCAATTGTAGGCTGACCTTTACTGGTAATATTATTACAACCCTGAAATAAATATACACCTGGCATTCGAATTGGTGCAACAATGTAGATTGTGCACGATGCGGAACGGAGCTTGAGACATAGCATAACTCATCACATTGCACTAAGTTGCACTTGTAACCAAACTAAACACTAACAAGCGGGCATTGCAGAAATAATATATAGAAGTAAAAATAAACATAATGAACGCAATACACTTACACTTTCCTACTAATTAAGACAGCTATTAAAAACGCTTTATACATTTGGATGCACTATGCCTTACAAAAACACACGCACACGTGGCACTGGCTTGTTGACACTGGTACTTCCTCGTGGTGTTGCTGTGTGCTGTGACGTGTTGGCTGCAATGACTTGGTGAATGGCCTGAAACCAACGCGCTGTCCACATCAATGAGCTGCGACGACAAGTTTGTTTTTCCAGCTTCGTAGATGCAATGGCTCGAACCCCAGCATTGGTCCGATAGTATTCGGTTTCGTAGAGTCGATATCTTCGTTGCATCTGATAACACTCCTCAGAGTTTTGGGATTCCCATGTAGCTCGAATTCTGTGTCGGGGGGCAGCGAATCTTCAATGTCGTCTATTGCATAAGAGCCTATGGGCAGCGAATCTTCATTGGAAACATTGCCACTTTTTATGAGGTACAGTTTGCAGTTTTTTTCATCACTGTTCGGTACTGCATTGTAGGTTTGAAAATCAGAAAGGCCTATGTTCCATTTCCCCTCCAGGTCGAGTGGCAGAAAATTTACCACACACAACTCAGAACTACGACCTGTCAAGGTAAGTGTTATCGACATGACTGATGGTTTCCTTATGGTGTATAGCCTTTTTATACAATTACTTGTTACAGCGAACCAGGAAGTGAAAGCACAAATGTCCGCAGTTCTATGTGTTAGACAGCTGCTCCGTTTCGTAATTATTATATGTTATTTTGGTATACTTGCCAAATTCGGGCAGAGGATGGAAATACCCAAACTTTCTGAATAGTCTGAATGTTTACCCTTTTTACGTAGGATACAGAGTGCGTACCGCGCCCTGCTGTGGCATCCAGATTAATTACGGTGCATTCTTCTCTCTTGACTTTAGTGGGCAAACCATCTCTCATAAACACTCAGTGAAAATTAGATATTTTCAATTTGTGTGCTAACTGTTCCAAATTTTGGGCAAAGGAATTGATAATATCCTCGAAGTCCAGATCCCGCAGGTTCTGTACATCGATATTCAGCAATGCCACAGCCTATAATCTGTCTTCTCCCATGGTCGACCTCAGATAGTTTTTCATATGTTGTAAAGTCGAGAAAGAGCATTCGCCTGAACAGTTTATTACTGGAGCACTGATCATCATTCCAAGTGCTATGTTTACATTCGGATGGACTTCAACAAACCCTTCTTGGTTTAAAAATGTACTTAATCTTGTTAGGTTGACATTTCCCTTGTCGCCAGGTGTTTTGTGGCTTCACATGCACATGCACTCTAATATGCAATGACTCTTCTACAATGGATGCTTCAAGATCACAATTGTAGTAAGAGGCCAATTTACGTGCAGCTGTAGAAATTTGTGCTCGTGTGGCGCGCTGCTCCTAACTTCCTACTCGCTCGCGCAGTCCACGTGCTCTTGCTTGCCAGGTGTTGCCACTTCTCCTCTATTTGTCGTATACCTTTCCAGTGTCTCCTGTTTGCTACAGTTCGATACTGCAATTTACTCGTTCGGCTGTTCCAAAATACTGTATCGCATATCTGCTACAAACGTATTCCAGTTACTCGCGGATGGTCGTGGACAAAGTTTTGGTTGCAACTATCACAGGTAAATTTCATTACGACAGTGTGCCAGTCTCCATTGCACTAATAAACTCTAGGTGAAAAGTCGTGTGGCATTTCCCACATTTGAGTAATAGTGCCCCTTGCCAGGTTCACAAAAGATTTAAACACCAACTGATGTGTGCCAAATTTTGATTAGGTTCTGTAATTTTGGTGGGTTGTTCCCAATGTTCCATTATTTCCTCCATGATTAGCACTTCAGTGTGGTTGATCGCGGCATGGTTGATTGATGGGCTGGTCTTACGCTAACAATGGCAGTAGGTTGTGCTAAGTTCATATTTGGTGATGAGATTGGCCTGCATCTCTCACAGGCAATGCGGACAGAGAACTGTCGATGCTCTCTCATCTGTCCGGCCAGCCATAGTGTGTTCTACTTGATAACACATTCCCAAGTTCTTTCACTTATTGAATCAGTGACATTTTTCGCTGATTTATCAGTCATTAGTTTCACTGATTTTCAGTGGTTTTTTTTACTGATGGATCTATGGAAGCCCAGACACGGAAGCATGGACATGGAAGCGCGAATGTGGAAGCGTGGCAGAGAAGTTGAGTGTGGAAGTTGAGCGCGGTTGACTGTGGCAGACTTGCAAGGCACGGCACAGTGCAGGAGTCAACGGACAGCATGGGCACATAGCTGACCACCTGCATGCGGTGAGTGGGTAGCGTGGGAGAGAGGTACTGGTTTTGTCCCCTTCTCCCCCATTTTTTTCCTCTCCCCCTTCTTGGTGAGTCATAGTATGCTGGCGGTGATGTCAGGAGGTGGAGGGGTATAGCAGGTATGCTCCCCTGGTCTTTGTTCCCACTGGTTGGTGACAGGGTGTCGCGTTGATGACATCAAGTCTGCTGCCCCAAGAAGGCTGCCTCACAGCCCTTGTTCACCCTTGGCGGAGTAATGGCGAGTGCTTTAATGTTTTGGCATGCTTTTCCCGCTAACCACATGGATATTTTTCTGGCATCATGCAGATGTCCTGAAGGTGTCGTGATGCTGCCCCTTGCTGTACTGGTCACCAAGTTGAACGTGCAGCTCCCTCGTTGTACGCAAATTAAGGAATTTAAATTCTTGAAAGGTTTGAGGAAAATTTGGAAACAAAATTTCTGGGATGCCATGCTTTTCAGAATCAGCAACTAACTTGGGCGGCATTTTGATGTGGCGCCTTGGTGCCTCAGTGGGAAGAGGCAGGATTTAAGGAGCGGTGAAATTTTGAAGGTTATTTTACCCGGGGCGCCAGACATTGTGGACGATGTTGTGTGAGTCGGTAGGGACGAGGTTTCCTCTAGGGTTGATAGGCCGACGACCTATATTATCCTGGACTGCTACTCCTTATAAATGCTCCGTACAATTATTCCAATTGCGTTCTGCACAGTGGCCTGTTCGGGTCAGCTCACACACTCAAGTTATGTAATATTGCAGCATACAAAATCTCGCCGATTAAGTTGACGCAGTGACTTATCGGCTAGTCTCACACCTATGTTTACACACACAGGGCTTGCACAGTAATGAATAAAGAAAATACATAATAAGACACTGGGTGAAAAAGGTGCAGGTATTCTAAGGGCCCGTGCCCTGAAGAACCCGAAGGCCATGAAATAATGTCCACATGAACAGTTTTCAATGCGTAAATTATGCAGTTTATTTACCAAGGCTCGCAGGCCTACACTTTACATATATAATCACACATCGTGGCTTTACGCTGCCGGAGAGGTAACGCTGTATAATGGTGCGAAGCTGATCAAAATTTTGTGAGATGTTTTAAGCTTCCCCAGGCGATACAAGCACTGTTGAAGAGGGGGGTGGTTTCTCAGTCAGCTAAAGAAAAATGGTTCCGGTGAATTAAACCTATGCAGATTGAATGATTAAAAAACAAAAGTTGAAGGCTGCCCAAGCGCATGAAACCCAAGCTGCGGTAACACACAACCACACCTCCGAGATGCTTGTAGCTGACTGCCTTGCACGGCCACATGAATCTACTTTCTTAACATTTCAAAATACATAATAACCCTTTGCGTTCCTTACCTTGTGCTGGAATATGCATAAATAATTCTTAAAAATAGCATTTCATATGAAACACTGTTTACATTTGGGTGAATGAGGTGAGGATAGCACACATTGTGAATGATACATAATGAAACCCTGAAAAAGAAACTTTTCTTATTCCGAAATGCACTGGGGCTATTTCCTTGCCTAAATAACCTAAACATGTGAATGCCCATGTTTACATTATACACGCAAAACCCTACATAAAAGATATCACTTAAAAACAATATATATTTTATATTACTGTGCTACAGACGGTACATTGTGTGCTCAAGTTCGCATTGCATTGCGTCCACATTTGCACTGCACTACACTTGCTGCTCTGCTCGCCGAGTGCTCATCCCAATTGTGGAGTTTCATGGTGCCGTGGCTGCCAAACAGGCTTCGGACAGTACACGTGACACATGTCAAAATTATGAAAGATAAAATCAAGTTAGCTGTCTGAGTATAGGTGAGTGGAGTGGAGGCGAGAGAGTCAGTCGTATGCTGGATTCGAACAGAGATGAGTAATTGGTTGTGCATGGAGACCTTCGGAAATGTAAGTGTTCTAATTTATAAGTTTTTAAATAATTTAAAAATAGTTTTTAATGATTAATTTTAAGTAATTTTTTATAATTCTTAATAATTTTTTTTGGGATTTTTTGGGATTTTTATGATCTTTTTTAAATTTATTTCATTTTTTTCATTTTCACGGTTAAAGGTCCTGATCCCTGTCACCTGACCCCGAGGTCACCTGGGTCGCTGATCCCTGTCAGCTGTTCTGGGAAAATTTGGGATTTTCTGTGGATGCTTTTAAAAAAATAATTTTTAATTTTTAATGATTTTTCTATAATTTTTAATAATATTTTTTTTAATAACTTTATTTTTTTAGAATTATTTGGATTTTTTTAGGATTGTTGAGTTTTTTTTTTTTTTTTTTGTTGTTAAAGGTCTTTGGGATCAAGGAAAAGGTAAAGGTTAAAGGTCATATGGGTCAGGGTCAATGACATCCATAATGGTGGACGGTAATGTCATAACAAGGCGGCTCCCCTGGCTCTGGCGTCCCTCGTCCTTGTGCGTCAACTTACATTTCCCTACTACTGTGTAGCATACCATTTCTACTACATGTATGTTCGTATACGAAAATGACTACTCCAAAATTCCTCGTATACAAACCTGTGAGTGGTTTTTTAAGCCATGTCTCCCTGGTTTAATAAGAAAATATTTTATAAGGCAAGTATCTCGCAAAATTCTACTAGGGGTCGATTAAATACATGTTTCTATGGGCGCAACCCAAATTTGCACTTCATTGCACTCAAATTTAATTAAATATGAAAAACATAGATGCAAGTAGTGGAATACCGACGCAAAATGCAGAGAAATCAGTGCCCACTAGGGAGCCGATTAAATACACATTCCTATGGGTGCAACGCAAAAATTGCACTAGCGTTGCACCAAAATGGAACAAGACATGAAAAAACAAATGTGCAAATAGTTGCGTACCGACTCAAAAAGCAGAGAAATCTGCGCTCAGGCAAATACCTTGGCGCTAATGCAATTGCTCTTGCTGTGCATGCGCAGTCGACATTTGTAGTTAACGAGCAACATAGCTATAATTTCATAATTGTCAAAAGATACGTTTATGTTAATTGTTTTCGGTCGCAAATTATGCAAATTACTAAATTAGAGTGATTTCTACAACAAATTGAAGTGGGTAGAATGGAGAAATGATGTTTTCTGGGTGGGCTTGACTTTTCACATCAGATAAAACACTTTTATTTCCATCAAAACAATCCAAAAATAAATTTTTGAAGTCCTTGAAATGTTTTGCTCTATATTTTGGAGGGGGATTTTTTAATAGAAAACAAAATTGGTCTTGTTTCATTAACTGTGGAAGGGTGCGGCGACGATTGGTTATAAAATGCTTATGGCAGGACATGCAACATGAATATCGTTATAAGTCTGCAAATTGAACATGCAGTGATTGCATTTGCGGAGAAAATAGCAGCCACGTGGAAATTAGTAATGAACTGAAAAACAATTCCATTAAGAATAGCATGTTTTCTAAACGAAAAAAGAAGTAAACACAATATTAGGTTGGTTACACTTCGAACACAGTCACAAATCGTGTTAACGGTTAGAATATACGATATCACATCTCTTCTGTAAAGTAAAGAACATCAAACACACACAGTCTCAAGCATATATGATATTATGTTGAATCATTTAAATTTTAATTTCTTGTCTGCTAAACATATGTAGTTTTTCACTTAATAATCACTAATCGTCACACTTCATCAATAGGTGAAATAAGCGGCTGTACACGCGCAAGCGTCGCAGTATAAACATAACACCCGCCAGTTGTCGTTTAGTATATAACTATTAAAATCATTTGTATCTTATGTATCCATGTGGCCATAAAGACCTTGTGACAAATTATTTCACTGGCCACTGTATTTAGGATAGTGGGAGTGAAAATGTGTGGCCAAAAGAGCCCTCCCCACTTGCGTTCAGTGTATTTAATTGCACTCGTAGTTATGGGTGCAAGTGCTGTGGAGTTGTTGCATTGCGTTGCGCTGGTGCTAATGTTAGGGACTTTTTTTTTCGGGCTGGAGGTAAGTTTTATGTTACGGAAATAGGAACTTAAAAATAATTCATTGTGGAGTTGGCGGGAAATGGATGCCAACGTGACGCAATTCTGTTTACATTTTACAATTTAATTTTACGATGGCAGTTCATATCAATGGATTTCCTGTTTCTGATGATAGACTTCAAGCAGACGTGCATTATATGCCATGCAAGATACATTGCGATGGGGAAGCCAAAGTGTCTAACTATTTTAAGCCCTACATTGTTAAAGGAGATGATGGAGGTAAACTTTAAAACTTAGTGTAATTGACGTGTATTAACAGTACTAATTGATGTATAGCAAGTATATTTAGCGATGTACACTCTTCTGTTAATGATTGAGCTTGTAATTGATATCGACTCGTGTAATCCTAACCTCGTACCGCGTCACGGGCACTGCTTAGTCGCGTTTTACGATGACGCATGGGGACGCAGATAACGTACGGATACACGTAAGAAAGCTCGGCAACTCGCAACTCTTGCGTGTCCGTGAATCCGTGTAGCCAATAGGAATCGAGTATTTGGTTTGTTGATACTCTTTTTCGTTGCCATTGTGGTATACACGACAAGTGCTTCGATTTGGTGTGGTGATTATCATTTTTGTTTTAATAAATAAGTGTACATGGTTAGGCAGTAGTATTTGCGTAATTTTAAACACTAAAAATATACAAAATGAGAAATATATATTATGAAATCTGTATCAGTAATTTGCAACAGCTGAGTATCGACTTACAGGTAAAATGTGATATGGTTTAGGTCCAGAAAGCTACAATATGTTAATTGAAACACTGTAAAGAAATATGGCACATGGTGTTAGAGTACGAAAGAGAGCCAATGTATTTACAAATTTGTTGTCTCTCTGTATGCTGTCGTTCTTTCGCACTCTGACGAATTGAGATGACCGGAGAGTGTTCTCTCTATCATAATGACGTAGTCGTGAGAGCAAGAGCATGAGAGAGCTCTCTCTGAGCCAACGAGACACCGCCTTAATTTGTCAAGAGTGTGCTAAAGAGTGAGAGCATAGAGATAGCACAAAGTTATGTACTCTCTGGCATGCTCTCGCACTCTCTGACCATGTGCCATATTTGCTTAAAGCGTTTCAGCTTTCGATCTGACAAATTGTATTGGATTTACCACCCTGTTTTTGTTGCTTTTGCATAGTGAACACATGCCGTTGCTATAAAATGGTGGAAATATATAAAACAAATATATTTCATGCCCTGACAGTAATATAGTTATTTATGGTTTTGAAACTTTTTGAAAATATGTTAAAGTACGTTTTATAGCTATGACTGTTACAGTTTAGCACGATTTTGCACTTTCTGGCGTCGGCTGCCTGTGCAACATCAGAGAGCACAAAGCAGTGCTCTCAACAGGTTCTACGAAAGATTAGTCTTTAAATTTAGACACTGCCTCAGACACACGTTTTTTGTTTCAACAGAGTACACGAGGCCATTTTGTTGGTATGTCTTCACAGGTTCCAAAACATTTGTATGGAAGAAATGTATATTTCAAAAGCCAATCCTTGTTTCAATCCTTACAAGACCGATTACAATGTTCAAAAGTCGGGAGCACTGGAGAGACATGTTACTACACGTGTAATTATTCCAATAGGTTTTGTAAATATGGTGACTAAAACTTAGGGGGGTTTGGCACGGAATTCAAATGGATTAGTATTCATGTTGGAAAATTCAATTACAGCTATGAGAACAGAAACTAATCCAAAGCCATTTTGATGCTGTTATGCCAGTTCATATTGATCATTTCTTTATCTTCTGGTAGTTTAGCAAGAGTTACGACTAAAAACCTTTTATCATAAATGTAATAATTCTAGTCCCTGATTTATAAAAAAAATAACTAGAAGTGCAAAAAATATATATAAAGAAGTAAGCCTACTCAAAAAAAATCCTGGTTTTATTAGTTTAGTCGTAAGCTGATGCAGTTTGCAGATAGGAATTTAAGTTCAAAATGTTTATAGATATATTAAGTACATGACAAAGTACCTGAAGTGTGTGATATTACAGTAGTTGGGTTATGATTTATGAGTCTTTCTATTATGTATTTAACTATTACAATATAAATAATTATGTCAATTATTTAACTCTACATTTTTATCAAAAATAATCATCATTTATTAGTTGAGGATCTTGCCCATATTTGAAACTGCTCGAAACAAAGCTCATAGGTTAATATATGATGTGTGCCACGTTCCCCTTCCCTAATACCGTTTATCCCACCTCCACCGCAGCTGGAATGCGTGCTCTGCAGATATGCAGGGTGCACAGCGAGTTTGCGGTGTGTGACGTGTTCAAGGGCAACACAGGGTACGCTGAGACAGCGAAACCTGTGTTTGCCAAGCCGAGCAGTCAGGACTCTACATGGCGGAGTGATACAGGAAAGAGAACCTAACACTGTGCCAAATTGAGGGGCTTCTTACGGCTCACGCCGTTCCAGTTGTCACTATAATAAATCGTTCTATTGTTATCTTTTTGTACCATCAGTGTTTTGTTGTGTTCTCTTGTAAATGTGTATTTTCCATTTCATTATCACGCTGTGTTCATGCTCATTTCACCAGTGTTTATGTATGTGTGTGTCATCTAGGGTTCCTATGTAATTTAATGTAGCCTTAAATTTCAGCAGATAAGGCAGATGTTAGCACGTAGTGCCGGAAGTAGCTCCTCGCCTTGGCGCTTAAGCCAGCCTTCGCCCACTCTCGCGCCGAGGTGGGAAGTCACTAGGCATCTGGCATCGACGAGAGTGGTTGCTTATGTTCATATGGTCTGCATTTTCCCGCTAACCGGGTGGCATGCATATTTTTAAACTTCTCACATCACTTCCATAGTTTAATTTCTTAAGAACTGTCCCGTATTCCGCCACCCGGTACACCACCTTCAGTTACCAGTGGTTTGCATTGCCCGGGGAAGCTTAAGTATTCCATAAGTCACGTGCATGGCATAAGCCGTTTTGAACAGTGTTGCCGCGATGACCTGTTAAGTCATCTGCTCATGTAAAGTGTCTTCCTGAGAAATGTGTTAATTCAACCAAATAAATACCCTGAGAACTAATCAAGAATTAAGTTATTTTGGTCGCCGCAAGGAATTTAAGGGGACGGGCCCTGACAATACCCGCCTTCATTTTGCAAGTTCTTTTCAGCATGGCTCAAAATAAGAATGTGTACAATGTTTCATTGCATCGCGAGACATAATAGTAATTATTGTTTGCCGCCAAAATTTGCCTCAGTAATCCGGCATGTAAACAGCCAATGGATTACCGTTAAACAAACTGCCAACAATAACATCTTTATACCTACAGCAGCAGAGGAGCCAAGGTCAACAATCCAACAGAAGTTTTTGTCCGGGCATACAGCCCTCAGCACCATGAGATGACTGAGAGTCATTGTGCTACATAAACGTCCATCATCATGGCATCGCCTCACTTACAATGCCTGGCGCCTAGTCGGGTAGTTCCAACAATCCCACAGACCTCACACTTCACCGCCCCCAAAATCAAATTTAACCCTTTTCCATCCGACCGCACGACATCAATTGCCGCCCTCCCGTGGGGTAAAAACGTCCTGTAAACAACTTTCCAGCCAAAAACTTTTCCGGCAAAATTCCAATCATTTAAGTCATTCCTGTCTCATTCCTGCCCGCCACCAATGAGAGGACAATGGGAGCATATCAACAAGGGCAACAGCAGCGTCGTGGCGCCTTCCGGACGCCGTCCAGATGCCAGGAGGCGTGTCACCTGTCACGCTGCCTGAAGGAGGAGCTGGGAGAAATGAAGAGGAGAAACAATGAGCGGAAAAGTTTCTCCCTTCTTTTCAGCATGCTTCGCACGTCGGTGGCCAACTGATGCCTCACCACGTATCGTGATTAAGCTGAGTGGTGTCAGGTCATTGACCCCTGTGCCACGTCGAACAGGGACAGCCACGTCGCAAGCGGGGAGGGCGCTCCTTTCCCCAACCCCGTGCTTCCGCGATCCGGTCACGCACGTGGCTTTCTTTACAAACAAAGGATGGCTGGCAAGATCACCAACAGCACACCGGCGCTGTGGTGTCCTGAATGTTTACTCCCTATGCCCCAGGGCCTCATAGCTAAAAGTGAGGGAGGCAACAATAATTGCCAGTGCCATCGTCAGTCCAGCCTAACAAGCAGCCGCATCGCAATCAACCGCGGAACAAGACAGGCAATGACATTTCGCGAAACACAGTAAGCACATCAGTGCAACCAAAAATTGAAAACTCTGAATTTCCGAACTACAACCTTCCAAATTATTGTAGCAATTTACTATGCAGTAAACCAACACACCATTCTCATTCCAGCCATTAGCTCATTATTACCCACCAGTACAAAACATATTTCCCATACCCAGTATCCAACCATGATACCAACGTCAACACCTTTCAAAATTTCCCGTCAGCGAACGTAGCACCGAACGGAACCACAGGGATTTACTCAACCATTACACCGCCAAGACCAACTGCAGCAAAGATACCGGCAAAGTTCCAAACACTGCCAACTTTTGCGGAAACTACGACGGAGGACCCCACAGCATTTTTGGATGACTGTATGTCCCGCCTTACGAGGTATGGTGTCAGCAGGGAAGAATGGGCCAACTCCATAGGATCACAACTCCAAGGAGACCCGCGCTCTTGGTGACTTTCTCTTAATTGCTACGAGCTCCATTGGGAGGAGTTCCAGCGCTCATTCCAATCACTGCAGGCCCAAAGCAAGCTTACTTTGGAGGGGCAACTACCAAATGAGTCACGGCATTCATTACCAGGAAAAGCCACTTGGTTAAGCGTTTCGATCCGCACTTGCCAGAGCGAGAGCTATTGGAGGTGGTCGCTGAAACTGCCAGACCTGAATTTAAGGCAGTTTTAATACAGCTTCTCAATGGTACTCTCAAAGATGTTATACATGCATCTATTACCCTGGAACACACGTGCAAGCCGCCGTGACGCAAGTGTCGCACAATGGTGACACGAGCCACAGGACAGGCAAAACAACGTGGTACAACAACAACAGTAGCATTTTCCGGGATGCAACCAACCAAAAGTGTTTAGACCAGATCCGAAGTCCAATGGTGCATCGATCTCGAGTGGTCAGAAACCACCCGAAAAAAGTGCAACAGATAACACCAGTGCAAACAGGATATGAAACCCAAATCAACCACCGTAACAACTGTGTCTGTATTGCCCTATTGAGCAATACCACTGGCATAATCAGTGCCCAACAATCCACATATGGACCGAGTCAAGGAGGCTGCAGGCGGAAAGAAGCAGGGAAACGGGTTGCAGGGGTGAAGGAGCCAGATGCCTCCGACACCCCCCGCCTGCACCGCAACAAACACTCATTCAACAGGTTAATAGTAACCAAACCCCGTTCATACGCATTCTGGTTTTCATTAACGGTCAGTGGTGCCACGTGCTACATGAAGCCTTAAAATGCTCTACGGTTGCCAAGCAGGAGATCCCATCAACTGAGGACCGGCCTGTATGTACCAATCTGCAGGGATACTTGCCCCATCAAACATGTAATTAAGATAATTAAGAGACAGATACAGGAAATGTTAAATGACAGGGTTGTAGAGTCATCAGACATCTCATACAATTCGGCCATAACATTAGCTCCAAAAAAGATGGGACATGGAAGTTTTGCATAGATTTCCACCCCTTAAACCAAGTCACGTGTAGTGCGCTTACGCCCTACGTTAGTGTAAAGGACGCGTTAAGCTCACTGGGCCAAGCAAAATTCTGAACATCCCTAGATCTAAAAAGTGGATTTTGGCAAGTACCCATGAAGTTAGAGGATCGCAAGAAAACAGCATTCACGACACCAGACGTGCAGCGATTTCAATTCTGTGCTATGCCAGTCGGGTTGAAATGCACCCCTGCTACATTCTAGTCAATGATGGTACGAGTGTTAGATGGTATTATCGGAGAGTACACACTTCTTCACGTCATAATTTAGTCAAACAGCTGGGAATAACACGTACATCATCTAGCAGTTGTTTTGGGATGGTTAGCGATAAATGGTATGACATGTGGTTGATCAACCTAACTCTGAACAGTTAAAACTCGTTAACAGCTACCCACAGCCACACACGAGGAAACAACTTTGCAAATTCTTTGGACTCGTAAATTGGTTACGTGAACATTTTCAAAATTTTGCAGTCATCACTGCCCCATTAATGAATCCGTTTTCATCGCAAAAGAGGTACCAATGAACAGAGGAGACAGAAACAGCCTTTGTTGACATAACATGGGAATTTCAGGCATGTCCAACACTCGTACGTTATGACGCCCAATACCACCTATACCTTTAGACGGATGCAAGCCAGGAGGGAATTGACGCAGTACTGTATCAGATCGATGAGAGCGGGGTGAAGCATGTGATAGATTTCGCTAGCGCCAATCTCTGGCAAACAAAGAGGTGTTACAATGTCAGGGAACGAGAGTGCTTAGCGGTTGTGTGGGCCGTTAAGAAATACCGCAGCTGTCTGGAATATCAAAGGTTTATGCTGCGAACTGATAACAGATGTGTAGTTTGGTTGCATAGTATGAAGGAGGCGAGGAGCAAGCTAACGAGATGGGCGTTACATTTACAAACATATAACTTTGTGGTTGAGCATGTACCTGGTAAGAAAAACAAGTTAGCAGATGCATTATCATGTGCACCCAACAATGATGTGATCATACGAGACGAGGCAGAGTGGGAAGATGTTTTACCACCATTGCACACGAGCCTGTAACCGTAGTTTATGTGCAACAAATAGATGTAAACAGTGATGAGAATCTTATCAGTGACTTGTACGATGAGGTAACGCAGGTGCGAAGAAACTCTCAGTTCACGCAGGCGAAAACAAATCAATGTGCAGGGTGGCGAATAGTGGATGGCAGGTTAGAAACAAGCTTAGCTCAACTGCCAGGGAAATGGAGAGTGTAAGTCCCCACGTGTGCGATGGATCATGTACTCGCCTATTCACGCAGTGGCAGCGTGGCTTTGCCAAGCCTGAATCAAAACGTAAGACAGTACATGCAAAAATTCAAGTGTAAATTTTTAAAAACACATAGGTCAGACAGGAAGCAGCAGCGGAGGCTACGTATCCCACGGAAGCTGTCCGAAACTGTGTGCATTGATCTGATGGGACCATACCCTAGAACCATGTCATGGACAGAGGTGTACCCCTCAAGCAGTACAAGAGCAGGAAACGTCGCAAGGGTATTAGAAGAGCAGTTTTCCCACGGTGGGGATTTCCAAAAAATATTCTCACCGATAGTGGTACGAAGTTTACCAGGAGAAAATGAAGGGAGTTTCATACAAGGTGGGGGGTGCATCATGTAACCATGGCAATTTACCTCCCAAGAGCGAACCTCGCGAAGCACCCAAATACCTGCCAGCCACCTTGTACGCACTCCGAAGGCGAGTAAACGCACTGACAGGAAAATCACCTGCTGAGATCCCTAGGTCGCAACTTAGAACTACCGGGAGAAGTGAAATGCCTATGCATCGAAGACAGTAGTGAGCTGCCAAACAGTGACATATGACAGCAGCGCAGGAAGTGCGTATGCAAGGTGAGAGAGCAACACAGCAAGTATGCTACGAAATGACTGCCGGTCAGCACAAGACCGCCGCCAGAACTGCAGGTAAGACAGGAGGTGTATGTCAGAACGCATCAGCAGTCAGCGGCACGCAAAGACTTTTGTGTCGGCCTTGCTGCAAAATGGAGTAGCCCACATCGCATACTTCAAAAACATTGGCCCACAACATACACAGTTTGCATGATCAGGAGGAAGGTGAGAGTGCATCAGGGCGACATCCGGCTCACCCCTGGTGCCGTTAACGACGAGGTCGGTCCCGATGCCCCATCACGGAGATGGCCGTGTTGAGCAAGAATCCGCACCTAGTGAGATGGGAGGTGTCATGGCACCTCAGGAGGAGCGGCTTGCAGAGGACCCACATATGCAGAACCAGGGAGGTGATTCACCTTGAGTGATCCTCGATGACGACACTGCCGGCGAGCTCCTTAGGGTAGGAAGTAAAAGCAGCGGAAGAGAGTAGACAGGTATTACACGCATAACCATGCCCACCAGTGAACATTTTGGGTTCAATCCGACAGTATGGACGGCGAGACGCCTACAAGCGTCCCTGCTCCAGCATCAGTGCAGACATCCGCGCAAGCAGGGAAGAAGCAGCATTGGCAGACACAGTGACAGACATCATTACGGCAAAAATGGAAAGGCAGGGAGGAGGGCATGAAGAGGAGGAGGCAGCAAACGCGAGGAGGTTTACAAGGGCTGTTCAGGCGGTTCGTGCTCGGAGGCAGCAAAAACAGCAGTGTGAGTGAAGATGGTGACAGCGAAGGCAGCGGGTATGAGTTCTCGTTTCACCTACGCCGATTACACCGGCGGACATGTCCACCACTACAGTGCTTTCAGTGTAGACGAACGGAGTTGCCTGATAGGAGGAGGTAACCGACTGCAGAGCAAACGACACAGCGAGCAGCAGTGCAGCAGGAGAGGAGGTACCACCTGTGGTCACGCATGCCATCATGGGCATTCAGCGGTTGTCAGTAACATCATTCGGCCTACAAACTGTCTCGGGGGG
Source organism: Dryococelus australis (assembly GCA_029891345.1). Taxonomy (NCBI): domain Eukaryota; kingdom Metazoa; phylum Arthropoda; class Insecta; order Phasmatodea; family Phasmatidae; genus Dryococelus; species Dryococelus australis. The sequence continues at coordinate 136,446,526 of CM057000.1, forward strand.
GGGGGGGGGGTTGACGTGTGGCACGTTCCCCTTCCTTAAGATGGTTTGTCCGGCCGAGCACCCACCACCACTGCAGCTGGAATGCGTGCTCTGCAGACATGCAGGGCGCACTGCGAGTTTGCGGTGTGTGACATGGTGCTCGGGCAACACGGCACACCGGGGCAGCGCAACCGGTGTTTGCCAAGCCTAGCAGTCAGAACTCTGTGTGGCGGAGTGATACAGAAAATACACTGTGCCAAATTGAAGGGCTTACAGCTCACACCGTTCCAGTTGTTAAGAATTATATTCTTGTTGTCTTTTTGTACCGCCAGTGTTTTGTTGTGTTCTCTTGTAAATGTGTATTCTCCATTTCAATGTTGTGCTATGTTCATGCTATTTCATCATTGTTCATGCATGTGTGTGTCAACCAGGGTTTCTATATAATTTAATGTAGCGTGTAGCCTTAAGTATCAGCAGTTAAGGCAGGAGTTAGCATGTAGTGAAGGAAGTAGTTCCCCACATTGGCATGCAAGCCAGCCTTCGCCCGCTCTCGCACCGGGGTGGGAAGTCAGTAAGCGTCCGGCATCAACAATGGTGGTTGCATTTGTTGCATGCTGCACATTTTCCCACGCACCGAGCGGCATGCACCTTTTTAAACTTTTCAGTTCTCTTCCATAGTTTAATGTTTTAAGAACCGTCTCGTTTTCCCCCGCCCGGAACACCACTCTCACTTCCCCGTGGTTTGCATTGCTCGATGAAGCTTAAGTATTCCGTAAGTCACGTGCATGGCGTGAGCCGTTTTGAACAGTTTTATCACGATGACCGGTTAAATCATCTGCGCATGTAAAGTATCTTCCTGAGAGAAGTGTTAATTCAACCGAATAAATATCCTAAGAACTAATCAGCGAGTAAGTTATTTTGTTCGCCCCAAGGCATTTATGGTGATGGACCCTAACAATATCCGCCTTCATTTTGCAAGTTCTTTTTAGCATGACTCAACATAAGAATGTGTACAGTGTTTCATTCCAATTTAACCATTTCCATCCGACCGCACGTCAGATAGAAGTATGCTTTACTACAATGGCTTATTAATATCATTATAAATATTACTACATTAAAAATTACAATTTTCTATATCTTATTTACGAATCTCACGTGGTATGAAAATAAATATGATAGGGGCTACATATTGGAGATATATTAGCTAATTATTATGTTTTGTATTTTATTTTGTTCAATTGTTGTTTGAGTTTATTATGGGATAGAAATATCTCAGTGTAAACAAATGCGAAAAAGGTTAGAGATTAATTTTACAACAGAAACAAAAAAATTACCTGTATGCTGTTATAAAATGGCATTTGCAGTATTGATATATAACAGTTTAATAACAATTTGTTTTTATATTAATAAAGAAAAATCTTTTAACGATAATTTAAAAAAACACTCAATTGGGAGGCTTACTTATTGTCCTATAGAAATACATGCCTGCAACAATGTCTGTGCGAATGTCAGTCAAAAAGGTCTATTTAAACCTCCTTGCTTTGTTTGACATCATACCTCCAAACACAGCAAAGCTGCCTTCTAATTGACTACTTTCATCCCATAAGCGAAGAACGAGATGAGAGTACTTGGTATATATAGGTTACTTAATTTTGTCATGTGTAAATATGTTTAATTTTCTAGTTTTATTTATGAAAAACCAACACAGTATTATTTATATAAATATTGTATCTCACAGTAAAATAAACTTTTTTTCAGCAAAAGTAAAAAATCTACATATGAGTTACACCCCATTGTTTGGACATACAAAATTTGCATAAAATGTGTGACCCATACTCTGGTAAACACAGTAATATGAAACCTAAAGAATTATGTTGTGATTATGTTCAGGTTTTGTTTAGGTTAGTAGTGCACAAATTATTGAATACTCTGCTTTGCACTTATTACTTAAATTTTTGACAACACTAGAATATGTAAAATTGAAATTAGTCGATATTAACCCCCCCCCCCCCTTATATATATATATATATATATATATATATATATATATATATATATATATATATATATATATATATATATATATATATATATATAAATATATATATATATATATGCAGAAGGCTCACAGAGGGCACAGGTCTCAATTCGCAAGAGTGTGCAGGAGAGAGTTGCGTGAGCACACTTTCAAGTTGGCACACTGCCTTAGAGGTACACCAACAGAGCGAAGGAAAAGGGTTTTACACTTTAAATTATTTAAGGGCATTTCTGGGCCAACTTTCACAGTGTCACTTTTAAACAAATACACCCATGTGCTTTGAAGAGAAGAACTATGGTACGATATAGTTCAAGGAGGAGTAAATTAATAACATTTTCTGTTTTTGTTGAGTTTTAAACAAATACGCCCATGTGCTTTGAAGAGAAGAACTATGGTACGATATAGTTCAAGGAGGAGTAAATTAATAACATTTTCTGTTTTTGTTGAGTTTAAAACAAATACACCCATGTGCTTTGAAGAGGAGAACTATGGTACGATATAGTTCAAGGAGGAGTAAATTAATAACATTTTCTGTTTTTGTTGAGTTTTAAACAAATACACCCATGTGCTTTGAAGAGGAGAACTATGGTACGATATAGTTCAAGGAGGAGTAAATTAATAACATTTTCTGTTTTTGTTGAGTTTTAAACAAATACACCCATGTGCTTTGAAGAGGAGAACTATGGTACGATATAGTTCAAGGAGGAGTAAATTAATAACATTTTCTGTTTTTGTTGAGTTTTAAACAAATACGCCCATGTGCTTTGAAGAGAAGAACTATGGTACGATATAGTTGAAGGAGGAGTAAATTAATAACATTTTCTATTTTTGTTGAGTTTTAAACAAATACACCCATGTGCTTTGAAGAGGAGAACTATGGTACGATATAGTTCAAGGAGGAGTAAATTAATAACATTTTCTGTTTTTGTTGAGTTTTAAACAAATACACCCATGTGCTTTGAAGAGGAGAACTATGGTACGATATAGTTCAAGGAGGAGTAAATTAATAACATTTTCTGTTTTTGTTGAGTTTTAAACAAATACACCCATGTGCTTTGAAGAGAAGAACTATGGTACGATATAGATAAAGGAGGAGTAAATTAATAACATTTTCTGTTTTTGTTGAGTTTTAAACAAATACACCCATGTGCTTTGAAGAGGAGAACTATGGTACGATATAGTTCAAGGAGGAGTAAATTAATAACATTTTCTGTTTTTGTTGAGTTTTAAACAAATACACCCATGTGCTTTGAAGAGAAGAACTATGGTACGATATAGTTCAAGGAGGAGTAAATTAATATCATTTTCTGTTTTTGTTGAGTTTTAAACAAATACACCCATGTGCTTTGAAGAGAAGAACTATGGTACGATATAGTTCAAGGAGGAGTAAATTAATAACATTTTCTGTTTTTTTTTTTTTTTTTGTTGAGTTTTAAATCTTAATTACCCAAAATTTTCATGGTATAAAAAAAACTTTTACAGAAAATCTTTTTGTAGAAATGTGACCCGTGTGAAGATAGTCAGGCTTTTTTGTTTGAAAGTGATAGTGTTAAAGGTGGCTGGGATACACCTAAAATCATTTAACATGTTAAACCTTAAACCGTATTCTTTCACTTGATCAGTCCTGCACTACGCAGCCATGTCAAGGGTAATTGCACAGTTGTTTTTGCAGTTAAAGGTAATGATGGGGGGGGGGGGGGGATCAAGGCCTCTACCAAGAAAATTCATGCAGTGAATCGTGTGTACTATCTGCATTTTTTTTTTAACTATCACTACTGATAAATGCTGTAATATTAATTGGAAGGGTTTATATTATTATTGTTTTTATTATTATTTGCCAAGTACATTGAGATTTAAAATGACTCCTATAGTGTATGTGGCAGGGTATAGACTGGACAAAAATTTTTCCCCATTTTTATTAAATAAACCTGGGGCTGAAGTAGAAATATAAGTGTTCTGCGTGGCTGGTTTTATTTACTGCCAGGCAATAATTAATCTGATACAATAATAACTGAGCAGAGGGGCTACGTCCTTGGCTGTAGGGAGTGTATAAAAAAAACATGTAAGTAGCGTCATAGTAAAAGTATCTCGACTATTGCTGATTTCAGTTAATGTATCGGTATTATTCCAAGCAAGGTAATTGGTAACTGTCAAACTTATTCTTTGTGATGGAGTGAGGTGACACTCACTCTACTGGCCTTTCAACGCTCGCTATGAGATAAGCCTGTGCAAGGTGAAAGGAGATAGATAAAAGGCATTGAAACCGACCTGCAAAATGGTGGCGCAGGTGTTAGAAGCTAATATGCGTGGTCATAGTATTTTTTGCCCTTCAGCGACTTAGTTATGAGAGCAAAATTCAAAAGCAAATAAAAACCCACAAATACCATTCCATATGTGGCATTTACTGTAAAGCAAGATTTATCGTTACAAGATTCTTTACAATAATTATACTGTTTTGGTTTTTCATAAATAAAACTTATGTGCGAAAATTAAACTTATTTGCATATGTCAAAATTAAGTAACCTATAATTTACGGGTTATATTTATGCCGTGGCAATAGGGTTATGCAGGTATACAGCACAGGTAACAAACAGTGTGGGCAGAGTATATAATCCTGGTGAATTGTTCAAGCTTACCTTGTCTATATTGAAGTGGGGAGTGTACTACATAATGTGCTACTAGTAGAATAAATATACACATAGGTTTAGAGATGGTATTTATGAACACAAGATGTGTGTCACCATTATACATTACACTGCATTCGGTAACAAGTAACGGGAGAGCGCTAGTGTTTTTCAATTGTTTACATCATAGTGCATTGTGAGGAGTGTGTGACTATTGGTGATTGAGCAACATGTTGTTAAAAGTGTTAAAAAGTGTGTAAAAGTTTATTGCAATTAATTCAGTTAAACATGTTAAAGTATGTAATTGTGCGAAAATACAAATGTTGCTGTTCTATTATACCATGTGAAATGCTAAATTATATTTGTGCGGTGTTTAGTATGTGTGTGTGTGTGTGTGTGTGTAGTGTTGTGAAATGGATAGACTTTTGTATGCCGCATGAATTGTGATTCATTGAGTGAGTAGTAACGAAATTAAATGTAGCTCTACGATAGTGCAGAATGCTATAAACATCAGGGAAAATGTGGGGTAAAATGAATGAAAAATATGTGCATAATCGTAATATTTAATCCTGAAAATACATTAAATTCCAGGTAATAGCATTCCCCACTCTCGTATTTGTAAATAGTATTGGTAATATTGTCAGTGTAGGTAATGTTCAGTTCGATATTGTTGCAATTATGCGTATTTTTGTGATATAATATTACGATAATATAACAAATAGCACGAAAATACATTAAATTGCAAAACTACCTAACCAAACAATAGCTAAATTCACAATAATACCAATACACAGAGACTCGCACACACAATTATCCAGTATGAATGGACTGACTATGCTTGAAATTCATTTGTGGGGAAGCAGGCAAGGTTGAATCACTGTTTTTGGGATTTACTCCTCTGCTGGCGCTGGGACTCTGGCTCGCCGGCTTTCTTCTTTAGGTAGTGACATTAAGTGTTGTGCATCAGCGAAGCTTGGAGTTACCCCAGAAATGATTTTTCAAGTGTAGTCTCCTCATACTTAAAAATGCTGTACAAGGTAGCCAAACGTTACCGGAACTTTTGGAATTGTTTTGCTCCTCCTGCGTACATATTGTCCTCTCCATCAAACTCACGGCCCCGGACAGATCACCTTAAAGTTTTATTACCATGTGCCTAAACACATTTTCGCCGCTTTGCCCTAAATGCCATGCCCGCTTCAGATGACGGTTAAAGTTTAAAGTGTGTTGCGTGTTGAATGTAATCTCGTTCTACCAATGTACATTTTCATAGATCTGAGTTTTAATTCTTTGCGTTAGTACTTACGTGCCTTCGGGACCTGGACCACTCCAGGAACCATGTGCTCAAGTGTAAGGACTGTGTTACCTGAACTTATTTCTGCTTAAATGTGTGCTGTAACGGGATCACTACGTGGCTGTCGACCGGCTGCTGCCCTGAGAACTAGTCTCTACTTGCTCACTTGTATATAGATGAGCTGGCGCCCTATGGACGTTATTAACATCTTTTCTCGATTTTTAATCATGAACCAGGGTTTCTCTCAAATCTGGACTACTCCGCCCCTCGCTAGGAACCAAACCATGTTATAATTTTATAACAAATACTTTATGTTGTTAATAATGAACACACCACTGTAAAACATTTAAAATTTACGTTAAAAAGTTATGCATACACACACCAACTTTGCAATTTGGGTCTTCAGAAATGAAAGGCAACCTTTCTCTTTCCTTACGAAGCTTGTCAATGCCCTTCGATGTGATGAAGGGTCTCAGCTTCGAAGCTGCGGAAGTCAAGACATATGACCCACCATTGAACTGCTTCTCCAAGGGTTGTTTCAAGAAAGTGGGTGATGAATGCATTCCTGGGCCATTCCAGCTTAGGAAAACCCCCATCATGAGAGAATCGTGCTTCACAGTTCAATGGTGTAGCTGATTGCCAATACAGACCCAATACTCTCACATACAGCACTTGCTTTTAAGCAGTTTTCTAAGATAAAAAATACATCTTGGATTTCTGTGTGTCTAGCATAATCACTGAAAATGTGTCTAATAAGATCAGAGTCTGAAAGAGGTGATGAATTTTTCATTTGTTCACATTGATGCATTCTTTCTTTAAATAATGTGTATTGCAAAATCATAGTAACAAGGTTTACATAGCAATTGTTTTTGGATACAAGGTCTGTGAGCTTCTTAAAAGATATATGACTTTTTTTTATTGCAGGGATTTATGAAACTCGTATGAAAAACACCTCATCTCATTAACCACAAGGGTTTACATATTCTGTTTTTAAGTATTTCAAGCACTACAACAAGGAAGCGAAGTAAATTCTGTTTTGGAATGCTAAATATATCCTGTTGTTCAGGTCCAGCATCAGAAATGCCAGAACACTGCTTGGGAATGTATGTCTTACTCCTGAGCTCCAGACATTCTTCATTAGTCACCAGCGGACAGCCACAAAACAAATCATTCTCCACACACTTTATTTATGTTGCAAGCTGAGAGAAAAGATGGTAGAGTTCTCCCCTTTCCAGCTTCAACTTTGTCTTCAAGTTTACCACTTAAAACATTGAACTCATCATACGATGTCCGTATACACACTTTGACAGACTGGCTAAAACAACTGAAACAGTGATGCACTTCATGGTGGTCACAGGGTCTCTGTGATGAAATTATTGCCTGGAGAGTGCCAGCTAACCAGTTAAGGGAATCCACTCAAGTTAGCATGAGACTCTTGAGGTGTTGGTTTTCCAAAAAACTGTGGGATTTCTTAGTTCTCGGCGACCACATGGTCAGCACTTTGCAACCGTAGTATTTTGTTATTTATGCAGGAATTTTGCTACATTCATTTCCTGGCTGGCTGATCGTTCATTATGGTAGTACTTATGAAAGAGTGATTTGCTTTGTTAAGGCTGTTTACCCAAGGTTAAGCCTTGTGGCAGTGAAAGTTTTTGCACTGACTCGTGTAGCACAAGTTGGGCGCATGGCCTTTGATCGCGTGGTGTGCGGCTGGTACCTTGGGTGGATGGTTCCTACTTACTCCGCTTGGTGGTGTGCATGGGTCGACAAGAGCTCTGGGGGAAGCAGTTGTCTGCGTCAACAGTAATTAAATACAGGATGTCAAACTGAAAACAAAACGTGGAGGAACAAAGTTTTCTTAGCAAGGATGAAAACTCCTTCGATTTAGCGTGTTCCACATTTTTTTTGGCATCGCTGCATTTCTTCTGTTAGTGTAAAATAGGGGCAAATTTTTCACAGAAGTTTGGTAAACCCTTAGCCCACTTTGAACAAACTTGGTGTCGTGAAAGGACTTGGGATTCAGTGTGGACGAGTCAAGTTCATCAGCCACAGCAATTAGTTCTTCATACAAAATGCCCCATTTATAATTCTTCATCGCTTCATCAACTGCACTGGTCTCCATCAAAGCACAAGAATGGGTTTTTCTTACGTCTCTGAGAGCACATTCCAGTGTGGGCAATGTCCATGTTGGCAGCAAAAAGTCATTCTTAAGTTCACTTCTAAATGTGTCTGTTTTTGATCAACTTTTAGGTCAAAATATTGGCCATCAAAAGCCAATCCATTTAGCTGCAGGGTCAGATTAAGCCCACTTTTCATAAGAGATTCTTTGATCTTACTAGCGAACACCTCTCATTTATAAGATGAGATGTTCCACCTGCTGTTTGTTATATCAAGAAGAATGCATTTCAGAACACCCTCAACCAAAGTAGGTACACAAACAATTTGATACGTCCTGTGCTGTTTAGTATTCTTGTCAGCAACAATAGATACAAGTGGCAAGTGTTCAGTAATGGTATTTGTGGGGGTTAAGAAGTTTGACATTTTCTTTTGCAATGTTTCAAACAAAGAAACTCTGAATGTTTTTAAAAATAATTTTTGTGAATTGTTCACGTGTCTCACATCAGCTCCATCCACACACCACTTATGTGTGTGCGCGTGTTTTTTTGTTTTTGAATTCCTGAAGTCCATTTTCTGTTCTCGCACTTTAGTCTCGCCTACTTCTACTTCATGATCTTTTGCATTTGGTAAAGATTTTACTATTCCGACTGACTTGGGAAGCTGTTGATGGTTATTTGTGCAAGGAGTGCAATAAATATTTGAATTTTGAATCTTAAAGCAGGGTTCTAGTTGACAAACCTGATCAGGCGTCTTGCAAATCCTAATAAGCTTAATCTTAGCTTCATAAATTTCAAGCTGTGATTCATCAACGTTCTCAGTTTGGCCTAATCTTTCACGTTCATTTGTGTTCATGCTACTTTTCATGGTATTCGTGTATTGCTGCATATCAATAATTTTTTTTATTTAACTGAAATCTGTCAGTACTTCATGTACGCCTCTGTTTTCTGTAGAATGCTGGTCAGCAACAACACACTTTTCAACTGATGATGCAGACTGCTGCTCAAGATTACAAAAAACCAACATAATCAGGAACATCTTTTCACGCCTGCTTGAGTGGTGGATGAGATTCCTGGGATGTTGAGGCCGAAGGTTCACTCATTGTTTTAACAAAGCCAAATCCACTTAAACCTTTCTGTTCTGCACATCGTGCTCTTTGGTTTTTGTGTTTACTACTGGTGTGTGTCTGCAGATGATTGTGCCGTCCCTCCCATTCTCTGTATGCACATTTTACATTTCCCTTGGATAACTCATGTTAGCTACTAGTTAAGGTTTTGCTCTTAGGGAAAGTAAATTATCAAATTCACCGAGTACACAATAACGCAACAATATGGCACCTACTAAAACCAAACATTGTTACTAAATAACAAATAAAAAATGGACTGACAGAATGTAGGAAAATACATTGCAGCAAATAACCTCATCTTCAACTTACAGACTTGTGGTTACTGTTTACTTTGCAAGGCATAAAATATATGTGCACATGACGATAGCAGCGTTGATATAATTAGCCTTCCGGAATACATTTTTATACAATATATTTACACATTGTGAAGTAAAAGCTGACTCGGTTATCTAGATATTGATTGTAGCTAATGTCATGTCGATCATTGCACATGTAGGGCGATATAACTGTGGATGTTGGTTTATAACCTACTAGGTATTTGTTGAATCACAGAATTTAGTACCGCAAATGTGTTAAATATTTGCCACAAACCTGATTCTTCCATCCACACATTTTGTCCACCTCTGTGTTATTAGACGTCAGCGTTTTTTGCTTGAATAATTTTCATAGACATGATGACAGTTTGTTAACCTTAAAACACTAACATGTTAGTTTCATAAGCATCTACTGAATATATTTGGGGTTATGATGTTGTACTGGTTAGACTGATTGCCTCCTATCTAGGCGAACCAGGTTAGATTCCTGGCAGGGTCACTCTCAGATCTTCGCCTCTGGTAATTGTGCCGCATGATACTGCTGGTTGGCAGTTTTCCCCACCCTTGTGTACGCTGCTCCAAACTCGCCTGACTTCACCCTCGTCTGCTCTCTAGACTTTGATGTTACGAGCTGCCCAAATCTTTCCACTCCACTCTGAATATATTTTCAACCATAAGTAAAACTAACTTTTGGTTTTATTAATATTTTAACTTTATTTTATTTATTTCATTATTTTTGTGTATTTATGTAATTATTTTACTTGTTTATATTATTGTTTCACATATATTCTTTATCTTTTTATTTACTTGTTTACTTTATTATTTAATTTAAATAATTTATTATAGCTTAGAATTTCTAATCATTTTACATAATTTTTTGAAGTGTTACAGGCTTCATTCCGTGGTTACCCCCTCAATGGATCCATTATGACTCTGCCAAAAGGATACAGAGGGATTGTGCTGAAGGAAGCATTGAAACGTGAGGTGGAAGGTGTTGATAGGAACATCTATGTAATATACGAGTTTGACTCTGTGACATTCTGGAACTGGGACCGCACGCCATCTAGGAATGATGCGTTTATTGCAGCTTTCGATTGGCTTGACGTATCAGAAGCTGTAAGCATTCACTATGTGCAGTAAAATAGAGTGCCAATATTTTACATTAGACCACAGATTTTTAAGTGCCACCGTTTCCAAGAATTACTTAGTAAAATCTAAACTAGCCAAAATGTAACCCCTGAATAATTCCAGAAATCTTGTTTAGAGAGTCCATGTTTGTCTCTGGCTTGTAACCAACATGATTTTTAAACAAAATTCTTATTTTAATTCAGCAGGCGCAACTCCTATCCTTGTTGTCAAAAATATCTGCACTGAATGTTAAGTTCATTTTCACTCTCTTCTTGCAGCAAAACCAGATTTGTTATTCTAATATAAATTTATTTCAAATGAAATCTCCTGAATATACTGACATACTTTGTAATTGCATGGTTTTTTTTTTGTAAGAAAATCGTCAAATATTTACTTTCCCAATAATTTTACAATTTCACTTGGCCGGCGCATGAATAGATCAGACTCACTGCAGTGTTATTTTATATTTGGTTGAAGAAATCACAATGTGGGTACAAGTAAACCATAAGCAGAACTTTCAAAGGTTCTCAATTTGCAGTGAATCACCTTTGTATACGACGATGGTGAATTATAATTTACCAAAACATACAATGATTTTATGCTAGCAAACACATTTTTGTCATAGTGTTCTGTTTTTCCCCCTTCAGTTTTTGAAAATTTTAGTTTCCCAAAAATAACTTTGTAAAATTACTACCCCCTTAAATTTTGTGCTCGTAAAATAGATGGTCTACTGTATAACATGCCCAGGATACCATGTGCTTCTAAATAGTTTTTTTTTTTATCAATAAGAGCCTAGCTGTAATCATGGCAACAGTATACAGGATGTTTCATAAAGATTTCAGGGATAACAAAATTGTATTGCAACGAAACCACTGAAACAATGCAGAATTAAGTGGAACTCAAATATTTTTTTGCGACACCTACAAATGTTCAATGTGTGCACCGCGGGTGACACTCCAATTGTCCATTTTGTGAGTTGGAAGGGGGCCAACTATTAAGGGTGAATGGTTTGATGAGTCAAAAGTATTTCTCCAGATAATTCAAATTCTTCCACGAGTTTAACTCAATAGAGGAGTCGGCACCCAGAGTTTTCATTGATGAGTCTGCACCTTGGAGTAGCAGATTATCTGGTGTCAGTCATAGACTAAAGATGAGGTAGACCGATCTCGCTGGCCACGCACAACCAATCTCCGCGTCCCAACATTGAACTGCTTTTCTGCCAACACGTCTAGCGAGATCAGCGTGGTTTGAATTTTAGGTTAGAAAACTGATTTGTAAACAAATGATTGAAGAGGTATGTATGCTTCGTCTAATCATTTTGCAATGTAGTTTGATTAAATTGACACTGGTAAAAGTATATTATTCATATAATAGTGCTTGTCATTTAAAAATTACGATGTAAACGAACACGTTCATTACTGTTGACCATGTGACTTTGACAGTTGTGTTCCTTTTGGGGTAGGTCAGTGCACAGAAGACGAATAAGCAGTCTACCTCATCGTTAGTCTATGGTGTCAATAGCAAGCAGAAGTAGCACTATTGTGTGGAAAAGATATATTAAAAATATGGTTAGGTTAGTGTATCAATTGTGTACAAAATATTGTGTGTATTTTTCAATTATATTCCGAGTTTGAAATTGAAAAAATAATGTTATATTGAAACAAATGTGTTTGACATTTATTTGCCTAGTAGATATTGTCAAGTGTTAAATGGTGACTGAAGTTATATCCACCTCCACTATATAAGGTTATCTAATCAAAGTGACGTACCCTAACGTAAGATAAGCTAACCTAACCTAATTATGCATCCGCACACGCAAATTGTATTGCCACTAGGTGGGTTCTTGCTTTACTTTTAACCAAATGGTTCTCTGACACTCATCACTGACTTCATGGTGTGAAATACCAAAACACAGAATGATTTATCAACACATGTAGCAGCCATTGAATGCCAGCTGAACAACACACTGGCGTCACTGTGAGCGAGGCAAGACTGTGAACTCGTGGCATAGCACAACACACACAGGAACTGTTTGTGTTCCTCGTTCATTCTGCACTGTTTTCATTCATGTATGTTACGTGATTCAGTTGCAATAGATTTCTGTAATCCCTCAACCATTTATGAAATACTGTGTACATGTTAAATGCAAGAGATGCACTCCTGTGTAGTTGACAGGAGCTCATTTTTCCTAGTTTCTCTGCCACATCAGTGAGTGCCACCTTAGTAAAATAAAAGGTTTTTTTTTTTATTATTATCATTAATTTAATTATTTATAATGTGAGTTTAAAGGTGACAGCATATTTCACCTTGCTTGTTTGGACTGTATTTTGAATCATGTTAATTATTTTTATTGCGTGCATGTAAATTTTTATTTTTTTCTCTTCTGTCCAGCTACATTCTCCATGTGAAAACAAGTGACATTTCCTCTTGTGGATGTGAAGAAACATCTCACAATAAAGCCAAAGCAACAAGGGCAGTTGAATATGCCTGCACCCAGTAACTAGACTGCAGAACGTGTAAAAGGAAAGAGATTATTGTAAAAATTTGTTATGTCCCTTGGTAAAATGTGTACCTCAAACTGTAGCTATAAGAAGTATGTAAAATATGAATTAAACATTGGATAGTAGTAAAAATATCAAATTTCTCTGCAAGTGGAGGATGTAACTTTGACTACTGGCTTGCAACTATATATCTGCAAATTGAACATTTTTTTAAGTCACGTGAAAAGCAAATGGTAATCTGTAATGTGGCATGCACAATTTGATGTGGCAACACTACCAACAGATTGGTAGGCTTACATACATGTCTGGAGTTAGCAATGGCTTTCAAATGTACTAGGGTATGCACTCGTAAATCATTTTAAAAAATTTCATTATTGCTTATTGTGCAGCTGTAGTTTGTGTTGTGTACACAAACAGAAAGATTGAATTCTAAATCTGTCTGGTTTGTGTATGTACAAACAACTAGGAGAATTAAATCCTCTTCATAAAGGTTTGTTCAGTAGAGACACTTATGTATTCCGTTTAACTGACGTGGCCCTCACTACCCTACTTGGAAGGCAGACCATTGCTGATCGTTGTGCATCAGCCACACATGGCCATGCATGCGGAACGGGTCAAGTGATCTGTACAGTGACCCGAATGACCCACCTCGCCAAGAGAAAATGGGTGTATCTGTGGTTTATATGGTCAAGTGTTGTAATCCCCCAAAAGCAGAGTCTAAAGTAAATACGGGCTATTGTTATCTCCCGTTTGCTTCCCCTCAGTGCTTCGTAATTAATTAACAGAGTGCCCGGCAACGTGGCCTACGTACTGATTGAGACCTACATTTGGAGACGCTCTAAATTCAGTACATAATTTTAGAGTATTAATGCTGTGTTTCTTTTAGTTTTAAAAGGGTGTATTTATATTTTCAGTTTTGTGTAACGTAAGTAGTAAATGATCTTGGTAGTGCCGGCAGCCGTCATGCCATACGCCCAAACTTTACTTTCTACAGTTTTCACTAAATTAATGTTTTAATTTATTGAAGGGTTTTGTCAATGTCTAGTGTCTTGTGTAATTTTAATATGATTTTCTATTTCTTTTGCAAGCCCATTCGGGCTTTTTCCAGTATTTACAATTTCCCCGACGTGCATAGCAACAGACACACTGAACATTTAAAATAAATAATGTGTTAGAATTAATGCCTTAATTCCTCAAACTGTTTTGCTATGTTTATTTCTGCTTTTGTGTATGTATTCAGTGTACATGTATAAATTTTGTTTTCCCTCACGGAGTTCGCAGGAGATCTCCGTTTGGTAACGACATATGAGCACCATTCTCCTCTGTCTAGTTTGGCGGGCCCAGAAGAGTGACTGTGTCCGCGTTGCGGGGGAACATCACCATCTTTGTCTGATCTTTAGCTGAAATAGTGTCTTTTTAACCAGAACATTTCATTCTTTTCTCTCCCACGCACGCACTCATATCTCCGTAGACTCGGGAGATTTTACCATTTTACTTTAATTTGTCCACATGCTAACCAGTGCTTTTCACAGAGTCTGCCGATGGCGGGCCTTGTACGCCATGCCCACTTCATTCGAGGGACTTTGTGCGCAGGATTGTATGTGCATTCTCTTTCAATCAATATACGTAATTACATCGTTCCTCGTCTTATTTTAATGTTAATTTCACCTCGGGTCTTGACCCACTCCACAGTGTGCTAGTCCACAAGCTTGAGGCATTATAGACTTTTGTTGTACTTTATTCATAAACGTGAGCTGTGAGAAGTATACGCCACGGGTCTGTCGACCAACTACCGCTCTGAGCCAGAATCCACGTGCTCACCCGTAATATAGATGAGCTGGCACCCTACCGAAACTTAACAACTATTCTGTGAAACTAGCCATGTATCTGGATTTCTTTCAAAACTGGCATCTCTCGCAAGCTACCAAGACAAGTTAAAACGTTCTCGCATTCCCAAGTTGTCCATCAATTACAGTGATTTCAGAAGCATATTTTGTTAGCTCTGCATCAACCCAGACACTCTTGGAGGGAGCGAGAGAAAGAGATGGTTCCCTCTCTCATATATTTAGTGAAGGAATAAAAGCAGGTTAAAATCTTGCAACAGTTACTAATGGGTCAATTATGGATCTGTTTTTGCGACGTCATAAGACAGGCGTGGCGTAGATATTTGACAATAGAGTAAGCACAGATGCTTTTATAATTTGCCACAAATGACTGTTGCTGCCTTTCTTATGACTCGTGTTTGGCCGCCTTCTGTAAGTAGTCACATAAGAGCTTTGCAACTAAATCTTTACTGAGGAAGTTTATAATGAAACTATATTCGGATATGTATGCTCATTCAGTCTTGCTGAATTGTAGTAGTTGTATTTGATAGGTGAACTGATCTAGCCAATATGTAAATGCAGCAGATGTGTTAAACTGTTTTAAATATTTAATTCTGGAGTTATTTTATGTATGATTTGTCTGCACTTGCTGCGGACAGGTAGGGCAATTATCTCTGGGCAGGCTATAAATTATTCTTGTATTGAAGCATTCTTGCATGGCAACTCAAGGCCATATTCCATTGTAATTTTTTGTTTTGTTATGTGTAAGAGATTTGTATTCAGATTATTATAGTTTTCAAAATATAGCACAGAGAAGTTGAAAATTTCAGAATATGGGGGGCCAAGTTTCTATGATACTAATCAACTTTGCTAACTAAATCACGTGACCTGTGATCTACATCATCATATGCACAACATATTAAGTATCGAAGATATTTAACAATCGATACTCTGGTACTAGCATCCTGAATCTCTCTTACTATATGTCTTTGCTGACACATTTTCATTCGTGTGAGAGAAAATAATATTCATATTCATTATTTTCTTTTGGATGAATAAAAGTGTTGACAAAAACATCAATACCTATTTTCGCCTCCCGCCAAGGCGAACCAGGTTCAATCTCCACCGGAGTCGCTCCCTGATTTTCGCAAGTGAGAATTGTGCTAGACGATGCCGCTGGCTGGCAAGTTCTCTCAGGGAGATCCCGTTTCCCCTGCCCTTGCAGTCCAGCATTGCTCCATTTTCAATTCATTTCAACCTCATGGCCTCTCAAGATTTTATTAAGAGTCATCCAAATATCTTTCCTCAATCCTATTTTAGTTTAGTTAAGAATTAGTACACAATCCTATTATTGGGGTGTGTTATATATATATATATATGTATGTGTGTGTGTGTGTGTGTTATATATATATATATATATATATATATATATATATATATATATATATATATTATATATATATATATATATATATATATATATATATGTGTGTGTGTGTGTGTGTGTGTGTGTGTATATATATATATATATATATATATATATATATATATATATATATATATATATATATATAAAACTGCCTGTAGTAGTAGTTGGTTTCAGAGCATTATGTAATTTTCCAAAGATTTTCATAAATTCTTGGAAACATTTTGTATTCCCTGTGCACAGTATCAGTTTATCCAGTTTACTTTAGAATGTGTAGGTACAGAAATGCTGTCATAATCTCAAGTGGCATCTTCAGGCTCTTCTACTGTATTGGCCTTATGCTGCACACATGTCGTTAATAGTTTGTAGTTCACAAAGCAGGACTGCATCATCCAGCTGTTTTATGCAGAAGTTCCATTAATATGATAGATTCAGCAACTCTTTATTGTTGTTTTGTAGCATAAAGGCCAAAGCCTACTTTTAAAAAAAATTAACAGTGTTTAATAGTGGCACTCCTTTTGCGTCATAATTTCTGATTAATAGTAGTTGACAACGTACGGGTTTTACGCTTTACAAGTTGTTTAATATTTTTGTACTGAATTTTAATTGTGCGTTATCTGCATGTTGTAAAATGTTGAGAACATGTTTACATTTTATCAGCAAGTTCCTGCCTTTTTTTCAATTAGGTATAAACATATTAAACATCTAGTAAATTGTAAGTTTTCTATGATCAGACATTTCCAATAATACCTCTGAAACTGAAATTATGACACAAAAAAGTTTTCTGCAAAAGGGCGGAAGCTGAGCCTCTATGTTTCCCATGGAGAAGCAAGGAGGTGCATAGCATCCAGAATACCGTATTTCGGTGTGTATAGGCTGCACATAAAATTTACTACGAGTAGTGGGGTGCGGCTTATATATGAGATATTTGCAAAAAAAAAAAAATCCTCCCCCCTCCCAAAAAAAACATGTTAATAAATTTGTCAACATACAGTACTGTTTAATGTTTTAATTAAGTTTTGAAAGAAAGAAGAAGGAAAAACTTTCCACTTATACAATTATTTGTTCTCACGTTAATAAACAAAATAATCTTTATCCCGTATGTGTAAAATGTAAACATGTTGGAGCTTGGCCATGTACAAGAGAAAGATATCTTGCGTAGTTCACATGC
This sequence comes from Dryococelus australis, assembly GCA_029891345.1. NCBI lineage: Eukaryota > Metazoa > Arthropoda > Insecta > Phasmatodea > Phasmatidae > Dryococelus > Dryococelus australis. Next base: position 136,464,062 of record CM057000.1, read on the forward strand.
CCACTGCCACACTACTAGTACACGTTGATAAGATGCCATTTTGTGAAACATGTTGCTGTGGTTTTGCTTTCTCAAGTCACATTACAATCCGGGGAAGTAGTAATCGCGCAATAAATATTTGTAAACATTGCAACTTAATACAAATTTTCTGTCGCAAATGTTTTGTAGGGGAGAAATTAAGTCGAAATTTATTATGTTTGTATGGAATTGTGACTTAACAATATTTACAGGAATACAAAAATTCAGTGTGGCCTATCCTTGAAATATCAATTATCCCTAATTTTCCATCAAAAACCTCTGGTGTGACCTATACACGCCAAAATACAGTATTTATTGTATTGCCATTTTCACACTCATCGCCCTTGTTGTAAGTAGTGAAACAATTCAAGAAAGCAATCAAAGAGTTACACTTCGTTGTATATAAGTGCACTAAATTTGACGGTTGTAGTAAAGTAGAATGGCCACAATGTAGTCTTCTGCCATAGTTCAGTTTATAAGGAAAACAGTGTATGTAAGCAAATGCTATGATCAATGTAGGTTTCTATTCCAGGTTTCTTTATTTTTATTATGGCAAAGTTATACTGCCGGGGCTTTCTTTAATATTGTGGGTGGCTGGGATTAGGAGGGTAGGGGGGAGACTTAATTCAACATCTTTCGTAAGACAGCATAGTTTTGCAGCTCTTTTTGCAAGACTATCATTTTGGATTACATTTTGTTTTAATGGACCAGTGGAAAATAGTGTTACTTTTACACAAAAAAAACAGAATTGAAATGGTAGTTTTTCTAGGCCATATACATTTCAAACATTGAAATAACTGTTTCGAAATACATTACTGACAAACACACTAACTTACTGTTTATAATTCCTCTTCTAGCAGTTGCACACTGATGCATGATGCATTTAGCGCTATGAAAAGCGCTCCAATTGTAAACGACTACGCCCCATCTCAGATGGCTGCTCTCCAAGGGGCTGGCCACTCCCAAGCACAAACAGTAATGGAGGCAGGATATGTCAACCAACCTCAGTTGACAGAGACTCAACTCACCAAATAACCACATGTTCCTTGCTTTTACCGTGCACTAAAACTTACTACAAGTCATCACGTCATGCCCCCCTCTGAATAAACACTCCTACTACCTTACTGCTCCGACTAAAACACACAGCGTATCATTTGAATTTTGCGCCTATGTGGGGATGCGAGCCGCCCGCTAGAAAGTCACGGGCCTCCGCAAGAGCACAAGCGCAAGATGTGTCAACGCCTCGCGCCACCGCAGATAAGGATCCATGGTTCATGCATGTGACACCACAAGCTCCACCCCCTAGAGGCAGGACTAATTCCCCGCACACTGAGCGCCTAGAAGCTGGAAAAATGACTATAGAAGGCACTCCAGCCTAGGCCTTAGGGGTGATTGCTACACAGTCTGGCTGCAAGAGCCGACAGTGCTAGCACCAGGGCAGAGTCTCTCACCACGCCGGTGACTGAGAGTAACCCAGTGGACGACACCAACGCCAACAGCTCCGCAAAACCACCAGCTCCCAGATCTGCAACCTCTTCGGTCGCTTCCAGTACCTCCTGGAGGACCGCTGCCAACTCGAGGCTTTCAACCTCTTCAGCCATCTCCACCAGCAGCTCCAGGATCGTCGACTGACACCAGAGGCTCCTACCACGTCCTAATCACTCTTTCAATGCCTCCTCCGCCTTGTCTTGATCAGGTCTTGTGGGTCACGACGACATGTCCCTAGCCAGTTTGCCTCCTCACCAGATGGGCAATGAACACCCACTTAGAATACACACCTAGGTCCCTTCCAGACATCCCCACCTAATTAAGGTTAGGATTTTGATTGCGGCCATTTTAAATAATTTTTAATTATTTACATATTCAATTTAACTTTCACCAAACACATTCACATCTTTTACCAGGTTGCCTTCACCTGGACTTTCAGGTTTTGCTTCTGCAAAGTTAACGATTATATATTTTTCATTTTCTTAGGAAAGTGCAGCCCACGTGTTTGTAACATTGTTTTTTGATTGATACGTTGTGTAATAAAACGTATTCCAAATCTATTTTATGGTTCCGGTCATCCAGAGAAACCTTTTGTCCCTTTTGAGTGTTGTTGTTAGTTTGAATTCAGTTAACCTAGCTGTATTTTGAGTTTGGCCAAGGTAATGCAAACTGTGTTGCAGTGGTTAATCTTTGGGGGAGCCCTTCACTAGGGGTTCAACTATCCATGTGTGATCACACTGGATCCATTTGTTATCTTAGGAGCACACAATAGGGGCGCTATCATACCCGGCTTTGTCTGGCGTGAATTTCACAATTGTTCTTTAATTTGGCCATACGCCACGAACTCATAGGTATGGACAGAAGGTACAGCTCAAACAGTCATTAAGAAAGAGAATGAGATAAATAATTTAATTCCTGAGACACAAGAAGGTGATTTTCTCTTTACACCACCAACTAGAGAGGAGAAGAATGCAGAGTACCTCTGGAACGTTCATGGATAATCCTCCTCTACAATGAATTATTGGGGTATGATGACCTTCCCATCCCAGAACCTTACACTATCACTTCTCCTCACATACCACAAGAGCCTATGAGCAGCCCGGGCCCTCTTCCACTGCAACCATAGTCGGCCGCCCCAGCAGGACAGAAGAAGAGGAAGAGTCCACTGCCTCGTGAACAGAACGTAAAACGTTGACCCATTACAGTGTGTGTCCTACGTTATACACTGGCGTCCTGCTGCCACGAAAGTAGTGCCTTGTTGGTATAGTCCCTGCGAGTTACAACCCCAAGTCGTCCCTCAAACCAGGATGCTCACCCACACAATTTTTGAAACCCACCATGGAGGGACGAATTACCCTATGAGCTAGCCAGGGACTTGTTAGCAGCACCTCTTGATGACAGAGTTGCAATCGGATTTTGCTTATACTGTGAGACGTTCCTACATAATCGGACACGGGTGAAAGCCCTCACTAGCCACCCATACCAAGTTGGCCTCAACCCTTTAGGCACGTTTGTTTACTGTCATTACACTTGGCATAAAATGCTTCAATACACTGTTATGGCCTTATGGGCTACCGCAGATGGTATGATCAGGGGTTTAATGTATTTTGTTTGTGTTCATGCGTACAAAAACTTAACATTAAACATTGTATAAAAAGGTTATTTCACGTAATAACGCATCTTCATTGTAATTTTTTTTATGAGTAAAATACTTATTGCTGTTTGTAAATAAATTGGATTTGCCACTTTTTCTCAGATCAATAATAAATTTTCTCAAGAGTATTCATTGGTAATCGACATTGTTTTCATTGTAAACTAATTTTACTTTCTGTAACTATTTCAATTTTTTCGGTATCAATTTTTACATGAGAGAAATTAATTTAAATCAGCATTTACAAGACATCGAAGTTTCTCATAAATTTTCGCCAACATACTATAACATTTCTGTAAAATGAATTAGTTACGTAATACGAGAAACCCACATTAATACACTGGATAATGACGCAACACAACTCGGTGCGTCCGACCAGCTGTGCTCTTGCACAAAGCAAGCCAGCCTGCCCGAGCGAGACAGCATAAGGGCCACAGGCAAGGTCAGGGAGGTCTGGCAACATTGCTGCAGCAAGTTGTCTGACCTAAGGAGCGGGGTTTGAGGGGAGACTGCCGCCGACTCCTTGCTGAGCAGGGCGACGCCCTGTCCCACAACTCTCGCGACTGAAAGGTTCCTGGAAGTAGCCCGGTTTATATACAGGCCTGTGCGGAGTGGTGGGGGACATTTTGAGACCCTCTACCATTTTGTACCTTCAGAATAACGATTTGTAACGCGATTTTTATGGTGTGAACTGCCCCCTTAAAGGCTGTTAACGATAAAGTGAGCACTTTTGAAATCAACCTTGGAAAAAACGTCTCTGCCCCTACCTGCATGTATGTTAATGGGCACAATGAGTGACATGCACCTAGTAAAGTTGGTAATGATGGAGGGGAAAGTAGTTCCATACATTAACACAGAACAAAAAGTGTTAGGTAACCATGTGATATAACTTAAATTGTTTCTCTTGCTCGCTGAATATTTTAATGCATCAAAGTGTAAAAATGAGCAAAGTTGTACTTTTCTAATAATTTCACAGTTTCACTTGACCAACGCATGAATAATGTGAAGAGGCCCATGGCAATGTTAATTTTATATAAGGCGGAAGAACACAGAACGTGCATACAAGTATATCTTATAATGAGCACTTCCGAAAGCCCTGCTACCATGAAAAACCTATACCAGATAAAACACTATTCAAGGTACGTAAAATATCAATTATACTTGTCAACAAAAAAATTAACTGACCCTAGTTTTTTGTGTTGTGAAAATAGGACAACATCCAAATTTTTTGGAGTAAAAATTGGAAAGAATTATTGTCTCAAATTCAGGTGAATGTGGAACTATACATAATTGAATGTCTGTCATTTTGGTTGAGTGCTGCAGATATCAACTGTATGAATTTAAGGTGTGTACAAAAAAAATTGTCAACAGATTTATTGGGGAAGGCAATGTCAAATGGTGATAGGTTTCATGTTCTTTTGGAGCTCTTCAAAGTTGCCTCTGTTCTACCGGTTTCAGCCAGATGAATCTGGTGAATGACAAACCACCAGGCCTGTTCAAGGTCACTAAACGCCATGCCTCTGGCAGTTCAAATGGCGATAGGTTTCATGTTCTTTTGAAGCGCTTCAAAGTTGCCTCTGTTCTACCAGTTTCAGCCAGATGAATCTGGTGAATGACAAACCACCAGGCCTGTTCAAGGTCACTAAAACGCCATGCCTCTGGCAGTTCATTTTTTTAATAAGAAGAAATAGGATAGTGTGGTGTAAAAAATACAATGTATTTCTTATTGGTATACATTGTTACATAGAAATAAAACTGACTGGTGCAGTAGTACCAGTTAAAAATTGTTTACGTAAATGGTATTTGCGTGAGATCATAATCCGGGGTGATTTTGACTGGTGAACCATCCTAACATTTTTCAATCCCTTACTATGGTGTTCACCAAGCAGTAAACATTCCACTGATCTTAAGCGTGTGCATGCCCCGCCATAATTGCGAATCACATTTTTACACTAATTCGCTATAAGTAAAACAAAAAATTGTACATTACTTTAAATGCATAATTCAAACCATAAATGTGAAGTATAATTTAAGTTTTGAATTAGAAGTTTTAGTTCCGAGTACTATTTTCAATTATTGACAATGTACGTCCAACAACTTATGAGCTGATAGAATACTTTGCCACGTGCTTCATGATCTGTTTCAAACAGCAGCCAAACATAACTGAAGTCTTGCATGGCAACATTTACAGGCACAACATAAGTTTAAGAATTCTTATCTGGTGACATACCTCCCTCCAAAATGTTTCAATGGCTGTTTTTAAGACGGAGACCCAAACTCAGATGATTACCCACACCTATAAATAAGTGGAGGAGTTGATAAGTGGTTGAAACATTGATGGAATTGCTTGTGCGGCACGGTTCACGCTTTACCATCCCATTACTGTTAGATACTTTTCAATGTCTTGTTAAACAACCAATGCCAGAAAATTGTTAATTATGTATTATTATTGTTCTAGAAGTTTATCCATGAATGCTACTGGTGGCATGTCTTTTGGCCAAAAATGTTTTATTTAGGTAGTAAAGCATTACCTGGGAGTCTCCAGTATAATTGACAAATATTTCACTCAAATTATTGAGCCTCTTCTGCTCTGCAAAGTATCTCGTTTCACTTATGCGAGTCAATCCTGAGATAATATTCTGGATTATTGAATTTACAGTTTAGTTAATTGTGTGATTGAAGACCTGGTTGCAAAATGTGAATAATTATTTGCTTTTCTTAAAACAAGTTTATTTCTCTTTATACTGTCTTCATAAATACACTGTAAGAAAATGTTCTCTGCTAAACACATACATACAATGAACAACCAGAGTTTGGCACATTACTGAAGTAGGTACACCCAATCAAATACAATCAATTGTGATTTTGTAATACCACTTAACAGATCTTGGACATAATACTTGTTACATTCTCTAAGTTCTTGCACATTTGCCAATAATGATTTAGAACTGTAAAGATATTACGCCTGAAACTTAAACATAAAATTTTAAACATTATAAAAGATATTTTAAAAAAAGCTACCACATTTTACTTTCTTCTGCGCACTTCATTGGGACATGGTGCAATTACAGTGAAATTATTGGACTAACTTACCCAAGTCGTACGTACATTAATACACGACTGTAGGATAACAGCTTCCAATTAACAAATTACAGACAATACAGGCTACATGCACAAAAATGTAATATGTGTAATACAAGGTTCCATACTAGTAACCTGCTATATTTTGTAATACAAATTAAAATAAATACTATACATGATATACACAACTCTGTTGAAATACTATTGCTATATTAAAGAATATCATTTTGTATTGGTAGATTTTGCTGTTTTCTGAGCATGTACAAAGTTCAGCTTTACAATAGTTCGTTACATCGTCGTCCGGTCGCCCTGTTTGGATTTCAGACACTAAACATCCCCATTATATTTAACGATCATTTAAAATTTAATTGTTAGGGGGGGAAGGGGTGACAGACCTGGTTTTTGAAACTGGAATCAATCTGCTAGAGAAAAATATTTAATCAGCACACAACTTACAGGCTGTATAAACTCTGTGGTGTTTACCCATGTCACTACATGCTTCATGTAATTGTGATATTCCTTTGGAAGTTTAACCAGTAGTATATTTTCTGTGTTAATCGCTTCACCCTAACAAATTATTCAAATTTCATATTTCCTGCATTTCCAGAAGCTGAAACTTGTGTATGCAAGTCAACACTACACTAAAACTGCGTAGTTTCCACATAAGTCTTGATGTATGGTTATACTATTCAAAGATTCGGGGGAGGTTGCACGTCTGTACAAATGAAATGAATAGTAGGGAGGGAACAAAATGAATTAATTTTTTTCAGCATAAGGCAAATACTGCATATGTCACTAGGCAACAAGCAAGAACACTGCAGGCTATCTATCCCTGCCCCCAAATGAGGTACAACTTTTTGTGATCAATACTCACCAAGCCATTCAAAAAAAAATATCAATGAAATACCACACAAATATTTGCAAAAGTACAATGAATGACTAATTTTTAGGGCCCCACGTATAAATAAAATGAGCTGATTTTGTCATCAGTTTGTCAAAATTTATAGCAAGATACACGTGTTACTATCATGAAATAGATATCAAACCTAAAAAAAACTTGTTATTGGTTAACTATTGCATATTTCCAAGAAACATTGAAAAATACTTAATCAGGATGAAAAGAATGTAGGTCATGTAGGGCACATTATCACAATTGCAATCAATTTTGTGTGATCATTCTTGTACATTGTCAAGACATTTTAAAACTGCTTAAAAACACTAGCTAGCATTTGTGCTTTCTAAGAAATTGACACCACCCACATGCTGCTTCTGTTTATGTAACAAAATTTTAATTAGAACACAGAAATACACTGTCCCCTTTAATCATTCGTTACATCCCATAGAATCATTATATCTTAACTTTCAACAGAGTATTTCAATTTTTGTTCACACTCTTATTGTGGGTACACGACTCCTTTATAATTTTTGCACAAAGCAGTTGCCCTCCACCTATTAAGCATGCGTAGTACCAATGATGAAAAGAAAATAAAACAGACGTTAAATTACAATTGCCAATATATGTGTATGTTTTACACTAACCTCTTTCCAATGTAGTTGATTTTACTACACTATCTCTGAACATTGTATACACGGCACGGCCACACTGCAGTGTTTAGGCAGCAGTATCTGCATTCTGTTCACTTTATCAAACATGTGGAAGTCTTCATTTTAAAACTCCTGGGCATGATAAAAAAAAAAACATTATTTTAGGCATTCTTGACTGATTTTGCAACGTTAGTGGACAACTCAAATCAGTTAAGGCTCTTGTTTTATCACAATAAACTGTTCGCATCTTCTGTTCTGTCACGCAAGAAAAACACAGTCTTACAAAGTAGTTCTGTGGTCAAGTGAGTTTTATTGCATTCAAAAGTTTTGTTTCTCTACCATTTAAGTTTACTCGTCAGTTTGAAGGTTATGTTGGTGAAATCACAATTTTGTAATTTGTTTTTCACAATACCAGGACATTTACAAAATACACCAAATATTTGAAATAGATAAAAATCGCAGGGAAATTTTTATTTTCTACCAGACGGGATTAGGCTCGTTTTCCTGAAAATATAACGAACTTCGGAATCCCGCACAGGCAATCTTTCATAAAAAAATTTATATGATAAAATCCCAACCCGAAAATTTTTGGGTGCAAATAGTACCCAACCCGAGATTCGGGTTCTATAACAACCTGAAAAGTCGGGTACCCGCCGATCTCTAATTACAACCCCAACTCAGGTGGCCAAGAGTTTGTGTGAGGAATTAGAGCCAAAGTATGGAAATAATAAAAGTGGGTGAAATGTTTTACAAAGAAGGCAAAATGTAAAAGTGTGAACTCTCAGTGACTTAAATGCAGCAAAATATTGGTACAAATTCGCTGTTCAAATCTGTTGCATGTAGATTACTAGCAGTACCTAGAAATATCTGTAAGAGAGTATACTGCTTGATGACTTTTATACATAATAATTTTAATTCCTCCTCAATATGTGAAAAAAACCAACTAATAACGACTTTCGACTAAACAATGAAATAACTATGAAAATTTATACAGGTGCTACATTTTTGCGATACAACTGTACACGCAGCTAGGATGCGGAAAACTGTCGGACATCACCTGCACAAAAGTCTAACCAACTTTGTGTGATGGTGGGGTTCAGTATTCTCCTTGGTGCCACATGCCTCGTGATGTTTGACAGAGCACAAACAATACATCAGTTAGAATATCACACAAATCATGCTCCTTTGCATGGGACGCCTCACAGAGATGACCTTGTCACCACTTTCAAACTGCAGAAAACAAAAATTTTTCCCCCTACATTTTTGCTGAGAAATGCATCTGCAATATATGTTTGGCAGCTCTCACATACCCAGAATATGCATGCCAGGATAAGCAATTCAGTACACCTTTATGTTCCGTCAAGTCAAGCAAACGACTTCAGTGCTGACAAGGCAGAATGAATATTCAGACCACGAACCTGAAGCTTTGCTCATTGCCTGTGATTAATTACCACTGGTAGGTGTTGTGACAAAAATTTCCACTAAATTTTCATTGAATTCACATGACATGCTCAGCTACAAAAAATTTTCCAGTGAATAACAAAACCATACAAACAAATGTTAAATCAAGTTTCTGGAAATGCACTTTTAAGTTCAACCTGTGCCAATCCCGACTATACCAAAAAAATAATTTATCACGCATGTGCAGTACTCACAATGACATAAATTTGCCAGGCTGCCATCATAGGTCAGCTATTAAAGATGGTTTATAAAACAATGGTTCACTCTATATTTGGCACACATTACAAAAACAATTAATAACTAACATTTGGTATTATCTTCATATATCAGCATTTATACCTCCAACAGTATTATTCAGTACAGTGAAGATTGTGTGATGTATTACAAATGAGAAAATTATGTGGCAGTGGAAAGATCAATATACACTCCACAAAAAGTGTTCTTTGCTGGCTATATAAATTACTTAAACATTTCTACAGAGATAAGTAGTTTATTAAGTTGTTTTTCAACAACCTCTAGATGAAAGCACATACTTATGTTTCAAAGAAATACTTTGCTATTATCTGATGAAATAATACAATAAAAATACTTGCATTTCTACCTCTTCAAGTTTCTTTGTTTATTATTGCATTTTCGGTGCTGAAAACTTACTCTATAATTTATGTTCTGTATATGAATCAAATAAAATAAAGTTCAAATCTTTCTGCTCTGAATACTACTGTGCATACAGCATTTGACACTGTATCTTACATGTTAAAATGAAAAAACATATGCTGTTCTACAAGATGTATGACATTGCTTTTTTTCTTAAACTACAAACTCAACTTCATTCACAGTACTTCGTACCTAACTTGAACATAACAAAAGTAAATGAATAAATCTGTTACAATCTAGTTACATAGTCTATCTTTGGCAACAAGGACTAAATTTATTTCCACTCTTCACCCTAGCACATTATACAACCACATCTTACATGGATTGTTTTTTCCTGAAATAACTATTTTTAATGCAAGACCCACTCACTCATACAGCAAAAACCAAGATTAAATGTTTTACATTATTTTTTTTGTGTCCTTCCAAGCTCTAAGCACATAATTTCACAGCCAAGTATTCATGCATTTCTCCAATGCTGTCATTTCAATTTATTTGACATTTAATTTTAGGGCAAAATGGTCAGTAGTAGACTACTCTGCTAACCACAGACGTAGACCAAAAGCTCGTTTACACTGTCCACTAAAAAACTGCTACAATAAAAAATTTTACACACTTATCTAATTGCCATGAATTTATATATAAAAAATGGTATTTCAGTGGAGAGTATCAAAATGTTTTCAGGTATACAAAAATGTGTAGAAATGGTTGATACATACATACACTTCATGTTTTGGAAGTTTGTAGCTGAGCAACCACACCGGAAAGTATTCATTTGGTTTTAACTGGCACCTGAGCCATCAGCTGCATTTGACATCTCCATTTGTCGCATCACCTTGTGGTGGTCCTGTTGCTGCTGCTGCTTTATGAATGCACTCAGTCTGTTCAGAAGAAACTGTTTGTCGTGACCCTCGAGCACCAGCTGGTTCTTGAGGACCAACACCATGTGCTTATTGGCTGCGGAGACAGCATAGTAGTAGTACAGGCACAGCACAAGGATGATGAATGCTGGCACCGCGAACCCGGCAGTCGAGAAGAAGAACAATACACTCTGAATCCAGGACGGGAGCTTCTCAAACGTGCTCACGACCAGTTGCCAAACAGCGTCCTGGCCCCTAAATGGGCCGCAGCTGCTTGACGGCAGTATCTCCGCTATCGAGTACGAGACCGGCACTATTGCCACGACAAACGACAGCAGCAGGACAAGCATGAAGAAGGAATTGGACCGTGATGCACGGTAAACTGTGGATGATGGAGTGCTATTTACCAGGCATGCAAACTTCTTGATGTAGAAGATGAAGAAATACTGCACACTTGCAAACAAAGGTAGGATAGGGGCATAAAAACATCCCAGCCAACATAATGTTTGTGTGTAGACGACATCCAGTACGTGCCTCGGCAGTTCAAATTCCTGCTCCCCAATGAACTTGGCCAACTTGCTCTTGGAGTGTTTGGCAATCAGCATCCGTGGAAAGTTGAAGAAGAATGTGACAATCACATTAGTGACAAAGTCCAGGAGGACAAGTTTGTAAAACTGCTGACCTATATATGTCTCCCAGCACTGCGGATCACCACAATAATCGTGGGCCTTGCTGCAATCACCAAGCCTACACATTACAACCTTGAACAGTGTCACCAACAGCATGATCAGCGACGATAGCCTCAGGAAGACTGTTCTTATTAAGCTGAGTCTTACTACAAACTGTGGACTGTACCGTTCAAACGTCACCAAGTAGCCAAACAAGATGGGTACAAAAAGATTTAGGCCAACTATGGCAACAGATGGGAGAAACTCCATGAGAAGCCTATACAGATGTGTGCTTTCCTTATTTTTCTGTGTAATAGCTTCTAATTCATCATTCGAAAAATTAAAAGAGGCATAGATAAAAAATGCTGCAGCAGCAAGCACCAACAACACTACAAAGTTGATGATGCATCGAATTAGAATCAGTTTCATCTTCTCTTCCCTGGAGCGATTTTGGCGCTCTTCCTCCATTTTTTCTGCCTCTAAACTTCCTTTTATCTCGTTGAACAAGGCCTTATGCTTGATTACTGCAGACTTTTCATTATGGATGCAAAAATCCCACCCACCAAATACCAAATTGCAGTACTTGTAAAACTGGCCCTCGCCTTCAACCAGACGTTCCTTGAAACCCTTGGCAGCAGAATTTACGATTGCAATTAGACTAAGCAAGAATGAAAGCACAGTGACTGCTACATAAGCCAGTGGGAGATTGTAATAAAGGCCTGAGTCTTCTGAAGTTGTATAAATTTTATTTGAATACAGTCCATAAAACATAACTGTCTTTTCAACAATCCCCTTCCCCTGTATGAGATCCAAGATGATACCGTCTGAAGATGATGAATTCCAGTAGCTTTCTGAACAACACTCTACTAGCGAGAAATTAAAGTCACTGACATTACACGAATAAATAAATGATTCACCTAGCAAAATTTCCGGCAGGATTACAAACAGGAAGATTAACAAGAATATGATCAGATTCAAAAACATCAGCCACTTAATGAATAGGAAATACGAGACAACACCAGTCCCAAAATTTCCTTCAATTTTCTTAAGGCTATGGCGCCACAGCTCTAACTTGGCATAGGTCTCCTTCCAGCGACTTTTCAAATGTTCTAACCTCTTGCGCTGATGGTACTTGAACTGCTCGTAGCCTTGAAGCCTCAACTTTGTGGCAGACTGGAAATTTAACAAAAGCATTATTAAGATTTGCAACTTATTTAAAACATTGAGCCATTCAAGTGTACATTAACAATTACAATGAATAGTCTGCTGCATCAAACTACTACTTTTCTTATGGTTTTACTCAACAGACATATAAAATTCTGTATTTACTCATTAAAATGATAATCATTAACAACATTGCAGACTGAATTAAGAAATATATTTAAATTACTTTTATTTGTAACCACAAGGAAGAGTAACTCAAAATACTTTTAAATAGAAAATATTCCCTTTTTATCTTTATTATATGTTACAGTTACATTAATTTTACTTGAATTCGAAAAAATACGTTTCAAAAGTGTCTCCTTTGCCAAAAATTCATCTAGTATGGGAAAACAGAATATACAGTTCTAAAGAGTGTGTATATTAATTTACAATCGGAAATAAAACCAGAAATTACTGATAACTAATGAGCCTACTTTCCTCTACATGAGTGCAAATAGATTTTAGGGAAATTCTTAAAAGTTTAGGTGGAAGGTAGGCATCAACGTCTCATTGACAGTAGTATCATAAGAGATGAAACCAGAAACATGTCAAACAGTACTAACACAATTAAAATACACAAGTGACTTACCCAAGATTCAAATTTAGAAAAACTCGTAAAATTAAGATAGCATGCAATCAACTTTAGATGTAATCAGTCGACTCATGCCACACTGCTGCGCATCATGCCTGCGTGCTCTACAAGCAACAAAGAGCTCCGGGCAAGTCACAACAGTGGCATACTAACTTCATGTACCGATACAGAGGATTCCACGAGCCTGGACAACCACTGTCCCAATTATAATTAGAAGAATATTAATTATAAAATTATTACTGGCAGCCCGAATTCAGACATAAGGTCGCCACCCCCTCAACCCAAAATTGTTTTACCCACTGAGCTGTGGACCTGCCAACTTAGATAAAGAATTTGGAAAGTTACAGAAAAGATAACAGCACCCCTACGTCCAGTAACGTAAGAGATGCCGAGTCTCTGGTCGAGGAGGTAAAACTGTCGCCAGCCTCTATTGCAGGTGATGAGAAATACGCTATGCCGCCCGCTACCAGAGATAACCAACCCCCGTGTCAAAAGGCTTGCAACCCCCACACCCCTTGGACAGCCCAAAGCCGAAACGGGGACTATTTAAGGAAGCTTCAAACCGCCCTTGCCAGAGTTCGTCGGCTCGCCTACCACTCTTCTGGGGTCCGGAATGACTCCTCCTCTCCTCAACAGCTTTAAGAAGGCTCTCTCACCAGCTCCAGCAGCCTGCCCAAGGCTCGACCTCCAACCACCAACAACTTGCACCAGGTTCTACTCCAACACCGGCTCCTGCAGCTCTCCCGAGGTAACCTCTACGATTGCACCCTGCACCCTCTACCCCAGTCATCCCTGACTCCATGGTAGCAGGTCGTGTGACGTCATAGGTACTCCCTCAGAAGCCGTCGCTGTAAATTGCGACCTAGGAGTTGGAAATTAGAGTGCTAGCTTGGTTTGGTAATTCCCAGGTTTGCCTCACCTGGTTTAAACGTAACTGTCGAGGGAAAGATTAGAAACTTTAAACAGTGAGTACTAATAGGTTTTCCATAGATTTCCTATTTGCATAAAATAAATATGCTTTATTTGAAACCGTAATTACTTGCATAATGAATTATTTCATTGTTCCCTGTTCACGTAAAATTAAGGGTTTATTTGTTGCATAATTCAGCTCAAAACTAAGTCTAAAATCTACTGTGTTAGACAGATGTGAGCGTACAGAGTTTCCCAGAGTCGGAGGGTCCCTCACGGAATCTCTTGTCTGCAAAGACATACTCTAGCAACTGGGAAGCCCGGAACTCCCCCGCCTTCCATGGACTCAACGCCATCTCCGACCATGGCAATCCAGCAATGCCTCCGAGTAACTGAAAAGACACTAACAGGAATACCGGGCGACAGCTGGAGAGGGCGTGACCAGTGTCACAAATAACGAGTCTAGACTAATAATACTTACTTGTGTGTCAAACGTAATTGCTTAAATTAAATAAATTCGGATGACCAGAAAAGGCGGAGGCTTTCCTAGTAGACTACTTTTTTAATAAATTATTTAAAATAATATTTTTTTTTCTAAAATTCCCATTTTTATTGTGTTTATTAGCTACACTGTATTCAAAGATCATGTACAGCTCTTACTATACTCAAAATGAAGTTTTATAAGGTTAGAAGTTGTATTTTATTGATGTACGTATCAGAAACCTCATCAACTGAAATCCCACATGTATGGACATTTTTTAGCAGTCCCCTGAATAACGATAGAACGAGAGTCAACTGTATTAACATAAATGAACAACAAACCTGTAGTTTTGCCTTTAACTCTTTCTTCTGTGTCATGCTCACAGGCATCGCCTTGATCTGCATGATTTCCTCCCATGTCCGTTCCTCATTGGACAAGTTCTCTGTAACAAATTTACAACGTAATCACAAAGTCAACCAAATACTCCAGCATACACGTCAACACCAACACTTCCACCTGCAAGTTCCTTTATATAACAATACCAAAATCCCGTCTACTAACATACAACCTGTAAACAAAAACTAGGGTTGTGTGAATGTGACTTTCTGTTTCATTAAATGAAAATGAAAAAAAATTTATGACCTCAGCTCTATAGAAAATATAACAAAAATGATAATGTTTTATATAAATTAAATTAAAAATATTAATTGAAACTTGCCCAGTGTTGTCAATGGTTATACATTAAGTCTATTTTGAAGAACAAATTTATTCTGCCAATATTTTTAATTCATATTTATATAGTTATGTTATTTTAGTAGCACAATGGACTAATGGATACAAACAAATTACCATATAGAGACAAATTTTCATTGTTATTATACTAAATGAACATTTTATAAGCACTTCAATACTCATTAACAATGAAAATTTTTATTTTGACTTTCAGCAACTAGTTTTCTTATCGAAATCTAAATTAAAGCTCTGATTTTTCATAATTAATATCAGAAAAAAAAAAAAAAAGCCTTAAGACTAAATGCCTAAATTTTATCTGCCCGTTTGAGATATTTTGCAGTTTTGCAATACAATATCAATAACTATTTGATAAAAAAAAAACCCAATCAGTTTTAAAACAATTCTCAGATAGTAAAATTTGTGCCAAACCAATTTCAAAAAGCTATACTAGCACAATGTTTGCTTTCAGTTGAAGTGTTTTTTAATGATTTAGGAATACCAAGAAGTAATTTCTTTGAAGTGTGGCATTTTGTTTACGTCCAATTAGGGTCTGACTTCTGGCTATTTTTATTTAAAATAAAATTATGGCCAAACACTGGAAGAAATTCCGTGAAATTTCTTCATCTTATTCTAATGACATTAACAATTACTCTGAACTGTAACCAAACATGATAAATAAGCAAAAAATTTTTAATTTGTATGTCAATACATATTAATTAGAAATTCCTGTATTTTCTATCAATTTTTACAAATTAACTTTTCATGGACTTTGACAATTTTATCAATGTACTATACAATGTAATAAAACTAAATTTTAAAATATCGAAAACCATTTCTGGCACTTTAATACCCTTAATGCTCCCGCCCGCCTGGTATTCTAACTGCATTGCAGTGTGTTTGAAATGCATATCTTTCCACTGAACTATCAAATGTGCATCCAATATATTGTTCTGCGAAAAAGATCACGCACTTCAGACAAGGACTGTTGAGCACTTTCAAAATGTCTCCCACATTAGAAAAACCATTTCAGTGTACTCAAAAATGGTTAAAAACCACCTTTTCAAAGTGTGTATGTATAACGCTACATTTTTCCTGCAGCTTTGCTCGCATATATTGGGTTCTCTAGCCACTGGGCTACTGTGGCCCCACTATAGGGTTCTCTAGTCACTGGGCTACTGCGGCCCCACTATAGGGTTCTCTACCCACTAAGCTACTGTGGCCCCACTATTGGGTTCTCTACCTACTGAGCTACTGTGGCCCCACTATTGGGTTCTCTACCCACTCAGCTGTTGCGGCACTTGAGGAGGAATGTAAGACAGCCCATTGACAAAAAAGGAAGGAGAATTGACGGATTTTTTTTAACAATGCTTTTTTATGCAGTAATCCTAAGAAAAGTTTAATCCAGTACCTATGTACATCCCTGATCATATTTTCGGAACTGTTTGAGATATTTTCCTGGGATAAAAAGTGGTCTATGTCACTCTCTGGCCCTCCAATTATATGTGCAAAAAATCACGTCGATCCGTTGCTCCATTTTGACGTGAAAGAAGGACAAACAAACACACTTTCGCATTTACATAATAGTGAGGATAAATACAAAACTACTCGAGGGCCTTGCAAATAACATTCCAAAAGGCTTTTCACCAATAAAATAACAGGGTTACCACTGAAAGTCCCATAGGTATATGCAGTGGAAAGAGAACACTACACGCCAGTTCACAGCCTTGTGGTTGGCAGCAATGGCGAATTTGATATGCGTGGCAATGTCGCCCTTATCACTCCAGCGCTTCTCTGCCTCAAATATGGGAAAGAACTTGAGGTAGTAGGAGCCTTTATCCCTGTTACATGCCTAAGTATACCTACAAGCACAATAATTCAACAGGGCACCAGGAAAACAAGCGCAAATATCTGCCACTGCAGGTCACAACTGCTGTCACTTCGCCTATTAGTAGAGTAACTAGGGCGACACGACACGAGTCCAACCTCACATGCCCTTGCGACCATTCTTTGTTCCATCACAACACCTGCAGCCCTGCCGGACACCCGGACACCATGCAGACGACAACAACAACAGAGGTAGCAACAGCAGCATTTTGTCTGTTTGAGAACGCATCAGTTTCGCCTGGCACCAACGCAAGTCAGCTAATGGTCCCGCTTTGATCCGATCACGTGGATGACACCGGTACAGCCCCATGGTTTAGCAAACTGTAAAAGAATCATCTCATAGGGGGGAACTTCTTAGGTTGATTTGCTGTCCTGTTTTTATTCTAATTTCGGTGGTAACGCGAGTTTGTGTTTGCCATTTGGAGGCTCTCCTAGACTGTAATTGATAACTAATTTACTTTGCCATGCCAGAAGCAGGAAAATACACTACACTCCCGCTTATTCGTGCTTCGCTTAACCCGTTTTTGGCTTATCCGTGCGTGTGACTTTTTGGCTTTTTCGAAGTCTACTTTAATATGGCAAGGCGATGCTGTAACATGCGTCACATTTAACAAGCAGCGGTAGGTACCGTATGTGTGTGTGTATATATATAATCGCTGTGCGCATAGCTAATGTTTATCTCTTCCAACTATCAGCCTGTCACAGAGACCTGCATGAGTCTTACATTTACGCCCACTGAAGAGCGTACCTGACCACAGTCATTCAGGCAGTGTCCGAAATGGCAAATTTCGTTCACAAAATGAACACGTGAGACTATTTTCTTTACAAAAATGGTGACGTATTTGGTAATTTGGTATTTTGTATCTAGTGGATGTTAGCAAAAATACAAAATGAGTGACATGTTGTTTTCTACCTTCAAAACACATTCGCGAATGCATGAATAAAAATGTTTTTAAAACAAATAATTATTCACAAAATACACTAGCATCGTGAGAAAAAAAAAGCAAGTTAGCGTTGTGTTTTGTTTTTATACTTCGCAACCTATTTTTTTGAAGTCGTTATTGCATAATTTATTATTTATTAATGTATTTGTAGCATTCTGGTGATGATTGCATACTTCTGTTTTAAGCATTAATTTAACAAAAAATATATATATTCAATGTTAATGTAAAAATGTGTTGCAGTGAGTGTTGAACAAGTGACTGTCGGCTACGTCCAAGTGGAACTCGTAAAATAAATTGCAAAATAATAAATTATTGTAATTTCGGACATTGCCTCAGTAACCACCCCAATCGATCGCTCTGGCATGGTCGCAAAGTGTAGGGCAGTTTCAACTATCGCAGGAAAGTTGGAAACAAAAAAATTTCAGCATGGTGTGTGTTATAAACAAAAACATAAATCCCAGTGCCAAACAAAAAAAAATGAAGATTTTCCACGAATGGCACGGTTATTGAGAATGGATGAGAAGCAGCCTACATTTATTGATAGTGTGTGCACTTATGTTTTTGTAAATTTACCCTGTCATATCGACGGGTCTGTGTGATGCACGTTAAGGAAGCCACACGCATACTACGCACTTCTTATCACTCCCGCCCGCCTGACGCTGGTGCATGCAGGCTATAAACTGTGTATACTGTATACGCAGTGAATTACACTACATTCAGTGTAACATAAATATCAGATAAAGTATTGTGTACTGCAGTACATACTGTACAGCACTTTAAATCCTGCACATACAGTGCGTGATTTGTGTTTGCTTTGAAATGTATATTAGGTACTGTGTGTTTACCACGATTTTCGGAGCCAATATCACTGTTCCATTAATAGTAAAAATGTGAAAATTCGATTATCCCGTTTTTTATACAAATTTGCTTATTCGTGTTTTATCTGGTCCTGATTAACACGGTTAATTGGGCGTTTACTGTAATCCTAATTCACTTTCCTCTTCTAGCTGCTTCATAAAAATTTTTGTAACATCTGACATTTAACATTTCTTTTGTGGCTATCCAACCTAGAAACATTGGTTTCCTAGTATTAAATTGTAAGAAACGAGCTTAAAAAATTAGTGTATAATATATTATTTGTAATACTGCAGAAAGTTTATGCTTTGCCTGTTGTCCTAATAATTTTACATACAAAAAAACTAGATCTGGATATGAATTTGTAATTTATCTCTTTGTTCCTAGCAGTGTTAAAGAAAGAGTCTTTATTCCTCCGTTCAGCAGTTCAGTTCAGTCCAGTGTTTATATCATGCAGTCTCACATAGTGTGGTCTCTGAGCTAGGCAACTCTGGCGTGTATCATAACAGCAGGCGAGTGTGGGTGGATATTGGTGGCCCTGAAGGAAGAGGCAGACAGTCACGTTGACGCATGACAGTCCCGGCTGTCTGACTGCCCCTGCCCCTAGGTAACTTGGTGCTACGCTAGGCGAGTCGCGTCTAATCTACTTTATTCGGTCCGGGGCGCAGGTGCCCACCCGGTGTATAGTACAGGCCTCGTGGATCGACGGCTGGGCACGAAGTCAGGCCCTATGACCTTGACCCCCCTACGAGGTACCGGCTTGGGTAGTGGCGCAGCAGTTCAGCGAGGTGGCGTGGGGTTGGCGAATACCAGTGTATTAGCACTGACTGGTGTTTCGCTTGACTGGGGTGTGATCTGCTCCGGTACGGGTGCTTCTGGTTCGTCTGGCTGTCTGATGCCAAACAGTGCCTCCTGCACTACCGGATGGTATCCCTATTCGACCCTGGTGGGTGGCTTGAACAATTAAATCAGAGCAGCAGGATTTGGGCAGTTGATGTGTCAGTGTTAAACAATGTGCGGGTGTCCCATGGCAGTAGACTTCCTTGCACCAGACTGCAGCCCTCTCGGCACCACTAGGGAGAGAAGAGAGTTGGGCACCTGGTTGGCAAGTCCAATCCACCAGGAGCATACCTAATGTCGTGGCTCTACCGTTCCTTCCACGTGGTGCAAGGGACGGGTGGCCTTCCAATTGTGGTGTGGTGAGGGTCCCGGGGTCACTGATCTCCCCGAACTCAAAAAAGAACCCCTCCTCAGCAACACAGAGGGAGCGATGGGGAAGGGGCGACTTCGAGCTGACAAGCCAATTTCCACAGAAAGGTATCCTAATGTCGTGGCTCTACCATTCTTCCTACAACGTACAAGGAAAGGGTGGCCTTCTAAGGATGTACTTGTTCTGTTGTGCAATATGCGTTCGGCAGTATCAAAACGCTGTCTCCTGCCAAGTCCTACAGCCCCGATGTGACAAGAAGGAGCTTGGAGTGAAAGCAGAGATTACTGGTAAGAACGGTGTTTATTTACTGAAGTGAAATAAACACTGATGGCAGAGGTGCTAACTTCTAATACCCATATCATTAAACAGGGGAAGGCACCCTGTGCAAAGCTGGGTGGATTAGGCAGTTACTTAATGCGTGTTTTCTCGTGGCGAGCTCTACTCTCAGGTGACCGTCTGTAAGGGACCAAATGTATCTAAGTGTTACTTCTTGATGTCCACTAGGTCTTCCTTAGGATTCTGCTGGAGAGGATCTTCGGCCCTACGAACAGAGCAATGAAGCTTAGGAGAGGTTGGAGCCTCGACACCAGTAACTAGAGTGGTGAGAGCTCAGGATGCGATTGAGTACTGAGTAGAACTGCGATCGGGAGACTTGGCTGCCGGCCCTTTTATACTTCTCGGCCATCCCTTCTGCTGGCATATTGCGTTTGGGGAGGGGGCACAGAAGGTGCGAGTCCGGCATCTAGATCCTCCGAGCGAGCAGCATAGTGAAGAGAGCCAGGATCTACGTCTTGTCTGTGGCGGCATCTAGCAGTGCACTGCGGTACTTGCCACGGACCTCTTGCATATTTTCGGTGACTCATTGGGCAAAATAATTACCAATGGGAAGCCTGTCCCTGCCCGGTAGGTAATACAGTCTTTCAGACGTCGGCGGCAGCGACATGACTCATGGACGAGCTGTCAGGGGTGTAGTTGAATTATGAGCAGCAGTCGTTTATTATGATAGAGAAGACGTCATGCATCAATGTGTTAATGATTTCTTTTAAATTTCATCCTCTTACACATTGTACAGGAATGGTGAAGAGAATAGTAATGATCAGCAAAAAAAATTAATGCAACAACTTAGTTTTCTGCATATTTCATTCAAACTTTTCAACTTTTGAACTTAATCTTTCTCAGTAATGCGTACCACTTATGCTACTAATAAACTACGATTATGACTCATCGCTCTTTACGTAAAGTATACTCTTACTTTAACCCACGTAAGTCGTCTATTTCAACCACCCACGTGAGAGTTGTGCATGCAATGCTTTGCACATACGTTCTCGGCTGTTTAAATCTACCGGGTGATCGAACACGTGGCTACAAGGTTACGCAACCACCGGACACGCTGTCCAACCCTCCCCCCTAGCTTTAAGTGAATACAAGCTTCAGCCACTTTGGGCGTGGCCGAGCGCCGCCGAAGAAACGCGAACCAAGGAGCGCTGACAAGAGGGTTCCCACCTCCCACGGCAGGACGTCACATGCCTTCCCTGCACCCCACTGTGGCAGCCTAGACTTCACACTATATAAGTCCATGCGCAGCAGGGTTCCAGTCAGTCATTTTTGCATCCTCTCTCGCGACATCCCGAGCACTGCTCAGTGCTGGGACCTCCAGAGATCCACCAAGTCTTAAAGACGCCCCCAGCGGTTACTTCCAACAACGACGACCAGTCATCCCACAAACAGCGAACACGCTAACACTTGTTAACTTCACTTTGTCTCTTCTAGACACCCGCTTTCTTTAGTACAGTTTGGTAGTAAAGTATTTTTTACGTCTAGAACAACCTTTCCCATTTTAACTAAGGACCAGGTTGCCTACACTCGGCTAACGTAGGTAACCTACAGCACCCCACTGGTCGGTAGGAGATAGCACGAGTCACGTGTTTATTGATTTTTCAATAAATATAATTTTGTTCTTTATCCTTACACTTTTTTATTTACAGAGTACATATCTTTCTATTTCACCTGCTAGAAAATATTCACGCTGTACGCTGCCAACAGGAACAGAGTATTTTTCTAAAACCGAATTAGCTTTGACTACAGGTCCCCTTCACGAGTTCGTCAGTCTGAAAACACAACCATTAGATGGCCGCCTGTTTCTTCCCAACCACCCGAGCCTTACAAGGTAAGGCACGATCAAAGGCGTAGGGAGCAAAACCTAGCTTTTCTTGTTGCCAAACAGCGGTCTGCACTCACCCCTTATACACAGGAAAGGCAGGCGGAATGGGATAGTGCCGCCGCACTAAGGCACCAAGCAGTCACGACTGCTCCCGTGGTATTTGTATATTTTTCACTGCATATTCGCACCAGCCAAGAGAACTACCCGGTTCTGAGAGGACTGGTTTACAGGACCAAGGCTAGGTACGGCCTGCCCAATCCCAGGTTTTGGAGCCGGGAATCTGCTGCCTTGAATAGTCAATATGGGGTGATACAACCCAGCATCTATTGAGTTGAGACCAAGGATCGAAACCTCGGCTTCATCAGCATCACGGAGGTCATCTGAGTAAGTCAGTAGCTAACACCTCTCGCCAACCACTGATAATCCTGTGTATAATCGCGCACTTGGTCTAGAGCATCAAATCTCGATGACCGTGCCACACAGTCAATAGCCGGGCACACGTCAAGTTTCCTAGAATAGGATGTTTACTTCTAGGGAATCCTTATTACCAGAGTTTTCTTTTTGAGAGTTAAGTGTATGCAAAATAGTTACCCTGGTAACCAAGTACATTACAAAGGCCTACCTCAGTTCACTGTTGTGACATAAGTAATCACCCACTGGATGCGGTGTGTTAAAACTAGACCAAGCAAGACTCACCAGACAGATCGGGTAACATTGCAACGTGAATATCGTGAGCTGCTGACGGGCGACGTGCAGTACTCGCGTACCGAGATCTGGTCGACGTTCTACGCCGCAGAGTTGGCTTCACTTCACCGCGAGTTCTCTTGGAGGTTGCTGGAACAAACAAGTAGTAACTAGGTTAATATTCCTACATTAGAGTAGCAATGGAATGACATCACTTAAAATCTAAGATAATGGCAGTTGATGAACTCCACGTTCCTATTTACAGTGCATGCAAAAGTAGCAAACTGGTCATAATTAGTTTTGTACAAAATGGGACAGCCTCGGAAAAAAGCAGGCCCATCCTGAATTTTTTTGTAAAAACTAAATCTCATGACTGAGTCATTCAATACCATTTCAACAAATTTAAAAATGTTAACTGTCACATATTTTCTGAAAAATTTAATTTTTTTTACCACAAAATAATATTTGTTTTGGGATTTCAGAATCAATTTTTTTTTTAATTACCCATACTTGCTTTGGCGTACACTGCTTTTTTTTACATGACAGTGTGCACTACTTTAAGCATTTCCAAGGTCATTAATGTAGCACCTTTATTTATAAATTTTTACTTGAAGCGGACAGAATACCTCAACAAGTTTTTTCTTCTTTTTTTTAAACTATGACAGCACTGCCTTCTTCATTCCTATTCACTCCAGTCAGTTCTCCCAGCCACTATATTGACTTGTACACACAAGCTAAGTCATTTTTGGTTTAACCACAGGTATTACGTCAATTGGAAGATTATCAAGTGTGACTTCTTCAAATTTTTTTTTTATTTATTCATTTATAGCACCGAATTCAGCGAGTGTCAAGGGGTACGGAACAATGGTTTTCTCATGTTTTTGGCACCTGCAGAGCATTTTGAAACCTGTCATGCTGGAGTCTGATATTTTCTTAAAACAAGTAATGCATAATCCCATCCCTGGAACCTACTGAAAATCAGGTCTGGAATACAAATGAGCAACTTTTAATACTAATTTCTTTCAGTCCTTTGGTTATAGTTTTCTTATGAAGATTAAACACTGCATCGTTGAGTACTCACTTTCAAACTACACTGCAGGATAAGTAATAACATTTAACACAGCTATGTACACCAACAGAGGTTGTGACAGACTGACTGCTGTGCTTTGGCAGCAATATTACACATGACACTGCAAGTGGAGACTTGCTGAATACACCCTAACTTTGTTTTGTTAAGACTAGGAGCGCATGCTTCAGCCTGACAGCAATAAACATGAGACTATAGTCTGCAGCACAACCACTGCTCGTCCAAGGTACCTCATATTTTAAAGTGAGTAACATTAAAATGGTTTTAATACCTGTTTGAATCTCCCTTTTAGCCACCCATGTTGCTTTTTTTTTTTTTTTTTTTTTTTTTTTTTTTTTTTTTTTTTTCCAACTTAGTCAACTTCAATTAGAGATTATATCCACTAGAAGAAGCCACTTTTCTTTCCAATGTAAAATTCAATAACTAAAATAAGTTACAATACCATTAAAATTATTTTTATAAAATTAATGTATTTTTGCACAGATTTATGGCACAATATTTACATTAATCTGCAGCATAACCTACTCTAAATGTTAACACTTTGTTACATACCGAACTAACTTTCCCCACAAATATAATAACATTTTTTGATGTCCCCCATACGAAATGCATATGAACAAAAGAGTGAAATTTTTTTTAATTCCCAATTTCTGCAGTTTATAAAAACCAAGGGGGACAAAACTGACCTCAGTTGTCTCATTATTTTATAGAAGTATAGTTGCCGTAGTTTTACTACCAAACTACTTGTAGAGGTATTCTGTCCCCTTCAAGTAAAAATTTTTAACTTGAAAATTGTAAAAATGAACAATTCCATCATGAATTTTAACCCTGACTAATGCAATCTAAAAAAAAAAAAAAGTAGTATGTTGATACCTTGAGAAACAGCTCTTTTTGCTGAATAAATTGGTTTTTGATCCTTTAAAATTTGGTTGTAAACAAACGTGCTACAGCAATTCCAACAAATGCTTGAAAACTCTAAAGTACCGTAGACCTGGCACATAAAAAAAGGCAGCGTACGCCAAATGCAAGTATTGGAAATTTAAGAAAAAAAAAAAAAAAAGTTTTGAACTCTTAAAACATGTATGATTTAGTGGTGAAAAAAATTTACATTTTTGTGAAACTATGTGGCAACCAATGTTGGCGTACGCCAAATGCAAGTATTGGAAATTTAAAAAATATATATATATATAGTTTTGAACTCTTAAAACATGTATGATTTAGTGGTGAAAAAAATTACATTTTTGTGAAACTATGTGGCAACCAATGTTGGTTGAAATTGTATGGAATGACCCGACTGCATCTATAACGTTTTTTTAAAAAATCTAAATAAAACACGTTCATTAATGTTTAGTATTTAATTACTATTTTTATTAAAACTAATAAAATATCAAATATATGCTTAAACATTTGAAATATGCTAATTCTGATTCATTTACATTTATTTGTAATCACTAATATTTTATTTTTAAATTTTGTTTTCTTGCTTCGGAAAAAATAAGACAAAAATGTATCTGAAGGGATGCTTTCAGTAGCTTCAAAAAACACAGCTGTTCCAATGGCCAGCCTAAAAATGGAGCCACACGAACATGAACAAAGAAACAACCCAGCAAACTCAAATCTGTAAATTTACAAAACTGTACCATATTGCATTTGACAATATTTGTTGGTGCCGAGTAACTGAATTCATTAGATTTAACTAACAATTTCATTATCACCATCAAATAACCAATTGAAATCATCTGCCTACTTTCCTCTACGTGGATGCAAATAGTTTTGATGACATTCTTAAAAGTGTAGATTATAGGTATAGGTCTCAATGTCTTCTTGACAGAATGAGGGTGAACTTGATTAGGCAGCACAAAGTCCTATCCTCAACATAAGAACCTCTTCAGAATGAGTTTTAGCATGGGTTAAAAATCAGACCAAACTGCCCATATGGAAACACCGCACAGCTTCATCATGTTGATGGAATTGAACAGAGATCCAGCAGCACTTAATGAAAATTGAAATGTTAGTTCAGAAGTTGTGGTTGGTGCTCTACAGTGAGGTCTTCAAGTGAAGGTGGGGCGGTGGCAGAATGCAATGCCAGGGGTAACAGAGTGCCTAAGAAATACCACTGGACATAGGGCCATGCCTGGAATCCAACCTGTTATCCCTCCGTGGGAGACCAGTAGTCTGACCACTACATCACCATGGCCGCTGAAAATTAAACGAGAGTAATCTTCAAAGAGTAAAGCATGTGATAATGGAAAAAGTTGGGCATATAGCATACACTCATCATTACCATACACGACTTTATTAAGGCCTGTCTACAACTGCACTATCCCAACCTCTGAAAACACAAGGATACGCCGACTGATGCGCAACGCTCTGATGTCATGGTGCAGTCCCAAAGCAACCTGTGTTGCAGGTCAAAGCATCCAGAACATTTTTGTCCCATGTTGTAACTAAAGATGATAGAATTGAAAAGACTTCTAACACTTTTCTGCACATTCATGAAATGTTAACATTGTAAATTTAAACAATAAATGGGAAACTAAGGCCTACTCAAGATGAACACACGACGACCAAATTCTAATTAGTGTGGTGCCTGAACCATTTAAAATTAAAAAATGGAATTTCAAAAATGTCAAGTTAAAAGAAAATTCCTGGATGTCAGTCAGTGAGGTTATTTAAAATCAATTATATCAAAGATAAATTAACATTCAATCCACCTATCTTGTTAACATTAAATAATTATAATTATAACAATATCAAAATCACCACCATGCAATGAAAAATACAGAGCGCTTGTACATAATGTATTGCAGCCTGGTGTCAGACACTGAAAACTCACTTTCGGACAATGCAATTTTACGCCATGTTCTGTCTCAACATGACCTCACAGATGTTGAGATTGGGACACATGTCCAGGTACAGTATATTGTAGACAGGCCTGTAACTGCAATACAATGTATGTCTTCACTGAATTTTCTAATGAACAATTTCAAGCCAAGTAAAAAAATAGGGATAATATTGCACAGCATTGCAGTTTTCAGTGTGATTCCACAATGTGTTTCGCCCTAAGACTACTACACTGTTTACTCAGGCAGAAAATTGCTTGTTTACAGCATCAATAAGTAATGTTGGGTTACACAAATGGCAGCTGCACAAAGTTATGTTATGAAAAAAAAACTTGCTATTTAAGACTGATGCAATTTATTACATTTCCATATTTTTTTGATTGCAAAGGTAGTTTTATTTTTTTTCCCTCAGAAATTGTGACACACAGTAAAGTTCTTAATTTTGCTAAATCAGGAAAGATTCCCTACAAGACAACAAGCAAGCACCACATGAATAAGAGGACGTCATCTTAAACACTCAATGGTCATGCGCGCGCACACACATGCATGGCATGCACCATACCGTACCGACGCGGGACTGCTTGCTTGGTAGCAGGGTGGCAATATGTGACGGGTCCCTCTGCAGGACTTCCAGATCAACATCTGCGGGGTAACTCTCTTGGTAGAACTCTGCCCCTGCCTCCTCCCACCCTTGACCTCGCGAGGTGCGCTTCTTGCGCTCCCCTCCGGACATCACGCTACTGTTTAACACCAGCACACAGTCACGTGACAGACACGTTTCCAAACACAGTGCTTGGGCAGCAAGCCACACAGCATTGGAGTTAAATATGTAAACAAAAAAACTTCAAACATTATTTTAATCATCCAACATAAGATTATCATAAATTTAACCTTAAAAATGCTATGTCGCAAGAATTTATCATGGTAATTAATTTCATACAGCTTGTAGGACAGAACACAGTAGACTTACCATTTTCAAATGTGCATAGTTCAGCAAGTTCTGTAGAGTCTAGTTAAAGTTACTGTGTCTGTCACCATTTTATTAAACAACATGACTGCTGTCCAGTGCCATGATCTGTCCCATTGCTTAGGTCAGCATTGCATCATTGCCTTGCCAGTTCTCCAGGAACTCTGTGTATGTCGAAATTGTAATATGTGGTAACCTGTTTAATGAAGCATGTGTGTTTGTGGACAACATCCAGCAAGGTTATTTCCAACAAATGTTCAGCACTTAAGTTATTTGTGATATGGCAATATGTATTCGCTTCTCACTTAGGAAATTTAGGTTTAATAAAATAGCGAGACAGTTTCAAACGTAACTTCCGTAAAAATTGGTTCAATTATACAAAACTAAAATGGTAAGTCTACTGTGCCCACCCATTAAAAAACTAATACAGTATTAGGAAAAGTGATGATATTAACCTTGTGCCAAATAGCAAATAGGAAAAAGAGTTTAGAGAATTAATTACCACGTTGAGTAAAATTCCATTCGGCATTGAACTTAACGTTGGCTCAATTTTATTCCCAGAGTGAATGTAATTTAGAATAAAAGCAGCATAAAATTGGAATAAAAATCATAGATATTTTGATGGTAGCATACACCACAGAACTGAAAACTCTAAAAAAAATACCAATGTTACAATTTCATTCTGACAAAGTAGAATATTTATTAAAGTTTAATACTGAATGGCAATCCTTGCAATCCTAATTCAATTGTGTATGCAGATGTTTGACTACTGAAAGGGTCATTCCATTTGAAATCATCAAATTTTTCTTAAAAATTAAAGCTGCACCATTTATATTTTGATAAAAATTAGTTCCTATGTTACCCTATCCTCGAAGTGAAAGAAAAACATTATTTTAGATTTTTACCTACAAGTGGATGACGGCAGCCATTTTTCACATACACTGCATGCAAATTTCACAGATTTTGGAGGTTTACACAACTAGCCATAACTTTTTTTTTAGCACGTCACCACCCATTGTGGACATTTAGTGTAATTTAAAAGCTTAAATAAGATACCTCCTATTAAACTGGATATTTATATTATAAAATCAATTTTTTATTTTCAAGATGGCGGTCATTTGCTTTCAGCATTCAGATGACTGTTTTACCTCACTTTATCCATCACCCTGCTTCACCATAAGTTGCAGTTAGAGATCTGATCTTTTGTGCGCTTAGTGTCTGTGCAACATCAAAGTTATCTGGGTCAAAGACTTCCTTCCTAGAAAAAATAGTCTCCAACTTGGGAAAAAAATGAAAATTTGCCTTGATCTGGCATCAAGTGACTATCACGCAAATATTTTCACATACAAATTTGGTAAAAAGAAAAGGCTCTAGCAGAAGGAAATTGGTGTGGCCCTAAGTGCTCCTCATTCATGCTCCAGGAAGTAGTACACTGGTGCAGAATTTGCATGAAAAAACAGTTCTGTGGCCAGTTGTGCATTTTTGTGGCTTTTTTTAAAATTCTTTACTGATTTCTTGTGTTGGTTTCTTTGTATTTTACCCCACAATTTCCCTGGTCATCATAGCCCTCGTCTGTATTGCTTATCTTA
The DNA here is from genome assembly GCA_029891345.1 of Dryococelus australis. Lineage (NCBI taxonomy): Eukaryota > Metazoa > Arthropoda > Insecta > Phasmatodea > Phasmatidae > Dryococelus > Dryococelus australis. The sequence goes on from CM057000.1 coordinate 136,493,626, forward strand.
GCTTGCATAGTAATATACCCTATGCATATCGCTTAAAAGATGCTTCGCACAATTTTTGTACGCCAACAGACGAACCACGTACAAGTAATGTAATGGGATGACACTCCAATCTTTTTCTTTGTTTTGAACATGAACAAACAAAACAGCACAAATAAGACATTTTTTGTAACAAATTTTAAAACGCTAGGTTGCGTTATTTAAAGCTGATGTGATGAAATGCACATGTACCGAATGCTGATCATGTGTGAAGAAATATTAAAATGTAAGGAATAATCAATATAACACACAGCCTGTATTAAACATGAGAAAAGTACAAACAAGGGATATTCTATTTATTTGTAACCTAAGTTACTTAATGAGAATTGTCATTCAAACAATTACAAAAATTTACGTAACAAGTTCAAACATATGTAAACATAATACGACACATTGCAAAACACTTGTCAATACCTTTACGTAAACAAATTTCAATAAAAATAAAAAACTTTCAAAACACACTTGGCAATCAAATAATAAGAAAAGTTTTACATTGCACAAATTTTAACTAAAATCAAAAAGTAAAAATGTTAAAATTAAAAAGTGAAAAAGAGCTTAACTGTCCAACTCAGGCATTTACAGAACCACAAAAATTGTACCAAACCCATATCCCATGCTGCACAATTGGTATGGGCATTGTGAAGGACAGGTTCAACCCAAATTAAGTAATGTTTAAAGGATGAGGGTCGGTATGTACATTACGGTGGAAAACTTGGGTAAGCATGGTGGAAGGTGGTCTGCGTATGAGGATTTCTTGAGATGCTTAATGTGTCAGACTAGCATGAAAAACTAGTAGGCATAAGCTGCTCTTTGTGTAGTTGTGCGGTGATAACTGCCAACATTTAAACAGCTCCTTGTACGCTTCCTCACAATGCCACTTGTCTCCTGCTGCCTCAAATGCTTGTTTATTCGAACCCAGCCGTATCTTGATTGTTGCAGCCGTGCACTGGTTCATTGCACGTCCCCACTCACTAAGTGATATAGATGGTTATGGTTATGGTGGTAATGGATTGGTAGTACCCACTGCTGCTGGTCTTGAGAGCAGATGAGGGTGAAGTGAGGTGAGCATGGAGTAGCAACAGAATTCAAGAGCGGGGGAAACTGGAGATAGCCGATAAAATCCACTGACCAGCAGCATCATCTGGCATGATTCCCACATGCAGAAATCAGGGACTGAACCCGTCAGGAATTGAACCCAGTTCACCTTGGTGGGAGGCGAGTAGTCTGACCCCTACACCACCATGGCCCTTACCAGTGGTGTCTGCACTGCTGAGGAGTTCCATGGATGCAACCCACCACATTGCGGAAGCAGGCCTCGAGTGTGACAACTGTCGCTCACTTCTCAAGCACTGTTTTACAAAGTCCTTCATGAAGAGTGTCTTCCTTTGATGCTCACCTGCTGCATTTGTAACTCATGTACAGCCATTTTCCAACCACTCTATAAAGATTTAAAGACTATTAGATCAATTCATTAATTGCATTGCATTCTGGAGCAGCACTACCAACACAATTGTCAGTGTAAAATTTGGTTGCGTGCATTTTGATGTGGGACGTGTGGCTGTTAATGAAGAGGGTAACCGGAAGCGGGATGTTATGGCCATCATACCATGTGCGAAATATGTTCGTAATGTACTCGCAGAACATTTCACCCCATCATCCACCCATTTGCTGATTTTCAAAGACCCTTGTTTAAAGGCATGAAATAAGATCTTGTGGAAACAGCTCAGCATTTAAAACAAACAAGACACGGACGGGTAAACGTCATGTACCGCATTTTCAGCAATCAAAACAGAAATACATTCTTTGTTATCTGTATTCACCCTCTGGTAAACACTTACTTCCCTTTTCAGGAATTACTACTTTACCTTTTGGGCTCAAGAAAAATGCATTTAATTCCCACTGAACACATGCCTCGAGTCTCTAGGTGTATCTACACAATGTTCATCATGAAGATATGCTTCCACGTCATTAACCCACTATGTGATCTACTGCAGGGTGACATTAGCTTGAATGGATGTCAAATTCTGGGGTGTTCTCAGGGCCAGTTCAGAGTGTCGCCTTAAAAGTTGCAATACCACTTCCATCCTGGCCAACAGTCCTGGAATTAGTTTCCATCTTAAGTTCCTTTACTACACTTCTGAATATTAAAATGGAAACACCAAGAAGGATGTGAGATATGACAACCTGATTTACTGGACAGCATACCCATCATAAACATGTGGTGATGACATTTGCATTCGTGTATGACGTAAAGAACATGGGGCAATCAGTACAGTGTGGCTCCATCATGGGTGGAAATAACAGCTGCTAGAGTGAAATCTAAAGGAAAAAATAATGTGCAGAAGTCCTAAAATGCATTGGGCAAGTCAGGAGCATCCATTGCCACTGCATGAAGAGGTGGGGTTGTTTAATAGTGACAGCGGCCAAATGTGGTTGAGTGAGAACTGCTCCACACGTGCATATTACCTGTTTAAAAACTTAAGTAGCACAGCAGAGTATTTAACAACGTGGTAGTAGAGAGCAAAGTTATCAGTTTGGTCTGTATAGCTCCAGCAGTGAGTGTTGAGGAGAGCCCTCCCCTATGTTCCCTCCCTCAAACCCACGCAAAGGTCATTTTCTCCTTTGAACTTTACTATACATGATGCTGCTTTGAGAGGAAGAGACTCTGGATGTCTGTCTTGCTGCTCCAATATGTCCAAAGTTCATCCGTTGTGGCAGTGGGTGTCCCTGTGGCAGGCCTGTCATCCAACCATAGTTCACATGTTTTTTTATGGGCCAGAGATTCCGTAAATACGCAGGCCAAGGAAGCAGCGTGATGTCATCTAAGAACTGTCAAGATGATGTGTGTCTCATGCAATCACGCACTGTCCTGTTGGTACAGGGCCCTAGGCTGGCCCCGACAACAGCGGACAACCGGTTCCAATACCTCCATATGTAATGGGTGCTTGTCAGCGTGGCAGTAATGTATACTAGGCACAAGCGCAACTGGAATTTGATGTCACCCCATACCTTAACTCTAGGTATTGAGACAATATGATGGTGCATAATGCAGGACTCAACCAGGCATGCATCACGGTGCCAACAGACATGGATGCGACTACTGAGATGCTGCAAGCACAAGCAGGATTCGTTGGAGATGATAGCATGCCATTCATCCCTCCAGGTCCGACATTCCACACGCAGGCACCTGTAGTGAGAAATCAGTAGCAGATACAGTAATGTGTGCCTGGACATGATGCCCTAAAGGTGCAGACGGTGACACACCATGCATGCGGACACACACTGAATTGCTACGTGTGTGAACTCCTGGGCTAGGGTATGTTATGTGACAGTATAATCACTAAGTGCACCAGAATTCTGTCTTCACGCTTGGTGTGGCAGGGCAGTTGGCTTCTTGCACGTCACTCAGCCCATTCCTCCCTATATCAACTTCACTGTGATAGCATTTCTTCTAACACAAAAATCAATTTCATGGTTGTCATGGTCAAATGCGAAAACCTGTTCATATGGTTGTCTTGTTCTTAGACGCATCATTCTCCCAGTGTGCACATGATCAGCAGAGAAACAATGCCACTAAATCTCAGTGGCTCCCCAAACTCCACTCCACTTATCACTGTGCATGTGCTGTGCCATTCAGATGAACAACTAATCACGTCATTCTCCCATCCTGCGCTACATAGCCTCCCAATGTAGGACCCTTCAGGTGCATCCTTCTTGGTGTTGCAATTTTAGTGGCCAGCAGTGTAAATGTTACACACTGTCGAACAAGTCCTCTTTCAGGTTTGGGGAATCAGCTCGTGAGCTAGTTTTAGCCCATAACATGAACGATTTTCTTCATTTTCAGTCAGAAATGTGAGCACACTTATTTTATTTTCTTGGGTGATTTGCCCGACATCTTGTTACAGAGCATGGTAAATGGAACACCTTGATGTTCTGATGCTTGATGAATAAACATCCCCTCTCTTACTACCTTCAGTACCACGTCCATCGCTCCACAGTTATAACTAGCTCAGCTCCTCATCTTGGCATCTTGTCAAACTTGAAAGAAGAAACATAGAAATGTATTGAAGAAGCAACTCCAAACCACTATTCTGGTTATTATACGTTATTTCATTAGGTGTACACTGTGACAATATGGAACAAAGTTACACTATATACCTACCTTTACTATGTTAATGTGTCTCACTACAGCACATAAAATTAATAACAATAGTCTATTAACTTAAACTAACAATAGGTATGTTGACAATCTAACACACATTGCATTCATGTGTGAGAAGTACGCCATTTGGACTCGGCACATGTAAGAAAGTTACGATCAAAGACGAAATAAGCAAACTTCTTCAGTCTAGTAATCATTTACAACTAATTAAAAATTTTTTTTTAGTATTTAGTAAATAGTTAATTACTACAAAATTTTGCTACTTTATAAAACTAAAGAATATTAAATTTAGTGTTCAAACTTTCAGAACATCATGTTTATAGGACATATGATAACTCCCAGAGGCCTGTCTCAGAACTGGTGCTGTACTAAAAAACTGACTAGCCTAATATCACGTTTTAAAAGTGTTAATTTTCTGAAACAAGAACTCTAATAATTTTATCAACTGAATCACACAAGCAATATTTTAAACGGCAATCCTGCGATGTGATTAATGGTAAATTTGATAGTCTTGGTAATGTTTCAGAATATTGATTATTAAAATTCATCCATACTTGGGCCAGTGTCTTCAAACAACTTTTAACATTATCCTCTATGAATAAGTTTGCATGCAATGAACAATAAAGGATAATATTATCTTTTATGTAAATTCAATGATTTCAATTTTCTCAAATAATTAATGTGTCTTTTCAATTATACGTATAAAAAGGATTTGTCTTTCAAATTTGATAACACAATTTGCATGGGAAACTTGCATGTGTATGTTTTTAGGTGTTGCACTGAACTGAAGCCAGCTGTACAAAGGTAAAGTCCAATTGATAGTTTATGATTGTTCAAAGAGAATTGTCTGTCTTTATTAACCATTTTTATTCATAAAGGTAAAATGGTTTCAACAAAGTACTACATTTGGATAGTTGTTTTTTTTTCTATTTTGAATGATGAGCGCTGTATATTTTTGCTTCCTTTCCATACACTAAGTACCTCACGACACACACTGCACATTAACTAAAGCAAACTAGCAAAATTTCAACAATTACACAACATCTACAATAGGCCTATATGCAAAAGGTAGAAAAAATACCATTTTTGAGAATACAAGATAGGCCCATAGCACTTGCCTATTTATTTATTTAAAAAATTGTTTTCCATAACTCCTGCTCTACGAACACAAAAATCTCAAGTAACTTGCGTGGAAAAACACGGCAAGAAATACAATAAGTACCAAGGCAAGAGAAGTCCCGTAAGCAGAGCGCCACTAGTAACAAACACAACATCAACGCCGTACAGTCAGCAGAGAACAACAACTGAAGCACTAAACATTATGTAGGCGGGTCAACGAGCATTGTGTTAATGGGAAATAGTAACATGCTTTACAGTGTACACAACCCTCACATACTTAATGATCTGTCCAAATATTTGTGTCTGTAGGATCTAACAATTCAAAACGTAATCTGTTCAAATCACATGAATATAATACAAACACAAACACTATTCACCAATTTGCTATGATCCAAACGATTGGAAAATAACAAGTAAGACAGGAAACACTGATACCAATTACACTGTGCAACACACTTTGGAATCTTACCAGTCTGGCAATGAGGATACGCACTGGCATATAAGCCACTGTTGCATATATATGTGTAGTACACAGCAGACAAAAGGTGACATACACAATTTTGTCTGTTCAGGAAGTCCAGCACAAACAGCAGGATTGTCGTTCTTTCAGCTGTTTAGTGTTACCTCGGGCCCTGTCCTTGTACCCGTCCACTTTTTCGTGCTCCGACATGCTTGCTGCGTCTGTATCTGAATCAGCTGTTGCCATATCTCCTCCAGACTCATTGCCGCTGCTGTTGATTCCTGGGATAATTATTATGCACTCCTTCCATCAATCAATGCATTCTGTTTCCAGTACAGTTCTTGTCTTTCTTTCACCTTTAGACATGACTGTTTCCAGTCATCCACTGTTGTAGATTCAATAATTTCTCTTCTCAATGTTTTCAGTGTTGCCAGCGAAACATGGCGGAAATTTTATATCAGCATCTTTAGCTTTAATCCTGTTCCATATTAGATTGATGGGATTTAGGCCAGGATGATACGATGGCAAATGTTATGAATAGAGGCTTTTCCAAAAAAAAAATCACAGGGAAGTGGTATTATTACACTCTACTAGTTACACAAACAACAAATTTACTAGGGGCATCAAGATATGATCAATAGAAACCACAAAAATGATAGTGGGGAGGGTTATAATGATCAGGGAAATTGAAGGGTAAATAGAATGTGAAAAATATGTACATAATCGTAATATTTATCATGAAAATGCATTAAATTGCAAAAAGATCTAACCGAGCAATTAGCAAAACAAGTTACAGATATGACAGTGGAGAGGGCTATGAACATCAAGGAGTTTATGTAATATTGAAATATTCCATTTCAAAGTGCGCGCAATACCGAAGAACAGGACAATGATATTCAGGCTACGATGCCTTTCAAAGACATTGAAATAATAACAGAAATTCGGTATTAAAAATGTATTAAAATGCTTTCTTAAATTCACATACTATAAATATTTTTGCTCGGCGTGCATAGCACTTCCGCGTGTGCAAACCCCGTAGGCAGCCATGGTAGGTCAGCGCGATCCCTACCTCTGGGCAGTTGTTCTAGGAGAGCTGGCGAGGCAAGACGCTGTCACATACGCACTTCATACTTTTGTACTGATTTTGATTTCCATAGTCTCACTTTAGTATACCGGTTAACCTTTGCTTGGCGTACTTTTGCCGGACATCCACAGCATAATGCTATTTGCTTAACCTAATTACTTTGCAACCCTTGTGGCTTTTTAAACTTAAACGAGATGAGAGATAATATCGGAGAGGCCACGCTGCCCGCGCAACTTTTGTATCGGGCGCCATCTGCCCATGTTCAGGGCTTTTCATTGTAAATTCTACTTAATTACGACAAGCAATTATAAGGGTAATATGTGCGTGTAATTATTTCCAGGGTTTTGTCATGATTAATTGTGTTACGGTCACATAGCCCACGACCACGTGGTTAGCTACCACCAAGTCCGTGTTTAGTAGAGGGCTAATTCTTGTTCCATCTTGTGCGCCGTAATTAATATCAGAGTAATATGTATCATTTTTATTCAGGGTATGTGGATTTTGATGTTTGATGCTTTTTATGCATGACCATGCAATAATATCACATGTTTGTATTTTCCCGCCCTCTTGCATCTAAAGAGCTTTTGTACGCTCGCATGTTGAAGAGAGGATTTTCCTAACGCAGTTATCATTTTGGCCAGTAACAATTCTCCATTTTAACATAAAATAATGTGTTTCTGCATCTGCATACGTGGTCCGTTAAGAACATCATCCAGCAGCATCCACGTCATCTAATACTGTTTTCACACATCTGCGTGTTTATTCTGCCTGTTCATATAGTACCCCATGTTCATCCATTGACATTTTGTAAGGCGTTATTATTTTCTGTCCTAACCCGCTATGTGTATGGACCGCCGCCACACAACACGTGGTTCGTGGACGAGTCCCAATGAGTGGGTGTTAGCAGCTAAGATAAGCCTTTAGGCCTAGTATCATTCATGTTCATGCTCAATGTCCCGTCTCTGGGCAAAAGCTATAGTCCATCACAGCAACTGTAGACCCCTTGCCTTGTGGAGGCTGTGCCATCACACACCACGGAGGATCACCCATCTAGTAGTGCGCAAGTTAAGTAACATGCTGGGGCCACTGGAACTGGCTAGTCACATCCGAGTTGTTAACCGTAAAATTTCATTCTTGGCACGATGTAACTTGCATCAATAAAAACTATCTTACCAGTGTAAAATTATGTATTCTTGTAGCATTGAAACCCGGCTTTCTCCACGTGTTTTAAAAGTGCAATGATTAGTATTGAGAGTGTTTGATAAGTACGCATGGGTGAGACAAACACACAGAACCTACAACTTCCCTGAGCCTCAAAGTGCAGTGCATAGGAACCACCGCTGGCCAGGTAAAAGGTGTATCGTAATTGTCTCATGTCTCACCCGACAGCGTCAATAACAGCAAATAAACGCTCGTAATTAAGCGCAATTATTCGATTTAATGCATAAAATAAAATCAATCTCAATAAAACAAGTACGTCCCACCGTCTGATCCGGCAAACATCCGCCTTTACACTATGTTCGGCAATGTTGCACAATCCAACTGTCACGTAAACCAATGTTGATGCACGTTTGATTAAAAATAATGGTACAATGGCATAAAATTTTGGTACATTTGCATGCCATTACTACTACATAATGGTACATGGTCAAATTATGGTACAAGTATCATGAGAATGGTACGTCTAACACAGCATGGCGCTCAAATATTTATCTATTTTATTTTAGACGTTTTAGTTAATTTATCATCAAGCCCCCTTAATATTAAACAGGTAAGCATTGCAAAACTCATATAAATTTATTTTATTGGTCTACAACATCTCCTTCAGAACAGCCTATATTCTTAGCTATTACAAACTTTGTTTTGCACAAATAAAAAGTTCAGCTTTTGTTATTTGTTGGTCAAAACTTATATTGTTATCGCGCAGTCATGTTTGTTTGTCTTATTCAGTATGTTTGGTTGTAGGTGGTTTGTCTTGTCCGGTAATTCCTAAGAATAGGGGCTTTCCTGAAGGGAAAATAAAATTCTCGGTAAGTGGTATAGTTCTACTCTACTGATTACACAGAACACAAATTTACTAGAGGCATCAACATTTGACCAATAGAAACCCCAAAACCGATAGTGGGGAGGGCTACGAAGATCAGGGAAATTGTGGGGTAAAAAAATACAAAATATGTACATTTTCATTATAAACTTTTACTCCTCACTTTCCCTCCAGTTCATACCCTCCCCACTATCGTATTTCCAAATTGTATTGGTAACATTGTCAATTCAGGTAATGTTCAATTCCATCCTTTTGCAATTAAACATGTTTTCATGAGACATTATTACAAATAGCACAAAAATATGTTCAATTGCAAAACACACACACATTATTTCTCGGTGCAAATAGCGTACACATGACAATCACTTATGGAAAAACTCCAAGCTTCACTGATGCGTGACGCTTTGAGTCACCACCTAAAAAAAAAATTTCCGGTGCGCCTTGAATCACTGTTTTGGGGATTTACTCCCCTGCAGGCACTGGGACGCTGGCTCGGTGCAGAATGTATAGCTACACTTGTACAGAATTTTTAAGTGTGAGGGGGCTACGCTTGAAAATCATTTGTGGGGAAACTCCAAGCTTCGCTGATGTGTGATACTTCGCATCACCACCTATAAAAAAATTGCTAGCGCACCTTGAATCACTGTTTTGGGGATTTACTCCTCTGCAGGCACTGGGACGCTGGCTCGGTGCAGAATGTATAGCTACACTTGTACAGAATTTTTTTCAATTTAACATATTTTAGTCAATAAATATTACATTATGTACGTGTTTCTCGTTTTACCCCACATTTCCCTGATCTTCGTAACCCTCCCCACTATCGTTTTTAGGGTTTCTATTGGTTAAATGTTGATGTACCTAATAAATTTATGTTCTGTATAATTAGTGGAGTGGAATTATACCACTCTCCAAAATTTTTTTTCCAAAAAATTAATTTAATTAATGCTCACCAAATCACTCACAATTCATATGGCGTATATTACGCACACCAAAATGTCGGTCCATTTGACCACTCTACAGACACACTAATCACGCACATATATTATAGTGTACCTTTTCCCTTGCTGTAATAGCATAGAAACACTCTTAATTTCACACTATTATTAGATTTAACACTTCAAACAACATGAAACCTCCAACAAGACACAAATCAAACCAACATTCGGCAATTTCCCACAATCCACCTGACGTCCAACCAACATGGACGTGCAGCGTGTTGAAAAAATAACGTGGTGTTATACACCACCTCTGATACACACAGTCTCTGAACGGGGCTCTGTATCACCTACAATATGTATATTTATTGCACTAGAATACGTTTTATCCTCTCATCAATATAGACCTGGCAAGCCTCAAGTAATTCACCAGAATTACATAACGTCCCGACACTGTTCCATACCTGAGTTGTTAACATGTATAACCTCAGCAGCGCACTATAAATATACCATGTAACTTACGTTGTAAACATTAAATATTCCTTGCAAACTGTATTCTTACATGTAAAATACTTCAGTGACCCTATATAAATATATTCTAAGTAAATTATAAGTATTTTATAGCATAAATACAGCGATCTTCATCACCCTCCTCCCTGCCAAATTTTATTTTATTTTTTTACAGAAAACTACGTGAAGCCCTCCAAAATTCCTAGTAATTATGATGACTAATAATCATATCTAACATATCCAGGTATTATTTTTCCGATTTTCGAAAAAGCCTTCTATTCTTAAGAATTAACAGACAAGCACACAGAAGAAATTTCATTTCCCCACCTGCAGGCAAAATAATAAGGTGAAGTCCGGTAGTGTTATTTACATGCACTCCTTGCACATCACATCTCTGCTCTGCCAACACGTGGAGACCGTATAATGTGTGTTGATCCACGTTTCATCCATGTACACAACCGGTTTATGGTAGTCTTTCATTTATTTTTAGTGTTCCGAAAAAGCATTCCAAAATATCAGCCCTCACACGATAAATATAGCTTGTTCTTACGCCTTTAAATCTAAATCCAATTGAGTTCACTATCTTCCTAACCGTTTCTCTGCCTCCTCCTGTGAACTGAATTTCTTGCTTGCAGAATTTTAATAGTTTTCACAATGTTGGAACTTCTTTTCAGATCTCAAAATAATCCTGAAATTTCCTGCTAATAATGCACACATCCACACTGTCCATTATAATCTGTTTTAAAGGTGGTTTGCCAATTTTTTTAGACGAGACTTGATCGTGTTCGTTCCGCTTATCCACATTGACCCTCCTTTTGTAACTTACACAGCGCTAATGTCTTTTTACCATAGTCGGTACAGGCAATAGCACGTTCAGTGGCATTTCTAACCAGTATTGCCATACCTTCCTTCTTCTCTCGATCACAAAACCTACTAACAATGATAATAAGAGTATGTTCATGGATGACTGTTTCCTTTGCGTTCCATCACTAACGTAGTAACTGCATTGCACCAGACTATACAGTATTTCCCTGCTGCGTGAATACGTCACCGCGTTACAGTTCACATTCCTTCCACGGATCCACTGGCCTTGATGGAGTAATACATACAATATCTTATACTTACACATATGTACACTCTCAAAATCATGCACATTTAGTCTAGTAACACGGTTGAGCCAAAGACTGTCCACTTAATTGATCACAAACGAATTTAAAATTACACCGGCACGTAAAGTAATGACCATAAATAACAAACATTGCAGCACATGGTGCATTATACCTAACAGGGTGGCAACTGGTGCATGAAATAAATTAGGCATATGATTAAAAATCGATACCACTGAAATACATCCAAGAATTTAAGACCCGTAGCAATAGCACAATATTATCCTAACTATTAACATGCCTTACCAACACATGTCAACATTGACTGTACCCTGTACAGAAAGGAAGTAGGCTACAATGGCTCCTAGAAAACTATGTTTCGGTTCACTATCACAAAGTACTTTAATTCTGCTTCAACAACCTACTTATCTAAAACTACAATTTGTGTTAGGTACAGTGCATAATTACTGTCAACTTTTACTAAGCTAAGAAAAACTGAAATTTGTTCGCCTTACAGAACGTCGTCCTAGATGAAACGGGAAATTGGATGATAAAAAACACAAGGAATCATAACAACGTTTTCAAACACATCACCAGAAGATTATCAAGAAACGTTGATAAGCAGTAACCAATACAATTCAGCAGCGCTACATCACCTTCGAAAAGGAAACGTAAGTAGCCTACATGTCTTCAACCGTTAAGTTCCACTGCCATATTTCACTCGCCCAGCTATAAGATCCTAGGTGTAAGTTTCAACCGCAGTTCAGTAAATTCGACCTACGAACCGCAGAATCTAACACTTCCATTTTCGCTTATATGCGGCATTTCAGCCTCAGCTGTCAAACAACAAATCAAAATAACAGGGCGGTTTCCATGATCAGCAGACAGCATAACATAGCAGTGCTAATAACATAACTTCACTAACATTATGACAGATTTGATTAATAAAAAAATTACTTCTTTGATTTTGTTCACATTGAAAAGAATAAATGAACTTTTATACAATTTCGGATAGTAAATTACAAAAGTTGTACTAGTAGATGTACTTAAGTTTAAAAAAGCGTCGTTCTGTGGAACAATTTATAGGGTTGCCAGTTGACTGCACAACGAGCGCATTCTGTATAACCGGAAAACTAGAAAAAGTACATTTTACGCATTGGTCAAAGAGAATGCCAGCTGGCAGACCTTTGCCCTTTATTGGATTGGATTGAAACAGCTCCGTTTTACTCTGTGCCTATGCGCTCAATTCTCACATTTTTACAGTGCAAACGATAATCCGAACGTGGAAAAATACTGCATTCAGAGCGGCTAAAAAAAAAAAGAACACGCGGTTCTCAACCAGTGCACGTGAGTGCAGCCCATTACAATAATATAAAATTGCTGTTTCAGAAACACCACTGGAATTGTAACACCTGTATCAGAATAATTAACAACGTCACTCATGGTAATTTCCCTCTCCTCCCACCACCGGCCAAAAATCCAACAACATTACAAATCAGCAACAAATAGGCGTAATATATTCACAAAAATTATGAAAATACGTGTAAAATGATACTTTAGATTTTAGCTTTAATAAAATTCAGTTATACCTCTTCCAGCCTGTAGGCCAGTTCGCGATCAATTTCGTGTATTTAAGAGATGACTATAGAACATTTAAGAATATATATGGTTTATGGTGAATGAACTCGTAATATGTTCAACCAATTTCACGTTATTACAAATTAACTTTTATTAGTGTAACATGTGCCAAATCCCTACTCTTTTAACTCGTTAATCCCGCAGCTTTTGTGTAACCAAGTCGTGCCCTCTACTGGGAACGAATTGCGCCCCAAACACAGGCGGCAGTCATCCTTGACACCAGCATTAGATCAGAGGCATCAGGTGACTCCCACAGTGTTGGGTGAAGTGGTTGCTTTCCCAAAATTCTGATAAGATAATGTTGCTGACCGTCATTCCTCGATGTTCTTGAAGTGAACAAACATGCTCACGAGTGTTCCCTTGACCGTTTGCACCATCTCAGTCATCTATCGCATTTAGTGCATGCTGGGGCGACAAGAACAGCCCAGAGTATGCAGGTACAGGTCGACGGTAACAGCGAGTCGCTTTCTCGCCGACTTGACTCACGTATCTCCAAATACCACTCCAATATGCATAACATCAGCTGGTCTGCTGGCCTACTGAGAAGTGCTGCGATCCCAAGCAATTTACAGTAAACAGGGGAATAGCATAACCCTCAATTCCTCAGAGCATAAATGCCAATGCGTAGAATCAAATAATTTCTTTTGTAAATAATGTTAGCAGGTGTTAGCTTGGTGCACTTGTGATGTCACAAAAGTGCGAGCTCTTTGTCCAAGTTAAGAGGAAGTGTGAATCCCTACAAATGTACATAGATGGAAGTGCAATACACTCACCAAACCCCCATTATTAAAGTTATTTTATAAATGATGTAACATATATTAGTTTAATAGTGTTTTAAATTCTCACTTAACAGTAAACTGCATATGATGACTATATTGATATGATTAGTTATTCAAGTTTTGCTAATGTAACTTTTGGCAACTACATAAATACTTGGCAATGCACAGAAGTGGCACCGATGTATTGTATTAATATGTGTCAGTGTCTTTACAATGTTAATTCATCATCCAGTATCACATTTCTTTTCACCCAGTCAAAACTTGATGCCGGCATGAGTGCTTGTCACAGATTCCGCCATCATGTTTTCACTTCGACTTGGGCCAGCGAACGAACAACCAGTGTTGGGGGTTTGCTAGTTGCAAATACCTTTGGTATCAGTATGTAGGGCCTTTATCCATTTTCACTTTCAGTAGACTTTAATTCACTCGAACATTTATTTAAAGTACTGATGGTGAACCTGCTGCTCACCTCATTTTATGAGGACGTAACTTCGCACAACGACGACTTCATCTAATCGCATCAATGGAATAATCCACATTTTCTCAGCTTAGGTCATCTACGGGCCGCAAACGCCAGGCTCGAGTCAACAGTCACCGATCACTTCTTGATGGTGTACTTTAAATGAAGTAAACAGCTTTATGTAAAACCATGTGAGTGTTTCTTGTTTGCCCCTTGGGATGTATAAGATGCTGTACCTCTTGTAGCGTACCTAGTGTCCCAGTGTAATCTTTTGCAGCGCACAGAGGAACTATCATACCTCTAAGGGTTCGAAGCAATGTAATATGATGTATGGTGCAGGTAAGTGCACATTCAACCCAAGCATCAAGTGACGGAGGCTACAAGACATCATCAGACTATCGGCTAGACGACCCTCATCTCTGTTCCACTGAGCATGTCTCTGGGTAATTTTAATCAGTTTTGCCCATGTCTGAAAGTTCAGGTAGGGCAAGGTTGTACTTCACCGGACCAGAACAACCTCTACCATGTCATAAATGGTGCTGCCCAACTAAGGGGCAACTGTTTCATCAAACAATTTCCATTGTTAATGGCTTTCCCAACTAAGGGGCAAAAGAATGTACAAGTGCACGAGTCAGACTTACATGACTCGTGGGGCATGCAACAGCGACACAGTCAATATCAAACAGTGAGTAGAAGTGCGTTGAAACCTCACCAATGTACTATTGATGTACATCTTTCCACACACTCATGGCAAAGTTTGGCAGTGTGGTGTTGGTTGAAACTGGATTGTTGTGTATTTTGAGTACCAGCGAAGTCTGGAGTGAGGAAAGTTTTGGCAAAGGTTTTGTTACCCGGGGTGCCAGGCATCACCCAGACAATAATGCAGTGAAATTCTTGTAGAGCTGACTCGCCATCTCAGGAACTTGCGGCCGATGACTAAAGGTGGTAATCCTTCCAAGTCCATTGCTCCAATACTCCACAGTAAAATATATTAATTATTCGCATACAACACGATGGACTAATAGAGCTGACTGCATGCCCAGAAACTACGTAGTTATGTTTCCTAAATGTGTGAACTCTTTGAATACACTGAAAATAAGGACACTCATACTTTTGGCGAGAAGGTGAGGGCCCATGCCCTGAAATGCCTTACGGCTGACCAGAATACAACACACGTGAAAGTTTCACTGCTGTATTTATTCGGTGCTTGAATACTACATGTTGCTCTAGGAAACAAATTACCTATGTTCTGTGCTTAAACTTGCCGGTGGTTGTGAAACTGCAAAATTGGGGTAAAGCCATTCAATGAAGAAACATGCGCATTAAATTTCTCCAGGCAATTCAAGCACTGGGGAAGGTGAGAGGCGTAATCCCGAGCTGCTGAAAACGAAATGGTTCCGAATTGTTTAAATTATTGGCATACTAAACAATTATAACAAAATTGCTCGCAACCAGGGCGAATGAATGACGTAATATGGTGACACACTTCCGCCCTCTCAAGATGCTTTGCGATGACTTAACTTGAACATGACATGCATGCCAGCATTGACAGGCAGGCGGACCATATTGAACTAATTACTACATTAACACTTGCATTAAAAAACCTCGTACATGTGTCATACTTGCATGTATTAAGAGATAAAGATACTCTGCATGATAAAACATGTAATACACTTCCAAAAAAAGGGTGAAACGAGATGAAGGTGAAGACACGTGAAAATTAACATTACATGAAAACATAAATATACACTTGAAATTACCCTAGGGCATTAATGCAGATTTGAGGGCATTTTGAGGTGTTTACATATCCTTGTATTACACTGCCCTTGCCTTTTAAGCCCTTTAGAAATATTTGTACATGAGCACTATCCCTATGGCCTATTCCTTGTGACACACGTGGCCACATGGCCACGGTCAAAACTTGTCGCACCACACTGACACAGCACTTGCCCTGCACACTTTTTCACTAGCGTAGTGTGTTTGTTGGGAGAGGGGAAGACATCAAACACCCCCCCCCCCCCCGCCCCGCCCCATTTGCCATCAAAACCCTAGAGACCATTTGCAGCTGTTATGCCTCGAACTACATCAGAAAGACTTTCTCCTGTTCTACTGCCTGCGGTGAAAGTTGAAGGAGCGCTTGAGTGGCTCTCCACAGTGTGAAGTTGATGGCTGCAGATGTTGCTCTGTATTGTTCTACTCCTTGCTGCTAGCAGGGCGTCGGACACCCCAGCAAGTAGTACAGGCTGGTGGCGGACGTCTCCGTCCATCGTGACTGATGCAGGAAAAACGAGATGGATAACTTATCCTCATCATTGTCACCACTGTTACTGCTCTCTCTGCTCTTGTTCTGTTGTTGCCCCAGGCCATGATGCTCTTGTGAGCGACCCGAACAGGCAGCAACTAGTGGAGGGGGCTTGATCACTCCAGCTGTAACCCACCACCTGGTACTGGTCCACTTGCTTTTGTGTTGTGTTCGGTGGCGCTTCCACTCGGTGAAGGTCCCACAACGTCATAGATTGTAATGGAATTTGGTGAACTCTTACGCAGAACTGTGACATTGGTTGCGGTGCTGATTCTCCGAAGATGGCGCTGGTAGGCACTGCGCCATCGAACATGGCGGAGCTAACCATCGGATGCGCCCCCCACCCCCCTTCACTGGTGGGGGTGCGTCAGGCGATGTTGGGCTCTTGGCACCCGTTGCTGACCATTCTGGTGAGGGTGGAAACGCACACTTTCTCAAACTTGCGATTTTAACGCTCGGCATCGACAACGCCATCTTGCATTATCCACGTCGAAACTTCCCTTGCATGCTCCTCCATTGCTTGCCCGTGAGTGCATTCACTAACAGTGGTATATATGGCGATGAGCTCTATTGGTGCCACGTTCTCCTTATCATGTTGACTCATCCGGCACTGAATCCTGGAGTACATGGCCATGTCCGAAGTCGGCGAAACTTGAGCCATAGGTGGCGACCCTCCATTGGGAAGTACCGACCCACCTTCCTCCTATCTCTCTTAATCACTGAGCTTGGCATGTTGATCGTCATTGTGGGGTCGTAGAGTACCGGGGGCATCCTCTCCAACGACACCTCCAGGTGCAAGATGGATGTCGTCACAGTGTTCCCACTTCCATTCTCCCTACATGTACTAAGTCCATAGTTGGTAGCGTAATCAAAGAAACATATCGTCATTAGAAATTGGGTTGCATGATTATCCTCTGTGCTAAAGTCAACACGAGGCTTTCTATTCCTCGAATTGGCCATTCAATTGGTATGAAAATATGACGAGCCAATTCGACATACGCAATAGTAGTGTAGTGTTTCTCCATTTGACTATTATATTAGGCTCAATTAACAGACAGTCTGAGGTCCGATATTTCTGAATAAACTGAGCTCCCGACACGATCGCAGGAGTTTTATACTCACATTTACATCGGCGTAAGTGTTGATGAATGTGATAAGCAGGGTCTAGACGTTGAGGCACGACATTCGAATTCTAAGCGGATGCCACAGTTCTGATTGGTCGAGCACTGAATTTAAGCACAAACTTCTAGAGCCTAATGATAGGATTATCAGAGTGAAGTTGATTATAAATGACAACTTACACAATCCGTATTTGTTTTTCTAATAATAGCCTACTCGACACAATATTTTCAATAATAAACATTGCTTTCTACTCACATTTTAATATATTCATGCTACATTACAAACAATCTATAACTATCATAACTGACATGACAGGAACTGGTCGAATCCACGAATCGATATGTTGGGCTGCATAA
Source organism: Dryococelus australis (assembly GCA_029891345.1). NCBI lineage: Eukaryota > Metazoa > Arthropoda > Insecta > Phasmatodea > Phasmatidae > Dryococelus > Dryococelus australis. The sequence goes on from CM057000.1 coordinate 136,511,739, forward strand.
AAACTACTGCAGCTGCAGACGAGTGCGAAAAAAAGTATTAAAAGAAAAACCAGTGAGACTAGGCTAGCCTTTGAATGCGCTGATAATTCCGTTATACAGAAGAGCCCGTAGCGTATTCGCTCTGCAGACTCTACGTCCATTTTGGAACAATACCTGAACGATAACTTACTTGTAACACTTAAAACTACTAACTAGTCACTTTCGAATCGAGACACTTTTCGATATTCATTTCAGTTTTTAAAAATTAACAAGCTACGACTGGTGATCTGGACAACTGTGCGTGCAATGATAGTTCAGTATCAGTCTGTATTATTTATATCATCAGGGATGTTTATTTCGTGTTATGTACACTTGTGTTGCTTCCATATAGGGTCAAATTAGATTGAGAACTTCAGTTAAAAAGTGGATAAGACCATTTCTTACTTATGTATTGGTACGTTTATTATTTATCAGTCATCAAAATATCTTATTAAATATTTATTTTTGGAAAATGGTCCAAAAATCGTCTAAGGATACTGAGATTTTTGCAAAAATGGTGTCGCCTTTATCACCCTGTCTAAGATGAAGATGTCTTATGCCATGACTGTGTACGCATTACTTCAATCTAACCCTTACTGTATTCTTTGTTTCCATGTATCTAGTAATCGTTCTTTATGTTATTAATATATTCAAAGTGAAATTCATCCGCTCGAAATAAATGAATTCAATATAGACAAAATATATGATGGTTGGCTCGTGCGCAAAAACTTCGTAAAGACGTGATGATCAATAAAACCAATTCTTGATGAGCCTTACGGACATTCCACTGGTAAACACAGTTATTCTTGACCTTGAGGAGCTTTCAGTATAGCCGTTTATATTCACTTGATCGAACTATGCACCTCGTCTAATTTTATCTGTCAAATTGTTGCCGTGCACACTTCGATGGTAAACATTCTAGGCCGCTACCTTACCGTTTGCGGAATAAGATCAATTCGGTTTTGTTTGTCGCATCACTATCTGAATACATAACTTATCGGCTGGAAGCTAATTTAATTGACAAACTTGGCCTATTCATTGCTATTTCCTGTAAACAAACAACCTATGATTAGAGTTATGTGAATGTCAACGACCTAATAGTAGCATGTGTTTCATCTCATACATAGTAGCCTTGACGTACTGAGGGCTTGACTGAAACTACGTAAACAAACCGCCTGATAGTAAAACTATTAAAGGAAATAATGTCAAAGTTTTGTCAATAAAGGCGAGTGTATGTGACGATATGAAAAACAAATTAAATTATTAAATTATTGTTATCGAATATCATTTAGAACACATTATAGAGGTGAATTACTCTCAGATAGAAGTGTGAAAACAGTAATTGAATATTTCCAAAATAAAAACATGACACTGTGACCGCTAGTATCACAACGGACGGTTGAAGTCAGTGATGCGTAGTACATTAGGTGTTATCGTTAAAAACATTGTTCACGCCTGCGCAGCATGTTTTGCGCCCGCAGGCACCCATATTTAACACATAACTTACCATACAATTTACGGTTCTGTTTATTTTTTATTACTTGAGTTGAAGTATCTAAATTCTTCTAACTATTATCGACTGAGTTCTAAAATAGCTAATACTGATCCTCTATTATTGAGCAGTAGACCTATTACATTGAGTTCTCACATCGTAACTGTGTGATAAAATTGCAATGGGAAGTAACGACATTTCTGAAAGTGGAAGATCCTTAAAAATAAATAGTGATGAGAGAAATACTTTCCTGTTCATCTGCAAGATGGGCAGCATCCACAATCTTATGGAAATGTTACCCTTTATTGACCGTGGTCAGTTTGATACGTACGACCGTCATGGTCAACAGTGCATCCACATCGTTGCGATGCATGATAAAAAAACACTGTTATGAAAATAGAAATCCTTGTGCAGAATGGCGCCAACATGAATGCCAGGGAACTCAGGACCGGCAACACCTTACTCCATATAGCGGCGAGGACTCAAAATTACCAATTAGCTGAGTGGCTGTGTCGGCAACCCAGTGTGGAACGAGAAGCGCTTAACCACAGGTATGAGACTGCTGACCTCGTTACATTCAAAGCGCCAGGTCTGAATATGATGGAGGTCCTGCGAACTAACCAGAGCTCCTTACGTCAATTTTATGGCTTGTGAATGATCTGATGATAGTTCGTGAGATTTAGATTGTCATCTGCGAGTTAGATCCTTTTAAACATAGAAGAAACGATAACCATTCAGATTGTTGTGTTAACACAAGTCTTCATTAATGATACTCGTAATCAAGCTGTGTTAATTAATTAGATAAACTCTGACATGTAATTCAGTGAGTTCTCAATAATCAAGTTGTATTTAATCATCATGTGTGTGTCTAGCAACAACAGAGTATTTAACCAGCGTGCAAGTCATTAATAAACTATTCATACCGTTGCTCCGAGCCTATACTTCTGATTCTTTGCTACGGCGCATCTTCTCTAGACAATGGAAACCCCAAGCAAATTCGTATTTACCGCCCAAGCCAACGGAAGGAGTGAGAATTTATTCCATTACCTTTACCGTAATGCAAGCGTTATGAGGTTATCGGTATTCGAGCAGATTATCAACGACGTCAACAAATATTTATGGTGGCAGTTCGATCTCTATGGAGACCAATGTATCCATATTGCAGCACACCGGAACACTGTTGAATCCCAAAGGTTACTTGAACTCTTCGTTCGGTGGGGTGCTGACATTAATAGCAAAAACAAGTTTTTCGGTGACACTCCACTACACATAGCGGCGTACAAAGGAAACTACGATTTAGCTACGTGGCTCTGCAAACAGCCTGGAATAGACGTAAACATTTGCAACATTTACGACAAAACCCCATGGCATGCCGCTCGTGACATGGAGGATTTAAGGATGATGCAGATATTAGCAGAGAACGGGACACGATGCGAAAATGAGAGGCAAAGAGTAACTAGCTCGCAGGATGAAAACTAAGAAGCGCGTTAGGAAGTTCCCTGAGTGAAATGTCAGCTGATCTGATGATAAGTTGATATCTTTTAGATTAACTATGTAGTTAGTAGTTTATTTAGGTAAATAAGTCATGGTTATAATTTCTATGGTACTTTTGGAGTTAGTTTGGTATTTTCTTCAATTTAGTTTGTATTAGAGTGTGTTTTGCACAGTGTCAGCTAGATTTACTTTAGAGTTATTGATTCTTATCAATATGTGTTACTATTAGGAGCTAAGTATACATTCTAATTATAAGTCAGAGTCACCTAAGCCTTATGAAAGCTTTTTTTTTTAACAACTATGTTTGTAACTATGCAGTTGTGAGCTCAGTGATATTTTTAGTAAAAGATCATATAAATGTTGCGTTATTTTATGTTAAATTGGGAAACTTTAGATTAAAACGTTATGGCTATGAACAATATATTTTATCAGGCTTATCGTTGTACAAGGAAATAAACTTATAAAAAATATACACCCATTTTTATTTTAAATACTTCTACTCCTCAATTTTTTTTTTGTTTTTTTTTTTTTTTTTTCGCCATCCAGAGTGATGGTTCTTACATGTTCCAGTGTCTTTGTTCCAAATCGATTTTCTAAGCTGTGTAGTATCTCGCATAGTACTCTGGAATGGAATCAGTAAAATCGATTTGTGATAAAAATAGAATATTCTGATCCGCTGAGCCTTTATGAGCTGGAAGCGGATTTCAAATATTGAATTGGAACCTTTCAAGGTAGATAGTTAGTCTTATGGTAAAGGGAGGAACAGGATGACTAAAGATAGGGTGGTTGAAACGATGGTTTCACTCTGATCTAAATTAGGATCTCTAACCTAGTCTGGTATGTCAAAAATCGTGTTATATCCGGCACTGCACTAAATCCGTATTAATTATCGCCACCAATGCTTTGAGTTCCAATATCAAAGGCCAGAAATAAGAAGTCCGTTGCCGTCCGGTAAAGAATAAGAATAAACATGGCTTGTTGATATAAGAGGTGTTATTATTTATTAGAATTATAAAATAATAAATCTAATATTTTTTCACTATCTTTATCACAGACCAGGTGCATTGTTAAGTTAATACTGTTTGTATTGAAGTTTATTGCGACCACAGGTAAGTATAGGTAAATTATTTTGAGTATTGGGTGTGTGAGTATACATATATAAGACGATATAGATGTAAGTTGAGTATGTGTGAGTGAACTGTATGTTTGAGAATGTGTGAGTGACCCGAAATTCACTTTGTCGCTTTGTTTTTATTTTTAAATCCACCGAGTTTATTTAATTGTCTTAATTAAATGTATGATTGATAGACTCAATTAGTCTAAGTAATTATTATGACTACAGCAATAAATAACTTTTGGATGAATGCCATTGGTGATTTCATTGTGGATAGCATGGTCGTAAAACATGTCGTTGATAATCCCAGTGTCTTATATATCATTTTAATGCATGATAATCACTGTAGATAAGCTCTTGAAATTCTTTGGGATTAATTCGATGTCACTGATTATGTTGCAGTAATTTTCAAACGATGCCTTAACTTTGAGTACCTCGAGACACAAAACACGATGGGAGGAGTCGTATGGTTATGATTGCAATAATAAGATGACATCGTGGTTGCAAATCACGAAGTCATTAATTTTTCTACTAACTCAATTACAATGAGTATTAATTGTTCAATAATTAATTGACTTTGTAAAAGTATTTTTATACTTACATTCCTTGCCCGCAACAATCACTAAATGCATTCGACCTCTTACGGAGACAGTCCATCTCAAAAATGAGTTTTCAGCAAAATTAAAAAAAGATACTATTTCTGTGAACACCACTCACGTTCTGAATAATGGTCGTGTAAGTACTAAATTATAGTTTTAACACATAACTACAGGATAAAATATTTCCAATAAGAAAAAATGTACAAAGTGCAGTCGACAGCATTTTTTCTCAGCAAACTCCATTACTCATGGAATTTATCTTCAACGTAGTACCAATCACTTTGTACACGCTAAGAATTTTATAATAATTATATTTCATTTCTTTGAAAAAATATTTATTGATATTTATCATTGCGTGAAAGAAAATGCTTAAATTAACAATTTTAAAATGGGAGTGTTTAAAACGATTGCTAAATTTTTGTGTTAGTCATTATTTCGATAAATGAATGTTAATTTTATTTTGCTAGTTAATCGTTATCACAGTGAAATTGTAGACAATAACACAAGCCAATAATAATAATTTAATTACTATCTAAACAGTAACAATTAAGAATGACCAATAGCAATCATTAACATGAAATTCTTAGCGTGCATTATCAAGTATGTCATCTATCCTAAAGATCGGAAATAATGTCAGTAAACAATGTTTAACATTCAAATTGCCCTAAATCTACGGTACGAAATAGTCCGCCGGCTGTACCTAGATTTAGGCCTTTATTAATAAATAACAATGTGGGATTTGCCATAGAAGTATCTATAAATAGAATTTTCCTTGTCCTCTTGTTAAGTTTTAATAATAATCGTATCGGTAATTTAGCAACAATATTACGCTTCGTGCTCACTAATCATGGTTATTGGTTGCTCAAAACATCATAATGGACCAAATGAGGTTCACTATAAAAATCATAACACTAATCGTGTGTAGCTGCGCATTAAACAATTCTGCAAGTGTCATGGTTTCGGAATAATGCTATAAATAGCTCAGTGCTTCTGTTTTAACTCTTTGACGTTGACGAGACCGATGATTATTAGGCTCTGTAACAAATGTCTTCTTTTAACCTAGCTTTTTCAAAGGAAACACTACGGGGGCAGTCAGTAGAGGTTTTTATCTAGTGGGGAGAGTATGGTTGCACCTAAGAGCTTATGCAGTATATTTTGTTCAGCATTTTTAATCAACATTGTAAAAGCTATTAGAAAATTGAATAAATCATTGGGAAAATCACATGTAATTCATTTTCTAACCTCAATTAGATCATTATTCAAATTCAACCATTAAGATTAGTTTCGTCCCTGGCTTTTGGCAAATTCCATTTTTGCTTAATCATTATTAGGATACATTCATGGGCATTTAATGTCATCCATTGCGCGTCATGGCAATGATCTGTGAATAATGAGACATTTTGTTCACTCGTGCGGGGATTAAAATGATCTCGTTGAAGTGTGGCTCCACTCGAATGCCTGGAAAATGTTTAACATATTATTATGAAGTACTATGTTTGAAAAAAGCGCGCCTTCATCAAATTACCGCCTTTCATGAAGTGAGCTGGACAAAGCAGGAGCATGCAGCTCTCACTAGCGCCATCTCTGGCCATCTCAACGAACTTCGAGATCTCGTAATAGTGATCGTGTGATCAAGTCCTTATCATTATTATTATGCATACGAGTACTCATTGTATGAACCTCGTTTTTATTTCAATTTCAGTTTAATCTCATTTTTTATTTACAATCACTAGTGGTTGTCATATTTTCTCTCATTGATAATTATAAATATGTATATATAATTAATATTCAATATTTATTTTTGTGTTGTTTGCTTAATTTGTTGGTGTCTTTTCGAAACTAAGAATAACCTCATTTTTGCCACATGGTCGTCGTTGGCACGAAATAAACTTCAATATTCAGAGCAATCATCGTCTGCACAAAGTGTAAATAAATTTATAACTTATTATTTTTCATAAAAGTGCTCTTCTCATTTATTTTTTAATATCAGGCCTCCTGAGCACTAGCCATACCAGTATTTTAAAACATGTCAGTTGGCTGAATTCACGAGTTAGCCTCATAACATTTTAAAAATCTAAACGAGACGAGCTAATTGGTTTGTCCCAACCAATTGGAATAACAGAGCGAGGTTGGAGCTGTATAGCACCAACTCGTACGTATCATTTGAAATGAGCACATAGCGACGTCGTTGATATTGTTTCTGACAGTAATTCTGAGATATTAATAGGAATATGGAACACCGACTTTTAATTTATCGAATTCAATGTACATTCGGGTGACAATATTTTTTCGGCTTTCTTTTTCTATGCTTACGTGAAATTTTATCATGAAGTATTTAAAGACTGCTCTCCAATTTTTAATTCAATTAAATAAAAAAATTTAAGGTACAATAATCTATATAGTTTGGAAAATCAACAGAATTTATTTTCTTTTTCAATTCTTTAGTTCTTGTGAAGGAACATACTAAAATTTAGTCAAAATATTGATATTTTAAGATCGCTGAATACTTTTGTATATAATACGGGCCTCAAAGCAATTTCGTGGTAGAATAGTCAACAAAAATAGTAATTTTAAGTATTTATTTCTTTCGTATTATATTTCTCAATTTCCAGTATGTGCTTACCATTAATTTTTTTTATCATTTAATTGGATGATAGTAATAACAAGATTACGTCTGTTTATTATTTTTTGAAAGTTGCTCGAAACGATTAGAAAATTTTTTAGCAATCTTTAACATTAATATGTTGAACTTGAATTTTAATATGTTGCTCTTCAACCTATGAAGAAAAAATTTAACTGGTGAAGAATAACAAACTTTGAAAGAAATTTGGTTTTTGTAAAATTTTCATATTTTAAAAGTTCTTGAACAGTTAAGCTTTCACGGAAATCAGCTAGAAGATATTGTCACCCTAGTGTTCCCGCTGATATCTAGAAAAAGTCTAGGCAGAGTCCAGACCAGTATATAAAGGCCGCGTTCTGGTCTAAATTCTCGAGTTTTTGATCTCATTTCACGGTGTGCACTCTTCGATCTCATCTGTAATCGTATGTAATTTTTGAGTTCTTCGGTTATTTATTTCAGTTGATTTAATAGTATATTGTGTGATGAAACAAGACGATTTCAGCCGAGGGTGAGTGTTGCCTGCCCGAGCGAAGCGAGGGCTGGCATCACCCGTAGGCTGAAATTGTGCTTCATCCCGTGCTACACAATATATTTTTCATATCACTTGTATTAAAACTTGGAGTTTTTAATGTCTGGAGCCAGTCGAAACAAGACAATTTGAGACCGGTAGTGCATTATTCAACTGTCAACTTGATTAGTTATTTTGAGGTTTACAATAAACAAAAGCATTTTTGACAGCGTTAAAATGATTCTAACTTCATTCAGTGGGACGAAACTAGACGGTTTCTGCCCTCGGGACGAAACCGATCGGTTTCTACCCGCCAACAGTCGCATCGGTCTGAAAATGTTCTGTTTCGACTGGCTAAATAGGTATTGAAACTTCAAGTTTCAATGCAAGTGATATGAAAACTATTTAAGCTACTATTTGTTCTCATTTATGTTCTTATTTCCATTAATTCAGGTATTTCAGAAAGTGTTAATATTTTCTTAAAGGACATATTCAGTTAGGCAGTGTTTTCCATAAGAAAAAGTGAAAAAATTGTTTTCGCACTTAAATATATGTTTTTTTTGGTGAAACCCATACCGTGTTTTTGAAGAAAATTTAATGATTTACAAAAAATACCCTAACATTATCCCTGATAGCCACAATAGTTTTTGTAGTAACAGATATTAGCTGCAAAATGGTGAGCACAAGAGTGATACTGTGGATTCTTATCAGCGTATTGGTTGCGGCAATAATCTTCGTAAAGCCGTGTGTAAGTAGATTATCAGGCAAGCCCATGAAAAAACCCCTTGTGTAAAGTTTGGAACGCTTCGGGTAAAATTGTCCCATATGATTTCCTGCTTCATAGCATTTATGACTATTTTTAAAAATGTTATACTTTGTAGACAGAGCGAGAAAAACTTCAAAATAGCTCGGGCCGGGAGTCGAACCCGGATTCCTAGAGTACTCTACCTTTAAGCTACCCAAGACCTATAGTGAAATTCCCTTCTCTCTGTCTATATCCATTAAGCCACGCCGTCCATTGTACGGTAAAGCCTTATAAATATCTGCGCCGATAATGTGTTTATCTGCACTGTTCTCAGTTCAACTTGTGGAACATCTTGCGGATTCATATCTGGGATTGTCATCATAGGATATCTCTTCCATGACTCTCCAGAAGGATTTCATACTCCCGTAGCATTTTTTGTCAACATAGTAATAGCTCGTTGAGTTTTGCTGGTCCACTCTCAACAATAACGCTTGAAATATTGGAGTTACGTAGTTTTCAATTTTATTACATCTGTTCTTCAGAGCGGCATCCCCATCACCGATGATGCAACCTGGAGTAAAACTCTCCCGGGTTCGGAAGAAAATGAATGGTCCATAACAACCACCAAAGGTGGCAATCCATGGGGATCAAATAACGAAAATGAAGATTATCCTTGGTATTAGATTTGCTTACATGAAATTCCATTATTAGGTTCGGATTTAGATAACTATATGATGTTTTCATGAAAACGTGTAACCTGCGTTATTTTTTAATTTGTCAGATACTCATTAATGTAATTTTTAGGAATAAAGGAATAAAAATATTTTTTACATAATGGTTCGTTGAATTATTTAAAAAAAATCACTTCCTTATAACCTAAATGGGACATCTTAACCCACATGCGTAACTGCCATGTAGGTTGGAGAAGGAACAGCAGGCACGCTGATCCCAGTATTCATTTTTCTCCATTAGGGGTCAAACTAGATATGGAGAAAATATTGGCACCAAAAATTAGTCAAGAACGGAATGACACTAAATTAATATTTGCAGGTTATCAGTTGGTTTACCAGATATAATTTAATTTCAATTTCAAAGCACGTGCGTACACTCCGACGACTCACTGGGGAAAAGCCCGCCGAAAAGTCGTTTAGGTTAAAGTGTGGCTATTTTTATAGATGGATTACTATCAGTATTGTCATATCAAGAGCTTACGTGTACCTTACTCAAAACCTCAAAAAGACATGAATTTAGACAATTAAAAATGAAATGATAGAATACTATAAATAAGTTGCTCGTTTTTCACGGAAATCTTCGGCAGTGTCTACAAATCTAAATTGAACACGCAGACAGAGCTATGCATACTTTTCGAAGCAACATATATTGTAGACAGAGAATAAAAATCACGCTAACAGAATTGTGGCTTGCAATATCTAACACAAGTAATTTATCACCATAACGGCTTCGTTAGTCAAAACAACCTTAGTTATTTTCGTAGTTGAGCCATTTGGAAATTCCTGATAGTGAAGCTGCCAATCGCGCGTAATTTACAGCTGTTTTATGAAGCTAATAGTTTTCGTGTGAACCAATGTAATGACCACTATTTCTGTTTAGATCTGAGAGATGATGAAATATACAGAGATTTCTGGGTTTAGGAATTTATCATTCTATATAAAAACAATGTTTAACTTTATTTGCACGTAAATATAGGTTAATTAATAATTATATTATTAGTTATTCTCCGACAAACCAGTTATAAGGAGCAAAACAAAGACTTCAGGTAATGCCGGTAAAATGAAGCATTATAATCCAATATCAGTAAAGGTGAAATGCCGATGCAGGCGTTCCTCTCGGAGTTAGTAAAATGCGTTCGTTATTTATTTTGTGGATAGTTCATAAAGTTTAGAGGAACGCAGCAGCTCTCTGTTCTCGTCTCATTGTTTTTTTTACCTTGTTAACATGGAGTTCAGATATGCATGCGTAGCGCCTCGCGTGTGGGAAAATTACCCCGTGTATTTCATCGGGCTTCTCGTACACAATGACCTCTTCGAGCACTGGGTTGAGTCCGAAAGCTTTGAGAATGCAGTGATAAAGACAAATCATGCGAACATGGAATTTTCTTGCGTACTTGTGTCGTACTTTTAGAAGCGCACGTATGGAAATAAACATAGATAACGAAAGATTTATTGTTTACGCTATATTAGTGGGGTTTGACGCATAATGCATATCTTGTAATTCATTTGTGGCTTAGGCCACATTTATTATTAATGTTTCTGGCATACGAGAGTGCTGGGTCTGTTTGATTCAAACATAACAGCTTCTCTATTCATGTACTGCAACAAGTTAAGTAAACATCTCAGTGAATTAAACTAATTTTTCTTTTCTTTATCCTTCGGGATATTTCGGGGGTTGCACCGTAAAGCAGCACTCCCAGTGAGTAATCCATGTAATTCAACTGTACGAGGTAGCCTACAACCTCGCAAGTGTAATAAGTGTAAGTTCACAACAGTGCAGTTTATTGGTAAGTGTTACATCAGCAATGTTCTAGCACGACGGAGGCTCCCGTATCCCACAGGGCCGCTGAGAACACGACCCACACCTCTAACTCTACCCACTGAGTTATGGCGCCAGGCGATATCAACAGTTTTCGATTCAGCCTGGTAAATCAGGTGGGTTGGGAACCCACTTCAACAACCTTGGAACAACTCGCCCATGTCAGTGTGATGCTGGTAATGCAGTGGGTTGTGTGGACGGTCGTTAATCATGGTCTAGGTTACTGATCGCTTCTCCTTGCACCCGAGATTATTTCCCGGCTGGTGTGTGCTTGCAGGTTGAGCACGTAGTCTGTTCACACAAAGGTTTTTTGGTGATCAGGGCTTCTTACATTTACTGTGCACGTTAATATTCATTAAGGCCTGACAGTAACAGTTTGCTGCATGACGTCCTTTGATTAATGGTAGATCATCATGGTAGGGGCTGTTTTTGTTTGGTGTGAGGACGAACAAAACCGGGTTGCATGGACTTGTCCTTACTTAATGATGTACCGTTGCCTTGCCAGTATAAAGAACTGGTCATGTGGCTTTCTGGCATGAAACGAAATCGGGGATGGCGAGTACGACCTTTATACCTAGGCGACTGGTGGCCTGTGAGGGCTGCTGACTCTGTTGCAGCACTGGTGGTTGCTGGCTGGTGCGCTGAGGTGTCGGCTACTACTGTCACCATTGGTGGCCGAATGTGGGCTGTCTGTCTGGTTGCCCCTGATCCTAGGGGTTCGCTATACCAGATAGGGCTTTCTCGTCCGTTTGAAAGGCTTTAATAATGGGGTGAGTGTCGTCTTGGGTTTTTACGGGTGCTTCAAACAAGGATACTGTGGCAGCTGAGGAGGGAATCTTCTCCAAGTGATGGACAACTTGAGCTTGTTCCGGTGTAATGGGACTGCTAAGTGCAGTAAGGTTTGTGTTAAGCCCTTGATTGTACTTGGAGGCAGTTGTTGCATTTTTATCCCTCTTGCGAATACCACTCTGATGGGAGTAGGAAATGAGTAAGAGGACTATTACCAGCCCCATAAAGGGTTAAGCAGGCGACATTTGTCCCTAGCTATGGATATTTCTTCAAGCTGAGGTTGACAGACCAAGGGTGTACCCTCTCTTCGCGCCAGACACTAGGAGTGCGGTGGACACAGAGCTGGGGTTAAATATGGCTGACAACTACATCCCTTGGGTGTGGGTCCACGCCCAGAACTAAGCCGACACTCCCTCCAGCACCAGAAACACGGTGGACAAAGTATAACTTAGAATGGTTGACTAGCCGCCTTGGGGGTTAAATTCTTAATAGTTGTGGCTCCACCATTCTTAAACACCGGGATGTACAGAATGAGTGCCCATCTAATGTGTACGTCTTTGGTGTACGGGCATCCCTGAAGAGGAGCTTGTAGTTCTACACTAAGGTTTGGAAAAAGTGAGGTTAAGTAAATACTTCGTGGTCTAATTAGGAAACAGAACAACACACTTGGAATAATATTCGGCAGTTAGAAAAAAAGTGTTTATTCCTGGGAGGAATAAACCCAGTGGTACATACTACCTCCTATCAAATAAGAGTTAAAGGGTAGTTAAACTACGGTTTACAGGTGAAAGTGACCTGATTCTGAATTACGTTAGCTAGAAAGACTAAATGGATGTGGAACCAACTCGACTTAACTATCTGGTCTTGGTGTCCAGAAGGGACTCAGGGGATTTACCACTAACCAGAAGGGCAGTGGTAAGCGTTGGCGAAGGGACGAAGATATTTACATGTGGTTGACAACTTCTTTGGGGGTTAGCTCCGGAAGATCTCTGGATGGTGTTGAAGACGTCGACGAAGGCCTTTCCGAGCTTCTGGTGGATCTGGAAAACCTGGATGACAGTGAAGGGCCCCAGCACATGAGATGGTGGAGCAAGCTGCTGCTGCTGCTGCTGCTTATGGTTCCTTCGGCACCAAGAGTGCAGTAAAGGAACAGACTGGCGAATTCTTGAATGGCTGTCCACCAGCAGCATTAGTTGTTATTAAATACCTCTGGGTTAGACATCGTCCATTCCCATGGATTTCTTGAGGGGCGGGCCATCTGGCATACTCCCCATGTGATAGTTATGTTATTATCATTGCTCATATATACAGGTGTGTGGGACTGTGACTGGGGCACTGGCTGAGTTCCATCATTTACATTTTTTTTTTGTTAGAATGACATTCTTTTTTTGTTTGTGTGCCACATACAGTCATGCGGGCCTCGTGTTGGGTGACGTCATTTTTTACACATTGTGGTACGCGAATGTGTACCTCTTTTCGTGTCCTACACTTTCTATTGTGTCGGTGGTCTGGCAGTGTAGACTTCTGACTGACGACCGAAGGATGGTGGTGTCGGTCCTGCGCTCCTCCGGCATTTTTTGAGCTCTACTTGCATCGAATAGCATGTGTGTAAGGGCGAGGGTCCCGCCTACTGCATTTCGGACTTCGTTCCTAAGCGGTGCTCCTAGCTGCAGACTTCAGAAGCGAATATGGTTGTCGGCGGTGGCACGCTCTAGCTGACGGTGAGGAAAAACGGACGATGACGTTGGTGCTGCACTCTAGCAGACGATGTGGAGACGATGGCGCCTCTGGCGGGTGGTGGGGGAGGCGCGTGTGTGTGGGGGTCCACTATTGTGGCCAACGGGAGAAACAAAGCTGGTGGCATTCCTGGTGGGCGCCGGGGGAAATGTAGAGGGGGGACTCCAAGATGGTGATGGTGGTGTAATGCTAGCAGACAATGCGGGCAAAATGGCTGCGGGTGAATACGACATGGGCAATATGGCGGCCTTGACATCATCCAAGATGGCGGCCATGACGTCATGCAAGATGGCGGCCGTGTGTCTGCGTGTCCGCAGCCTGTAGCCTGGTCTGTAAATGCCCTTTTTTTCTATCTACTACCGACCATCGTTAAAATTAATGAAGCTTTTGTCTCTGCATTAAGGCATCGTGCTTGGCTTTTTCACTCATACAAGGCCCGATTTCAGAAATGTAATTAGCTATCGTTATTATGTTTTACAGCAATACCTTCGAAATCTTTCACACGAAAGTTCGTTTAGGGAATACACAGAATGCGACTTAAGTTGTATAATGTGTAGGTCCCGACACAAACCTCAGTTATTTTTGACAAGAGAAAAATGAAACTAGGCTAAAAGAAAAGCGAAATATTGTTTAATTTCTGTTGCGAGGCGATAGGTAGAAGCGGAGGGGCATACTTTTCAGTACGCATCATTACAGCAGTTAGTGGCTGTAGAGGGTGAATTTTGTGTATTTGTGTAATTATTTGTATTGAATTTTAGAGTGTGATTTGGAATTGTATAACATAGGTATATTTTGCACGGATAATAACTTACGTGAATGTCGATAAGTACTGAATATAATTTCTTTATTTTGTCTTTTAAAAAAGTTTGTTTGACAGGAATATTGTAATATTTTGATTTTATGAATTTTCATTTTTTTTTTTTTTTTTTGCGACGTATTCTGTCATGTTTTAAATTGGGTTTCGAATTGTAATCGTTTATGTTCGGCTGAATGTCCAGTGCTCAGTATATAGTTAAATTTGTATTTTAGATTTATTGTGCGTGAACTCAGCTTATTGTAGTGCGATTTCTTTTGATTCCATTAAGTTACGAACGCTTGTTTACATGATTTATCGTATATAGTCTATTTGCGGTTTCTTCTCACTTTTCGAAACAAATCTTAGGGAAACCACGCCATGCATGCATGATGTGTTTGGTTAAGATGTGTTTGGTTATTTCCCAATAATAGAATGTATCACAAGCGTTTATGCTTGTGTCAACTTAAAATTGCCTTATTCTTGTGGGCCTCTGGGGCTGAGCGGTTAGCCTGCTCGCCTCCCACCAAGGCGAACCGGGTTCAATCCACGGTCGGGCCACTCCAGGATCTTCGCATGTGGGAAACGTGCCGGACGATGCCGCTGGTCGGCGGGTTTCCTCGGGGATCTCCCGTTTCCCCGCCCTTTCATTCCGGCGCTGCTCCATTCTCACCACAATCACCCTCATCGGCTCTCAAGTTCTCGCTGTTAAGAGTCGCCCAAATCTCTTCCCTCACTCACTCGCGCTCTTATTTTATGTTAAATTGAACTTTTTCTTATTGTTTCAATTTCTCTCTCGAAATTTTGTGGGCTAAACCAAGTTCGTTAAGGGACGGAGGTCTTAATTAAATAAAATACTTAATTACAATTTCCTAATTTTTTTTACAATACCTACAGACAATATACAATACCTACAGACAGTATTCTCTTTAATCAACAATGCACAACAAAAAATTTTCTCTTACTGTTTACATTGAATTACTTCAATTAATACAATTTATAATTGCATCAAAGAAATCAGTGGAATTAAATAAATAAATATCAGTCCCAATAGACAGTGTATCAACATTAATTCAATTATTTTATATATTATGTGTCCATATTTGACATTTTTAATATTTACAATAAAATCCGCATTACATGTCCATTCAATCCCACCTCAGTTTAGTCCATGTCCCACTAGTCCGCAATGTTCTAGAGTTCTCCGAGCACCCTCACGCACAATAAGCTTCGCTCGTCGGGTTTCACGCCATCTAGTCCATTCACACCACGAACACCTTGTCCGAACTCAACTTCGCGCCCGCACTCAGCTAGATAGCCTTCGTCAAAAACTGCTGGCCACTGGACCGCTTCCAGAATTTACAGTGTCGTAAGCTGTGATCCAGAAATTTCGCTAATTCCCTAGTTGCGCCGAGTGTCCTAATTTCCAGAATATTCTTGCGCCTCCTGTCGGCTTCTTCTGCGGATGGGGCTGCGACGCCAGCCAGTCTCGCCACTGTCAATCATTCACGGGCTTCCCCGAAGAGGGCGAGAAACATGGCAGCGAGCACGTCGTTCCGGGGGAAGGGGAGGTCGGGGTTGATCACCCCCCGCCCCACAGCGCCAGACAGCAGCTCAGTGCCAGCTACAGAACGTAACATAATATTCTCTCTACGTACTATAATAACCAAATATAATTAATGTAAATAAACACAGGGAGAAAATAGTTATGTTGGTAGTGCCTAGTAAGAAATAGTTCTTATGCAAAATTTTGCTGTGCGATGTCCATTTGGTGTAGTTTTCTAGACTTGGTTACGCTGAGGAGGAGGAATATCCTGGAAATAGAACTTTCAGCAGGGCTTCAGGAAAGTTGGAAGTAGGACCATACATAAATTTGTCACTGTTCGGTTGAAAAGACCCGAACACTTCTCTACTCTTCAAACGCGCGTACAGAATGTACTGCGACATCGACGGGAACACGTCAGTTGGGTCGCTCCGAGTGCGTTTTCAGTTTCATAACTGAGGTAAATACGAATGAAAGGAAAAAAAAAAAAAAAACTTTCTCAAATGGCGTTGTAACTGTACCACGCAAGCTAATGTGCAGATGTTGTAAAGTCGTCCTTCCCAGCATCCCAGTAAGGAGAAAAGTGTTATTTATAATGGCAATGTTATCCCGTCTATGTGTACAAACTTCTGCGACGTTATTCCAAATTGAGTATTCCATTTGTGAACATGTTGCGTTTAACTTAGTTATGCCCACATATTGCCCTGAGATGGAATTCACTTTTTACCGTTTGAACTCAAAACCACCGAACTTTATTTTGGGATTTAATATTAAAATTTGCAACGAACTTTTGCAACTGGAACATTTTAATTTTGAACATAGAGCATTTACTGTTAATACTTAAAAGTGTAAAAATGTATGATTTAAAGGCTATTTTAATATTTCAATCTTTATAAAGTGAATAAATTTTTTTTTCAGAAAACAGTAATGGAACTTTGATTTTAAAATACATATTAATGCAACTTTATGCAGTGCCGTGTAGTGCTATTTAGAGGCTGTTCAAGGTAAAAATGAGCACTTTTTGAAAGCCCTGCTTAACATGCACTTTGCATGCACGTTGTGTATTCCTACGCCTTATGTAAAATTAACATTGCCATGGGCCCCATCACTTTATCCATGCGTCGGTCAAGTGAAACCGTGAAACTATTAGAAAAGTATTTTTTTTTTTTTTTCAAATTTGCTCATTTTTACACTCCAGTTCATTAAAGATACATAAAGCGAAATAAATAATAAATGTTATTACAAACGATTACGTAAATGTTTTTATTCGACGGTGAGATGTGGAACTACTTCCATTCATCGTTGCCAACCTAACTGGGTGCAAGCCACTCAGTGCGCCCGTAAAAATGTATGCAGGTAGGAGAAGTGACTTTTTCCTACTGTTGATTTCAAAAGTGCTCACTTTATCGTGAACAGCCTTTAATACTATTATAATACGAAATGCAGGCCGATATAAATACGAGACTACAGAAACACAATTAAATATTAACACATCTTCAGACAATTTATACAATTTGATTGACATGGCATTTTATGGATTTTAATTAATAAGTGTGTGTTTCGCTAATCCACGTGATTCTTCTTTTACTTTCACAGCGTGTTCCTACCCAACATGTTCTCTTTATCATACAAATTTATGTTAATGGAATCTTCTGCGGGGGACATAATTTTTTTATCGAGGTGACAAGCACCTTTTCATATAAAACGAATTTCTTCAATATGAAATAAGTGGAAGTGCTCTATCAATAGTGCAAACCTCCAATATTTTATGTTTATATTTGTTTGTATCACATCTTCACAGGCAATTCCTTTTATATCTGCCCGTGAGGACCAATGTTGTATTACGTCACAGACGATAGCGTGCAAGATAATGTAATAATCCATTTGCTAACGTGTTTCGCCTATCTTTTCATGCTCAAGAGCTGGCAGTTGACGGATGTTCTGATAACGTTTCTGAGACTTTTGATTCGTTATAAACCCCGACAGATAGAGTGAATTGTTTTCGCTTCCTGTGTTTCCAGATAATAAGTACCCCTTCGTCTTATCAAGAACCTGGAGAATGAATCAAAATTTTTCTTTATCAAAAACGAAATACGTTATTTGTAACAAAAAAATCATGGTAATCCGTTCAACCACTTATTCGAATCCCCTTTTTCGCGTGTTTAGTACAAGTACGATAATTGGGAAGATGCTTCACTAGGCTCTACGTCTTTTAATATAAAACAATAATTTTGTCTCTCTTATTTCAGATAGATATTGTAGTCTCTTAGTTATCAAATTATAAAGCGAGATGACTGTCAATGTTGACGCCGTTTTATCCGCCTCCCCCCCCCCCCCCCCCCCCCCAACATCACACCCTGTTAATGGCCTTCAAGTTTTACTAATAAAATAACAGCTTATATGGTGGCAAATTCTGAAACAAAACAGGCTAACCTAACCAGCCATGTAATATTAGTGACCACACTGGAAGACAGATATAGGAAGCCAGAACTTCGTACTGAAATGTAAATGTTGGCAAATTCTGAAACAAAACAGGCTAACCTAACCAGCCATGTAATATTAGTGACCACACTGGAAGACAGATATAGGAAGCCAGAACTTCGCACTGAAATGTAAATGTTGCAAAAAAAAAATACTGGCAAACGAGGATCTGTGTGTGCATTATTAATGCTTGTAATGAATACTGTTAATGTACAAAATCTGGTTAAATTTTGTTGAATTGTGTGATAGATATAACATACTAACTTGGATCATTTGTACTAACGCCTAAAACCTGTTAGTTTACATACCCTACTGTAGCATTGCTTGCGTGTACAATCTGGCGAGAATCGGTTCATTAATCCTCGAGATACCTACTTTCCGTTCATGTGGCGATCTTCATGAATGGAGGGCAAAAAGGTTATGTGATATACCACATTAGATGTTTGTTATAGATACTGCTAGTATACACTCCGTTAAGTTAAACTCGGTTACGTAGTTTCGTAGATATAGCACACTATGCAAAAGTGTTATTACTGCCGCAATTCTGAAAAATAATTTTCTGGCACACTTAAAACATACAAAATAATATAGCCTATCACAGTACAACTTCTTCGCCAAATTTAGTAGGAGTCGGTTGTTTGTTTCCTAGGACATGACATAAAAATTGAATTTATTCATGTGGGACTGCCGTACAAAATGGCGGGAAAATTAGGTTCTGTATGGAAAAATTTGTTGGTTGTAATAGATTCTGATAGTACACAAAGTTAATTTGAAATCTGTTTCGTATATATAACGTGCTGAGGTAAAGGGTTTATATGGCCACCATTTTGAAAATAGGTGTCTGTCCTGCTTAAAACAATTTAATTTATGTGGCCTGCCTTAATGCTACTTGGTTGCCAAACTTTGTGGGGATATGTTGATTTTTTTCTGGAGATATGACATAATTTTTCATGTGACGCTATCTTACAAAATGGCGAACAAAATATACTTTACTTTGTGTGGACACATTTGAAAGTTGTAATCTGCCAGCATACAAAGTTAAGATGGAATTACGTGGTTTCGGAAATATCGCATACTAAGCTAAAATGACTATATTGCCGCCACGTTTAAAATAATTTCCTGGCCTACTAAAGCATACCACTTTATATAATCTACTACAGTATTACTTGTTTGCCACATTTGGTAGAAATCGGCGAATTGTTCCCGAGATGACATTAAAAAATTGATTAATTTGTGTGGCGCTATCTATCAAAATGACGGACAAAAGAGACTCCGTGTAGACACACTTGAAAGTTGTCATATGTACTACCACCTAACAAAGTTAATATGGAGTTCATTACATGGTTTCGACGATATATCACAATAATATAAAATAACTATACGGCCGCCATTTTTAAAATAAGCGCCTAATTTATTTAAATACAAACTTTTACATGGCATACCATATAATTACTTACTTGCCAAATTTGGTGAGAATTGGTTGAGTAGTTATCGAGAGATAAGGCAAAGGCTTAATTTTTTCATGTGGTGCAATTTCCAGACTGGCGGATAAACAACAATATCCATCTCTTAACTCAATGTTTAAATGATGCACTGACAACTTACAAAACTTGGTTCAAATAGGTTGAATGTTTCGCAAGATATATCGCCGTATATTTTTAATGGCCGCCATTTTAAAAGTAAGCTCCTGGCTTGGTCAAAAACTATAAAAGTCATATGCCCTTACCAAGTAATATATGTGTATCGAGTTTGGTAAAATTCATTTTACGCGTTAAAAAAAAAAAAATTTGGGGGGGGGGGGGCACGTGCAGACACACACACACACACACAAACACACCTACAGTGATGGACAAAAGTATTCGCCATCTTGCGTTTACAATAATAAAGTGTATAATATCCCATGTTCCGCTCACACATTTATATTACAACATATGAAATAATGGACTGCGTGTCTACGCCCAACAGTTCCAGAATCAACGAGCAAGTACGCTAAATTCCCAAATTATGATGATGTGTCGCTGGGGATTGTCTGGACAAAAATATTCATCCTCCTGACGTTTACAAGTGTGCATGGGTTTCATTCCGTTAACACGTATCAGATCTTCGGCTCCAGTTGAGTTCCGCGGTCAGAGAGTGAAAGTTCGATCAGCTGCATTGGAAGAGTGTAATGAATGAAACGTCCGTTGAAGAAAAGGGAACTATAACAAAACTTATATCAGAAAGAAAAGCATTTACTGATAACTCAAAAATTGTGGGAAGAATTTGTTCGATTTTTAAAAGTGTTGTACAAATATTTCAAGATCAGACAGTGCTCACCATCAAGGAAAGAAGTAGACATCCTCAGAAGCTATCACACAGCGAGCAGAGATACGTGGTGTATTCAATTTAAAAGTGATCCAAAAACGCGTTCGTTCCAACATAACAGCTCGAGCGAACCAATATTTACATGAACAGGTTTCTTCACGGACTGTACGAAGGGTTCTCAATCGTGCTTACTACCATGCTAGGGTCTCACGAACAAGGCTGAACGGATGTTTGCGAAAGGAGTGCGTGCAGAAAGATACAGAATTCTGGGAGAAAGTTTTTATTTTCAGATGAAATTAAATTCAATATTTATATAAATGGTGGTAGAATGTCGGCGCGGCGCAAGACAGACACTGAGTTTTAAAAAATAAAAATAAAAACTTGCAGACCACAGTTAAACATGGAGGTGGTGGGGTCATGTTTTGGGGGGTGCATGTTGGCCTGAGGAGTGGGGAAATTGGTTTCCATCGAAGGGAATACGGACAGATTCGTGTATCTTCAAATTCACAAAGACGACCAAAAAAAAAAAAAAAAAAAGTGCAGAAAAACTAGGCATTGAAATTAATTGTCACTTTCAACACGACGATGACCCCAAGCATACGGAGAAAATTATACGTCTGCGGCTGATTTACAACACTCCACATACTTTGGAAACACCTCCTCAGTCACCAGATGTGAATCCGACAGAACATCTGTGGAGTGAGTTGAAGAAAAAGCTTCGGAAACATCACATCACCATAAAACCACAAATTAAAGAGTTACTACAGAAATAATGGAACAATATTGGCTCGAATATTACACGGAACCTTGTGCATTCCATAGCAAAAAGGCTTAAAGCAATAATAAATGGGAAGGATATGCAAATTAAGTATTGAGATCAATATTAATAGTCGTGTTTATAATTGTCAGGAAAAAGTCCCTCAAGGAAACTTCATGCATTATTTTCGTTTTCTGTATAAACTAATTCCTTTTATAAAATCAGAAGTTTTCATTTATCTATTCCTGACACCTCTGCTGACAATCACTTGTTGAATACTTCCATTTACGAACGAATATTGATATTTCGCTTACCTTTGTCTCTGGACGAATACTTTTGTCCATCTCTGTATACACACACAGTCATGAACGTGATCTCATAAGCCGTACTTTCCTTTGGTAAGACTAAAAACAAAGGAAGTCTTATTCGCTGCCAGCGCCAGGTCAACATGATGGTCCTTCCTGTATAGTTAAGGTGTCACGATAGTCTCATCGAGTGCCTGTTTTGTACTTTGTTTTCTCACCGTTGTGTTTTTGGCCTAGTTTCCGAAGGAAATGTGGGTTCATGAGATCACTTTCCTTTCTGGTAGAACGTTTCATGCCTGCATGCGAAAGTTGAGCTTTGGTAACCTTTCGGGAAGTTAAAGCTTGTGCGAAAGTGAAATTTCACTGCAGTTTGAAACCTGCGTTTGTAACATGCAATTAATTGCCTGTTTCAGATAATAACTGTAAAGAACCGCAGAGAATTTTTATAGTAAAGTCTACGCGGAATTTGAAAAGACCACCTTCCGGTTCTAGAGTAAAGAGAAAAGGGAATGGAATCTTCTGCAGGGCATTTTTCACCTACAGCCGTGTGCATACGCATGCATAGGAAGCGCGCAGGTGGTGCAGTTGTATCCCCCAGTGCATCGTGTCATTAGGTAAATAATAAAGTATCTTGCCGATTTAAGTCTGCGTGTTTGAAACTAACATTAAATTAAAGCGGAGCAGATAGATTTAGGCGGCTCGTAACAACTAGGACTTGAGAGCTGAACTAAATTAAGAATTGTTTTAATACAGTGTAGACTAGTTGTAATGAATGTGTTTAAAAATGTAAAGTAAGAACATATTTAATCACGTAAAAGTGGGTCTTCATGTGTTGCGGTTTACACCAGTTGATGTTTCCACCCCTCGTTTTAGGCTGTTCGCGGTAAAGTGAGCACTTTTTAGGCCCTTGTTAGTTTTTCCTTTCAGCCATTTTATTTTTTCATTTAACCACCTTTTTTAAATAAACCTTGCCCTATAAGTAATAAACACAATGAGTATATTCCACCGCACTCGGAAGTTAATGTCTAAGGCTTAAAATAAAATACATTTATTGACAATTATTCCAAAGGACGCCTATGACCATGTGTGAATGTAAAAGTGAAAAACTTGTCTGGTAACACTCTACATCCCCTTCCCTTTGACCAACCTGAAGTCGTTTAACTTCACTCTACATCCCCTTCCCTTTGACCAACCTGAAGTCGTTTAACTTCACTCTACATCCCCTTCCCTTTGACCAACCTGAAGTCGTTTAACTTCACTCTACATTCACAGATGCGTAGAGAAAGGACGATCCATACATCCCAGGAAATGTTACGTGTGATCAGACACCTACTAAAAATGCTACGAACTATAGAGCATCTCGCTCTTAGACTACAGTGTGCGGTGGATTGGACATTCTCTCTCTCTCTCTCTCTCTCTCTCTCTCTCTCTCTCTCTCTCTCTCTCTCTCTCTCTCTCTCTCTCTCTCTCTCTCTCCAATACATGGTTTCTGTCGTTAACTCTGTCCTTGTTCCTGCGAGCACTGTTGCCTGATGTGTTATCTTTATCCAGCCTAAAAAAAAAATGCCATTTTCGTTGCCTGCCTGCCATTCAATCACAATGATAGGGTATCTCACAGGCTTCAGTTTCAAAGGAGCCGCTTAGCTTTGCGTAGGAGGATTGTATTCCTTTACGAGTTGGCAGGGAGGTAAACAGATAAAAATTATCTTAATCAGGCCGTTTCCTTCACCGCCCATTTGTTTCTCAGCTTGCCAGTTACGTCACAAAGTTGAAGCAATCTGGCAACAGTGAGCGCCATAAGCCCTGTACTGTAATCTAAGCGCGAGACGGATTACAGGAATCGTCGACTTCTACAACTACTGAGCAAGGTGCAACCACGACCAAGTTCAATTTTACCTCCTAAAAGGGAAAAAAAACTTAATCGTATGATGATAAAATCGCTGTAAACTATTTCAAGTCAGAGTCGATGATACCAAGTGGAGATAGTCCTAAACGGCATTTCCTTTTAAGTCGGCTTTTGGATATATGAAATAAATTCTTCCCAGGTCGAGACTTTTTTTTACAGTTTGGTGGCCTTGACTGACAGAATTATTGGATCACTAGCTATCAAACCATATCTCTGTATCTCTGTCTCTTTCTCTCCTCATTCCGTCCATCAACAACATATATATTATTGAACACGTCATAATCCTAATCACAGAACTATCTACAGATTCCCCATTCAATTCTGACTTATATGATCCAAACAAGTAAATTTTCGAAGAGCAGCTTTTTTTTTCTTATAAAACCTTAGCATGATTATTTTTACGGTATTTTCCATTGTTTCGATTTAATCTGTGCACTGAATACATTTTGGGTTCAAAGAACAGCTTGACATAAAGTCAATGTTTTCATAAGATTTTTTTTCCTTCCGCTTTCAAAGCCATTCTGTAGTTGTTGCCATTCTTGGAGATTTGAGAGCTAACTTCCCCAAACGCGATCACCTAATAATTTGGATATAAAAAAATAGCTTTGGAAGTTTTCTGTTTCAGCTTTTAATTCATGGGCTACAAAACAACACTGTGTATGAACCAAGTAATTAACCCCCTTCCCTTTTTTTTTGTCTTGGCCACTGCCAGAGCATAATTATGTCGTCAAAAGTATTTATGTGTGTGCGTTTGTAAGTGTAGGCGTGACTGTGTTAAGGTTATGTTTATGAAAACGCACGAAAAAAAAAAATCCGAGCAAAAATGTTCTAGTGCCAAACGCTTTCCAGGTAACCAAGAAAAAGAAAAGAAAATCTTCACAAAACTTTGGTCAAAATAATTTTAAGATTTTTTTAGAGATTAAGTATTGCCTAATTTCAAGCTTTATCGTAAGTGGCATGGAAACGGCATGTCGTTAAAATACCTGATTCCCAAAAACATAACCCCTTGCCCTTTTCAGCTTATCTTTTATGTGGCATGGTGAAAAGAGAGAGGGGTTGTAAAGTAAGGGGGATCAAAAATTAAAGAATGGGGCGTTGCTCAAATTTTTTTTGGCATTGCAAAAATCTTCCGTTGTTGATTAATGAATACCATGTGACGGGTCCGTGGAATCCGCGGGCTAAGCCACCGTCGGTGGAGAAACTACCCTTACGAATTACTATTTATGGTACAATGTCGTCTGGAAACTCCGGCACGTGCTCACTCGCGACTATCGGCGCTTGCTCGCACATCCTGTCCTGCAGTTGCAATGGGAATATTAAGACTTAAAGATTAAGACTTACAACTTAAGACTTGAGGGTACGCGACAAATGGGTATATGAACTTGTGTATGATAATTATGGTACATCCGAGCTCATATTGTATGGTATACACGAACATTAAGGTTGGGGCATACAGACCCATCCCCCTCCTCTACAGAATTGGGGAGGAAGGGGGTTGGCATCCATAACTCGCCCCCTTCTACATGGGGCACTATCGATCCCTCCTAGCCTATCGATCCCTAACAGAAACAATGCGGAAGAGGCGATTGCTAGTTTTTGGACATTTATATAGAATGAATGGCAACAGATTAACCAAAGGGATCATCAAATATCTTTGGAACAAGAAATCAACAACCTGGATTCAAGAAGTTAAGAAAGATTTGGAAAGAAACAATGTGAGTGAAGAGGAAGAAACAAAGAGAGGAGTTTTTAAGAAAAAAGTGTTTAAAAATGGAAGGAATCCAAGGCAGGAAAGAAAAGAAAACAGGCTCGAAGTTAGTCCGAGGAGAGGAAAAAGATTCATAGTGAGAAGATGAAGGAGTACTGGAGCAAAGGACGAATCATTGAAATTGGTTCGTGGTCCCTGGAAGACTCCGACGGAAGAAGAAGAAATTAATTTAGTTCTTTCATTTCTTTAAGACGAACTCAGATACGCTCCTAACTTTTGTAACAGTGTTATGTTTTCAATCTCATTATCCAAAAGGAGCTATCTCGCAAAGTTTGTAACTGGAATTCAAGAACACAGTATGGCCAATGGCGGGATTCACCTTACAGATCTGTGTTGAATTTATAATATTATGTGTTTAGCCCTGCCGGTGCGGATAGAAAACCTCAACCATAGTTAAATTAATAAACAAATATGTAGTGCAGAGACTTTTGTGTCAAAGTATTTTTAACGGCTTATGAACGAAATTACTATAACTCAATTGAACACAAATTTTGCATTTGATTTCATAATTAACAGCAAAATCTTCTTTCGCCGATAAACCGTTACATGTCCGTAGATCCGTGCAAATATAGTAAATTTTAAGCCATGCACTTATAAAGTGAATGCTAATAAGAGTCTAAGAATTGCATGTACTTTGTTTCAGACAACAATCTTAGGAGCCACTATGATTTGAAAACTTATACCAATCTCATGATACAACTGAAAGCAGGGGGGTATCCAGGTTTTTTTTTTTTTTTTTTTTGGGGGGGGGGGAAAGGATGAACGATTTACAATAATTACAAACGACTGGTAATCCTTTAACCAGGTGCCAATCGGAGCTCGTGCTGCTAACTCTGTATGATCAAAATAAACTTTCCAGCGGTTACCTGAACTGTGTCACACAGTGTCGATGAAAATTCAGTATAGTCATATATTAAAATTAAATGTGTTTGTCACTGAGGGACGAGAAAACACGTTAGTAAAAATTTGCTTCCTGTAGTGTTGAAATTAATGCCACAACCAAAAACGAATGTATTTTGAAAGGAAATACTAATTCAATTAACAAAATCACCATAAACAAATTAATATTTGCTGAAATTGCCTGAATGTAAAAATGATTACAACAGGATATTAAATATTTTTATGGCGCTACCTCAGCTCCCTCCTAGAATATGCCACTGGCCGAGAGAGAATGTAATTTCGGCAAATTTAAATAAAGCATATAAGTTATTACTAGGAGAGCACAATCTTTAGTGAATTGGCAACAGTAAGCTATAGGCTGTTCACGGTAAAATAAGCATTTTTGAAAGCCCTGCTTAAAATCTACTTGTATGCACGTTGTGTATTCTTCCACTAATGTAAAAGCAACCTTGCCATGGGCCTCATCACTTTATTCATGCGTCGGTCAAGTGAAACTGTGAAATTCTTAGAAACGTAAATATATTACGAATATGTTAATTTTTTAATATAAATGAAATTTAAAAAAACAGAAAGCTAGATAAATAATTTAAGTAATCACAAATGGTTACCTAACACTGTTATTTCGACGTTAAGTCATGGAACTACTTTCCTTCCATCGTTACCAAGATTACTAGGCGTATGTCACTCAGTGCGCCTGTTTAAATATATGCAAGTAGGAGCAGTGACTTTTTCTAAGGTTGATTTTAAAAGTGCTCACTTTATCGTGAACATCCTTTAGTAATGATGTGCCTAATCTATTCGTGATTTCTTCATACTTTTAGAATCGAGCCTTTCAAAAATCATCCCATGTATCACGTGTTTGGTTGTTTCCTAAATATGCCATTTATCTCGAACGTTTTATACTCGTGTTAACATAAAAATACCTTATTATTGGTTAAATTGAACTTTTACTTATACTTATCTGTACAGTGTATTTCCTTTACGAATAGAACAGAGAAAAAATAGGTGTGTTGGTAATGCCTAGAAAGAAATAGTTCTTATGCAAAATACTATTTCTTACCTACACTTATGTCCGGTTGCACCAACATCCTCTCCTATCCGAGATCGAATGATCCTAGTTCCGAACCAGGATCCAGTTTGATCTTAGTTTCAATGTAAAAATGTTGTACCAACGAAATTTCATGATTCTGGATCTCCAATTCGTCAATCTTGGTTCCAAAGTGAGAGAGCGAGATTAAGTATGAGCAAAATTTTGCTATTGGTTCGTA
Organism: Dryococelus australis; assembly: GCA_029891345.1. Taxonomy (NCBI): domain Eukaryota; kingdom Metazoa; phylum Arthropoda; class Insecta; order Phasmatodea; family Phasmatidae; genus Dryococelus; species Dryococelus australis. The sequence goes on from CM057000.1 coordinate 136,539,430, forward strand.
ATACATGACGTCATGGAAGTAGGCGTATTTTTCACTTTAGATAGAACTAGATGTGCGATGTTTTATCTGTTCTAAGTGAATTATTGTTGTACGAATTTTACTGAATAATATTCAAGTGCGTATAAAGTTGATTTAATTTCCCAAGAAAACAATCGAACGAACGCAGTTCTATCTGTTGGCATATTTTCAAACAACATTTGTCGACAATAGCTGCTGATCTCGGATCGAGATTTCTAACCGCCAATTTTGGCGGTTCGAAATGATCTTCATCTCGAGCTCCAGTCCAGCTCTGAACTCGAGTCGTGCAACAGTTTTCTGTGTTGATCTTAGATCCGATCTCGGATCGAGTTTCGAACCACGATGGTGCAATCGGGCATTAGTGTGCACGAATGCGGTGCGTTGTTCCTTTGGTGTGATTCCTCACACTCGGTTAAGCTTTATTTGCATGCGGCGGAGGCATATCCAGGAAGTAGTAGAACATGAGCAGGGCTTCAGAAAAGTAGGAAGTAGCCGCGAACGGATTATACGACGAACGGCATAGTAACTCTCTGTTCGAAAACAGGGTTTTTGCGCCGCAAATAGTAGCTTTCTCTTAATAATTTAAGCATTAATGTCAGTCATAATGTGCATACTGCGCGAAAGTCACAATCTTTTGGATTGCAAAACCAGTTCCAGGGACCTCGCAGTAGAATTACTTGTAATAATGAAAATATGATGAACTACAAACAGATCAACTGTAAAAAATAAACACGTTCTCCGTTAAACACTTCTTACAAAGAATTAAGAAAATTGGAAAACTAAATTCGCGAATTTGTAAATAAGGAACATTCCTTTCTATGTCTGCACAGACTGATACACGGAAGCACTTAAAAATATAAAGTTATTAAAAATTCCTACCCTCCACAACTTCATGACGCCACGGTAACGTACTTCTTTAATCACTTTCTTCACATCGGCTGTTTACTCGCCGCACTCAAAACACGCACTGTTCCCAGCTGCACAATGAATCGAGATAGTAATGTTTTATCTCCATTTCAGGCGCGAGATAACTCTTTATCGAATATTTCGGATGGTCGAAAACCAACCTGCAATCTGCAACAGCTGTTGTCAGACGAGGGTCCCCCAAACACGAGTAAAAATTAAATAAGTACTTGTCTAGAAAAGTGGGGTTTTTTTTAAACCCAAAACCTTATGTTTTTTGACGTGAATGCGTCTTTAAAATCTGGCAGACGCATGTTCAAGGTAAAGAGAACACTTTTGAAAGCCGTCTCATTTGGGACAATTGTCAATAAATTAATTTTATTTCAGCCTCATACGTTAAGGCCATTGGTGCATGAAAGCAGTATATTTATGTAATTTGTGTCATAACTCGTTTCACAGCGGATTTTTCAAAATTTTCGACTCCTTCTTAAATTGTTAGGTATTCACAATTCTCGTAGCACTGATGGAAGTAAAGAAGGAATTTTTGCTTTCTTATCGGCTATCAGTGCTCCGAGAATAATGACGGCAATGAATATCTAACAACGCAAGAAGGCGCTAAAAGTTGTTATTTACGGCTTGACGAAACAAGAATTTTGAAAAATCTGCTGTGAAATGAGTTATGACACAAATTATATAGATATACTACTTACATGCACCAATGGCCTTTAACTACCAAGTGTGGTGAAATATACACACTGTGTTTTACTTACATGTCAATATTTATTAAAATAGGCAGTTAAAGGATAAGTAATGGCTGAAAGGAACAAGTAACTAGGGCCTTAAAAAGTGCTCACTTTACCATGAACAGCCTATACCACGATGGGTGTGAAGAGAGTGAGTGAAGATATTTGGGCGGCTCTTAACAGCGAGGATTTGAGAACCGATGAGGGTGATTGAAATGAATATGGAGCGGCGTCGTAATGAAGGGGCTGGGGAAATGGGAGATCCCCAATATACCAAGACAGAAAACGGCACTGTGACACTTGCAGGGTGATCCATTCCGACAGCATAACTTCGCGATGAATAACACAATTGGAATAGATGGGGTCTCGTTCGATCGGGTGTACGACTACGATGCAGTCATGGCCTTGAATTGGGCTACGTGCATGAACAAGGCGTGGGGGGGGGGGGCGTGGCGACTGACGGCAATTTCGGGAGTGGGCGAGAATTACCAGGCAGTATATCTCGCAACTCCGGTGTGCTTGCGTGCTGATTTTGGCGCCAAACGAAATATCTTGTATACAACTGTCGATTTTTTTTCAGTCCCAAAGCCAAGTGTACATTCCGTTACTTTTGTTTCATTCCCATATCGTAAAGAAAATATGATCTGCTAAAGCAGGTGCATTCAAGTAAAACCTATGGTGGTGTACCCGACACAGCCACACCCAATCTCTTTCCTCCACATGATTCTGCGAGTCGAATCCAACTACTTGTTTTACTGAATAATCTACCAAACGTCTCTAGGAGACGAAAAGAGTCACGAACTCATACACTGCAGTGACAATAAGAAATGTCCAGTGTTTCATATGACTGCAAACATGCCTCTTCCATTAAGTATTGAAGAAGTGTACTCTCATTATATTGAATCATATCTTGATTTGGTTAAAAGCATTGTTTTACCTGCCCCTGCTTGTAAAGATGTTTGAGTGCAAACAGATTAAAACCAGGGCATGAGAAATGCTCACTCCTTGAAACCAGAGGTCAATAAGGGGATCTGAATCCAATTTTAAGAAAATCATGAAAACTTTGTTCATGGAAGTTGCTAACAGTTTATAAAAAAAATGTGTATTTACTTTGAATCAATGTTTTGTGTTATCCTGTGGTTGTTTCGGAGCAAGGTGTAATTGTACATAAAGTTTTTGATTTAACTGTGTTTTTTATAATTGTCTAGTATGTTTTGTAACAAGCTGTATTTCCTAGTGTTAAAAAAATGTTGTAAATATATTGTGAATTCACTTGTGTTTGATTAACATAAAAATGTTTGGAGCAAATTCTACTGGCTAGTGTAAAATGTTTTGTGTCATCCTATACTTGATAGTGTTGAGATGATTGAAATAAGTGTGTAATTTGTATATGTTTTGGAGGAAAATGTTTTACTTGTTTTTTTAAGTATGTTTGTGGACATAGTATGCTGCTTCAGTATTAAAATGATTTTTTGGAGCATCCTGTATTTGTATATATTTTGTCAGTAAATTAATGTTTTAAAATGAACATGTTTCTTAAACTTTATTTAAACTATTCCTTATTAAAAGTGAACTTTTATTTGATAATAAAAAATATTTTCTCCCCAGAGAGAGGGAAAAGTAATTAATTTGTCTCCAACAGATAGAGCAAGTGAGAGAGAGATTCTTAAATTTTCTATTAAAAGTCTATTGCATTAACAAGAAAGAGTCTTGTAATGTAAATAATAAATTTGACTATTACCATGGATAAAGCATGGTAAATTTTAATATATACTTTGCAGGTTCGATTCCCGGCTAAGACATGGTTGATATAAACTGGGTTCAAATCCCGGTTAGATCATGTACGAATGTATTCTAGTTTCTCACTTTCAGTGCCGGGTAGATGTATAGATTCTGGGTTTGATACTCGGCTAGGTCTTGTATGATATTAGATAGTTTGTAAGTCATTAATTGTTAACCATATCAACTAAAAGGATTACTCAGTTAAATATATAAAAATTAGAAATTAATTATAGTAAAAAACAGGAATTCGTTCATAAAAGAGTGTTGAATCATACCATTAAATTGATTTCACCTCATAATGCAAAAAGTTCGTATTGTAAATGACAATTGTTCGTGAAAATAAATTGTTAAATAAGAATGCAATTCAACCTAATGGCTTAAAACCAGACAAATACACGTTAAATATATATATAGAGGCTAAAATACAGCATATCCACACTAAATTTAAAAAAATAGCATAACATTATTTTTAATGCATTAAATTTGCTTAAAAATGCATTTAAACATCTTAAGACATATTATTCGTCTATTTGATGACAATTTTGTGTGAATAGCATTATTTTAATTTTTGCGACAAGGGAAGCTGGTGGGTTATAAATGGCACCTCCCACCCACTGAAGCTGATTTGCTCCTGTGACTTCATAAAGGTAACATCTGTCACCCTGTCGCACTTGGACAGCCAGTGAACCGGTATGCGGTGCTAAGTTGCCTAGGTCAAGGGCATCGTCGCCCACTCATCCCTTGGTTTACTATGCAGGGCTCTTCTGTGATGGTCAAGGGATCTGTTCGCCCATCTATTGCTTCTGCTGCGATGGTGCAAAGAACCCTCCTTGCCTGCCGGAGCAGATAACTTGGGAGCTTACTTAGAACTGCAATCGCTCGACCGTTTGCTAAGCTGCAGGGGTAGGCTCTCACGGAGCTCTCGAGGGGATTATGAGTGCCCAGCCCCCCGCCTTCTCCGAAGCTCACCTAGTGGAGCGGGATAGCGCTCAGCTCGGCAGACCTGGGTTCGGGTCTCCTTCAACAACCCCCATCTTTGCTAGCAGAGTTCAAGTAAGTGAATAATTTTTAATATAAAAGAAGCTGAGGTTTTTGGTATTTTGTTAAAAAAAAATCGCGTTTTCTTGAAACTTGAGTAAATTGAATGAATTTTGTTACATTTTTAACAAAATTGTTACGACTAGATGAAATTTCTTTACAATCATTACAACTTAATTAATTTTTTTTTAATCATTACAACTGAATGATTGGTCTTTAAAATCATAAAACATGTCTTTGAGATCGTAAAACTTTTAATAAATTCAAATTATTGGTTTTTAAAATTGTAAACAAGTCTTTAAAATCGTTGACATGAAATAAATTTTATCAAACTGAATAATATATCTTTGAAATTGTTAACAAGTCTTTAAAATTGTAAAACTTTTAATCAATTTGAATGATTGATCTTTAAAATTATTAAGACTTGAAAGAAATGTTTATCAAACTGAATGATTGGTCTTTTAAATTGTAAACAAGTCTTTAAAATCAAATGAAATGGTTTCACACTTCAGAATATTTGTTGTCAAGTATTTTTTAAGATTTTAACCATTTTTAGCAAAGTTTAATGGTTTTTAATGGTGTTTAAGGGTGGATTTTGGCTATAATTGTGTGTGAGTGAGAGTTTGTGATTGTAAATATGAGTGCAGGGGAAAGGTGAGGAAAAAATTTAATTCTAAATGACATTTTTTTACGTACATTTGAATTTATTTAGCAGAGTTGAGAGAACATGTGAACTGCTAGTAGTAGAATCTTGCACTATATGGAATAAGGCTGTGTCAACCTCTTTTCACTGTTGAAATATTCGCAAAGAATGTAAAAAAAAAAAAACCATCTAGAATGTATCGCCAAGTACTCTGAGAAATTTTGGTTAGGTAGGTGTGAGTGAGAGTGTAAAACTATGTGTGTGAATGCAGGGGGACTAGTTATGTGTGTATAAGAGAGAGAGAGAGAGAGAGAGACAGAGACAGAGTTTCTTCAAGTATTTGTTTTTTAAGTTTCAGTAAATTTTACTTCTAAAATGCAAGTATTCAGGTTTGTATAGTTGTAAATAGTATTACAAGTTTGAATTTAAGTAAAATGACTGGAATGTGTATGCAGGTGTGTATAGTTGTAAAAGTATTGCATGATTACTTTTACAGTGTAAAATGTTTGACTTATAAGTTTTTTTTTTTATGTTTAGTTTATAGCATAAACTGTTTGAATTTTAGACAAGTATTTTTAATGCTTAGAGTGTAACAGAGCAATTCCCCTTGCTAAATATTTCGTTATTTAACTTATTTTCGAAAAATTTATAAAATTGTTTTGACACTAAATCCATAAAATTGTTGGCGGTGTATCACTATTGTGATTTTAATGGCGTTAAATTAAATGAATTTTTGGTGGTGTATCATTACTAACAGTTTTTGAAAGTGTAGAAATATAAATTTTTTGATGGTGTAGAAAATTGAAATTTTTCAAGGTGTAACATTGAACAGTGTACAAATTTGAATTTTTTGACTGTGTAAATGACTTCACTGTAAATGATTTCATAACTGTTTTTTACATTGTAAGATTCAAAAATTTAAAATAAAAAAAAAAAACATTTTAAAGTAAAAGCTTTTCTCTCACAGAAAAATAGCATTTAAATTGGGCTTAAACTGAAATGCAATAGCAAGAGTCTAAATTTCCCTGTTATATTCTAAACGAAAGCTGTGCTGTGCCAAAAAGTAAAATCTTGTGAAACACGAGGGCAAGACAGGTTGCAAAGTACAGTAGATTCTTTACTGGAGACTGGCTGCTTGACAAGAAATTTTGTGTTGGAGAGTCGTGGTGGATGGATGGGGCTGGAGGGGAAGTGCCCAGTCTCCCTCGTGCTGGTGCACATGCGTACCTTCAGGCTTTGCGCATCAGCGGGGGAGGTGTAGGATGTTAGGCAGGGCTGGCGGGGAAGTACCAAGTTTCTCCTTTTCCCATCCCTCAGCACAACACAGAGATGCCTGCAGGGTCTATGCTATGAGTCATTGGAGGGAAAAAAGAGCTGGCAGGGGTTGTCTTGCAGCAGGGCTTGTCTAGCAGGCGCAGGAGGGGGATAGCGACCTTATGGTGATGCACCCAAGCGCTAGCGACAGCTTGCTAAACTATTATTCCCATCCTCTCACTCACTTTGTGCCATGCATGTGTCCCGCGCGAACCAGCATGGCTTGTTCCACGCTCGCATCTTACACTGTTCACCGTGCATGCAGCCCATCGGGCGGGCGAGATGTTGCCCCGTCTATTCCCTATTGTGTTTCTCCTCGCCTGCTAGCTGCCTGCCTCTCATCCACATTTAAAGTGTTTTGAACTCGCTACCTTTTTAGTCGCAGCTCTTGCTCATGTCTTTCCCCAACAATGATAAACTTTAAAATTAAGAAAAAATGTTATTTGTCTAGGATGTTAGCAGTAAAATTATGTTTTCATTTATATTATATATGTGTGTGTGTGAGAGAGTTATTAACAGTGTTTGCTTTTTTTCAGAATGAGGATGTACAATTCAATTTAATTTATTGTGGTGTTGAAACCTTTATATAGTGGAAACTAAAGAAAGTTTTTAGTTAGGTTAAAATGGGTGAGTATAAGCGATCCTGTATTGAGATCTTGCTTGAAGATCTTTACGTAAGCGATTCCGATTCGGAAATGTAGACAGAAAGACAAACAAGCTGTCGAGACAGTATCCCTTTGCCTAAGTGGACACGAGTTAATCTTTTGGAGGACAATCTCTACTTAAGCGATTCCAGCATGGATTCGCTTACGGAGACATTGTAAAAACCAATTGGTCAAAACGTGTCTGCTTCCCCCAAATTTGAGAAGGTTGATCTTTTGAATGAGGACTTATTTCTATTAGACTCGGAAGATTCTTGTGATTCGGAGAGTGCTCCAACTATTTCACAACAGACTTTCAAGTTGGTTAGAGACATTTCACCAAGGGAGCAGGAAAATTATTCCTTTTCCTATTCCCAAGCCTCAGTGGAAGCTTTGCCAGACCTGACATACCAGCTATTGGCTACGGCGTTCGTGGGAAGACTAAATGATATGCGGATACTAACAATCAATTAGAGTCTGATGAGGATTTTTCTTGTTTTTTCCAGAGGTGTAAAGTCCCTTTATTAAGCTTAATAATGGCTTCACCCTGGCCATTTAGATTATCTTTTTCTGTAGCAGTTAAGTAATTGAAAGCCCTCATGGCGGAAGAAGGCACTACAGAGACTTTTAAATTTCAAAGCAAAGCACTCACTGTCCTCCATTCATCCAATGTGGGTTTAATCTATGATGATATCACTCCTTATCTCACAAACAGACTTGAGGAGTTTAGTGTGTGTGGTTCTGACTGGAGTCTGCAAATGTTGACGTATATGGATGTACATGTGAGTCAATATTGGCCGTTCACCATAGGTGCTGCACACACTAAACTGCCCAAGTTTATTTCCAATTGTCTTGCTTGTGTCGCTGTAGGCTACCCGGAGGGAATGTGTTTCTGCTACAGTGTCGTGGCATCTTTGTTTCCAGCCACACAAAACCACCACAGAACTATTTCATATCCAAAACTTCACGAAGTTTTGAATATCGAAGGTATGCCGACACCTTTAGTCATACAGGATATTCGCAAGTTTGAGGAGAACAATTCTATATCTAGCAATGTCTACTGGGTGGCAGACAAAGATGGCAATAAAATTGACGAAACTGGCGAAAAGGGTGGGGTTGTAGTACCCATGCATATTTATCCTATACGCCATGACAAACAAGTAAATATTTTGGCGATTCGCATGAGTGGAAATGCCGCTCATTTGCATTTGTCTGTATTAGAAATTTGTCACAGCTGGTTGGTTGTCAGCTGTGACTCACATGTCACATTATTCTTTCCCAGCAACAAAAAGCTGTTCGCAGTACTTTCCCCATTGGGAACGACAAGTACTTGGAATTTAAAGATTACAGCAAACAGCAGAGATTGGGTTTCGTCGCCTATTGCGATGTTGAAAGTTGCCTGATGCCCATGTCCACTTGCTTGCCTAACGATGAAACGAATAATGCAACTACCATCAATCAACATGTTCCATATGCTTGTAGCTTTTTGTTGATATGTTCATACAATCTGGCTCTATCTCAATATTTCGAGTTGTGGGTGCTGATTGTATGTACAAATTAGTTGATAAATTAGTTGGACTTACAAAGTGGGTTGCATGAATTTACAGCGTCATTCTTCCCATGTAGGCAAAAAACCGCTGCTGATGAAGCTAGGTTGGCGGCTCAGAAAAGTTGTCACATTTGTAAAGAACTGCTCGGCACAAATGATATTGTGGTCGACCATGACCACCTGATGGGCGAACTCAGAGGCTGCTCACATAAGTGTAACTTGAATTTCAGACTCCCCAAAAGACAACTTGTTGCTGTTTTCCATAACCTGCAGAATTACAATGCTCACTTTCTTATAAAGCCCTTGGCTGAACGTTACATAACATTACAGGATGGAACCATGGTAATTGAAAAACCTGTAAAAATTCAAGTGATTGGAATAACCTTAGAGAAGTACAAATGTATCACAAAACAGATTCCCAATGGGATTGATTGCAATGGAAAGGTGAAATATTTCAAGTTAAGATTTATTGATTCATTTCAATTCATGAGCGCCTGTCTGTAAACTTTGGCAGGCAATTTACTATTTGTGCAAGTGAGTATCACCCGCTCGATGTTTCCAGACAACACACATTTCGAATTAGCAAAACAGAAGGGAGTTTTTCCTAATGACTTTGTTAAGTCGCTAGACAGTCTGATGTGCAAGTCTCTCCTGCCAAACGACGCATTTCATAATGTGTTGAGAGCCGAAGGCATTAGCGATGAGGATTACGCTCATGGCCGAGTCGCATGGGATGTGTTCAACTGCATAAAATTGCTGCAGTATGCCATTCATTACTTATGTGTGGAAACTTGTTTGCTGGCTGATGTTTTTGAGAATTTCAGGACCATATGTTCACTCATGGTCTTGACCCTGCCATGTACGTCACAGCTCCATCTCTTTCATGGGATGCTTTATTGTCAATGCCACCTGCGCTGCTAGAGCTGTTGACTGATCCTGACACATATCATTTTGTAGAATGCAGGGTTGGGGGTGGCATTACCCAGGTTTCAAAAAGACGTGCAGAAGCCAACAATGTTTACATGGGTGACAACTATGATCCCAGTGTAGCAACGAAATATATATGCAATTTCGACATCAACAGGCTGTAGAGTCATACGATATGGTCCAAGCTTCTGATTGGTAATTTCGATTGGGTTGAGGCTGACATGTTCTATTCATGGGATTTTGCAAACACGGTGAATGATGGTAACACTTGTTTTTTCACGGAAGTTGATCTGTCTTTTCCGGATGTGTGTCATGATAAAATATCTGCTATGTCTTTGGGCCCAGAAAATGGCATACCCCGAATGGCTCGCATGAGATACAATTTTTAACACTCATGCCACGGAACGAAATATTTTATACATGGGGAAACACTGAAGCAGTACTTGATGTATGGGGCCAAACTTTACTGTGTTCATCGCGTTTTACACTTTAAGCAGAAGGCATTGATGGCTCCGTACATCAAATTTAACATTGAGAAACGTGCCCAGGCTGCAAACGCTTTCGAAAAATCGTTTTTCAAGTTGATGAATAATTCTGTTTAAGGAAAAACCTTGCAGAATGTCCATTGGGAAAGGGACATCAGAGTTGTTTCGAGATATGACACAATCTATGTGGTTGATAGGACGTCCGACATTCCAGGCATGACAGATTATAAATGAAAACTTTGTCCTTATAGATATGTCAAAGAGTTCTGTTGCATTCAAGAAACCTTTGTATACTGGTGTTGCCATTCTCGACATTTCAAAATTAGCACTCTATGAATTCCATTATCAGTACATGTGTACAAAATTTATTTTGCCGGCTTTGCATCTCCTCTATTGTGACATAGATTCCCTAGTATATTCTGTTGCTTGTGACGATATCTATAAATTAATTACCCGATATTTATAGGTGCGGTTTGATACATCCAACTATGTGCTCGATAACCCGCAAGGATTCCCTCACAGGAACAAAGGCCGTACCAGGGTGATGAAAGATGAATGTGCTGGACACATAACCACACACTTTGTTGGTTTATGTCCTAAGCTTTATGCATATGTTGTTGCGAATGAGCAATGTAAGGTGAAGAATGTACAACCCAACGTGTTGCAATCACTCAGTTATGAGGATTATCAGGATTGCCTCGAAAATTACACAAGGGTAATGGGGACTCAATACCAGTTCCATTTGCGTGTTCATCAAGTCTACACCAAGCACATAACAAAGGTAGTGTTGTCAGGTATGGATGATAAGCAGTACACTGAGGCAGATGGAATATCAACCTTATCTTGGGGCACTATCGAATGAGTTTTTTCCTCCATGTATATTAATTTCAGCACCACAATAAATAAATTTAGAGACATCCCAGCACCACACACCACCAAGGATGTCCCTCTGCCACCACCACCACACTCATATCCTGTTCCACACTCATTGCAGCTGACTACAGCTGTCTACAATCATCATCGCAGCTAACTACAATCATCATTGCAGCTGACTACACCAAATACAAATTGTGCTATCATTCAATACTGCTACTCCCTGTCAACCAAACAAGATAACTACTGTCTTCGATAAATTGTTACCTTCTCAAATAAGAAGAAATCTACAATGGACACTGTGTGCATGTGAGTGTGTTGCAAGCATTAATTTGGCACGTGTGAGTGTCTGATAAAAAGACCGGATACGACACCTACAAAAGAATGCTCCACAGTAAGCATCTACGAACACACCTCCCAAATGTCCCATTACTGTAAATAGATAGGAAAAGAATGTTACTTTAAATAGATAGGAAAAGAATACAGTGATGTATTATATTTGTAAATATATTGTTAATCATTTTTTGTAAATATTTTTAATCTTTAATATATGTCAGATACTTTTGTAACAGTAGTAGTACTAGTAGTAACAGTAGTGTAGCAGTAGTAATAATAGTTGTAGTAACAGTAGATGTAGTACTAAGTTCCAGATGTAAAAAAGTATGATGAAATGTTTGTAAATTTAAATTGTAATATGTTGTTGATAAAATGTTATTGATGAACTGTATTTTAGTTTGTAAGAAAATTGTTGTTAAAAATGTGATTGATAAAATATCTTGTTTTTGTTCAAATGACTGGTTTTTGTAAAAAAGATTTTTGATAATTTAGTTGTAAGATGATTGTGATTATATTAAAGTATCTGCAAAATTGTTTTGCATATATATGTATATATAAAATGATTAAAAGATGACTTTTGCTGTGTGTGTAAATGTTTGTTGTAAAATGAATTTTTTGTGATATTGCAAATACTTAGGTTTAAGGATGATTTAGAAAAAAAAAATGTTATAATAAAAGTTTTCATGTTAAAATAAATAGTGTGCGTGCCTTTTTATTTATTTTTAATACCTCATGCCAATAACGTGTTTCAATACTTCTTATGTATAATGAGTGATAAGAAAACAATCTTTTGTTGCAAAGCTATGAGTAGGTGACTATCAGCAATGCTAAGCTGATGAGTTGTATTTAAATTCAAATTTATTTAACTTTTTGCTTGCTTTCACAAAGAAGATGTAAATTTCTTGACTTAAAAAACTTAGAATCATTTAAATTAAAACTTGATTTAAAAACTAACTATGAAGGGCTGAGGGGAAATTACAAAAAATTATGGAGAAAATCTAACATGTCTGAACGAATGAATAAAATTTTGCAAAGGAATGAGACAGCAGATTAGTACCTTGAGAGAACCTTGGTCCACTTGAGTTGAAGTTTGGAGTAGGAAACATGATGCCTTGCTGGCCAACTTTTGTGACATCCCAGAGGAACATATTGAAAGCAAGCCCTGAATACCTTTACAGATGCTGGTAGCAAAGACCTCTGTCCCTTCTTGCCTACAAGAAAATTTCTCCAGGTAAAACTTTTACATCTGTGCTGAACAGAAACCAGCAAACAATTTAAATATTTCATTTTACATATACACATATTACTGCTCTTCAAGATCAAACACTATGATGCCTGTGATACTTAAACTAGTTTTAAATAAAAATAAATAAAAACTCAACTCAAGTTACATACAAATACCTGTATATTTTTCCCTTAAAATTGCAAGAGTCTGACCTACCTTCATCTCTAGTGATACCCTCGAGTAACATTTTATAATATATGTTTTTAATATAAAACTATTTTATCAGGAAACTTTTTTTCATATGTTAAGTCAATATTGCGATAAGATTTTCAAATCACGTTTTTGTCTATGAAAATTCCTAGCAGATTAAAAATACAGTTCGTGTTAACAAGTGTGCTCTATTTACAACACTTTATGGAAATTTGTAGTACGTCCGTTATTTTAAAAATTATCTTCTCTTTGAGGATGTTTGTGCATTTTTTACATTATATATTAAGTGATGTGGGATTAAGCTCTACAGTTCAACCCAAGTTTATTTTGAAACAAATTATTTGGGTAAGATTTTCTATTGTTAATTACATTCTTGTAGATCAGTATATATTTTTTACTTATCAAAATAGACGTAAACTATTGTGTCTGATTTAAATCATATTCTGAGTTTTTCGCCATAGGATATCATTCACCAGGCTGAATCATGTAAGGTATGTGTAATTTGTACATGTAAACTTGTTAATGTGTTATTTATTCATGCTGACTAGCTGAATTTCGTTTAAAGACAGTATAATGTAGTTGTTCGTTATACTTGTCTCTTATGTTATTTATTCATACGTAAAACTCGTTTGAAAAATATTTTGTTTAAAGACTCTTCCTTGTGAAATATCATACTGACTAGCTGGATTTCGTTTAGTGAGTTTGCACTTGTCGACATTAGACGTTATTCACATAGTTAAAATTCTCTCTTGTGTACATTTAATACTCATGTAATTGCACTTATTAATCACATAGTCATTTGAAATTTGCGATTAGATGCATGTAATGTATTCATACATAGAACACTCCGAAATTTTCTAACATTTAATTGTATTTGAAAAACAGCTTGTTTGTCATCACTGGCAAGTAAGTCGCATCTTTCAAAGTCGCCTATTTACCACCACCATCTACAAGCAATATACCCCAAAAAACATAAAAAATTCCACTTCCACTATTGCACTCAACTCAACACCTACATAACTCATTGCATCCCACCACTCTGGTCAGTCGCCTGCAGAACACCACAGCATCAACATCTTACAGAGCTGATACTACTCTCTCCTCCCATCCAAACAGAAAGAAAGAAAAAATCCGAATAAAAAATTAACCCTTTTTATCAACCCTTTTTGATTGACCCTTCCAATAAAATTTAACCCTTTCAATTTTTTTCGCATTGATGATTAACACTTTCAATGGAATCGATAATCCATCAATTATTCCCAATTAATCCCATGTGAAATGAAATGCCCCCGCCCCTACTATTTGCCGGTCGCCTAAGATGGGACTAACGTAGTTCACTAAACGCCCGTTAGATATATACTGTGTACACGTTCCAGTGAAAGTAGCTATCCTTCAGAAGTGAGCATGTGTAGTTTGAGTGAAGTTGCTGCTGTTGGTACCAAGGTAGAGGTAAGTTTCATTTTTATGTTGTCATAATGTAGTCTTTGATACGTAGAAACAGTGATGTATGCTGCATAGTTCGTCGAACAAAAATGTTATGTTCCGTGAGAGTTTTATAGTTTTATGTCCAGAACACATTACCCATGAAGTATGTTGATTGCTGACAGTATTGACACGACACAGCATTCCTCAAAATGGTCGAGTTACCTAAGATGGGCTCATGTATATTACCCAAGATGGTACAGCGTCCCACATTGACTACAATGTCCCATCTTGGGAATTTTTTTTATTCATGTATCCTTCCGTAATAGATTGACTTTCATATTTGTTTCACACTTACATAACGTTGTAATACACGTATTAATCGCGTGTGAAATTGGTTTTACATACCCTACATAGCAACAATTTTACAGCCATTATTTTTAAATAATGCATTATTGAAAATACTATGGGTAGATATGATTTAGTATTATAAATAGACCGCATAGCTAAGATAACACTAATTTTATAGTTGAAAGGTGCATTGTTGGTATGTATCATCATCTAAAAATAAAGGATTAACACTTCTGTTACCGGTGTGTTTAAGGGAAAATGCCGCCAACATTTTCAAAATATTCCTACCAGAGGAAAACGACACGCGGATTCTGGGATGAGGTGTCTATGGCACAAGAACTTGAGAAGGTAAGACTTAAAGAAAGTACGATAAGAGAGGTTGCTTCTAATTATCATATGCCTAAAAGTGCTCTTGGAAGACGCGTCCTCAAATCCAATAAGATCATCACAGAAACGAAGAAACATCTGGGGCGGTTTACTAGCGTACTCAGCGACCAAGAAGAACAAGAAATATCGGACCATATTCTGCTAATGGAATCGCGCTTTTACCGTTTGTCCTGTACGGATGTTAAAAAGTTTGCGTTCGAATGACGTCAGAAAGTGGTCGTACAATTTTTTGTCGAGTCACAAAAACATTTCATTACGAATTCCGGAAGCAACTTCATTCGCCAGGGCTTCTAGCTTTAACAAACCCGTCGTGGATAAGTTCTTCAAAATGATGGAAGCTTCTTACGTGAGATGTGGAATATCTGGTGATGTATTATATAATGTCGATGAAAGCAGTATCAAAATTGTCCAGGACCTAGGAAAAGTTCTTGGAAACTGAAGGTAAAAAACAAATTGGTGGGCTGACTAGTGCAGAATGTGGTAGGAATACAACAATAATTTGTGCGATAAGTGCTGAAGGTCATTTTATCCCACCTGCCTTCAGCTTTCTGTGGAAACGAAAGAACGAAGAGACGTGCAATGGAGCACCAACAGGTTCCATAGCATTTTTCCAAGAAAATGGATGATCAAACTGCGAAATTTTTTTTGGAATATCCTATTTCACAGTAAAGCCAAGCCGACTTCAAAAAATCATATCATGATAATACTCGATGGACACGCCTCCCACACAGAATCACTTCATGCCATGGAATTTGCAAGAAGCTGCAGCCACCAGATATTCATTTTTCAGCCTCCTCAATACATTTTACAACCAAGCCGCAACATTTTGGTTGCGATAACACCCAGGAAGATTATTCAACGAGTTTCAGGTAGCAAAAACCATTGGTTATGCAATTTGGACGAGCTGCTGTTTCCTGTAACGCAACGAATAGGTTTCGAGAATGTGGACTGGGGCCACTGAATCCACATGTATTTCTGGGACACGAGCTTGCACCTTCCCTAACCACAGACCGTACATTCCTGGAAAATGCTACATCATCCGATCCAAACAGTGGGGTCACTAAGAGGCCGCCATCTTTTAGTATGACTATATTAGAACAGGAAGAATAAGCCATAGTTACTTAGCTGTCAATCCAACCGACCAAATACATTCTGCCATAGAGAGTAGGCCTAAGCCTAAAGTGGTTTCAATCCAACAAGTTAGCCCAATATCAGTCGCAACTTGTAGCAGGCCCAACACCCAGCGCAGGAGGAGAGTGACAACAGCAGCCGTTCTCACAGAATTACTGCTAGCTTGCGGCCGGGTGTAAAAACTATATTTCCTCTTGTCCGCCTATTTAAGATTCCTTGGTATGGTAGTATGTATTCGTGCATGCAATCGGCTACACGTAGATGAAGCAAAATGGGAGATGTCTCTGACTTTCAACGAGGGCAGATTTTTGGAGTGCGGTTGGTTGAAGCAAGTGTATCGAGGACTGCCAGTGTGTCAGGTGTATTGAGAGCAACAATGTCCAAGGTGATGACGACTTACACAACTCGTGGCAAAACGTCAACAGCGAACAGTTGTAGTGGACGAAAACCAGTCATTTCTCAGTGATCGGGATCACCAAACATCGAAGAGCATTGTTACAGATAAACCAGTAGAGCTAACGCGAAACAAGTGACGTCAGACCTCAGTTAACATCTCGGAACTACCTGTTTCTGCATTCAAAATCCGATGTTCTGTTGTTTCCCATTATTTTTAAAACCATCAGTACTTCGTGACGACAACAAAAGAGGTCGTTGCCACGCAGACTGAAAGTGAGCATCGGCATTACTTGGCACGAATCGGAACACTTTATGTCACGAAAATACTCCTGCGCTTCCCCTCCCGCCGTTTGTTGGTCTATTTTTTATTCGCTCTCCCTCCGGTGTCGAGACGGTGCGAGGTTTAGTTGGCCGAAAGCTGCCGCCGCGTCGGTCGGGTCGAAAGCGCCTGTGCTGCTCCCGTCGCCGCGTGGCGGAAACGCGAACCAGGCGCTGCGAAGTGCAAGCCTCGGCGTTTCAATCGGTTCGGTATCCGTGAAACAGATGCGCGCGGTAAATCTCCAAATATGAAAGTATATTGACACTACCGGTATTTAAATATGTACATTTAATTGAAACATGCAGTGTGTAACACAGAACACCAAATGATAAAACAAATGACTAATTCTTACCCATTTTACCAATGAAATGACGGTAATAAACTAAACGAGAACTGTCAAACACTTTAGACTGGTATAGCAGCATATTGTCGGCGGTTTAGCGTGTTTAAAATGTCAGCTCGTCCGTCATTAATAGCTGACAAGATAAAGCTTGATTAAGTGTGGTTTTATAGACTTGTGTGAGTGCGAGTGTTTAAAAAAAAAATCCCTGAAAATGCCGTACCACTACTCGTATTTCTACAGCAAGTCCATAGCCGATCAGGATGGTCGAGTCAGGACCTACAAATTTCGGCGAGGGTAAGCTAGTTTTTTCTCTTTTTACATGGCTGTTTTTGCTACCCAAAAATCAAAACCGTCTAGCACACTAGCCCCGCCGAGAAGTTACGATACACACTTGAGTCTCAGCTGTGTTGTAGGACATGTTGCTCCCTCGAACATCGTGAGTCTAAAAATTACTGTCACGTGAACATCCAACTAAGCAGTGATACGAGTAACGGGTAACAGTTTACAATGCAACACTTATCTGCTGTGTGCAGGCAAGACTTAAAGGAATTTACCTGCAAATACCTGTTATCTGCCGTTGCGTCATGTGAAAGCGCAACAAAGGAAAATCTTTCCAGGTCGAGGCACAATCTTCTCCTTCCAAGATCGTGGCTGAGGTCCCATTGTAAAACTAATTCTTGCCATGCTAGTTAAATGTGTCACCGTGATAACAACTGCCGTAAAGTGGGGTGAAATTTATTAGCAGAGGATAGATTGATCACATGAAAATGTTACATAAATATTAATGTCAGATGCGGTACCTGACCTTAACATGCACAGAAAACTCGCGCGTTATCAATGTCACCCCTGCTGATAATCTTCACCCCACGTATGTAACTGACCTTAACATGTGATCATGTGATCAATCTCACCCCTGCTGATCAATCTCACCCCACTTTACGGTACCTCCTGCTAACGAATAGAAAACTGAAAGCTGTCGCATGAAAACTGAAAGAATTCGTCATTGCCAAGATTCCTATTGGAAATTTGCAATCTATTTTGGTTGGTCACGAATGAGACAGCATGGTCAGGGAGGAGTTTTGACCACACAGACGTTAGGGCCTCCAGAAAGAGCCGACTTCAACTATGGACAGTGCTTCAGAGCAGATACTATTCATTCACACAAAGCATATGGACATATAGGCTGTTCATGTTAAAGTGAGCACTTTTGAAAGCCGTCTCTGTAGGAACAATAGCCAATCAATATACATGTTATATTAGTCTTAGATGTTAACTTCCGAGTGTTGTGGAATATGCACACTGTGTTTATTACTTACATGGTAATATTTATATGAAAAGGTGATTAAAGGGTAAAATATGACTGAAAGGAAAAAGTAACTAGGGCCTCAAAAAGTGCTCACTTGACCGTGAACAGCCATACCTACAGTATACCCATAATAGGCAGGTATAGTCTGTTCACGGTACAATGAGCACTTTTGAAAGCCTTGCTTAAGATCTACTTGTATACACGTTCTGTATTCTTCCGCTTTATGTCAAATTAACGTTGCCATGGGTCTCACCACTTTATTCATGCGTTGGACTAGTGAACCTGTGAAATTATTAGAAAAAGAAAATTTCACAAATATGCTTATTTGTACACTCCGACGCATTAGAAAAAAACATAAAGTGAAAGAAATCATTTAAGTTATTAAAAATGGCTATGTAACACCTTATATTCGAAGTTAAGCCATGGAACTACTTTCCCTCCATCACTACCAACTTAAATTGGCACATGTCACTCAGAGCGCTCGTTAAAATGTATGCAGGCAGAGGGCAGTAATTTTTTTCTAAGGTTGATTTCAAAAGTGCTAATTTTATCGTGAGAAGCCTTTATAAGCCAGTTAACTTGACAGTTGGTTCGTAAAATGAGAGAAGAGGGGTTAAGGCTTAAGACATTGTGTGAAAACAAGGTCAATCTGTAGCGCAGCCCTGGCGCAAAAAAAAAATACATGTTTTACTGGGGCACACTAAAAATATGGCCCCGTTATATAAATTTAACACGCTTACAAAATAAATATTTTCCACCAATACTACGAGAACCATTCAAACTGCACGCAAAAGTAATTATATATCTGCTAAATACACTATCTACCAATAGTAATTGGGCATCTGTCCACAATGTTTGCTCGGTGGTTGTCACCCCGTTAGAATCTCGTAGCGCCACCTCTTGCGGCTATAACAGCAGCCACCCTGTCTGGCATGCTCTCTACGAGTGTCTGCAGGACATCCACGGGGGTTCGTCGCCATTCCTCTTGCAACCATTCCATGAGTTGAGCAATGGATTTTGGCCGCGCCTGACGAGCCCTCGCCTCGGGGCTCTGGGAGGGCCAGTCCAATCGGCGAACATTGTTGTCGGCCTACCACTCCATAGTAGTCCTTGAAACACGGCACCTGGCATTGCCATCCTGGAAGTAACACGGGTCCATTCCGTAAAAACGCCACAATGTTGGGAGCATTTCATTATCCAGAATATTACAATAGGCCTATGTGTTCATGCTACCACGGACAAACACCAGCGGTCCTACGCCGAAGGCTGTGAAACACAAGTCAACTGACGTACTGAATTACCTATCTTCACGGGTGTCCAATTACTTTTTGGTCGATAGTGTACATGGAATACAGCGCAACGCGCTTCCTAGAACTAGTACACACACTTAAAAGTATGCGATGAATGACTGGTTTATTGCAAACGGCACGGGAAATAATTTAATCGGAACTCCTGAGTGTATGAATAGTGTGCCATCAAACGGAAATATACATACATATACAGCGTATATGGTCTTCCTCATGGGCGTCAGCAGGAAGAGGTAAGGGGGGGACACTTACCCTCCCCTGGGAACTGTATTTTTTTCTATTAAGTGTGAAATAAAAGTTTTTATAACCAATTAATTGCTTATTAGCGACGTTTCACCAAAATTCATGTCCCTGCTGGGAGGAGTAATTGAGTTCTTACTGTTTAATTTTTTCATTATTTTATTTTGATAATTGTTTGTGCATTTGCATTTAATATTATACTGCATATTGTAAATGATAAACAAATTAATTCCTATTACAAGCAGTGGATGTTTGTTGCACGCATTTAGGGTAGTAGAACCCAATTGTAAAGCTCACGCTTCTCCAAAGGAAACGTTTTCTAATTTCTATGCCTCCCCTTGGAAAATATCTTGGTCACGCCCATGATCTTCCTCGTAAAAATAGGCCATTAACATAATGAGCATTGCCACCGTATCGTTTTAAGATTTCGCTGTGCAAAGTGTCAATCGAAATTCTCATGGCGAATAGTAAAATGTTGAAATTAATAAGAAATTTGTTCTATTATTGCGCTGGGCCGAACCGTTTTCACGACGGGGGTAAACTTTATGCGTGAAAATCTGTAAGACGGTAGAAATGCAGAAACACAGTCAGCACGACCGACAGCACTCGGGCGTATAACCTCGTGGATTTAGAGTAAGGCTGGGTTCACGACTGAAAAATTAAGCTTTCACTTTATAAAACTATGACGTGTACAGACGTACTCAGTGTGTGCTGCGTGTTTATTGCCCTGGTTCACGGCAGAAATTAGCAGGTCGCGTACGTGGTTCGGTTTTACTTAAGCACTAATATGAATAATTAGGTTTTATGCCTTAAGTTAAAAGTTGTGTGGCGGTGACCAATCAGAACAGAGCAGTCGGGGTCGTTGGTGGGGAAACTGTTATTTGCAGAAATGTAAATAACAGAGAGATGGGCACTGCAAAGGTATTCGTATGTGCATGCTTATGATCATATTTGTGATAGTAAGCATCTCTACTTGAAAATGGCTGCCTCGAAGAAAAATCTGCTTGCATAATGTTGTTATACGAGGTTAGGTTAATAATAGTTATCAACCACATGTAGAGAGGACATATTTGTCGCAAATTCTCATTGGATGGGCCAAGTTTTCGTTTACGCCATTCATATATAGCAAGTTCATTATCCTCTCTGAAATATTTTCGCACAAATGAGGTATTGTTCTTATCCACACTTTATTTCACTGTGAAATATAACCCACAGTTGACCAACTTCTCGAAACAGCGTACTTGATAACGCGCGTATCTGATAAACGCCTGCCTACCAGGTACTGGGTACCTGACAACGGTGAATCAGCGACGCACTCGGGAAACAGGGGGAATTCCTGTATTTGATACAGAAAGTATCAGATATTTCGTGTCAGGTACGAGTTCCTATCTGTTGGTTTGGGGCAGGTACAGAAAATAGCTGTAACAGCCCATCTCGTCACCCTGCTCTTCTGAAATATGACAGAAGGAAAAGAAAAATCAATCTACTTAATAAATTCTTCGCGCGGAGTAAGTCAACAAGAACAATGATTAGAACCGGAACCCTGAGATAAGGCAGATTGATTTCCCACGTTTCATAGCTTAGCGTTAGATCGAATTGAACGTTGAGACCGTGAAGTAATTAAAAGAAGATTATTTGTCGGGCAGGAGTGTACAGTAAACAATGCCTTAACTCATTGCGTTCATCATCCACTGAAACGAATGACGATATAAATTATTTCCATTCGTACACGTTGTTACATTTTAACTCCTTGCAAGACTAGTAATGCTGGATTTACAATGCCACCACGAGCTCGTCTCGACAGTACGACATGACTTTTCAGTCCGACCATTTCCGCATCAAAATTAGTTACGTGTTTACAATACCCCGACAGTTTCCATTCTACAAGTGTTGCGTGGCCTTCGGAAAATCCTAGAATGGCCAGTAATGTGCTATGAAACGCAAAGAAATTACACATCAGTATACACTATTTTGTTTTGACAAAATTTGTAAACAAAGAATTTTTTTGGATTTTGGAGCAGTCCACTAAAATGTATGTAGCCTACAACAATTTAGCAGCTTTTGTTACAAAATAACCAGGATGTGCATATAAATAAAAAATATTTAGTGTGAAATTTACCGCAGTAGGTAAATCCGCACGAAATTTGTTGTACGGTTGTGTTAGTTTTTTTTTTTCTGCTGCCAAGCGAGTCCGACCAGTCTGACGCCCGACGAAAGTATAAATAGAGTCTACTTTTGTCGGACTGTCGGGGCTGCGGTTTTGTAGGGGTGACAGTGCTCCTGATTGGCTGATGAAATATTCTCGTCGGTGTCGGGGGCTGTTTTGTCGAACTGCCCGGTTATTGTAAGTCCAGCTTGAATGTAAGAGATACCTCAACAGCATAATCTTCTTGACTCAAGCTTGAATCAAACTTGTCATGACAAGGCTGTAAGCTTGAATAAAGCTTGCTATGCGAATCAAAGAAGTTTGAATCAAACTTAAATCAAGCTAACCAGTCTCCACAGGTCAAGCGACCGGACGGTGTGGTAGATATACCAGATAAACATAACATATTTGTATGCCCCACCATTTTGAAAATCAGGCCTTATCCATTTAAATTGCATACGTTTGCATGACCTACCATACCTTTACTTACGTACCAAATTCGGCGAGGATCGGTGCTATCTTCCAAAATGGCAGGCCAACAATAATATGCATTTATAAGTTCAATGTTTACATGGTTCCATGTTCACGCACAAAAAATGGTGTAAATCGGTTGAATGGTTCCCGAGATATGATATTTCCCCGAAAAATATTAAAATTACTGTCATTTTGAAAGTAAGAGCCTGGCGTGGTTGAAAATTATAAAATATAGATCATCTTGCTAAGTAGGCCTACAATATTTGTTCCGAACTTGTTGAAGTTCGGTTTGCGCTGGAAATAAATTTTAGGGGTAACACACACATACATAAGTACACACACACACATACACACAGACAAGAAAGTGATCTTATAATCAATGGGCGCAGAGGCCCGTATTCTCTCAAATCAAATTTAATATGCCCCAGCAAATAAACGATTTTTTTTATAGATCTTTAGTTTAAGTTCACAAGTAATGTGTTTGGTTATTAACTTCTGTATCACTAGGCTGAGAATAGCGTCTCTTTACTTTAGGCACGGACAATGTTTTCCCTCGCAGCTTTGGGACACAAACGATCTGTGCCCAAGTTGCTGTACATTTTTGTTTCTTACCGACGGCACACGAGGCGCCTCGGAAATAGCCGAAGTGCGGTGGATTGGGGGCCCAAGCCGCCTGTGCTTACGAGTCTTTCTTTCCTTTGGAAAATAGGCTGAATATCGTAACTGAAGTGAGGGTTTATTTGGGTTGGAGAGGTTTTGTTCGCTTAAGATGAAATGATGAGGTTGAGAAGGGCCAGCGGCGGCACGCAAGGCCCGGCAATATCCGCCAGCCAACCGCGGCGTTCACCAAGTATCCTGCATGCGAAAATCGGAAAGACTCCGGCGGGAATCGGAACCGGTTCGCCTTGGTGGAACGCGCGGAGTGTGGCCACAGTATCATCGCAGCTCCGCGTGAGGTTCATCTGAGGCATTTACTCGAGCTGCACGTGTTTTTGTACACATTTGTCAAGCGATTTACGGATATTTCCCCGACCCTGTGGACCACAAGTGTGCTACATCAAATTGCTCGTCTCGGAGCCCTGTACACTGCTGTGTACAGTTGTAAACACTTATCGTTTACATCCTGTATAGTGAAAAATACGCCTACTTCTATGACGTCATATATTACGAACCAATAGCAACATTTGTCTCATACTTAATCTCGATCTCTCACTTTGGAACCAAGATCGACGAATCAAAGATCCAGAATCATGGAATTTCGTTGGTGCAACACTTTTACATTGGAAACAAGATCAAACTGGATCCTGGTTCGGAACTAGGATCATTCGATCTCGGATCGGGGAAGATACTGGGGTAACCGGGAATTAGCAAAATGAGCCACTTAATCCTCGGAGCAGTAAAAGTGGATTCAAGGCTTCGCACCATGTCCAGCCGGGGAGGGGGAGGATCAGCGGAAATGGCCCCCTTCCCCACCCTCCCTCACCTACCTCCTCCTCACCCCCTGCCACCGCCCAACACACCCGACGACAGGCTCATCTTACACCCTCCCCTAACCACATCCCCCAATTTGCATAATAAATCAAAATAAAAATTTCGCAAAAATTTCTAAAAAAAAAAAAAAAAATAATCGATGAACTTATTATGTTAATATCACACTCCCCCTGATCATGATAACCAACACCCTTCATATCTTACCTCCATCCTCCCAGTCATAAAAATCGAGAAAAATTGTACAAACTCAAAAAA
Source organism: Dryococelus australis (assembly GCA_029891345.1). Lineage (NCBI taxonomy): Eukaryota > Metazoa > Arthropoda > Insecta > Phasmatodea > Phasmatidae > Dryococelus > Dryococelus australis. The sequence continues at coordinate 136,563,685 of CM057000.1, forward strand.
TTAATTTTAAATATCGAGAGACATACAACATTGTCTCATCCTATCCTTCCGCTTTCCCCACCACCCTAACAAACACACCCACTCCTTGGCAACATCCTCCCAATCAGAAAGATCGAGACAAATTAAAAAAAAAAAAAATTAAAATAATTCTAAAAATCGAGAGAAAAATCACATCAATGATACAGAGCACCGTGCTGGTTGTTGGCGACCTTGACATTGACCCCAACATACTAGAACTCGAAAATCGAGAAGAGAATGGTAAAAATTCGAAAGAAACTCGTAATAATTTATAAACATATTACATTGCTGACTCCAACCCCTAGGTTGGATGCCGGTGACCTTGACCTTGACTTCAATGACCTAAAATGGTAAAAATGGCAAAAATCCAATAAATTCATAAAAATCGACGAAAATATTATGTTACTGAATCCGATTTCCATGTTGAATGTTGGTGGCCGGACTCCAATCACCGTAAACACGAAAATTCTTTAAAAAAAATTGCGAAAAACCTAAAAAAAAAATTTAAAAAACATTGAAGATAAAAATTAGGTACATACTTAATTCAAAACGCACGTTGGATGTGTGTGACGATGAGTGTTCGATTCTCGTAAAGATGTCAGAGAACAGGCCTGGTATGACTATCAGTAGCTGACTGAATCCCCAACTCTGTATTTCATTGGCTATGTAGCCAACCAATCTCACGACCCCAAAGCGAAATGACTTTACATATGACACATAACCCGAGCCCCACTCATGCTCATGCCCTCATCACACATCGTGTCGCTCCACTTCCCTCGCCATATACTCACTATAGCACAACTCCCTCAACATCCACACACGATACCAGCCCACCACCCAACTCTACCCCCCCCCCCCACCCTCCTACGTCCCTTCGATAATTTGCCATTTGCTCGTCTCTCACCATCCACCCTCACTATCAACTAACCACACGACTCTTCTCCCCCCCCCCCCCCCTTTTTTTCTTTTCCACCACTCCTGAAGATCATCCGACCATACCAACCACCTACACCAACAGTGGATGACGACCAATTTCGAAGAAGTCACCTCTTCGCACAAAAATATCGTAAAACTTCAAATCTTCGTGAAACTTCACAAATATTCGTGAAACATATCACCTACGGCTAACCATACCAAAGCGTCATCATACCAGTCGACCAGACCGACAAACCATGTATGGCCGAGGTCTCATGGGTGAAGAAGGAAGCAGTGCCTCAATTTTCAGCTTCGTCTTCGACGAAGCTGAGACCTCGTGATTTTTTTTGTGGAGAATTTATTAGCACAGCAGCCAACCTTGCCTCCTCATATATTGCTTCATGATGTGGCTCGTGCCATGTTTGCGTAATATTTCGTAATTCTCGTCATGGTTCGCGCATTGTTCGCGGTTTATTTGTGGGGTTGTCAGGTAGCTTATGTATTGGTTCGCGACATGACTCGCAAAGCACTTCTCGATACTCTTTCTCGATTCGCTCAATGATCATGGTGGGTGAGATGTTGTATGGATTTTGCGAAGTTTTTGCGAAGTTCTGCATGAAGAAGTTAGGAATGATAATAGGTATTATGCAACTTGTTTCGAGATTGGATGTTATTAACTGTTGGAATTGATGATTGGTACGGTTGGCTGGTTTTACTAGTTGGCCTTGTTCATTGTTTTAGATTGTTTGGCAGGAGTTGGTCTCGGCAGAAATATGTCTTGGGTGGTGTCATTCTTGGGTGGAACCGGTATTGAGTGGAGTCATTATTGAGAGGAGTCAGCCTTGGGTGAGGTCAGTCCTTGACCAGTATGGTTGGTCGGTGTGGTTGGCTGGTCTTGTTGATTTGATGGCCTCGATGGCTGGTACGGTCATCTGGTCAGTCTGTATGGTTGGTGAGTAGTTTGTAGGTTGGTCTGGTCGCCTGGTATGGTCCTTTGGTATTTTAGCTGTAAGTGATGTTTTGCAAAGATTTGCGAAGATTTCGCAACGAATTGATAAGAGTTTGCGAGGATTTACGAAGATTTTGCGATATTTTTGTGCGAAGAGGTTAGCAACAAGATTCGTATTAGGCGGCTTTTTTTAAATTGGTCTTCATCGACTGTTGGTATAGGTGGGTTTTAAGGTATGTTGGCCTTGTCTACTGTTCTAGCCATTTTGCAGGAATTTGTCTTAGCAGGAGCAAGTCTTGGAGGAATCAGTCTCTTCAGGAACCGGTTTGGGTTCTAACAGTGATTGGGGAGGGTCTGGGTGTGGAGAGTTGTGTGGTTGGTTAATAGTGAGGGTGGATGGTGAGAGGGACGAGATGTGGCGAGTTATTGGGAGGGGGTGGTAGAGTGGGACGGTGGGTTCTTGTCGTGTGGATGTTGAGGGGGTTTGTACTATGGTGAGTATATGACAAGGAAAGTGGAGCGACAAGATGTGTGATGGGGGCATGAGCATGGGTGGAAGTGGGAAATATGTGTCCTACGCAAAGTCAATTTGCTTTGGGGGTCATAAGATTGGTCGGCTACATAGCCAATGAAATATGGAGCTGGGGGTTACATAGATAATTTAGGTAAGTATGTTCTATCTATTAAACATTCAATAACATTCAAACAATGTTTTTACAGTAACAGTATACATTAGAAACATCAATCATGCATACAGAGATTCTCTTTTGCCAGCCTTTTTGCAAAATTGTGCGATGTGAGAAAATGGAACATTTTGCCATATTTCCGGAACGGTTCAACTAATTTCCACCAGATTTTGTTCATTATTAATGCTACGAAAGACCGCGTAAACGTATATTATTTGAAAGGTGAAGACATTTGATTTTCAAAATGGTGGCCATATATATTTTGATAAGTTTGTCATATTTATTAAACAATTTAACCAAATTCAATAAAACTTTTATGCTGACAGTATCTATTAGTATCTTCGTATATAAAACCATTTTTAGGCAATTTTTGCAAGGTAGCACCAAATCTATACAACTAAATAAAATTGAAGTGTCTGTGATATTCGAATTTTCCACTTTTAATTATTTTTTCGTATAGTATAATTGATTACTAAACCATATCTAATGTTGATTTTTTTCTTTCGTGTCTGTCTGTCTGTCTGTCCAACCGGATTTAACTCAGAAACCACTGAACGTATTGGCATCAAATGTACACAGTATATATATATATATAATATATATATATATATATATATATATATATATATATATATATATATATATATATATATATATAACCCCAGGACCAACTTAGTCTTTGTTTCATCGAGATATCTCAAACGGTTCCGAAAAGATGATGATCAGTGATGTACATAGGTACTAGGTTAAGCTTTTCTTATGATTACTGCATTAAAAAATCATTTTAAAAATGCCGTCATTTTTCCTTTCTTTTTTGTCTATGGGCTGTCCTCCTTTCCTTCTCAAGAACGATTCCAAATCCTAAATTTCATGCGTACGGAGTAGCACAGGAAAGCTAGTAAAAAATGAAGTTTTATTCCATATCTCAGGGAGCAATCAACCGATTTCCACCTAATTCTCCACCCAAGTAGCGCTACGGTAGGTCATGTAAACTTACATGTCTTAAGTGGCTCCAATACTTATTTTAAAAATGAAGATCCTGTAAATATTCTAGGTTAGTGCACCCTAGTAGACTGATTACGTCCGAATTTGATGCTCCAAATTCGACCTCCATAATGCAGTTGAATGCATGCTAGCTTATAGTTAAAGGTTTTCTGGGTTCGAGTCCCGGGTAAGGCACCTGTGTATTTGCAAATGTCTCACTACTGTTGGATATGTTTCTAGTTTCATCTCTGAAGATTGTGGACGAACCAGTTGGGAAATAGCTCCCGCGTGCTTGTTGCAGGGATCCTCGTGTCGGGGACAGCAGGGACAATGATGTGTTCTTTACCCACGGCACCTACCACTTCCTGACCCGGGTGCTGAAAGGCGGCCTGTCGGGCTCCGGGGACGTCTTCCACCCTGCCAAGGTCGTCTTCAAGGTCAGTCCCGACCCCAGCTAGTGTTAACAGATAGTTAGTAGTTAGTGAATCATCTGTTGGATTGCCGCCGTCCCGTGGCGCAGCCGGTGGGTGCGCCGCCGATCTGGCGTGCGGGAGGCTCTGGGTTTGAATCCTGGGTCAGGCAGGGGTGTTAATTTAAGTAAGGTTATAAGTTAGTCTGTAAGCACTCTCCTGCCAAGCTTCCAAGCATAAAACCGAGGGACGTTAAAAAAAACCTTAAATATATTTTTTTAATCCAGTGGAATTTTTTTAACAACTCTTTGTGGAATATGATTAACGGTTTTCTAGAAGGAAAACAATACATCGGTATGTCATATTTGAATGAATAGTGGAATGGGTGTGAATGACTAGGTGGACATTTTTGGACATTTTCCATCGCGATGCAAACGTTTGCCATGGTAAAACAATACTGAACACGAAAAAATACTTTAAAAAGACAACTTGTCTTTTTAAGTATTTTTTTTTCATGTTCAGTCTTGTTTTTCCATGTCAGACACTTGTCTTTTTTCAAGTATTTGTTCGTGTTCAGTATTATTTTTCCACAACAGATATCTGAATTGCAATGGCGAATGTCCAAAAATCTTCGTCTAGTCACATCAGTATGTCTATATGTTGAAGTGGAAAATACGTATTTCTAGCACGCCCATTTAATGGCCACTCATAAATTGGTGGCATTGCATCATCATAAGTACACTTTTGTTACATTGTCGTTGCTGTTTCACGATTACAAATATGTCACATACACAGTTACATGAATGTAATGTGTTAAATTCATTTTTCAAGACTACGTTACCAACTAGTAAGTTGATTCAAAAGTACAATTACTGTCGTTATGCGGAGGGTAATCGTAATAGTCGGCCCAATATTTGTTGCTTGCGATGTGTTAACCTCTGTGTGTAGGAAGATTTGCCGATGTGCCAGGCATTGTATCGTGGCCGTTGAAAACATGTGTGTTTATTTTAAAAGTACACAGTAGTTCTTACGCATTTGCAACAGTAGGACCTTTTTAGCCTACTTTCCCTAGGAAAGAAAGGCTTATGAGATCACTTTCCTGGCTGTGTGTGTATGCCTGTGTGTCTGTGCATGTGTGCCCCCCCCACCGAACACGGTGAACCGAATTTCGCCAAACTCAGTACACATATAAGGTCATCTGACCTGTATAGCTTTCAACCACGCCGGACACTTACTTTCAAAATGACGGTCATTTTAAAATTTAGGGCACTGTGTCATAGCTCGGAAACCATTCCACCGATTTTAACCAAATTGCTGCTGACAGTGCAAGTTGTAAGAATTAAATTCAGAGGTGGTTATTGTTGTTTGTTCACCATTTTGAAAGGTAGCACCACATGAGAAAATAAAGCTTTTAAGTTACATCTCGAAAATTGATCAGCCTATTTTCGCCCAATTTTGCACATAAGTAATACTATGATTGGCCAGGTAAATGCAAGTAATTAAACTTAATTAGACACTTATTTTCAAAATGCTGTAATACAAATATTTCAGGTTTATTTTGCATTACTACCATACTCTTTAACCAATTTCAACCAAATTTTGTACACTATCAGTATCTATAACAAATAATATATAAGCCATACAATAACTACTTTTGTACTCCATTTTGGAAGACAGCGCCACGTGAAAAATGAAGCTTTTATGTTATGTCTCGAAAACTACATAACCAATTTTCTTCAAATTTGGCAAATAAGTGATACTATGACAGGTCAAATAAATATATGTAAATGAGCTTCATTAGGCACTTATTTTCAAAATGGCGGCCATACAAGTATTTTAAGTTTTATTTGGTGTAACTTCCATACCATTTGGCCAATTTCAACCAAATTTCGTTCGCTAACGGTATGTATTACAAGCATCATATACGCTAAACAACAACCACTTTCCTTTGCCATTTTGAAAGATAGCACCACATGTAAAAATTAATCTTTTTTAATTATAACTCGAAAACTACTCGACCAATTTTCGCTGAAATTGGCACGTAAGAAATACTTTGATAGGCCAGGTAAAAATGAGTAATTGAACTCTATTAGAGAATTATTTTCAAAACGGCAGCCATATAAATTTTTTTAGGGTTATTTGGTATAACAACCATACCATTTAACCAATTTCGACCAAATTTTGTACATTTACAGTATCTATTACAACCATCAAATATGCAAAAAAAGACACTTTTCCCGCCATTTTGTAAGATAGCGCTACATAAATTGATAAAACTTTTGTGTAATATCCCGGGAAACAATTAACGGATTCCTACCAAATTTGGCGAGCCAGTAGTACTGCCGCAATTGATATGTACAAATATGTTTCAAGTATGGCAGACACTTATTTTGAAGAATGGCGGTCATTTAGCTATTTTAGCATAGTATACTAGATCTTCGAAAACATTTAACCAATTACAAATTAACACTTTATGCTGGGAGTTTATAAAACAACCTTAAATGTGTCTACATGGAGCCTCTTTTATCATCCATTTTGTAAGATAGTGCCACACGAATAATAAAGGTTTTGTCATATCTCGGGAAACAAATGGCCGATTTCTACCAAATATTGCAAACGAGTATTACTGCGGTAGGTAATGTTAACTAATATGTTTTAGGTATGTCAGACACTTAGTTGCAAAATGGCGGTCATATACCTATTTAGTTTTGTATGTTATATTGTCGAAACCATGCAATTAATCCCGATTAAATTTTATATGGTGGCTTTATATCTCACAGCAATCAAATGTATACACAAAATATCTTCTGCCCGCCATTTTGTAAAGTATTATCACTTGAAAAATTGAAATTATGTGATCTCTGGAAAAAAAAAACCTAATTCTACCAAATTTGGCTTACGATTAGCACTATAGCAGGCTATGTAAACTAATAAATAATTTTGAGAGTGTCAGACAGACATATTTTCAAAATGTTGGCCATATAAACATTTTAGCTCCAAATTTTGTATCTACGAAACTGCAAAACCAATTTCATTTCAACTTTGTTTGCTGACAGTATCAGTTACATCCATCAAAATTGTGTAAACAAAGCCTCATTTCTCAGTCGTTTTGTAAGAAAGTCCCACGTGAAATAATATAGTTCTATGCAGTATCTCAGGAAACAATAAATCGATTTCTTTCATATTTGGCGAGGAAGTTGTACCTTGGTAAGCTATATTAATTTGTATGTTTTAAGTATGTAAGTCAATTTATTTTCTGAATTGCATGCAATTAATTGCAAGCTAGCTTAATTTTATGAGTTTTCTGAATTCCAATCCCGGGTAAGTCACTCGTGTATTTTAATCGTCTTTGTACTGTTTCACATGATTCTGGTTTCTTCTCTAATAATATTGCTGCCAGTGGGGCGTCAACAATTGTCTACGATCTAAGCTTTCAAGAACTTGGCTAAATTTATTTGCACCCATGTAGATGAAAGTAGGCTCATTAGTTATCAGTAACTTCTTGTCTGTTAAGTAGGATGTAGTACTCAATAAGAGAGCATTACAATTTCATAAAACTTGAAGGTAAATACGTTGTACGCAATTAGAATGTGGGCACCCCTACTTTTATGAAGGCGGAAGGTATTAAAGCCTTTTTTTTTTTTCATAAGTTGAAGAGCTCGATGACATTAAACATCATAGAGAGAATCGTAGATTAATTCCATGCCTTTTTTTTTTTTATTGTTTGTAAAAAATACTATTTATAAACTCGATTTTCAAGGACATGTATGTCCCTTGGAATTTGGCCTACGCTATAAGTTGCATTACGTATATCTATCACGTTTTACACAAGGAATCGCCTCCCGAAATATTTCGGGTGAGTTTACGAACATTCTATGTATACAGGCTACCATGTGTACGATGGTATAAACAACTAAACGCGTAATATGTACGTGAGGGAATTTTTCGAAGGTTTGTCCGAAAAGAGAACACAAATAGATTATAGAAAACAGGCATTACAAGGTGAGCAACCTTGGCCTGTTTACTCAAAAAACCGATGGCACAACATTTTTTTTTGAGATGTGCATTTAACTCTGTCGTGCGCACATTGATTTTCTTACAGGCTATCCACGGTCAAGTGAGCACTTTTGAATGCTCTCTCACTTGGAATAATATTCAATAAAAATATTTTATTTTAGCCCTACGCGTTAACTTCGGCGTGCAGTAGAATCTAGACGCTGTGTTTATTAACTTGCATGGCAATATTAATTTTAGATGGTGGTTGAAGGATAAAAAGGCCTAAATAAAGAGTGACTAGGGTCTCAAAAGTGCTCACTTTACCATAAACAGCCTATATCAGTTTTGGTTCACAGGCCTACACTATCAATCAAAAAGTAATTGGGCACCCGTGAAGATAGGTAATTCAGTACGTCAGTTGACTTGTGTTTCACGGCCTTCGGCGTAGGACCGCTGGTGTTTGTCCGTGGTAGCATGAACACAGAGGCCTATTGTAACATTCTGGATAATGAAATGCTCCCAACATTGTTGCCGTTTTTACGGAATGGACCCGTGTTACTTCCAGGATGACAATGCCAGGTGTCATGTTTCAAGGGCTACTATGCAGTGGTACGCCGACAACAATGTTCGCCGATTGGACTGGCCCGGCCAGAGCCCCGAGGTGAGGCTCGTCAGGCGCGGCCAAAATCCATTGCTCAACTCATGGAATGGTTGCAAGAGGAATGGCGACGAATCCCCGTGGATGTCCTGCAGACACTCGTAGAGAGCATGCCAGACAGGGTGGATGCTGTTATAGCCGCAAGAGGTGACCCTACGAGATTCTAACTGGGTGACAACCACCGAGCAAACATTGTGGACAGGTGCCCAATTACTTTTTGGTAGATAGTGTATTTCAGCGTGCGATGTTACAGTTGCATGTGTCTAGGCTTTTCACAGTAAAGTGAGCACTTTTGAGGTCCTAGTTTCTTTTCCTTTCAGCCATTTTTATCCTTAACCACCTTTTTAAAATAATTATTGCAATGCAGGAGCGTAGGAACTAATATTTTCGGGGGGGGGGGGGCAGACGACTGTAATGGTGTCATTGATTCCGTGTAAAATAAAACATAAATGTTACATTTTCCTCAGGTTATTTTTATTAAGCGCAATGCCACTGTTGTTGGAATATGTATCTACTTGTACAAGCTATTGGCCTACATATACGATAAGCATAAACGTCTACTCTTAAATAAACAAAATTTTGATACTTTGATAACATAAAAATTCGAAAACTTCGTGTAATTGTTTTCTTGTAATACAAAGATGTAAATACATAAATGGATAATGTAAGTAAAAGTCTAAATTATTTTACATAGGCCTATAGTAAAAAAAAAATATATTTCATGTTAACAATATTCAAAAACTAAATTAAATATGCATATAATATTGACATAATTTGCATTCTTCACGAACAATTATATCACACACACATTGAAACATTTGCATAATTCTTCATGATGGACTATACACAAGGATTAATTTACCTAAAAACTACTCTACTGTCTCAAACAAATCAGTACATATAAAAGTATTCAATCAGTTAGTAAAATATACCAGTAATTTATCTTGTAAAAATGTTCAAATTATCTGAGTAAAATTTTTATAATTTTTTATAAACCTGGCAATTGCCGAATGTTGACTTTCTCTCTGATGCCCTAGAAACAGACTCTTTTAAGATGTCATGCAGTTGAAGAGAAGATAATCTTGAGCAATGGATCTGAGCAACCAATAAGGGATTGAGTCTTTCTTGTAACATATTTGCTCTCAAATATGTTTTCAAACGTCTTAAATTACCAAAAGATCTCTCTGAAGAAGCTGCAGAGGCTGGTACGGTAACGATAATCATTATCAATTTTTTTAACTTCTCCGAGCAAATGTTTGTACCATTGCTGATTCGTTCTTCAGTTTTCTTGCTATATAAACAACTCCACTGATATTTTCTTTAGGGACGGCAGTCCAACATGAGCACTTGTGCATACAGTAGGTCTATATTTAAATCAATTGAATGTACACCCAACTCTAACTGCAACTCTTCTGGAGATGGAGGGCCTTGTCTAATGGAAGACAGAATGACATTTTTTAATTTGATCAGTTTCTTCATTCCAGCTTGATCAAATATTCTTTAAAGCTCATTTACGACGTGGTCCACAGTTTCATAAAATTCTTTCCTTAATTTTTCTTTAGTTGTGATACTGACCGAGTGACTTGGGTTGAGAATATTCTCTTGCTTACGTGGTACTGCCACTATTCTCTTCTCAACTGGTTCCTTCGGATTTAATTTTTTTGGCAACTTCTTCTGCTTCTTCATGAGTTTCAGAAAATCCTGTCTCAGATCTAATTTTTTAAAAGAGTCTGCACAAGTAAATCGACAGCCTTACTAGCACCTGCTGCCCAGAAATCTGTACCTTGCAATACCTTTGCTAACACTTCGCAGGTGCATAAAATGTTTATTGCAGCTGCGATGAAAAACATTGTTTCCATTTTCTGAAGCCTTTTAATATAGCCCCGTAGAGCAGATTTTCTCTCGTTTGATGCATTTCCATTCACGATTTCTTCCTGAGTTTATTGTGCACTTCCATAGTTTTGTGCGTTCTTCGATGCATTAGATTCTTGTGTGCATTGTGGTAAAACCATGTGTACAAAAATCTATTTCCTTTTTGCACCCTTTAATATTAAATTTGAGGTATCCTTAACTATCATCAAAGCATCGCACATCCTTCCTGTTCTCTTGCAATATTTTGCAAAGCGAGATCAAGAGCATGGTTTGAACAATGTACAAAACAATTTTTAGGAAATTCTTCAGTGAGGTGTTTCTGTACACCATTCCACTGACCCGACATATTGGCCGCGCCATCAAAACAATGACCTCGCAGTTTGTCAATGCTTATTGTCATTCTGAGTAGCATGTCTTTTATCACAGTTGTGAGTGTAGGGCTACTTGATGCAGAATCCAGTGGGTTGTTTTTCCTTAATACAAAACGCATACAAAGTTATAAACTCACTTCTCTTTTACTAATTATTTAGAATGGAATTCTTATATCTAGTGTACGCAGTGGCGAAGATTTTTAGTTAAAATTTCTTTATACAAATATGTAAATCTGAAATAAAGAATTATACACTATTTAAAATGGAACATGACTACAGGCTGGAGGAGCACTGCCCCTCATTGTGCAGAAGTGGGGGGGGGGGGTATATGCATCCTCTGCCCCCCCCCCCCCGTTTCTACACCCCTTAAGTAATAAACATTGTGTGTATATTCCACCTCACTCAGAAGTCAACGTCTACGGCTACAATAAAATATATTTATTGACTACTAACTTTTACCCACTGCTTCGCGCCCGTGTTTGTAAGGATAAACAATTAAGTTTTGTGACACTAAGCCACTTTTGGGTTTCTACCCACTGAGTTACTGCGGCCCCACTACTGGGTGCTCTAGCCCCTGACCCCTGACTATTGGGTTCTCTAGCCTCTGAGCTTCTGTGGCACCCTTATTGGGTTCTCTAGCCACTGAGCTTCTGCGGCCCACTTATTGGGTTCTCTATCCACTGAGCTACTGCGGCCCCACATGATATATAACTCTAGCCACTGGGCCACTACGGCTTTTTGGAAGGAAATGTTTACAACCCATAGACAAAAAAGAAACGAGACATGACGAATTTTTTTTTAACAATTACTTTTTTATGCAGTAATCAATCCTAAGAAAAGCTTAATCCAGTTCCTATTTACAATAAGAATTTTCCTGAAGGAATGGGATATTTTCCTGGAATAAAAAGTAGCCTGTGTCACTCTCCGACCCTTCAACTATATCTGCGCGAAAAATCACGTCGATCCGTTGCTCCGTTTTGGCGTGAAAGAAGGACAAACAAACACACTTTCGCATTTGTATAGTAGTAATGATTATTCCAAATGAGAGGGCTTTCAAAAGTTCTCACATTACCGTGAACAGCCTATACTCATTCAGCTGACTAGCCGAGCATCCTCCTAGACAAGTACGATCCCCAGCCTATACTCATTCAGCTGACTAGCCGAGCATCCTCCTAGACAAGTACGATCCCCAGCCTATACTCATTCAGCTGACTAGCCGAGCATCCTTCTAGACAAGTACGATCCCCAGCCTATACTCATTCAGCTGACTAGCCGAGCATCCTCCTAGACAAGTACGATCCCCAGCCTATACTCATTCAGCTGACTAGCCGAGCATCCTCCTAGACAAGTACGATCCCCAGCCTATACTCATTCAGCTGACTAGCCGAGCATCCTCCTAGACAAGTACGATCCCCAGCCTATACTCATTCAGCTGACTAGCCGAGCATCCTTCTAGACAAGTACGATCCCCAGCCTATACTCATTCAGCTGACTAGCCGAGCATCCTTCTAGACAAGTACGATCCCCAGCCTCCGGCCTATCTTCAGTCTCGCTATTTATAAACTCGCCACGCCTGAGCCCTTGTTTACTAAGCACCGGGAGCCACGAACTGCCGGGAAAACTGCCCTTTTTTAATGCTCCCCTTTGAAATGGCTGAGGCATGGTCTTCTTGGCATCCTCCTGTGGGGATGATCTTTTTTTTTTAATTTGTTTTAGATCATAAATCTCTGCTCGTTGTATACACATCGTGTGTTTGTGTAAAGTCTATTCACGGTTCCTTCACACTTTTTGAATCAAACCTTTTTAAAAAATCACCCCATGTATGATGTGTTTGGTTGTTTCCAAAATATGCCATGCATCACAAGCACTTTACACATGCGTTAACATAAAAGTAAGTCCTCGTTTTTGGAAAGCGGATACCATTTGAGTTTTTAGTTTTACTTTATCTACAAGTTGTAATATTTCATTTATAAACTAATTGGAATAAAGGCAGAAAATATGTGTTGGCAATGTATAGTAAGAAATAGTTCTTATTGCGAAATATGATTAAACTGAGAGCACACGAATGCGGTGCGTTGGCTCTCTGGTGCAATTTGTTAAGCTTTGTTTGCATGAAGCGGAGGAATATCCTGGAAGTAGAACTTTAGCAGGACTTCAGAAAAGTTAGGAGTAATCAAGAATGGACTGCACGTTTGCTTCTGTTCTCCAGAGATACGGCGATGCAAGTCTGCTATCTCTTACGTCGCTCATTGTTGCCAGAAGTGAAGGTTATTACAACTGCATGTTTCGGAATAAATTTGTTAAACTTTTATTAGGGCGTATTTCGTCGCCGTTTAAATTTAAAAGTCATTTCTTCTTTGTAATTCTGGATTTCACAAAGTGCCCTCAAAGAGGGGGGGGGGGGGGGGAACACTGTATTCCCGCATGTCAAAAATTCCCCTCCAAACATCACATTCTAAATGCCTAACATCTCTAATTTCAGATTCATGGCATCGATGTGTTCGTGTACTCGGATTCTAATTGCAAATTGCGATGCGAAGCAGCGAGAACTTGCCAAAAGTCAAACAGACAATACTCGGGCCTGCAAGAAACGCTGGCAGGATAACGAGCACGGTAAAATGAGCACTTTTGAAAGCCCTGCTTAGTATCTACTTGTATGCGCGTTGTGTAGTCTTCCGTCTTATGTAAAATGAACATTTTCATGGGCTTCATCACTTTATTCATGCGCCGGTCAAGTGAAATTCTGAAATTATTAGAAAAAAAATTGATTTACAAATATGGTTATTTTTACATTTCGAAGCAGTAAGAACAACTAGAAAACGAAAGAAATAATTTAAATCTTCACAAATTTTTCTACCTAACACTTTTTATTAGACGATAAAATATGGAACTACTTTCAATTCATCGTTACTAACGTTCCTGGGCTCATATCACTCAGTGTGCCCGTTAAAATATAGCCAGGCAGGGGCAGTAACCTTTTTCTAAGGTTGATTCCAAAAGTGCTCACTTTATCGTGAACTTCCTTTACAAGGAAGCGAGGTGGAATATTATGACTGTATCTGATTGTATCAATATCCCGTCGTAGGTTAATTCGTTGGAAATAAGCTAAAGGTCTTTGCTGAGAAAATTCTTGAACAGCACGGAAGGAAAGCAGACCAGTGGTCTGTCGCCACTTGCTAAAAGTTAACTAAGCACTTTTGAATCCAACCTTTGAAAGAAGTCACTACAGCTACGTTCAAATATTTTAACGAGCACGCTGACTGGCAAGCGCCCAGTAAAGTTGGCAGCCAGGACGGAAAGTAGTTACACGTCTTAACGTTCAATTTAAAAAGTTACGTAAACATTTGTGAAACATGGTTTCAATGAACAAATGGTTTATTTTTCGCTGGTGTTGTTGTACCTTGTCCTAGCATGCCTACAGCAGCCCTCATATAGAGAATATGATAGCCTTGTGTTTTATATCTGTTAGTACATGATGGTACTCTAGTTGACCACGATTTGAAATATTACTGAAATTATCTGTCAAAATATAATTATTTGAAAGTTAGTACTTAAATATCACTTGTGTGGGCCCATCACTTGGTATGCACAATCAACTAGGCCTACGTAGTAATATAATAAAGGTATACTGTTGAAGTTAACTATACAGAATTTAATAATGGATTGCCTTCATAATACATTTTAAGCAGGTTGGATGCAACAGACATGAAAATATGCTTTTGAAGTGGTAGAATTTTGACCTTGAGCCTTGGATAAAGGGGGGGGGGGGATGAAGGTCGAGATGAGCCTGGCCAGACCTACGGCGAAGAGAGGTTCGGCATAGATATCTACACGACTGGTGTTGCTCTTTAATACACGACAGTTATTTTTATAGTAAATAAAAATAAGTAACTAAACTGATTTCGGCAGTTAAAGGTAAAGACCATATGCTATAATCTAAGATTTGTGAAGTGATGTAACCCAAGGCGGTGGTTCGAGGGGACCGAGTAATCAGCAGGCTACTTAAATCGAGGTGGAATGTCAGAGCATGAATAAAATGTAAGATGGTGGGTGAAGCACAAGTGACTTAATTTCTGACAAATTTAAGAAGGAATGGCAGAGAATTAAAGGAAGGTAATTAAGAAAAAACGAAATCAAAGATGAAGAACATGGCATGACAGAGCATGAGAGAGTTTTTGTTTCGTCAGCTCGCCTGGTAGCTAAATTGAAAAATTAGCACCACTTACGTGATGGAAATATAATCCAATATGTCAGGCGCAGACAGTACCACTTATACTTTAAATAAATGTAAACAAATATGGCTGCCACATGGTGACTAAATCGATAACTTTCCTGATGACGAAATCGAAATTTAATACGCTAGTGCTACATAGATGATTACAAAGTAAACAAATGACAAAAGAAAAAATAAACAATATGGTTGGTGGAGTGTATTTTACAGAAAAAGTATGGGTGAGGGGGTGGAGGCCTACTGACTTAAGTAACCAATGAGAAACATTGGTAGGGTAGGGAAAGGTTATGACAATGTTATTGATTGGAGGAGAGTCAGTCGTCTTCTGGGCATGGTGCTGGAGGAACATCCGGAAATGTAAGTTTTCAATATATTTTAAATAATTTTTTAATAAAAATTTTATTAATTTTGTAAATAAATTCTTAGGAAATTTTGGGGATTTTTTTACGATTTTTGGGTTCAATATCAAAGGTCACTGGGTTAAGGCCAAAGGTCAAGGTCACCTGGATCCAAGATGGCGGTAGCAGTGATTATTGTAATATGCTCACAGACTTTAATGAATTTATTACATTTTTAACATTTTTCTCGAGTTTTTATTTTCAAGTTCATTCAAGGTCACTGTTATAGGGTCAAGAACATTGGTCAAGGTCAAAAGTCAGCAGGGTCAAAGTCAAAGGTTGTCACTGACATCCAACATGGTGGAGAAGATGGCTGCCAGGGGACCGGAATGACAGAGAACGAACAGCTCCGAACTCCGGTCCCGTTTTGCAATGGGACCGGAGTTGGAAAATGGGAAAACGGGACCTGGTCCCGTTTTCCCATTTTCCTTCTACTATGGAAGCAATTTATTTATTTATTTTTAAACATGTAAGTAAGTCTAAGAACTGCCAAATTTGCCAAATATTTACGTTTCTAATAATTTTGCAGTTTCACTTGACTGGTGCGTGAATACTGTTCAGGCCTGTGGTAATGCTAGTTTTTGATATGGTTGAAGATTTTTCATTTCATTCCCCTATCCCAAATAAAATGATATGCCCGCTAACACATGCGGATTCACGCAAAATACGCTGTTTTTCCCCCGACACAGCCACGCCCAGATGTCCCCCCCCCCCCCCATCACGAAACTCATGTGTCCCTGTACATGTTAGAGCTGCTTGGCCGAGGTTAGGGAGACAAGACAACCCGGGGACATTCTTCTGCCAGAGTCTGTGCCAAGTTTCGACAGCGAAGAAGACTCAACATGAACCATAGAATTGGCAAGACATGCTGTGCGCATGAATGGAGGGGACAAATTTGGGCAGCTCTCTTAAGGGGGGCCTCCTACTAGGCGCCTGAAAAATGTGTTGCAGTGTGTTGGGAGATCCGTTTTTTTTTTTTTTTACGTAACTATTTCACGTGCGCCCAATGTGCTAATTTACGAAAAGAACACAAACTTGAGGCGATGGCGGAATGTCGCTTTCGGGCCACTACGCACGTTAGAACCACTATTTCCTCCAGCATAGCTAAAAACAGCATTTTCAGACTGCCCTTGTGTTAAAATGTGCTGACTGGATCGAAGTAAAACTCAGATAACAATCCTGCATTGAACTTTGTCACTTCGGTCACCGCTTAAAGTCCCATAGACAAATAACGGTTCGACAAAATGCTTGCGCGCTAGTTTAGTCCTTCACGAATAGTGGTGATGCGGCACTTGATGTGCGTGCCAGTGTCGCCCTTGGCGTTCGCTCGCTACTGTGCCATGTCGCGTCAGGTAGGCGGCCCCCTTAACATTGAGGTCTTGAGAGCCGAGGAGGACGAAACGACGCGAGCAAGGAGCAGCACCGGAATGCAAGAGGGGTGGAGGATGTACGGGAGAACCCCGAGAAAACCCGCCGACCGACGGCGTCCGAGAGTGACCCCGCCGGGGAATCGCACACGGTTCACCCAGGTGGGATGCGAGTAGTCTGACCACTGGACCACCGTACCGTGGCCCGATAACAGGGAATGAGGATGACACCAATCACTGTTTCACAAAAAAAAAATACTGCATGCACGAATTAGCGCACGAAAAAAGCCACGTTTCGTGCAGGCTGCAGAGACGATGAGCTCGTTGTTCGCTGGATGAAAGGAAACTTGCGAGTGTATGGAGCGTATGTCTTACCTTCCAGCACTGCACCAGAATGCACAAGAAGCAGAACTCGTTAAGAAATAGTATAGTTTATTCACGGTTACTTCCAACTTTTCTGAAGCCCTGCTTAGGTTCAAATCCAGGATATTCCTCCACCTCACGTAAACAAAGATTAACCGAGTCTATAAAATTACACCAAAGGGACAACGCACCGCATTTGTGCACATCCTGTGTAATAATATTTTGCATAAAAACTATTTCTTACTAGGTATTGCCAACACACCTATTTTCTCCCTGTTTATATATATATATATATATATATATATATATATATATATATATATATATAATATATATATATATATATATATATATATATATATATATATATATATATATATATATATATATATACACACACACACACACACACACACACGGATAAAATATAAGTAGAGGTTCAATGTGTAATAAAAAATAAGGCATTTTCTTTGTTAACTGGAGTATAAAACGTTTGTGACACATGGCATATTTAGGAAACAACCAAACACGTCATATATGGGGTAATTTTTCAAAGGTTTGATTGGAAAAGTGTTAAGAAACCGCGAATATACTATACGCACACACTAACCTATATGGTCAGAAATTCCGAATCGTATTGCGTATCAAATAAAAACGCATGTAACGCTGTAAAATATTTTTTTTTGCAGAATGTACATTTTTAAATGTTGAAAAACAATCATCTAATTGAATATCATGTTTATCATGTTTTAAAATATTTTCCCCTGCGCTTAGATTAGCATCATGAAGTACATGTAGGTACCAGAAATGTTGATCAAAGAAATAGTAATGCTTATTAAATACAACTTAAGACTTCACGGGACTGCAAAATAATTAGCGATATAAAGGCTGTTCACGATAAAGTGAGCACTTTCGAAATGAACCTTAGAAAAATTTCACTTCTCCTACCTGCATATATTTTAACGGGCGCACCGAGTGATATTCGCCCAGCAAAGTTGGTAACGGTGGATGGAAAGTAGTTCCATATCTTAACGTCAAATAAAAATGGAAATGTTAATTTTACATAAGGCGGAAAAATACACAACATACATACAAGTAGATCTTAAGCAGGGCTCTCAAAAGTGCTCATTTTACCGTGAACAGCCTATAGTCATGTATGACGTTTTGGTTGATACCTAAATATAATATTTATCACACAATTTGTATACTTGTGTAAACCTAAAAGTACCTTATTTTAGTTTAAAGTAAACTTTTATTTATATTTAACACATAACTTTAATATTTTGTATTTTTGTATATAACTAATATGAGCAAAGATAGAGAGAAAATAAATACTTATGCAAAATTTTGGTTCACTGAGTGCGCACGAATGCTGTGCGCTGGCCCTCTGGTGTAATTTTCTAAGCTTTGTTTGCATGAGGCGGAGGAATGCAATGGAAGTAGAACTTCGGCAGGGCTTCAGAAAAGTTTGGAAGTAACCGAGAACTGACTATATGCAACATATGTACAAACTGATTTCGTGATTCCAGGAGATGGTTTCCCTCTAGCTACGTGAAAGGACGCGATGTCAAATGAACACAGCGCATAGAAAGTGAAACTGAATAACGATGACAAAGTTATCCTTTGGCGTCAGCGTGTGGGGAATCTAAGCCGAACGTACTCAGGATTGTTCCCGATTTTCAGTCTGGTTGTGTGAATCATTCTTTCGCTGGAACTCTGGTGAATTCGTGTTTACCTGGCGATGCCTTATCTTACAGGTGGTCTCGATGAGGTGGGAGATAACTTGGGAACACATTAACCTCATATCTTATTTTGCTAGTGCGTAGTGTTTGTTTATCAATGTTTAATTTAATACCGTCATTAATACTTCTGCTATCCATACTCATCATAAGATTCTGGATATATATATATAACCGATAATTGTCTACCTTTAGTAGAATTAGACGTTATAATACATTTAAATCAAATAAGAAATTAAATTCCACACTAAAACTAACTAACTTGAAGAAACGAGATATTTGACATTAAAATATAACAACAAAGAGCAAAAGTACTTCTGTTGACTGTAAGGTAGTTTTTGCTTAGTTTTAATTTGCGGCTGTCCCTGAATTTCTGTCAAATATAATTTTTCTAAACACAATTTAGAATTATTTAAACACACTTCCTTTTTCAGTTGTCCATGTTTAAGATTTTTGTGAACCGCTCAATTTTTCAAATTTGGATTTAAAGCTGTTACTGGTGTAGAGAACATTATGCAATTATTAGAATTGCTTAGGACACGTCTAGAAATAAAAATTAGAAATTAGCGCAATTATAAAACAGTGATTTTTTTTCTATGTTAAACGCTTTTAAGCGAAGAATGCTTCCAACGTTCAGTGGTTCTCGCTTGCCAGATTGGCTCTCCACTGAACACTGTGGTTGAGAATTAATATAACACATTTCTTATTAATAAAAATAATGCAAAAATTATGTTTGTGGGCACGTTTCAGCCCTATAAGTATGGAACCTACAGTACAGCCCGACCTCTGCCTAGCGTCAAAGCTACTCCGTCTTGAGAAACAAATCACACACAGTATAGCGTGGTCGCGTTCCTCCACATTTTTTAATTAAAAACTCTGACAAATCACCTCATGTATGAAGTGTTTGGTTGTTTGCTAAATACATACTTCACTACGCGCGTTTTATATTTACATTGACATAAAAAAAAAATCGTATTTTTTGTATAATTGAAATGCTATTTATATTTTACCTACAAATTATATTATTTGATTTATATTTATCACAAATAAAAACAGTAATGAAATAGTTGTGCTGGTAATGCCTAGTAATGAATAGTTCTTATGCAAAATATTATTATAGTAAGTATGCACGAATGAGGTGCGTCGTCCCTTTGGCGTGGTTATCCAGACTGGGTTAAGCTTTGTTTGCATGTGGTGGAGGAATATTCTGGAAGTAGAACTTAGCAGGGCTTCCGAAAAGTTTGAAGTAACCATGAATGGACTTACAACAGGAAATTTTAAAAAGTATTTAGATAGCCTATCCACTAAGTGCTGATATTTATATGCAGCACTAAATTTTTAATGTTTATAGGTTGCATTGGTATGTGATTTTAAGATAATGCGCACCGCCCGATCCCAAAAAATTAACACTCTCCTTGAAGTATTTCTAGACCCGCCACTGTAAGCGGAGATATTGAGCCGTACACAGTAAACTGAGCACTTTTAAAATCAACCTTTGAAAATTTTCACTTCTTCTATCTGCATTACATTTTAACGGGCGCACTGACTGGCAAGTTCCCAGTAAAGTTGGTGACGACGAAAAGAAAGTAGTTCTGAGTCTTGACGTCAGATGAAAAGAGTTAGGTAAACATTTACGAGCACTAAGATAACTTATTTTGCATTATGTTTTTTTGTCTTCATGGATATAAATACAATAAGGTGCGAATTTATATTTAAAAAAAATAATTCTTTACTGGTAATTTTGCAGTTTCACATCACCGACGCACGAATAATGTGACCAGGCCCATGATAACGTTAACTGTATATATGGTGGAAGAATACACAACGTGCATACAAGTAGATCTTAAGCAGGGCCTTCAAAAGTGCTCGATTTACCGTGAACACACTTTAACAACGGATGCAAGGGCGGTGGAATGTGTTCGTCATTAGGAGGTCAAAAGGGAGGGGGGGGGGAACACGTATTTCAAATCAAAATTAACACTAGCAAGTATCACAATGTCGCAAATAAAATCCTTACTAACTTATTGAGGCTTACTCAAAACGTACATAATAATATACACTTTTTTTTATATATATATGTTGACGTCATAACTGCTACCAGTTATAAACAAATATCTGTTCATACAAATTCTAGAAACACTGCACCATTATATTAGAAGCATGCTTGAGAATAATACCCGAATTTGTATTTACGCGTGGTATAAATTCAACATAAAATGTCGTTATTTTAGTGCGGGTTTATTATCATTCCTTCTGAGAAACTGACACTTTCAGCAGAATATTAGGGCGTCACATGACTATCCCCCACCGCTTTTCCAGCCATTTGGTTCCGCCACCCATAACGGCTGAAATATACTCCAATGTATCAACATCGAATTAAAGGTGTTACATGTAAACATTTGTAATTACTCTAATTATTAATTTCGCTTTTTTTTAGCGTATTTAGCCTAAGCAAGTTTGTAAATCTAAATTCTAATAACTACACAGTTCTACTTGACCAACGACGCATGAATAAAGCGATGAGGCCCATGGCAATGTAAATTTCACACGTGATGGCAGAATACACAATATGCATGCAAGTGGATCTTAAGGCCGTGTTCCAAATAACAAGGAATGAGCACTCTAGCGCACTCGCACTCGGCAATGACGTCACAGGGTGCTGTTCCTCGTGTCCGTCGAGAGCGAGAGTTTGTTTACGAGTGTTGGCACATGCACGCTCTCTATCCGTGCTCGCTACAACCGCCATTCTTTTGTTCGTTTTCAAACGTCAGGAAAAATAGATGAACTGCCATAATTCCACTCTCCTCCGTGTGACTTTCGTAAACAAATATATTATAGGCATAGTGTGGGTTACACATTACAATTTACACAAAACAGCGGAATGGCGGCGGAACAAGTATTCTTTCGCTCTAAAGTATTTTCAGTAAATATATAATACATGTATGAATTCGGAAATTATTAATTCATAATTTTAGAATAAACGGTGCTAAAATTCCAAGCTCAAATTGTGATTTCAGATAAAATTTATACCTGGCTCTCTTCATACATTACCATCATAACCCATCATCATCCCTACTGATCAATCCATTGTTATTTGAAATGTAAATATTATTTTGTTCATGCGAAATAACAATCGATTGCGGACCGTATCGATTAATTGGAAAAGTGCGAGTGACGATAGTTCCATAAGGAGGGAGTGCGAGTTCGAGAGCAAGTGCGGGTACAGTGTAAAAAAATTTTTCCCGTAAACTTCCTAAACTGTGCTGGAAGTTTTTAACCTATACACTGTGTGGAAATAATACCACACATTAGGCTGCAGATATAGGAATGTTTCGCATCGTTACTATACAAAGTTGGGAACTTCCCTGCTCATTTGACTGTGTCCTGAGCAATTGTAGGAACATTACAGTGAATGTTTAGGGCAGAAAATTAAACATTTGTGCATTCACGGTAAAATGAGCACTTTTAAAAGCCCTGCTTAAGATCTATTTGTATGCACGTTGTGTGCCCTTCCGCCTTGTGTTAAATTATCATTGCCATGGGCCTCATCGCTTTCTTCGTGCGTCGATCAAGTGAAACTGTCAAATTATTAGAAAAGTAAGTATTTTAAAAATATGCTAATATTTACAATTAGACGTATTAAAAAAAAAAAAAAAAAAAGCGATAGGAATAATATAAGTTGTCACAAATTGTTACCTAACACTTTTTATTCGACGTTAAGATATGGAACAACTTTCCCCTCCATGGTTACCAACTTAATTGGGCGCATGTTGCTCAGTCCGCCCGTTAAAATATATGCAGGTAGAAGCAGTGACTTTTTTCCAAGGTTGATTTCAAAAGTGCTCACTTTATGGTGAACAGCCTTTAAGAGTATACACTTCTATGGTAAATTTCCGAATAATTCCTTAGAGTGTGGAAGTGAGAGTGTGAGTGCTGGCTATTTGTAACACAGCCTAAGTAGGGCTTTCAAAAGTGCTCACTTTATGGTGAACAGCCTTTAAGCGTATACACTTCTATGGTAAATTTCCGAATAATTCCTTAGAGTGTGGAAGTGAGAGTGTGAGTGCTGGCTATTTGTAACACAGCCTAAGTAGGGCTTTCAAAAGTGCTCACTTTATGGTGAACAGCCTTTAAGCGTATACACTTCTATGGTAAATTTCCGAATAATTCCTTAGAGTGTGGGAGTGAGAGTGTGAGTGCTGGCTATTTGTAACACAGCCTAAGTAGGGCTTTCAAAAGGGCTCAGTTTACAGTGAAAAACCTATAGTGTTAAATATTACATTCTTCAGTGATAATAACCTCATCCCATACAACCAAAGAGAATGAGTGATAGCCATCTTAAAGCGTTTAAAGTAGACGAGTGTGTTATATTGTCACGACATTTAGAAGTCTCAAAATGGCATCGTTTGGTGGTGGGAGGGGGGGAAATGTTTAATCCAGTTGAAAGCGTATAGGTTTGGTATTCTGCCAAGGCTGTGTATCTGTCTAAAAGATGTTCACGAAAAAGTGAGCACTTTTGAAATCAACCTTTGAAAAAAGTCAGTGCCTCTACCTGCATATATTTTAACGGGCGCCCGAGGAACATGCGTCCAGTAAGGTTGGTAACGATGGATGAGAAGTAGTTCCGTATCTTAACGTCGTATAAAAATTGTTAGGTCATCATTTCTGATAACTTAAATTATATCTTTAGTTTTTTTTTTTTTTTTTTTATTATACACCTACGTTTAAAATTGAGCAGATTTGTTAAACATTTATATTTTAATAATTTCACTGCTTCCCTTAGCCGACGTATGAATAATAAAGTGATAAAGCCCTTGGCAATGTTAATCTTACATAAAGTGGGAGAATACTCAACGTGCATGCAAGTAGATTTTAAACAGGGCTTTCAAAAGTGCTCATTTTACCGTGAATAGCCTATAGCTATTTTGTGATCAGCAGAGAGCGCACTACCGCATTGAACATATTTGGGGTAAGTTGAACACAGCAGTTTATAATCATCGACAACCTCCAGAAACACTTCCAGACCACGTAAGAGCTGCCCGGATGGAATGCGACATTCGTCTGGAAGATGACATCAACACATTGGTCACAAGCATGCCTCGGCGTGTTAGGAACCTCTACAACGCACATGGAGGCCATACACGGTACCAAGCTGCAGTGGGGAGAAAAAAAAACCCTCCCTAGTCTGAGACAACATCACGTTAATTTTGTTGTTCGTTAGTGTTTACTCGTCTGTGATAATGGAAGATTGTTGTTTTGTTAGAAACACTTTAAATTTCACGTTTTGTATTGGTGCCGTTTGTAACTTCTGATTACTACGCTTTCTTTTGTGTATATTGCATCTTTTATTTTCTTTCTTTATGTATATTCTAAACTTTTTGTGAGGTGTTTAAATGCGTATGCCGGTAGCGAAAATTTTCAAAGGCTGAGTTTAAAAGTGCTCATTTTACCAATAAGGACGTCCGTGCCATATATATATCAAGTACAAACACATTCGGTGGGGAAAAAAAATTTATATATATATATATATATATATAATTTTTTTTATTTTTTTTTTCCCCACCGAATGTGTTTGTACTTGATAGTATGCGTCATTTTATACTTTATAATTTCATATTTTCTTGGTGTAATATTAATTTTACTTTCAAAGTAACATTTCACAGTATTTTGCTATTAAAGTTACTTAACAGAGAAGGATATTTGCGATGGGGAAATTGTGAAGTCATAAGTGAATTCACGATTTAATCTTGCCAGATATTTATCTTTACAGGCCCACAACAGCCAGATTATAAAAATGTAATAGTGGGGAATCCAAAGCTCGCTTGACGTCACTTCTCTACTTCATCATTATTCTTCATTGTTATCGTAACTGCGTGACAAGATATCAGGTGTAACACTTCAATATTTATGACTTTATTATGATTATTCTATGTCTTTAAATTTGATTTAAATGCCAAACTTTAAATGCAATGTATGAGATGTCTAACGTATCGTCAATGTAATACGTGTAAACTTATTTATTTTGACAATTGTGTTGTATATGCTATGTAAGTTTGATGATTGTCTATGGTTTCTTTGCATGAATATTTGTCTTTGTAACAAGCACTGCCTTTTGTTTTCTCAAAAGAATCAGGCCACACCAGCTGGCTTATCACATTTTATTGATTTTTCGAACAATAGTCTGATAGAACAAAAAACTTATTCATTCTAATTTGGAGTCAGCTAGAGGCCAGCACGGAAAAGAAGGCAGTCCTGAGTATGGAAATTAATTTATGATATTTTATTACTAAAGTTTGATATTTACGACGGAGATACATAATTATTCACGCACTATTGAAATGCTGAGCCTATATATGTTTAAAATAAGAAGTAATTCGATGTAAGCTGTACGATGAGCCCTGAAGGAAGGACGACCCAGTAAAGGAGGACTTCTTGGATTCGACTTCGACCGAGGGACGACGCGGTGTCTTGTGTTCGGAGAGACAATTCTGTGTGAGGAGTGCTACTGGCTGCGGATTCTGGAGGGGTTCCGATTCTGCACCCACCTCCGCTGTTCCGGCCCGCAGAGGACGAGTTCGCTGAGCACCACCCGGAGATGTGCTGTCCGTGGTGAGCGGGAGAGCTGTTCCTGGGTTCTACACCAGTGAAGGATAACTCCATGACATCGGCAGAGTTGCCGTTAATTTCCGCTATCGACACAGCTAAGTCGTATTTTTCCCCCAGGAGAATGTAAACCTATTTATGACACCAGTATTAGTAAATTCAAATGTCAGGTAAATTTTTTTTTACGTGCAACGTGCAGGTTGGTGTTGATTGATATTTTGAGATTTAGGATCGCTTAATATTTCGTATCGGTAACAGAAGTTCTGCAAAAGTACCATATAATTTTTAATCGGCCTAGTTTTGTTAGTTCTTGTTAAATTCACTTAACATTGTTAAAATCAAAGTAATTTTATGCGTTTCTGTTGATTTACTCGAATTAAGACTTCTCTGGTTGTTTATTAGAATTAATAGTCCTATTGTTTTAACTACAGAGCGAATTCAATTCTGGATGAATATAACGATATTTACGTGGCAGCATATATTTTAGCGGAGGCATGTCATTAATATAACCTATCAGAATCACTCGCATATACAACTATATTTTATCATTACATTACACATTCATATCTTATATTATGTATCACAGAAGTAATATTTTATTAGCCGTAATATTGTAATACATATCAGTGGTGTTACAGAGGGTATTTTATTTTACGTCTTTACATTTTTTTTTTTATCAGTTGTTGGTGGTAATAACATTTTACAATAGCTCAATATTGAGTTCAATATCACCATTACTTCAGCAGTAAACATGTGATCGCCAGCCATTTGTTCTTTCAGCTATACAATGAAGAATTTTAACTGCAGCATCTTCAAACGGGTTGGTTTATTGTTTCGCTTCTAGCCTCTCAAGAATTCCGATTGTCTTCAAAATCTAAATAAAATAAAAATTTAAAAAATTGTTTACATTTTTTTGTAGGAACTTGAGTACAAAAAAAAATGTTACACTCATCAACATGTAAATAAACTCGTGTGATAAAAATAGATCCGTTATTTGCTCTGAATTTTAATGTTTAGTACTTAAAATAATATTATTTACACTGCCGAAAAAAAAAAAAAAAAAAGTATACCGGGCTCGAAGGAGATTCAAAATAAAATTAATGCTTTTTTGGCCTACTTTCCGAAAAAGAATAATAGGCTTATGGAATCACACGAATGTCTGACTGGAATATATGTCGCAACTCCCGCCAAAAACTTTTAAACCCGTGAGCCAAAACTCACCAAACTCACTAAACTCTATCAACATATAGTATTTAGTAAGAACATCCGACTTTTATAGTTTTCAATCACTCGGGTTACTTATTTTCAAAATGGCGGAAATGGTACAATTTTAGGGAATAATGTTATATCTTGGGAACCTGTTAACCACTTTTAAGCCAAATTTGGCAAGCTGGCAGTTTATTATGTAAGCATTAAATTTAGAAAGCATAATATTGTTCGTCTGCCATTTTGGAAGATAGTGCAACATACAGAAATTAAGCTTTTACATTATATCTCCGGAACCGCACAACCGATTCCTGCCGAATTCTGCATATAAGAAATTATATTTTAGGCCGTGTAAATATTTTCAATTTAAATTGGTAGGGGACGTATTTTTAAAATGGTGACCGATAAATAATTTAATGTTCATATGCTATATCCACCATACCGTTTGACCAATTTCAACCAAACTAGTTATGCTGAAATGATCTATTGCAAGCATTAAATGTGTCAACAGATAGCATCTTTTCCCAGCCATTTTGTAAGATAGCGCGACATGAAAAATAATGATTTTGTCGTATCTCGGGAAAAAATCAACCGATTCTCAACAAATTTGGCGAACAGGTAACACTACAGTACGACATGCAAAGTTCATTAATTTAAGTAAGTCAAACTTTTTTTTTTCAAAGTGGCTGTAATATATATTATTTAGACACGTTTATCATATCTATTAAATAATTTAACGAAATTCAACCAAACTTCGTGTGCTGACAATATATATTAAGGGCATCAGATATGCCTATATAAAGCCTGTTTTTAGGCCTTTTAGTATGATAGCGCCAGATGAAAAAAACAAAACTGTAATGCCATATCTCTGGAACGAGTCAACCTATTGCCACCAAATTCTGCCACAAGCAGTGATGCAGTGTCCCACGTAAGCTTAACACGATTTAAGTGACTCAAACACATTTTTTTCTTCAAAATGATGTGCCTGTAAATATTTGCGGTTTGCAAACCCCGTCCAAAGGCTGTTCACGGTAAAATGAGCATGTTTAAAATCCCTGCTTAAGATCTGCTTGTATGCGCGTTGTGTATTATCCCGCCTTGTGTAAAATTAACACTGTCATGGGACTCATCACTTTATTCGCGCATCGGTCAATTGAAATTTTGAAATTATTATAAAAGTAATATTTCACAAATATGCTCCTTTTTACCACTTCGATACATTAAAAAAAAATTACAAAGCGAAATAAATATTTTGAGTTTTTAAAAATGGTTACCTAACACTTCTAATCTGACGTTAAGATATGGAACTATTTTCCATCCATCGTTACCAACTTTACTGGGTGAATGGCACTCAGTAGACCTGTTAAAATATATGCAAGCAGGGGCAGTGACTTTTTCCTAAGGTTGATTTGAAAAATGCTTACTTTATCGTGAATAGCCTTTACAGAACTTTAAACTAATCACAACAGAAGTTCACGTTTCAAACCGTACCTCCATAACGCGTTTGTTTGCAAGTCAGTTCGCAGTACGACGCGTTCTAGGTTCGACTCCTGGGCAAAGCACGTGTGTTGTTTGTAATTGTCTTACTAGTATTACATTTCTGGTATTATCTTTAATTATATCGCCGTCGACGTTATGCCAAGACTCGCCTATCATGTAATTCTTCAAGAACTGCATCAAAATAATTCGCGTCTATGTAAAGGAGAGTAGTCTTGGCAGTTCTACCAGTAATTTCATATTATTCGGCTATTTACAGGGGGCGGGCCCAGAAGAGTTGTTTGAGGGAGAAGGGGAGGTCCACAGGAGACGTGCCACCCCCCCCCCCCTCCAAAATCCTCACATTGACATTGAACTGCCTTATGATTGTTTTTTTTTTTTATAAACGGAATGAAACATCAGAATTGTTTAATATACTGATATGATTTTATTAATTTAATTTTGATTCCGAAATTTATAATGACACAGCGCCCTCTTCACATGCTACGAATCGAAAATCTAGATCTGCACATGTACAATCGGGAAAATTCTTACCCCTCCCTCCCCTCTCATTAAGTACATTTATTACTAAACATCTGACAAATTACTATAGAAGTTCACCCATTCGTCATAGATTACCAGATTTCAGAACAAATGTTTAAAAACGATTGCCATCAGTATATAAGGCACATCGCAACACATATTTTGAAGTCCGCAATTCTTTGCCCACTTGGTTTTCCTTGCGTCTGTATCCGTAATAAACATTAACTCATTATTTGCCCTTTTACAGTCTCACATTAGAAAATAGAAAGTGAAATCAGTCCGTTATGGGTTCAGGAATCCCACAAAGTAGTTATGTAAGTATTAACAAGATTTTAAATTTAATTTAAAGTTTGATATTAAAACCCTGGAACTGTACGCCGACGTAAAACTTAAGAGTTAGCTAGTGAATACAGTGACGGTTTTGTAAATTTTGCCAAAACTCTAGCTGGAACATAAGCAATAACAATATACTACTTAAAATATTTCTCAGTCCATTCTGTTCAAACCAGTCATAAAAGAAGAAATAATCAAGTAACCTGTTAACTGGCTTGTATTTATTATTGTAAGTTTGATCAAATGCTTAGGGTACGAGATGGTGATTAAAAAAACTACTCACGTATAGTTCTCAGAGTCTTGATAACATTATGCACTGTATTTGTTGAGACGTGTGCTTCCTAAAAAACATGAAAAATTAATCCCCGATCATTAAAAAAAACAAGGAATTGCTGATATAACTAATTAGTAGACACATGGAAAATTCGCCTTATTATTTGACATTTCAAACTTCAAACACGTGTACCTTTGCAGTATGTTTGTCACTGGACCATACTTTTTTCGACACGCCCCGGGGTAACTCTGCGCCAATAAATGAACACTCCACAATTGTGTGGTCCAATCACGTGCATTTCAGTCAGAAAGGGATTGATTTAACATCTACGCAGCAGGCAGTGGAGAAACGACGACGGCTGCAGTATATACAGTACTGTGAAGTTTAGCCTGATGCCAAATAATAGCGCGGATTTTGCAGGTCCCTACTAATTAGAATAGTTTTCACAAGATGGATGCAAATGGTTGGCGTCCCGTTCAAAGCAATATAATTAGAAATTAAACCAGAAACATATGCCTTACCCGGGACTCGAACCCAGAAAATCACGTACTATAAGCTAACTTGCAATTAACTGCAATACGGAGGTAGGATTCGATGCAGTAACTCCGAATGTAATCTCGGAGCAGTAACTCCGAATGTAATCTTGGAGCAGTAACTCCGAATGTAATCTCAGAGCAGTAACTCCGAATGTAACCTCGGAGCAGTAACTCCGAATGTAATCTCGGAACAGTAACTCCGAATGTAACCTCGGAGCAGTAACTCCGAATGTAATCTTGGAGCAGTAACTCCGAATGTAATCTTGGAGCAGTAACTCCGAATGTAATCTCGGAACAGTAACTCCGAATGTAATCTCGGAGCAGTAACTCCGAATGTAATCTCGGAGCAGTAACTCCGAATGTAATCTTGGAGCAGTAACTCCGAATGTAATCTTGGAGCAGTAACTCCGAATGTAATCTCGGAACAGTAACTCCGAATGTAACCTCGGAGCAGTAACTCCGAATGTAATCTCGGAACAGTAACTCCGAATGTAATCTTGGAGCAGTAACTCCGAATGTAATCTTGGAGCAGTAACTCCGAATGTAATCTCGGAACAGTAACTCCGAATGTAACCTCGGAGCAGTAACTCCGAATGTAATCTCGGAACAGTAACTCCGAATGTAATCTTGGAGCAGTAACTCCGAATGTAATCTTGGAGCAGTAACTCCGAATGTAATCTCGGAACAGTAACTCCGAATGTAACCTCGGAGCAGTAACTCCGAATGTAATCTCGGAACAGTAACTCCGAATGTAATCTTGGAGTAGTAACTCCGAATGTAATCTTGGAGCAGTAACTCCGAATGTAATCTCGGAGCAGTAACTCCGAATGTAATCTCGGAGCAGTAACTCCGAATGTAATCTCGGAACAGTAACTCCGAATGTAATCTCGGAACAGTAACTCCGAATGTAACCTCGGAGCAGTAACTCCGAATGTAATCTCAGAGCAGTAACTCCGAATGTAATCTTGGAGCAGTAACTCCGAATGTAATCTTGGAGCAGTAACTCCGAATGTAATCTCGGAACAGTAACTCCGAATGTAATCTCGGAGCAGTAACTCCGAATGTAATCTTGGAGCAGTAACTCCGAATGTAATCTTGGAGCAGTAACTCCGAATGTAATCTTGGAGCAGTAACTCCGAATGTAATCTCGGAACAGTAACTCCGAATGTAACCTCGGAGCAGTAACTCCGAATGTAATCTCGGAACAGTAACTCCGAATGTAATCTTGGAGCAGTAACTCCGAATGTAATCTTGGAGCAGTAACTCCGAATGTAATCTCGGAACAGTAACTCCGAATGTAACCTCGGAGCAGTAACTCCGAATGTAATCTCGGAACAGTAACTCCGAATGTAATCTCGGAACAGTAACTCCGAATGTAATCTTGGAGCAGTAACTCCGAATGTAATCTTGGAGCAGTAACTCCGAATGTAATCTCGGAACAGTAACTCCGAATGTAACCTCGGAGCAGTAACTCCGAATGTAATCTCGGAACAGTAACTCCGAATGTAATCTTGGAGCAGTAACTCCGAATGTAATCTTGGAGCAGTAACTCCGAATGTAATCTCGGAGCAGTAACTCCGAATGTAATCTCGGAGCAGTAACTCCGAATGTAATCTCGGAGCAGTAACTCCGAATGTAATCTCGGAACAGTAACTCCGAATGTAATCTCGGAGCAGTAACTCCGAATGTAATCTCGGAGCAGTAACTCCGAATGTAATCTTGGAGCAGTAACTCCGAACGTAATCTCGGAGCAGTAACTCCGAATTTAATCAGTCTAATGTTTTGGTAGATTGTGTTCAGTAACCTGAAATATTTATTACAGGGATTTTATTTTGAAAATAAGTTCCCGAGCCACTTAAACCATGTAATTAATGAGGTTAATCTCAATGCTAATTATACATAAGGCGGGAGAATAGACAACGTGCATACAAGTAGATCTTAAGCAGGGCTTTCAAAAGTGCTCATTTTACCGTGAGCAGCCTATACGCAGTTAATTTTTAAATAATGCTGAGTTATTGATTATTTAATGTTTACGAACTGAGTGACTTGAAAATTTATTTATAATATAGTCCCTGATTGTTTAATTTAAAATGAAGTTTGCCAACTAACATCCAAATTTTCATTTTTTAAACTTTACGATTTAGAAGTTTTAGCCTTCATAATAAATAGTTCGGACCGGACGAAGACAGCGCCTATTTATTTATTTATATATATTAGCATTACGTCACGTTTGTGTGAGAAAGCCTACCTCCACGTCCATTGTTTACGTTTACAAGGTAAAGATTCCACGAACGCGCGAAAGTATTGGGAAGTCGTCTTCATTTTCTACCTACTTAGGGCGCAACTTGGGACAAAAGTTCGGTTTTTCGAATGGTCTGGACTTGTGACACGGGAGGTTGAAACAGCGCCATGACATCGGGCCGTCACGTGCACCAATCAGCCTAGCCTTGTCCTAAGACATAAGTTTGGATAGCGCTGTTGTAGACGGATAAAGCGTTACGCATATGATATTAGGTGTGACCCTGCACTTTTTTTTTTTTTTTGTAAAATAAAACGCGTATCTCGGTAAATAAATGTTCTGCAAATACGACTTTTCGCCAGAAAAGATTTTGAAAAAAACAATTATCCATGTCCCTATCATTTTACTTTTGTCATGTTTAGTATATTTCTTGGAGAAAAAAATAGTCGTGGAGATGGTCAGATATCGCGTTTTTAAAGCTTGCCTGTGCAGTTTCCTTAAACGGCAAGAGAAAAGTACAAAGATGTAGTCTTTCATCGCTTGTAATAAAACCCCCCACTGTTACATATGTAATTTGCACAGTACAGCGTCACGACGGAAACACTGCACGTCTTGCACGTAGGAGCGATAAGACACTTGGCGTGCGTGTTAGTGTCGCCCGTATTGCTCCCTCGCTTCTTGGCCTTGGACGCGCAGCTCCAACTTACTCTTACAGCTATAGTCCATTAACGGTTTCTTCCAAATTTCTGAAGCCCTGCTAAAATTCTACTTCCAGAATATCCCTCCGCCCCACGCAAACAAAGGTTAACCGAGTATCGTAATTGCACGAAAGAGGCAACGCACAACATTCGTGCGCACCCAGTTTAATAATATTTAGCATAAGAACTATTTTTACTAGTCATTACCGACATCCATATTTTCTCACTGTTTTTATTCATATTAATTCTATATGAAATATTACGGTTTACTGGTAAATTTAACCAAAAATAAGGTAGGCCTACTTTTATGTTAACGGAAGTATGAAACACTTGTGGCATATTACATATTTAGGAAGTAACTTAGACACGTTATATATGGGATGATCTTTCAAAGCTTTGATTCAAAAAGTCTGAAGAAACCTCGATGGCGAATAGATTAGCCTATATATGTGACCTCAGAATTCTGTTATATCTCATATTTGTATTATTATATGCCCTCATTCGTTGCACATTGTCATCTTTGTATTTAATTTTCGTATGTAAGAAGTTTCTGAGTAGGTATAGATATTTACCGTGTATGTTTATAAGTTTGGAATAGCTAATCTTATTAGCTATACAATAATATTGTAAATAACGTGATGTATATACTAAGTATTTATAGCCAATCACTTGCGTGAACAATGTCGCCGCACTCCATCAAATGTGATCTCAATCATTTTCATATATTCAACAAAAGAGCATACATTAAGTCCCTGACGTAATTAATTTTTTTCATGCAATCCAACTACACGGTCAAACATTCCCGTTTCTTGGGTCAAATGTATACATGCAAACACAACATTCACGTTTTACTAGAACATTCAACGTAATTGTCATCTCACTGAGCCTGTAACTTTCAGCGATATGTTTCTGCACCCTGTAAGCATCGAAAACGGGAAAAAGGAATTGTATGCGTTTCAAATTAAAATAGAAGGGGGGGGAAAGGTTAAATATCTTCATCACAGATGAGTTCATCTTTCATCGATGGGGATGTAGCTCAGTGGTAGAGCGTTCGCTTTGCATGTGAAAGGCCCCGGGTTCGATCCCCGGCATCTCCAATAAATTTTTACTTCCTTTTCATTTCGGTACATTAACCAGAATACTTCACTGTTGCCAGGAATAATGTTATTATTTCCTATACCACAGTATTTTTTTAGAAAAAAAATTGTGCAGCCTTTATGTAACCTTCCTACTACCGCATGTTTCTAAATTTTCATTTATGAAAAAAAAAAAAAAAAAAAAAGTATTGCACCATTGCCCATGGATTGGTACCTGTTTGCATGTCACATGTACACACTACTGTGCATATGTACACACAATAAACACTTGCGTGAAGGATTTGATTTCAACGCAATAAACTAAAATGATGGCAGCTAGATTTAGCAGCGCGAAACTAGATTGTTTCATTCGGTAGTCCTGTTGGCAAATTCTAAAGCACCGAATCCAGTGATTTTATTACACTTAAGCGTAATTATATATTCAAGCCAATAAATTTTGCCACAACTTCGTCCTCTGTGTAGATGCAAATCTGTGTCCGTATTCCTAGATAACTTCTACGAGTAAAGTTGCATATTTGTTTGGAAATGCATTTGCAGCAATTTTGCTCTCTATGTGCTGTGGGTTCATCACTATCTGAAAATATGCAGAAATACGTATATATATAGTAACCCCACTGTGGTAGAACTGATTGTATAGTTATTCTAATGATGGGAACAAGTCCAAAATTAAACTTTATTTTATATTTTATTCTGGTATAAATATTTTCCTCGTAAATACTCGTAGCACAGTGGACAAAAATGCGCAGCATTACGGACTTCGTAATGTATTTTGAACCACAAATTCACATTTTCAAATAAGAAAAAATGCTTTATCATTTGCGGGCTTGTGAGGGGGGTGGGGGGAAGTCCTAAAACTCGACGGCGCTTCAAATATCACGAATTTAGAATACTCACAAATCTAATAATTAACAGCCTCTCCCCTCCGACTGATTTTACGATAATTAATGTAACTATGACTATTATCAAACCGTTAGGCAGCCAAAAAATATATATAAATTTATCGTTGTGCCATTTCTTCCATATTGCTCATTCCATGAGCTGCCACTTATATTCATGTGCGTTGAGGCCGAAGTATAAGTTGTATCGAAGGTAGCCCATTTCTTGCTAACCGTCGCCATCATATAATACATTCAGGGTAGTGTAGGCATGCGGGAACCAGGAATCATATGTCCGTCTCAATACAATACTTCATGCAAATGATATTTCATAATGTTATAAGTATGTGTCTCCAATGTAATTAAAAATCAGAATAGTATAATTTTATCCAAATCGTATACATGGTTGCACAGGTGAGTATTTTAACAAATTACACATCGGCTATATTAATTCTAGACGATTATTCTCTCAGACCTCTGAGGTGAAATTGGGCACAAAGTACGAAAGAATTCCTAGTTCTAAGCAGTAAAATAAAGCCACTTACCAACAGAGTGTCAGAGATGTACAGTTGAAAACAATATTTATACGTATTAAATCATATTCCGTTTTTTATCAGATTGGAGCAAGCCATGGATATTAACACAAAAATGTGTTACCATTTAGTGGAAATAAAACTGCTGCATTCCAGATCAACAATCTCCCTGGCAACCTAAACACCGAGGTTGGCCCATAGAACAACATAATGTAGATAATCATTGACAGGATAAAGTGGCGCTGCAAACAAAAATGCCGATATCGGCTTATAGAAATACTAATTTAGTTTAAGTATATTACAATGAGCGTTACGGGACGCGAGAATGTTGCATCACAGTAGCAGCAGAATTTCTAAATTGCAATGCCGTTAGTAATTGCGTTCACCAGAGATGAAAAACAAAATAGTTTTACGTAGTTATTACAGAAGGTAGCGTTGAAGTAGTTCTTGGCTAAGTTATAAAAATTGGGTTTGGCTGTGTTGGGGACACGGCCGTTTGTTTTGCGTGAATACGTCTACGTTGACGCGCTCGGACGCCTTGATGTCTATTTTACGTTCCCGGCACCGCTTCTCTCAATCATATGGGGTTTTATGGGCATCGCTGAATTGCTTTTGAGATGCTCTTTCCAACCGTATACGATTTCTGTATTTCGACTTGGTATTTTGAAGAGTATAGGCCGACATTGTGTTAGGTTTTCTTCATTGTTTACATTAAACTCATACAATTTCACCATACAAATGTTTTTATGCACGCAATCGATTGCTCTTGACGAGAGCTGTCGATTGAAATCCAAACGAGCGCCGTAGCTTCTCCTAGTCAAAAGTTATACTACGCGCAAATTATGAGACGCGGCGGAACGAACTCAAAATTGCGCCCCCTCCGCCCTCCCTTGCGCCATGCTTCGCAGTCCTCACTCAACGTAACATGTTCTTTGATCCTTTGGCAATCGAGTGGTGTAATAGGTTCGGAGCTGCAATACCAAACCGTATCCCCCGATTTTGTTATCGTCGGATTTTCTGGATTTCCTGTCACCATTGTCGCAAATTTAATGACGTATTCACGTCAAAAAGCAAAGGAGATGCCCGGGAAATTGAGACATTTGCACCTTTTGTGGCCGCGAGTCCGGGACAGTTTATTAAAGGAGGGCTTGGGTCGCATCTGAAAGTGGTTTGCTCTGGCTCAAACCTGACCTAACTGTCGGCTACTTGAAAATGAAAAGGCCACGTACTGGAAGCAGCTAAACATCCCACCGTCCAGGCGAAGCCTCCACGACGAAGGAGCTGTCGACACCCTGTACCTCACAGAGCTCCTGTAACTGCGTTTACGGGCGACGAATAAGCGTAGCAAGCCTAGGCCGAGCGCCTAATGCAACAGATTAAATCAATCATTCGTAAACTCTTCTAAAGGCTGTTCACGATAAATGGAGTACTTTCGAAATTATCCTCAGAAAAAGTCACTGGCCCTGCCTGCGTATATTTTAAGGGGCGCACTGAGTGACGAAGAATGGATAGTAGTTCCATATCTTAACGTCGAATAAAAAGTGTTTGATAACCATTTGTGATAACTGAAATTTAATTTTCTGTTATTTTAATGCATATAAGTGAAAAAAATCAGCAGATTTTAAATTATTTACGTTTCCAATCATTTCACAGTTTCAATTGACCAAAGCATGACTAAAGTGCTATGGCCCGTGGCAATGATAATTCTACATAAGGCGGAAGAAGACACAATTTGCATACAAGTAGATCTTAAGCAGGGCTTTCAAAAGTGCTCATTTTTCCGTGAACAGCCTATACTTAATTATTACAAATTAATGTAACAAAAAATTGATAAACTTACTTTGTTTAAAAAAAATAAAGTAATTAAACGAAGAAGTGTAATAGAATCATCAGCGAAATGCCTGAAGGTCTACGTTCTGAGTTAGTTCCAAGTTTTCAGAACAAAGTAAGGATATTTTACATTTTTCTTAATGAAAGTTACTAATTGCAGCAAAGGCGGCGTGTCCTAATTTTGACTTATCTGTGACGTATTACGTATTTCATTCCTCTCGCATGAACGTTGTGCAAACTTCTCATACACGCCAATCTGGATGTCATGCCGGCATTTTACTTTTCCACGTCAACAAGCGCGAGTTTGCCGATTAAATCGGAAGCCTTTTTGTCTGTATTGATAAAAGAATTTTAGTGAAGAAAATGTTTATATTGTCCTGCCGTTGTACTTTGTAATAGCTGATGCCAACGCTTGCTGCGATAAAGGCGATCGCCACTGTAAAGGCTGTTCACGATAAAATGAGCACTTTTGAAAACCCTGCTTACGATCTACTTATATTCACGTCGTGTATTCTTCCGTCTTACGTAAGATTAGCATTGCCATGGGCCCAATCACTTTATTCATACGTCGGTCGAGTGAAACTGTGAAATTATTTGAAAAGTGAATATTTTACCAACATGCTCATTTTTACACTTTGATGCATTAAAATACAGAAAGCTAAAGAAATAATTTAAACTGTCACAGGTAGTTACCTAACACATTTTATTTATTCGACATTAAGACATGGAACTACTTTCCATCCATCGTTACCAACTTTACTGGGCGAATGTCACTCGGCGCACCCATAAAAATGTATGCAGGCAGGGGCAGTGACTTTTTTCTAAGGTTCATTTCAAAAGTGCTCACTTTATCGTGAACAGCATTTACTGCTGGGGCGTTCAAATGAAGTTCACGAAAAACGAGGCTATTTCATCTCTTGTATTTATAAAACTCGGCTCAACCTCTTTTGCAGAAATTCTTCTTTTTCGCGTATTCCGTGTTCGCAGTAATTACTGACAATGTACGATTATAGACAATTTAGATTTAACGAGTTGTTAAAAAATTTTCTTGCGTGATTTTAATTGTGTGTTATCTGCTAGTTGTGAAAAGTCAGGAACATATTTACATATTATCAATCAGTTCGTGAATTTTTGCAAGCAGGAAATAAGACATAGTGAAAATTAGATACAAAAGTATTAAGCTACTAGTAAATCGTACACGTTTTGTAATCAAACATTTCCAATTACACGTCTGAAAATGAAATCTGATGTTTTTAGAATAATTTATCATTTTGTTTTATTATATCATATATTACGTTGATGAAAGTATCAAAACGATGGAAAATTAATTTACAAACATTAATGATGGAGAATACAGGAATTTCTGTTTTATATGTATTGGCACACAAATTAAAAAATTTTTGCATAACTGTCATATTTGACTACGGCTCAAATTAGTTGTTAATGTCATTAGCATAATATGAAGAAATTTAATGGAATTTATTCCAGTGGTTTGGCCATAACAAAATGCCGCACTTCAAAGAAATTTCGCGTAGTTCCTAAATCTTCGAAAAAACTCATTAGCTGAAATCAAACACTGTGCTCGTGTAACTTTATGAAAGTTGTTTGGTCACAACTTTTTAGGTCAAAATGCAGATAATTCTACTATAAAAAAATTATAGTAAAGTAATTTTTAAGCTTGTTTGGCATTGTTTATCAAATAGCTGACGTAGACCTATCGCAAAACCGCAACGTTTCTTAAAAATGCAGAAAAAATATGTTAAGCACTTGAACAACCTTAAGTACTCTGGCTATAGTATATTCGCGGTTTCTTTGCACTTTTTAAATCAAACCTTTGAAAAATCACCCTGTGTATGACGTGTTTGGTTATTCCCTAAATATGCCATGTATCACAAGCGTTGTATACTTCTGTTAACATGAAAATATCATTTTTTTTTTTTTGTTAAATTGAATTGTTACCAGTACTTTATTTATAAATTATAATATTTCATTGATAATAAGTTTGAATACAAACAGCGACAAAACGTGTCCGCTGGTAGCGACTTGCAAGAAGTAGTTCTCACGCAAAATATCATTACAACTGAGTGCGGATGAATTCGGTGCGTTGTCCCTTTGATGTAATATTAAATAGGCTGTTCACGCTAAAGTG
Organism: Dryococelus australis; assembly: GCA_029891345.1. Classification (NCBI taxonomy): domain Eukaryota; kingdom Metazoa; phylum Arthropoda; class Insecta; order Phasmatodea; family Phasmatidae; genus Dryococelus; species Dryococelus australis. The sequence goes on from CM057000.1 coordinate 136,603,034, forward strand.
AGCACTTTTGGAAGCCCTCTCATTTGGAATAATAGTCAATAAATATACTTCCGAGTGCGGTGGAATATACACACTGTGTTTATTACTCTCATGTCGATATTTATTTATAGAAGGTAGTTAAAGGAAAATGTAACAAGGGCTTCAAAAGTGCTCGCTTTACCGTGAACAGCCTATACAGACTTAGTTAAGTTAAGCTTAGTTTGAACGAGGCGGAGAAATATGCTGGCAGGAGAACTTTATCAGGGCGTACGAAAAGTGAGAAGTAACCGTGTATTCCTTGTCTCAGATGCCGCCACGTGTGTGGTCGACGCTTGAAGAACTTTGTCCACGGGGGGGAGGGGGGGGGGAGAGAGGTTTACACCCCGACCAGGCAGATCTGGGCTCGACTTCTGCGGTCGAGCTTGGGCCGCGATGGACGGAAATAACGCGACAGTCTACACCTACAGACGCGAGCGAGTCTCTCCCACGCTTGCGTTCTGACGAAGCGCGGGGAAATTAATGCAGACTTTTGAGACTTCGATCTTATCACCGGAACACTCGCCCGCCATGAACTATATAACACACCCCGGACCGCTTAAAACCCGCCACGGAACTCCTATAGCGTTTCCCGAGCAAGATAAGCCCCGGAGTAGCGGTGGCGTGAAACGACCGTTTATGTAGGCTGTTCGCGGTGAGATGAGCACTTTTGAAAGCCCTGCTTAAGATCTACTTGTATTCGTATTGTGTATTCTTCCGCCTTATGCAAAATTAACATTTCTATGGGCCATGTCACTTTATTCATGCGTCGGTCTAGTGCAACTGTGAAATTATTACAAAAGAAAATGTTTGGCGAATATGCCCATTTTTACACTTTGATCCATTAAAAAAAAAAACGAAGTGAAAGAAATAATTTAAGTTATCACAACTGGTTACCTGATACATTTTATTCGACGCTAAGATATGTAATAATTTCAATTCATCGTTGCCAACTTTACTGGGCTCATGTCACTCAGTTTGCCCGTTAACGTATATGTACGTAGGGATAGTGACTGTTTTCTAAGGTTGATTTCAAAAGTGCTCACTTTATAATGAACAGCCTTTAATTGGAAATATTCTCGGTATGTATCTTCACGTTTTTTTTTTAATCAAACATTTTGTTTCCTGGATATGTCGTGTATTACAAGCGTTTCATACGTCTGTCAACATAAAAGTATATTTATATCCGGTTAAATTATATTATTACTTATATTGTCTCAATAAATAATAATACTTAATTTATAATTGGTACGAATCAAATCAGCGAGAAAATAGGTATGTTGTTAATACCTGGTAAGGAATGGTTTTCTTGCAAAATATTATTAGCCTACACTTAGTGCGCAATAATGCAGTGCGTTGTCGCTCTGGTGTAATTTATTTGACTCGGTTAAAATTTGTTTTCACGAGGCGGAGAAAATATGAAAGTATGACTTCAGCAGGGCTTTAGAAAATGGTAAAGTAACCTATAATGGACTATATTATGACTACAGTCCCAACCCCTTGTGAAATTAGGTGAAGTTATTTTTCGTAATCACAATGACCAGATTACGCCGTGCGAATTGCGATAAAAATGAAATTACTCTCGTGAGATTCCGGAGCCTGTCTTTGCTGGGACAGGATACATTTTCGGCACTGCATACGTGGGTAAATATATTAGTTCCCCCCCCCCCCCCCCCCGTCATTTTAATAATTTCAACATGCTCTAATGGTTCGTCAACAATCGACATGGCTTGACACAACGTAACATGATCAGCATAGAAATAATTCGGCCTTCCACAATCGACGTTAACGTAAACTGGGTGAGTTTTGTCAAACGAAGAACAGAGAATTTATATAGGAAATTATTTCTTCACGTACGGAGTCCTGGCATAATTGGGCTGAATATTATGGTTTTCAATGTTTTCGTTTTTTTGACAGACTACAGGGAATGCAAATGAAAGAAAGTAGTTCGATAAACATTAATAATGTAACATTTCTGATTTACTCGCGCATCTCCACATGCTGCCCTTCCTCCTCCCTGTATTTACACATGTGATAATCATTTAAAAATAATTCCGCGCTTGCGCTAGCCCATTGCCAAATTCACCATCGAGACGTTGCTCAGAAGACGAGATAATTCTCGAATCTTCTCGAATCTTCTCGAAGGTGTTAGTTGCCGCTGGGCGTGCGTACGGGACAAAACGTCACGCGCCGTTCCCTTGCCACACCACGCCCTACGTCATCGCTCACTGAAGGCTGGCCTTGTGTCTGATTGCAGTCGCATGGATAACCTGCATTCACCGAGAGTCTGTTGGGGCAAAGAGCGAGGGCGGACCAACCCCCCTGGCCTCAGCAGTAGCCATCTAACCACAGCCAAAGTATAACAGCCCCTAAGTTAGCTGGAACAAATCATAGACTAAAGATGAGGTAGACCGATCTCTCTGGCTATGCGCGCAACCAGTCTCCGTGTCCTAGCATTGAACTGCTTTCCTGCCAACACGACTAGCAAAAACGGCACGAATTGAATTTGAGGTTAAAATACTCTTTTGTATACAAGTGCTTTGAGATGTTAGTATACTTCCTCCAACCAATTTGTAATACAGTTTGATTAAATTCAAATTGGTTAAAAGTATTTTACTAGTAAAATAGTGCTTGTCATTCGACCATTTGACTTTGACAGTTGTGCTGCTGTGGGGTAGGTCAATGTTGGGCGCATGAGTAGAATACTTATGCCCGGTTGTACCATCGTGGTTCGAAACTCGATCCGAGATCGCATCTACGATCGACACCAAACACTGTTGCACCATTTGAGTTCAGAGATGGACTGGAGATCGAGATGAAGTTCATTACGAACCGCCGAAATTGGTGGTTCGAAATCTCGATCCGAGATCAGCAGCCATCGTCGACAAATGTAGGTTGAAAATACGCCAACAAATAGAACTACGTTCGATTGTTTTCTTGGGAAATGAAAACAACATTATACGCACTTGAATATTATTCAGTAAAATACTTACAACAATAATTCACTTAAAACATATAAAATATCGCACATCTAGTTCTATCTATAGTGAAAAATACGTCTAATTCCATGACGTCATACATTACGAACCAATAGCAAAATTTGTCTCATACTTAATCTCGATCTTTCACTTTGGAATCAAGATCGACAAATCAAAGATCCAGAATCATGAAATTTCGTTGGTGCAACACTTTTACATTGGAACCAAGATCAAACTGGATCCTGGTTCAGAACTATGATCATTCGATCTCGGATCGGGGAAGATGTTGGAGCAACCGGGCATAATACTCGGTTTGCCTCATCTTTAATCTATGGAACATACAAGATGAGTCGGCGCAACACCTGCAGACTCCTTACGAAGAAATAATTAGAAAACTTGTGTTCCACCTATGACAGAAGATGCTTCGTAAGGACTATACGCACCATTCAAGGTCGAGCTAAAAAAAACGAGTTTATTGTGAATATTACAGAACATATTTTTAATAGAACAACTACTTTTAGGATAGCGTAATATTTGCAATCACTGCAAATCCGGTTGATGCCACCAAAAGTCACAGAAGTAAAAGAAGTAAAGGCTGTTCACGATAAAGTGAGCACTTCAGAAATGACCCTTGGAATAAAAGTCACTCCCCCTGAATGCATATATTTTATCCTAACATTGAAAAAAGTGTTAGGTAACCATTTGTATTGACTTAAAATAATTATTTATTTCGCTTTCTGTATTTTTAATGTATGGAAGTGTAAAAATGAGCAGATTTGTAAAACATTTTCATATATAATACTTTCATAGTTGCATTTGACCGTCGCATGAATAAAGTGACGAGGCTCGTGGCAATGTTAATTTCGCTTAAGGCGGAAGAATACACAATGTGTATGCAAGTAGATCTGAGGTAGGGCTTTCAAAAGTGCTCATTTTACCGTTAACATCCTACAGTAACCCTGTTTATAGGTTATTCGCGGTAAAGTGAGCACTTTTGAAAGTCCTTTCATTTGGAATGATAGTCAATAAATATAGGTTATTGTGACCTTGGGCGTTTACTTCCGAGTCCGGTGGAATATACTAACTGTGTTTATTACTTACATGGCAATATTTATTTTAAATTGTGTTTCAAGGATTAAATATGGCTGAAAGGAAAAAGTAACTGGGGCCTCAAAAGTGCACACTTTACTGTGAACAGCCTATAGCATACTATTGCGTAATGCCAAAGTTTAACTTTTTTTTCCCAGTGACGGATTATTAATCGGCACGCGCAAACTATCGAAAAATATTTCCCTACGAGATTCTAACGGGGTGACAACCACCGAGCAAACATTGTGGACAGGTGCCCAATTACTTTTTGGTAGATAGTGTATATACGAAAGAAAGTGACATAATGCAGCGTTTCCCAAATGGTGGGTCACGATCCGATACCAGACCACAAAAAGAATTTGCCGGGTCACCTCGCCTTCACCTCAGAATATCATAAGTCGTAAAGCGATGTAGGGTGGCGTGGTAAAAATAGGCAATACGTTTTTAGTCGGTCACGAAAAAGAATTCTAAAAATAACCGGGTCACAAGAAAAAAGGTTTGGGAAACGCTGTAATACCCAATTATTTGGAGCAAATATGCACCGAGTAACTTGGTAAGAAAACATTAAATAATTTAAGTAGATGCCCCGTTAAAAAAATAAGAAAAGCAAGAGTTGTCTCAATATTTTTTCACCGGCAAAAAAGGCTATATTTTTAAGTCTGGTAAGTTCTAATGAGATTTTCTGACATTTCTGTATTCTGCCTGACAATTTACGTTTAAAATCTCGTGTAGACAATTAGTTACGTATTTAAGCCCCTCTATTTCTCTCTCCTCTTCAGCATGCCAGCCAAAAACGGAACTATAAAAAAAACATTTCATTAAAAAATTCAGATATATTTTGATTTCAGAGGCAGTAAATGTTACAGGCAGTAGTATTACGCAACACCTGAACATGGCATGTTTTAAAAAGACTTTTTACTTGTTCTTGAATTGTAACTGCATTTGCAACAAAAATTTTGACATGTCTTTATATTTTTAATTGACATTGCAATCGATATCTCTGTTTCTGGAGAAAATAAATTAAATACTTTTAGAATACTAGAGAGGGACTACGCAGATACTTCCTTCGTTGATCTGTCAAAGAATGGGCCAGGAAATTGTCATCAGGTAACTGTATTTCGGGTGGAGATCCAGCAACACTGTGTTCACAGACGACTTAGACCTAAGCCATGTTCCTCTGGTGAGCATTAACATGAACATCACACTAACAGATATCTTAACAATATGGATAGCGTGTCTGTGTGTGAAGTGTTTGAAAGAATGATAACTGATGAGAATTAGTTCCTAAATAGACTAAAAATGTTGTGTGATCATGGACCATTTGGAAGTAGCATGCCAAATTTAACAACCAGAAGTGAAGCAAGTAGATTTCTCAAGTCAATTTTCAGTGTGCAGTGTAACATCCAGGACGCTTTATACACAAATGACCCAAAAAATTGTTGATATGGAAATAAATACAGCTGCTTTACAGGAGCAGTTTGCACTGGGATCGGATGCGGGGAGTTAGAAGAACTAGCTGCTGCCATGAACGTACCAACGGCGTGCACAAAAACATAGTCTAAACACTACGACGGAGTGGATGATGGCTGGATGGAAACCACAGTAAAGGAGATGATAATCGCAGGCAAACATGAAGCACAGCTACATCTGGAACGAGGCGATATAGACGAGCATGGAATCCAATCCTATTGTAACAGTCGTTGCAAATGGACAGCGATCCAAAAGGTCTTTATGAGAATTGTAATTTCAGCTCACTGTCAGGAGTTTCAGCAATCATCGGATTTCACACCCGAATAGATATTGTACAGTGTGCGCACGAGCGGATACTATGGGGAAGGATGTCAAAGATCACAAATGCTACGAAATTTGGTCCGGAAGCTGTAGTACGGGAGCAGATATTGCGATGAGGGGTTTTTAATCAAGCACGTAAATGCACGGAATAAAATACGGCACGTTCACTGCAGTTGGCGATTGCAATATGTACACTGTAAATTTTTTTGTAATTTTGCAAATGTTTTTAACAGTACAAAAAATTTATCTTGTAAAATTACTCGTTTTTAAAACTACAGACGCTGTATTTGTAATAGATCTAGTGAAATGTTTGTACTGTGCTGGCCCGTATCCACGAGCTCAAGCAAAATGGCGGACACTCAACAACGTAAAACTGTTTGTGTAAAAAATGAGGGCCGCGTAAAGTATAGTTGTGTGCAAAAGGAAATGTATTGCAAGTTTGAATAATGTAAAACACTTTAAACAACTCAAATAATAATAGTAATAATACACGACTACAATTTTAAAAACACGTGAAGTTATTACTCATTAACTGTTAATGTTAAAATTTTTATTTCTACACAGAACTATTAAAATTCAATAAATACGTTATTTTTAGCCCAATAACTTCACTTATATTTTGTCGGTATGTACTGCTATGTTGAGTATAAAAACAATTGTGAAGCTCGTAAATCAGTTTAGTCTTTTGGTTTAGTATGTGGGAAGTGGATTCTAGTCCCTGTGCTGGCAAAGTGTGAATTTTTTAAATTTAATTTTGAAATATTTTTTTTCCTGTTCTCTGTTAATTCAGCACAATTGTTTACTAGAAGAAAAAAATAATAATTTTATGCCCACCTCAAAATAATGTAAGTTGTAATACAAGCATATTATTTGTAATATTACAAGTGTAATGTATGTTTTGCAGACTTTACAATAATACTGTTAGTAGTTCTAGAAAGGAGTTTCTTGGCAACTGGGTTTTCAGACATTTTCATTGTAAAAGCACAAAAAAAAAAAACATTCTACTGTGTGTAATACCTTGCGAAAATATCGCAGTCAACAAAACTGAGTGTCGCAACCCCATTTGAAGAAAGCACTGCAAAAAAAACTCAAAGGCATCACAACCAAGAGTTCTCTGGAAAATGTTACTCTGAGGAAAGCCTTAGGTGCGAATAATTATACATCTGGTGAGAATTCAGAGTGCTTCGAATATTTTTGTAACGGGGCCAGGAATAATGAAGTGAATTTATTTTCACAGAAGAAAGCGGACTTTCTAGTTAGACAGGCAGAATATGTACTTGCTCTCTAAATACCCCGAAATAATGCAAAAAGGAGAAAAGCAAACTTTGCACCAGTATCGTCTCTGAAAAATAAGCACTCTACAGACTATATTTATCGGCAGGAGCCTGATAATAAGCACTCTACGGGCCATATTTATGGCCAGGAGCCTGATTTGTCCACTGACAAGTACGAAGAAGCAACTAAAGAGCTCGTACGAGAACTACCTTTAACCACAGGGCAACGAGAAGAATACTGTATAAGTAATTCGTCTGCAAACGTATCCGAAATTAAAAGCTGTATGGTAAGTGGATCAGACAGAATTTCTATCCCACTTCGCCGCTCTTTATTAATGCCAGTGTGTTATTTTAACAGCTAAATACCAAAAAACAGCAGCTGAGAACCCATTTGCTCGGAATTTCATGTGCAGCTGAGGTGTAATGAAAACAATCAGTCACATTTGTTGAAATCAGTGTTTCTACTTTCTTCGAACCATGCTTAATTATTTCGATAGTGATTCAAAGTCTTCAGGAGCGTACAATATATTAATTGCAATTTTATTATTATGTCCAACATGCATTTTTTTTGTCACATTACTTATATGGTAAATTGTATGGGCCATAGCAATATCGTGCAATTTAGTTTCGTTAGAAAGGAGTCAAATGTTCAAGAATTTGTTTAGTCATAACAATTATTTAACAGTACACGTCATAAAGTAAAGTATTGTTGGAATAAGAGCAAGAGGTGTTCAGAATTATTCATGTTATTTACTTTATAAACAAAGTTACGATATGTGGAAAATAAAGCTTATCTGTGAATTTTGACGAATAAAAACCAACTAGTGTGTTTAAAAAAAAAAAAAAAAAAGACGAAATATCCTGCCAGTTTTACTTACACAGTCCAAGTGCTGCAGCAGAAGAAAATACTTCAAGTGCTTTCTTAAAAAAAAAAACCTGGAACAGGATGTGAAAAGAATCATAGTGTGTAAAGGTTTACCTTATTTAAACATAACTCGTACTTTGGTTCTGCAACTTCTGCGTAAATTGAATCATTCCCGTTTATTCTAGCTGCCCTAGAAATATGAAATCGTTTCCCTGAGCAGTATTCCAGAATCATTTATTTGAAATGGTATTGATCAAAATATACAGAATTAAGAATTACTTTTGCATATTTCTTGTGTGTTGGATATGTGAGTGTGAGTGTATGTGTGTGTGACTCCAGTTGCTGATTCAAAATGTCTGACGTAACGCTTAGTTCCTTTGTTTATAGGTTATTCACGTTAAAGTGAGAACTTTTGAAAACCCTCTCAATTGGAATAATAGTCAATGAAAATACTTTATTTTAGCCTTAGAAGTTAACTTCAAAGTGAGGTGAAATATACAAACTGTTTTTATTGCCTACTTGGCAATAATAATCTAAAAAAAGGTGACTGAAGGATAAAAAATCGGTGAAAGGAAAAAGTAACTAGGGCCTCAGAAGTGCAGGAGTGCTCACTTCACCGTGAACAGCCTATAGCAGTAGGGAGATGCTCCACATCAGATGACAATCTCGAGCAGTTTCGTGGTCGATTTCAGTTATTGCTCCTTTGCTCCTGGAACTGTGCTGTCAACACATCCAGCCGGCAAAATCATGGCGAGTACCCTCCCTGTTTCGCGACCCTGGCGAGAGCAAGGCGGGGCCTGCAGGTATGTGGCCCTTTCAGATGAACAAGCCACTATATCTCACTGCCAGAAAGAGGGCCCGCGCGGTAGAATTTTCCAAACCGGGTTTTTAGTGACACGGTCTTCTTTTGAGAGAGAGAGAGAGAGAGAGAGCTTCCTGGGGTAACACGCGACTCCTACCTGAGATACGCTGTTTACGCTCAATCGAGCACTTCTGAAATCAACCTTACAAAAATGACACTTCCTCTATACCTGCGTACAATTTAACGGGCTCGCTGATGACCATTCGCCCAATAAAGTTGGTAACGGCAGTTAAATTAGCTCCACGTCTTAACGTCGAATTAAGAGTGTTGGGTAAACATTTGTTAATACTGGAATTATTTCTTATGCTTTCAGTGGTTTTGTTTCATTCATCTAAGTGCGAGAATGAGCAAATTTGTAAAATATTTTCGTTTCTAATAATTTCACATTTTCACTCGACCGACGGATGAAGAACGTGATACGGCCCATGGCAACGTTAATTTTCCATATGGCGTGGAATAATACACGATGTACATACAAGCAGATCTTAAGCAGGGCTTTCAAAAGTGCCCATTTTACCGTGAACAGCCTATACGATGTACATACAAGCAGATCTTAAGCAGGGCTTTCAAAAGTGCCCATTTTACCGTGAACAGCCTACACGATGTACATACAAGCAGATCTTAAGCAGGGCTTTCAAAAGTGCCCATTTTACCGTGAACAGCCGATACTAAGTATGCGTGATAAAATTGGATTGGATAGTTCTTATTAACGCCTGTGGGAAATGAAAGTTGATGGTTGACAGTCAGGAGGCTTATAGTTGCACGGGTGTGTTTGGCTCGATGAATTGGCGGGAGGGGGTTGGGGGGGGGGAGGTTTGGAGGAGAAACGTCATCTCAAAGAATACCTTTGGAGTGGGGATTGTCCCAACACCTCTAAAATGAACGTCCTTATTTTATTTCAAAAACAGTTATGAAGCGATCGCTAACTTTTGACAACGTCCCGTGATGATTTCTAATTCAATCTACAAACATTTAAGTGAACAGAAAGTCATGGATTTGAGGTGGTGGATAATTGGATCTTACAAAAACATTTGCTCAAACTCTGCTGTTATACAAGAAGCGACTGCAATAACGCTAACATGTTTCTTGAATCTACATTGTGCTTGGGCTGTTCCATCAGGTTATATATGAGTAGTATATTTGGGAAGCGTTTCGTCACTATGTTTTTAATATTTTAGTTAGAGAGGTCGGGATGAGAGGAAATGGTTTTAAGGACGTTCAAGAGGTTGAATTTTTTTTTTTTTTTTTTTTTTTTTTTTTCCATATTACAACCTTTTTAGTTGTGATATGAAATAGAAATCTGGGAGGGGGGGAAGTATGACGATGGAAGAAAATTACTTTTAAAAATAATTAATACACAAAGATAATTTTAAATTTATATAATAAATAGTGCAATATTAATACGAACTATTGAAGCCCAAAATAATTGTTAATATTATTAGGCAGTAATTAAAAATATTTCTGGAATATTTGTCATACGTTTTGTCTAAATTTCAATTTTAACTTTTGAGAAAATTAATTAAAGGCAAAATAGCTAGAAGTTGTAACCTTAACGCAGTTGAACAAAGTTTCTTATTTCAAATAAATTTAAACCTTCAATTCCCGTGACTTCAATACACACTTGAGCTGAACCCCAAATTTGTATTAAAAATACATCTCAAAATTTGTACGAATCAGAATTGTTAGGTAAGATCATCGTATTTACGCTAAAAATAAACACGATGAATGTTATTTTTCAAACGACTTTTTTTTTAAGAAATGCATATCATGTACGAAACTTTAAAATACCCTCAAAAACTATTTAAAAAAACAGTTTTAGTGTTTTCGGGGCGTACAAATAAAACGATCGAAAACATCTAAAGAAAATTTAGCAAATTAGTAACGGTGGCTGATGAGTAATACATTAATTCATTCGAATGTATGCTTAGCAAAGTTTGCTTTACAAAAATCATTAACTGCTTTAAATCAAAAATATGCAAACATTATTTTATATTAAGCAATTTTTATGAACTGCTGGAATATTTCATAGCGTGATTTTAAAGACTTCCTGAAGTACCTGTTGGTATCTCATTTCAATGTCAATTATCCCATTTCGGCGAGTTAGTTTTTATTTTTTGCACGTCGCAAAAACACTGAAATTGTGATACATACATGCCATTACGCAGAAAAAAAAAACCTTTGTAAATTTCTTTTATGTGTGGATATAGTACTTGTGAGTCTACAAGATGAACATAATTTCGTGTAAATATAAAATAATTAATTTTTTTGGAATGACCAGCACCCTTGACTCTTTTGTAATGCATACCGTGAGTTTCTCTTGTGTTGGCCGAAGACCCAAGAGTGACGATCGCCGCCTCGTCTCCTTTGTCTTTAGATCCATGCGGAGCTTTAGATCCATGCGGATCTTTAGAGCCAAGCTCCTGCAAACCCGCGTAACACTGCGGCCAGCAAATGCCTGAAACACAGGAAAAATATAAGTATATTCTATCCACAACATCTCCGCACTTTTGTAATGAAACCCTTGAAACACTACCCCTTTTGTGACATTTTCGGTTGTTACCTAAACACAGGCGGTTTATACTTCCGTTAAGAAAAAAGTATTAAACTTGTCCTTATATTTCATTTATAAATTATAATATTTCATTTTTAAATAATATCAATAAATACAGGAAGAAAATAGGTGCGTTGGTAATGATTGGTATAGGCTATTTACGGTAAAGTGAACACTTTACCGTACTTTTTTTAAAATAAATATTGTCATGTAAGTAATAAGCACAATGCGTATATTCCACTGCACTCGGAAGTTAACGTCTAAGGCTAAAAGTTTGGAGTAAACGTGAATGGCTTATAGTATGTAGTACACATACAGGATGAGTCCTTTAAAAGAGGCCGTGTGGGACATGTGTGTAACGAAGCGAGGGAATGAGGAAATACAGACCATGGGGCCTCTTTTAAAGGACTCGCAAATTTTTTCGTATCCACTGTCTTTAAGGCGGGGTCACCTCTGTAGGTGGAAATTTTTTTCGGATGTCTGAGAGTATTGTTTTCTTCTCCTCTTACTTTCAATATTAATTTCAAGCTTAAATTAGGTTAGTAGTTAAATTAAAAAGATTTTAGCAAACATGGTTCCTTTGCATGATGACCCAGAACAAACTAATAATTTTGAAATTGAATGAGAATAATGAAAGGTATCGAGACGTGAATTGAGGTCAAAGAACGACCGTTACATTTTGAAGCTAACTCAAGATTTTGAGATATTTACCAGATTTGATTTAATTTTTATGTAATTTCAGCCACCTATTTTCTTTTCTACAGTAAATAAAATCCTATGGAAGTTAGTATAATTGAAATCGGCAAGTTTCCCATAAATCTTCAGTTCATAAGATAACGTGTATTTTTTTTATTGATAATGTTTATTACGCCTCCGGGCCGAGCTGAGCGCATTGAAAATTGTTGGTCGAAGTGAATTTAATTTAATTTTTTTATAACAGCTGGGTTTGGATTCTGGGGAACCGGAGACTTGAACATCAAAACGCGTCTGATGTCTATCATCTACTCCCCATTTTTCCTCCCGGTCGTGATAATACTTATCAATCGCTTTATACGCTCGTTAACATTAAATTAACTTTATTACATTTATTTGGTCATATGGAACCTGCTTATGTGTTTTATCTTTAAAGGTGCTGGTCACGGGAAAAAAAAAATGTGTTTCGTTATATTTTTTACAAGTTCTATATACTTGAATAAAAAAAATAATGGTATGTCAAAATCACAATTTTAGTGTTTTTGGGACGTGAACGTAATAAAAACTAACTCACTTACCGAAACGAGATGGTTCCCGTTGAAATGAGATACCATGATTCACTTCAATAAATACTTGAAATCACGCTATGAAATGTTGTAGCATTAAAAAAAAAACTGCTTAAAATAAGGAAATATTCACATATTTTTGAAGCAGTCTATAATATTTTGTAAAATGGAATTTTTTACGTATAGCAAAAAAAGTAATTAGGATATGATCCTTCAACCATCCTTGTTATATATCCTGTAAATGTTTTCCTTTGTTTTATTTGCGTATTCAAAAAACACAAAAATTGTGATTTTTAACTTGCTATTATGCAATAGATATTCTGTCTCAATTGTTTTAATCGAGATAATATTACTATAATTCCTGCAAGTCAGTAGTATTCCGTAAAGATATAAAATAATGAATATTTTTTTGAACAGCACGATTAATTATATTATTTATATCACTGTCGACATGCATTAAAACAGGGCAACAACGCATGTGCTAGTGGGAAAAAACGTAACAAATTTTTTTATTGAATTTTGGTGTTTCCTAACGTATACGTTTCATAACGAAACATCTACATATCCAGGTAAAACTGCGTGAAAAACATTCAACTGATACATATCCAGGTAAAACTGCGTGAAAAACATTCAACTGATACATACAAAAATATTCAACTTCTATTTTCTGTCCAGCACACAGATGCTGTAAGTTTTTCTGCTCCTTGTTTTTTGTTTAGGCTAGTGTATTTGTTTACACGTGGCGGAAGGATCGGTAGCGGCCAGCCTGAAAATAGAACCCTCGCAAGGCTTCTGTCAAGTGTGGGGAATCCTTGAATAGACTATAAATGTAAATATTTACATTCCATAGCAAACGAGAAGTTATTGGTTAGCCTTTTCAACGCATTTAAATTATATATATATGTTACTTTATGTTACAGCACAAAAAATATAGTCACCAGATCCATGGTCTAAATTAAGAATTACCTAACTCAAAAGTAACGATGTTAGGGGACAGGAGAGATCATAAAAATCACCATGGTTTCTTCGAAATCTGCAATAGTTATAGTAGTTCGCGTGGTTATAGGCTGTTCACGGTAAAGTGAGCACTTTTTAAGGCCCTCCCAATGGGCTTTAACCACTAATCAATATATCTTATTGTAGCATCAGGCAATACATTTTGAGGATGGTGAAATGTATACACTGGGTTTATTCGTCACATTGCATGTTTATATTAAAAAGCAGCAGGAAAATGGAAATAGGATGAACGGAAAAATTAAGAAGGGCCTTAAAAAGTGCTCACTTTACCGTGAACAGCCTATAGAAAACAAATTTCAAGCAAACGCTGAAAGAAAACTGTTTTTTTTTAGAAGAAAAAAAAAAGTTTTCCCTTCTAAAAATAATTCAAAGAATTTTTCTCAAAAATGTACGTCGTAAGCTCATTTACGATCCAATGTGTCAAATTCGTTTCAGAACGGTGTAGTGAGAGCCAAAGTATTAAGGACTACACATAACACACATACACAAACATAAAACGAGTGAAGGATTACAGACCAGTTCAGACCCTAACAAGAATGGGAAACTGCGGATTCAATACCTGTGTTCAAGGTTAATTCTACTCAGGTTAGGAACTAAACGGGTTTACTTATGGTAGAGGTTTGGTATAAGGAAAATTACCGCCGCTAGGTAAGCGCTAGTGTTCCAAAGACGTCACTTTTAATTAAAATATTAAGCTACGTGAATAATGACAGAGAAAGATCCTACTTAAGCAGAATTTACAACAGCCCGTCGCGTCCGTCCGTCATACGTTCGTCCGTCTCCCAGCCGAGCGATTTACAACCAAACTTAGTACGTCCGTCGTGCGTTCATTGCTGCAAACTAATAAAAACAAAACTGTTTACAAATAGGAAAAAATTCTCCACAAAAAGTGAAAATGTTTTGCGGTAGTGTGTTTCTAAGTACCAAAAACAACCATAACACATACATAACAGAAATAAATATATGTAAAAAAATTCCATAGCATATAAAGCATAATTTTATTATTTTTACTATTACAAAAAGGGAAATCGGGTTTCCGAACGTAATTATCAATTATTCTTCAGGAAAAGTTTAACTTAATTTTATTTTACAGTTACATAAACAAACAGTTGGGAACAAAAGACAGTAGAAACAAAGCACTGCACACACTACCCAGCCTTGTAAAGAACTCGGGATGAACGAGTAACAAAACGTGCAAGTTTAGAAGGCTGTAATTTCATCCGTTCATCCGTCGAAAGTTAAAGCTTGCCAAGGTTTTGACGGACGGACGGACGGACGGACAGAATTAATGGCCATCTCTGATTGGCTGTTGGTCACATGATTGACGGCCGGATGACGGACGGACGCGACGGGTCGTTGTAAATCCTGCTTCAGTTATGTAGTTATTTTATATTTGGTTAATGATTATTGCACTTATTTTGTTTTTTAACATATAAAATAGAGCAAATGCGGTACACATGCTTACCTAGTGTCGAAAAATTGTAGTTGCCAAACTGAAAGCATTGAGGCCGTGTCCAAAATGACAAATTCGTTATTTTGTATTTGACATTTCAAAGTTTCACTTCCGACGTTGTGGACACTCACTTGTTAAGCACACCCGGCAACGCATTTTTACATTAACAGAGAAAATATTCTTTAATATAAATTCATTGCTTAAAATGGACGTAATATTTCTACAATCATTACTGGAATGGTGCGAATATGTTGATAAATAAGACAATAATAAATTACGCAATAACGACTTAAGTTTTTTTTTGTTGTCAAACACATAAACAATGCACACTTACTTGCTTTTTAGAACATGCCTAATGTTTTTTTTTTTAACAGCTATTTGTTTCGAAAGAATGTTTTAATAACGCACTCACGCATGCGTTTTGAACGCCAGAATCAACATGGCGCTGATTTTGTCATTTTGTATTTTTGCTAACATCCGCTGGATACAAAATACGAAATACCAAATGACTAAATACGTCACCATTTCTGTATACAAAATCGGGTCACGTGACCATTTTGCCAACAAATCTGCCATTTCGGACGCAGCCTCAGCTTGCCAACCTGAGAAGAATAAACGTTACCTGTGTCGATGATCCCATAGCGAACTCTGTGCCTCAGAAAAACAGACGAACAGCACTCGGACATGCCCAGTAAAGCCGGTGTTTGCCCCCCCCCCCCCCCCGTGTCCTGACAAGTGAATATCTCAAGAACGTTTGGGTTTCCGGAGTTATTTCTGAAACGCGTCCAAGTATCTGCGCGCGCAGTCAGCGTGGAGATGTTGGTACAACGTGCGAAAACACACAGTCCCTTAAAATATCCAGTTGAAGGCGTGAATGTCCATCCAACGGTAACCTGCAGCCAAGGGTATTTCACAGCCCTTGTAACGCAGGGCGTCCCAGCGTTCAACTACCGCTTTGACACGCCTAGTACTCGTGTGTCCCCTAGGGTGGGGGGTGGCGTGATAAGGCCAGACCCGCCCGGCGAGTGATGCCATTGTCAGTAAGCATTGGGCGGCGGTCATCTGCACCCCGCGAGTTCCGCAGCGGAGGCGTATTTCAAACATGCCGATTCTGTTGCCATCACACAGCGATTGTGTAGGCGACATTTGAATATCGGAAGACACGGGAGGGTACCCGAGCGTCGCGCCATCACGAACTGGGCGAGTAAGTTTCGCGCTACAGCGTCTGTTGCAGACATGATTCGGGATGGTAGTGTGAAATCTGTGCGGGCACAGGAGGACATCGACCGTGTAAGGGCAGCTGTGTTGTAATCACGAGTGAAGAAACCTATAGTCTATTCACGGATTCTTCGGCCTCTTTCAATCAAACCTTTGAAAAATCTCTCAATGTATGACGTGCTTGGTTGTTTCCAACATATGCCAAGTATCACATGCGTTTTATATTTGTGTTAACATAAGAGTTACTTTTTTTTCCTGTAAAATTGAAATGTTATTCATATTTTATCTATAAATTATAATGCTATATTTATAAATAAAGCGAATAAAAACAGTGGGAAAACATGTGTGTTGGTAGCGCCTAGTAAGAAATAGTTCTTATACAAAATACTGTTACAACAGAGTGCGCACGAATCTGGTGCGTTGTCCCTCTGGTGTAATCTTACTTAGTTAAGCTTAGTTTGCACGAAGCGGAGGAATATCCTGGAAGTAGAACTTCAGCAGGGCTTCAGAAAAGGACCAAAGATACCGTAAGTCAACTATATATATATTATGACTTGAGCAATGGTAGCTGGAGAAGAATGGATCGATGTGAGCTTGTCGAACAAGACAAACCCAGCGTACTGCTGCTTCCAGATCCCACTGGAACATTGCCATGAAGGTTAAGTGTGTCCCTGGCAGAACAACTTTTTTGAACACGAAATAAATCCCGAGTTGTTTCGGAGTTTTAATTTTTAGTGGAGATGATGATGCATCTAATATTAATTATTTACGTCTTAAAAAAGAGAAACATAAATGTTTTAAGGTGATAGTAGAATTCAGAAATCATTAAAAAAGCAGTACGTACATACAATACCAAAATTGTCATAAAAGTACGATTTATGTTACATATATTTTGTAACGTTGTACATTATTTTGATTGTATTATATGGAGTTGCGTTATTAGAGGTTACCTAAAATTGATTAAAAATTGCATTGCTTAATTTAATACTAAAATATCTTTGGACGATTTGTCTATGTTGTTTTTTAACGTTTCCCAATCATAATATTTCCATATGTGTTAAATATAAAAATTTATATAATTTTAATTTAAAGTGAAATTAACAGTAACACGCAAATATTACACAAGCTAGTGCAGAAGTGGGATACAAAGCTGTGATATTCAGGGAAAGAAGGCAAGTTATTTGTCTTAGAAAAATTTGTTTGTTTGGAACGCAAGAACAATGTATTAAAGAACTTCTGTTAAAAGAGAATATCTGGCAAGAAGGCTAGCGAATGTATTGAGGAGTCGTTCGAATGAAGGAGGACGTCTTCAACGCAGAGACGACGCGAGGAACAGCTTGCATCGCCCCAGGATCGACAGGGGGCCTGACCCGGTGTTGCAGAGGCGCCGTTCGACAATCCACTACTGGAGGATGCAGAATTGGGAGAGGGTTCCTAACTAAGCGAGGACTTCCCCACCTCCAGGTCGTCGAATACCAGCTGCCATCTCCACCTACATATTGTCTCCAAGTAAGATCAGCGTTATGCCAGTTGGTCCTGCTGTCAGTTATTTTTGTCGAGACTTTCCTTTACGAGATATCAGAGGATGAAATAATTTCATTAAAACACAAAAACGGTTAACTTGAAACTCTACAAGAATTTAATGTAATGTTGGATAATTCAGATGACTTGTACAATTTTCGAAATTCGTTAATAATATATTCAGAGTTGTTTTCTTGATTAATTATCAGCAAAACTCAGTGGTGTAAGTGTAAAGAATTTCACGAACTACCAATCTGAAAGCTAAGCTGGAGCAACGTAGATTTTTGAACCACAAGAAACTAGTTTTGAGTAACATGCTTAAAACCACTATGAAAACCTTCACTGCTGTGTCACATATATGGTATTTGTGAACGTAGTAATATCATAAATTTCTGAAAGCACAAATTAAATGTTTTAGTAAAAGTATTTATTTTCAAGGGTTTATAATTTTATTGTTTGTGAATTATGTGTGTTTAATTTGACATAATAGTACAATCCACTTGATTTATTTTCATTTTCTGGATATTATCATTTCGAAGTTGTCAAATATTTTAAAACAAAGACTTATTTTCATATGTGGTACCACTAAATGTTCAAAAGTGGTTTGTTATCTATTAATAGTTTATATGATGTCCATACATGTAATCTTATAAACATAATCATTACAGATGACTAACAAGTGGAAATTTTTACTAACATATTTTCTCCATACAATTTCATTATCACACATATTATTATAAATCCAATGGTTATTAAAGCTACTGCCTCAACGTGTTCGCAAATGTGTTACACGTTGCCGCAATATTTAAGTATATACTTACATATTTTAACTATAGGCTATTCACGGTAAAATGAGTACTTTTGAAAGCCCTGCTTAAGATCTACTTCTATACACGTTGTGTATTCTTCCACTTAATGAAAGATTAACATTGCTATGGTCCTCATCACGTTATTCATGCATCGGTCAAGTGAAACTGTGAAGTTATTAAAAAAGTAAGAAAGCGAAAGAGATGATTTGTTATCAGAAATGGTTGCATAACACTTTTTATAGGACGTTAAGATACGGAACTACTTCCCATCCATCGTTACCAACCTTACTGGGTACATATCATCCAGGGCGCCTGTTAAAATATATGCAGGTAGGGGCACTGACTTTTTCCAAAGGTGGATTTCAAGTGTTCACTTTATCGTGAACAGCCTTTGAAAGAAATGATTTATATAATTGAATTATGAACTTTTTTTTACAGTTATAAAATTATAACGTTCGTACCTGAAATGTATTTGCATAAAATCAATTACTAAAAATATTTTTAACATTATGCAAGAATAGGTCATGAGCTCTTTCCTTTCAAAAAATATATATGTCATATTTTTTTAATATGAACGCCTGCAAACAGAGTGCGAAGTAGTCGGGCATGCAGTCATACGAACCTGGAGCAGTAAAGAATTTGAGGAGAAGATGAAATCCGAAATGAAGAAGATCGACGTATGGACGGCTGTTTCGAACCCGTAATGTTTGTCGAGAGGATGTCGCCACAGTGAAGTTGCTAACATTTCATGTAGTAAAACAATTAGTCACATACAGTGGAGTGGTGCACATACAAACACCGATAGCAGTGGTGCCTGCATTATGGGTACAATTACTGAGTCGTGATGACAAAGTACACGCAGTCGTGTTTGAGACTATCATTTCATATGAAGCTGCAGTATGGCACAGGCTATTCGCGTTAAAGTGAGCACTTTTTAAGGTTCTGCTAAATTTTTCCTTTCAATTAATTTCTACCTTTCCACCATTTTTTAATTAAAATATTTGCAATATCGCTAATAAACACCGTGTATACATTCCATAACTCCCAAAAGTTAACGTCTGAGACTGCAATAAAATATATTTATTAGTGTTAGTGCCTTTTGGGAGGGCCTTAAAAAGTGCTCACTTTACCGTGAACAGCCTATATGGGGGGGGGGGGGTCGTTTGATTACACAAAAAGAGAGTTCTCCAAACGATGCAACCCACTACTGTACTAATTATGACATAATTCGTTGGCAGTATAACGATGTTCACCGTGTATTCACAATTACATAGACATAATACATAAAATATGACAAAATCGCATAAACACCAAAAATAAGCCAATGAAACCCACTGCAATCAGATAATTAAATAGTTTCTAAACATATTTTTTGAATGACAGATGCGTTTCGTACAGAGAGAGATTTGCGAAAAGAGGATTGGGGAGAGAATGAGAGAGAGAGAGAGAGAGAGAGAGAGAGAGAGAGAGAGAGAGAGAGAGAGGAGGGTATAAAGGGGAGGTTGCGTGAATGAATGTGAAGAGATTTGGGTGGCTCTTGATATCGAGGTCTTAAGAGCCGACGAGGGCGAAGCGAGGTGAGCATGGAACAGCGCCGGAATGCGAGGGCAATGGAAACGGGAGATACCCGAGAAAACCCGCCATCGACATCGTCCGGAGCGATTCCCACGTGGCGAAAATCTGGGAATCGAACCCGGTTGCGCCTGGGGAGGAGGCGAGCAGTCTAACCGCTACACCACCGCTGCCCGGGAGGGTAGAGAAATCCTGTGTTATAAGGTAGCGTGGCTCTCTTATTTTCATTGATATTTTAAGGCCGTAGTTTTAAGTCTAAAATTATTTCATCTTACAGTTGAGGCCTCATTATCCTTCGACGTGGTCGCCGAGATGGAGACGCTGTAGATCCACACAAGTCTAGGTTAGGCTCTTATCTGCTGTCGCGTGATAACAACAGCGATACCGACAGGCGTGGACGTATACGTCTGCAGCGTTGATGGGTCCTCTCACGCCTTGTCGTCAAAGGCCTTTATATCACTCCGTTTTATCAGCTGTATCTTTGAAAAGACGTTGATGCTAATATTTCAACACATCGCTCAACCTGACTCGTGATGTTGGCTGTCACGCGCAAACGAACACGGTGTAAAAGTTGCAGACGCCCAATGCGTCTGTTAACGGTTTATCGCGGTTAACCGAACTAGTAAAACTATTAGTGAAGAAAATTATATAAATTATCAGTCCTACAAATCGGGAAATCCGCGTGCGAATATCGTTGATATCTTGGTCGGGTCGTCAGTATTATAGTAGCGGACGCTCGGAGTTGTAATAATCCGCAACAGAATGTTTTCGTTGATGTACTTCTTCACACGACTAAGCGAAGGTACTCACTGTTCTTCACTTTAACCATGTCTTCATAAATTGATACAAATCAAAGTCAAACTACCTCTTGCCATAACATTTAATGGGTTACTATTACCACATGATAAATTCAATTTTGTGGATCCTGCGACTTCGAGGTCGAACATGAAAGCCTTTATTTGTGTTTTTTGATCTAAGTCGTGTACAGGCGCTAAGTTATATGGACTTTATAAACTGTGTAACCGAACATATTTAACTGAAATCCCATATCGTTTCATAGTTTGTAACAAAAGTTAGCTTACGTTTTTCGTTACTTCGCATCATCTTTGTCTCAGATTCGTTGCTGTTTCAAAATTCCACAATTTTGTGTCTTCGCTTGTTTACTTAATTTTATACTGCTGAAAACACACGCTGTGCACATTGTGCTTAGACAAATCTGAGAAAATCTGAAATAGATTTTGGTGAATTATGGCTATGTGATTGGAAAATTCTGCGTACTTTAATGTTTGTCCTGGCACTTCTTGTCGTTAGATGCACCTTTTCCAACTTATCCAATTCGTTAAATTTTTTTCAAGCACAAATCAAGGGAAAGTGTAAGAAATTACGGGTGGATTTGAGTGAATTCGAGATATATTTTGCACTTTAATTTTGTTTTTGACATTCCTGTCGTCGAAGGTACAATATTTCAATTTTTAAAATTTTCGAAGTTTTTCCGGGAAACGTTTTTTTTAAGAAAACAGCAAAAAAAAAAAAATTGTATGCATTTTTATATCGTAATTTATGGATTTCTCTAAGAATCTTGATACAAGAAATATTTTCTTGCAATTATTCATAAATTGGCTACTCTTTCTCCTAAAACGACTGGACTAACGTCAGTGAAGTAAAGTCAATGCCAGGTCGTTCACCCTTGATTTGGTAACAGCGGATTCTTGAAAGAGACGGAAAATGATAAGATTCGTTTATTACTTTTACAATCTACCCTGACGTCTGACCTATTCGAAAGCCTAGCACAGCATACTAATATTATGTCTTAACTTTTCCCGTTTAAGACGGATTACCTATTTAATCATCGCAAAATTGAACTCTTTATATAAAGGCTGTTCACGATAAAGCGAGCACTTATGAAATCAACCTTTCAAATCAGTCACTGCCCCTTTACCTGCATATATTTTAACGGGCGCACTGAGTGACACGCGCCCTGTAAAGTTGGTAACGATGGAGAGAAAGTAGTTTCATATCTTAATGTCGAGTAAAATGTGTTTGGTAACAATTTGCGATATCTTAAACCATTTCTTTCGCTTCCTGAATTTTTTTATGCATCAAAATGTAAAAATGAGTAAATTTGTAAAATATTTGATTTTATAATAATTTTACAGTTTCACATAAAAGACGCATGAATAAAGTAATGAGGCTTGCGGCAATGTTAATTTTACATAAAGTGAAAGAATACACAACATGCATACAAGTAGATCTTAAGCAGGGCTTTCGAAAGTGCTTAGTTTATCGTGAACAGCCTATACGAGCGGTGACTTTTTTCTAAGGTTGATTTCAAAAGTGCTCACTTCATCGTGAACAGCCTATACGAGCGGTGACTTTTTTCTAAGGTTGATTTCAAAAGTGCTCACTTCATCGTGAACAGCCTCTAGGTGGCACACTGAACAAATTTCAGAGTCTCGCATGAACGACTTAAATCAAAATGAAAAAAAATAACGTGCAGGAGTCCAAAACGCGTCGTTCGATTCGGTAGAGTCCATTGCCGCTGTACGAAGGTGTGGGGGTGTTCAGTCCAGTAGCAACAGCGGCCGAAAGCGGTTGGGCGGGAGCTGCTCCACGTGTATTACCTGTCGAAAAAAACAGTAGTAGAGAGCAATGTTATCAGTTTGATATGTACAGCGCCAGTAGTGTCACGTGGTTTCCTTCCCTGCAGTGCCTCCCCTATAGTATTTATTTATTTATTTATTTATACTTTATTTATACTGGCGAAGT
The DNA here is from genome assembly GCA_029891345.1 of Dryococelus australis. Classification (NCBI taxonomy): domain Eukaryota; kingdom Metazoa; phylum Arthropoda; class Insecta; order Phasmatodea; family Phasmatidae; genus Dryococelus; species Dryococelus australis. The sequence goes on from CM057000.1 coordinate 136,626,074, forward strand.
TAAGACTTCAATACCTTCTCACACTTAACCATAGTGTACACATACGTAAACATAAAGAACAGGAAAAAGAAAAAATACTTGCATTAACAAGCGGCGAAACAGAAATGTAACTCAAATAATATTAAGGTTGTTGGACCCAAAAAATTTTATGGCTGATTATTATGCCTACGTATAGGTATCGTACAGACTAGCTTTTGAGCCAAAACGATAATCGCTACAACTTATAGTTTAAGAGCTGTGTATTCTTGAAGTTGAGTTTTTTGACATTTGCTGCAGCAACTTTCTGGAGAACCAGGAGAAGAAACTGGCTCATTTTTGTGATACCACGAGAACTTTTTCTAAACTATTGAGTGATGTGATTTGAAATTCTCAAAAAAAATTGTCAGTTTGTAATGTACACATTAGTGTAAACATCTTGAGCAGGATTAGAGAAAAGGCAATGTTTAAAGAAATTAAAATTAAAATAGCACAATAATATTGATCTACACTAACACAATTTGTTTCATAATCCGCATTACTAATCGTAAACATAAATGTTCGTAACCTATAAGGTACCTGAGAGGAAAACAACATATTGAATCTCAGCTTATTAAAATTAATAAACAGATCAATAATAAGCACTTACATGTAATGGAAATTGAATGCATCAACACATTAAAATAAACTGACGAATTGACAGCAACAATTTACACATCGATTAAAGTGAATGTGTAAATCAATAGGCGGAGGTAAAGTATACAAATGGCCACGGGAAGATTACTTTTTCATTTGAACTTTTGCTATTTCCCTTTGGAAATACGCACGAGTGTACACTCGCCTCCGCTGTGGTTCATAAAATAGCGACCTTGACCGACCGTACCAGTGCACGCACGCCCCTCGCATAATACCTACCCACATGACATGTCTACTCTACTCGCGAGGGACACGTAAACTCTCGCCTACACCTCGCATACGTAGTACCGACATGGAAGAAGCCATGTGTGTCAGGATGCATGAGCTACGGTTACGTCACTTAACACGAAAATAGTCGTGTACTTATGACAGTACGGCCTTCGGTATTTCCGGAACAGTTCTGTGTACTAACCTAAGATTGTAATTTAATTATTAAAAAAAAAAAAAAATCACTGTATTCCGATACTTTGTAAGAGTGGTTCGAACAACTAAATATCTCATTGTGTGTAGTAATGCGATGAGCGTATTTAACTACCGAACTGTTACAAAGTGTACATCGTTCAAAACTTGTGACAAACTACTTTCCAAGAAATAATAAAAAGCCATGATTTTGCATATTATAACTGTGCATATACGGAGATATGCGGTTTCACAGCAGCAATGGTAAAACAAGTGCTCATAGCTCGTACGATATGGGTTTTCGGCGCAATGTTTACTTGACATTTCTTTCTTGTTTTGGTGCATACTACCTACCTCTCCGAAAAATATGGAATACCTTTTTAACATCCTGTATATGCGCATTTATGTGTAGAAATATATGTAGATGTTTGCACGTACGTTGAGTAATTTTTACATTTTATACTATCCAGAAAATATTCTCATATAGAATACCATAATTAAGTATCACCGGTAGAAATCGTAAGTGGCGTTTGTCTGTTTGTTGGCACTGCTGTGACATCATGAAGCCCAAGGCCATTGGGACCGCGCCAATTCCCTTGTTAATCCCCCCCAACAATTCCGGTTATCTTAGGGATGGTGTCAAGGATAGAAGTGGGAGAGCGAGAGAGCTGCAAATACATGGAAACTCTTTCCTTCTTCCGAACATCGTACAAGTCACTCCCAACGCCCCTTCCTTTACATCTTCCTTCGTTACACACTACACTGACAATGCCAGTCTCCTTTCTCTCAGGTTTCAGGCACACACATTTAAAGGCTATTAATTCGCTATAAAGTGAGCACTTTTGAAATCAACCTTAGAAAAATGTCATTGCTGCTATCTGCATATATTTTAACGGGCGCGCTGAGTGGCAGGCGCCCAGTAAAGTTGCTAACGATGAAGGGAAAGTAGTTCCGCACCTTAACGTCAAATAAAAAGTGTTAGGTAACCATTTATGATAGTTTAAACAAATTATTCCGCTTCTTGTTATTTTTAATACATCGGAGTCTAAAAATGTGTAGATTTGTATAATATTTACTTGTCTGATAATTACACGCTTTCACTTGACGGGCACATGAAGAAAATGAGGCCCGTGACAGTGTTAATTTTATATAAGACGGAAAAAGATTAGATACATAAGGCAAGTGATCTTAAGCAAGGCTTTCAAAAGTACTCAGTTTACCGTGAACAGCCTATAGGTGTAAGCTGTTCACGGTAAACTAAGCACTTTTGAAAGACCTGCTCCTTATCTACTTCTCGGTTCACAGTGTATTATTCCACACAATAAACCTGAAACAGTGATAATTAAGGTTAAATTAAAGCAACTACCTATGGAGCACTGCACCTGACTGTACAATGTGAAGAACTCATAAAAAAAAGTATTACAGATGCCATGAAAATTGTCATAAAAGTGCGATTTATCATGTATATGAAAGAATAATGTATGTATTTTGTAACATTATAAAATATTTATACTAAAATATACTTTTCAAATGGAAAAAAATAATCGATTAAAATAGTCTGTATTTTTAACCAAATTTAAGCATATTTCCATTCTATATATGCTTCAGAAAGCAGAATTTACAAGAAAATCATCTTCAAGAAAGATCTTCATAATATTTACTGTGATTGTGTGTAAGAAAATTGTAATAATAATGTAGGAAACCATTTTTATAATTGATTTTATGTGCATCAATTTATCACTGACATAAATAAAGTTAATTGTAAAATTGATATATTATATTATTACTACGAATTTCTTATAGACAATCACATTAAATATTATGAAGATATTCTGCTTTCTGAAGCACCCAGAATGAAACTATGCTTAAAATTGTTAAAAAATACAAACTATTTTAATCGATTATTTTTTTACATTTAAAAGATATATTTTAGTAAAATATTTTATAATGTTGCAAAATATATATATTTTTCTTTCACATAAAGGATAAATCGCATTTTCTGACAATTTTCATGCTGTCTGTACTACTTATTTATGAGTTCTTCACATTGTACAGTCAGGTGCAGTGCTCCATAGGCAGTTGCTTTACTTCAACCTTAAGCCAAATCAGTGAAAACTGAGCGACTGATAAACAGCGCCTTATTAATATAATGGCTCAATTTCACTGATTTATTTGTGATTCCCACTGAATGTCGAGAATTCCACTGCCATTAGTCACTTTCTTGATTCGCTAGTCGGCAGTAGCTTATCGACTGACTTTCAGTGAATGTTATTTCACTTGTTTATATCGCTGATTAGGGTTTATAGTACTACATAAGTAAATTTAACATTGCCGTGTGCCTGATCACTTTATAAGTGTAAATATTTTACCAATTTACCAATTCTTACACATGAGGGCATTAAAAAAACACGGAAATAAAATGAAACAATTTTAGTATCAACACAAAATGCTTGCCTACCACTTTCTATTCGGCGTTAAGACAATGGAACTACTTTCTCTCTCCATAGTTACCAACTTTACTGGACACTTGCCAGACATTGTACCCGTTAAAATATACGGAGGTACGGACAGTCACATTTTTCAAAGGTTTATTTCAAACGTGCTCACTTCACCGTGAAAAGCCTTTAAAACTCTCTTCGCAATAAAATAAGCATTTTCTGAAATTACATTTTATAAAAATTGTTTATAAATGTACCTGTCTACAGTTATTTCGAAAAATGTTTCTGTTGACATACTGGGCAGGATGACAAGTCAACCGGGTGTGTTTTTATAAGGTTTATTCTATTCAATTTGTGAACAAAACGAGATTTCTTTTGGTAGAGTCTGGCATAGGGAAAATCTCTGCTGCAATTTGCGCTGGTGTTTCAAAGAGATCACTTTTAAGCTGGCGGTATACGGATATAGTCTATTCACGGTTTCTTCACACTTTTTAAATCAAACCTTTGAAAAAATACCCCGTATGTGACGTGTTTAGTTATTTCCTATATATGCCGTGTATAACAAGCGTTTTATACCTTCGTTAACATGAATTTATTTTATTTTTCATTAAATTGAAGTTTTGCCTGTATTTTATTTGTAAATTATAATAACTCATTTATAATAAATACGAAAAACAACAGTAATAAAACACGTGTTTTGGCAGCGCCTAGTAAGAAATAGTTCTCATGCAAAATATCATTACAACTGAGTGCGCACGAATACGATGCGTAGTCCTTTGGTGCAATTTGTATACTTAAATAAGTTAATATGCACAAGGCGAAGTGATATCCTAGAAGTAGAACTTTAGCAGGGCTTCAGAAAAGTGTAAAGTAACCGTGAATGGATTATAAAAGATATGTTTTTGTGTAGAAGAGAGTGTTTGGCTGGAATTGTGATATATACTTTCCCCAGCCAACATTTTAAGTATTGGCTGTTTTTGTAACTATGATTCACGCCCTTCAATAGTGTTTACAAGAGCAAACAATAAAAATACAGCTGTGTTTGGCAATGGGTGTTCATAAGCATGGATATTTCAACGGGAAAACGTTACGATTTTGAATGCGAGCTGTAATCAATAGAAACTTTCTACTTTTCTCCTTTCAGTTACGAAGCTCCGCAGGAAAGCCCTAAAAGTGATCTTTCTAACAATTTTCACTATTTTTCTTATATTCAGATGTGATATTTAAACTAACACATTGAAGCCTGTACACATTTACTGGCACCTAAAACAAAGTAGAAGCGAGTTACCTATATCCACTACTGCAAGAACACAGGTTCTGTTGGTGTCTGTGTTAGAACTCGCCATCGCCCTATTGGCCCATACCATACCGGGCACTACCGTACTTTACAGCGTTCATTATTGGCCGGTTATCAACCAATGGAGAGCCGACCTGACTTTGACCCAGTCAAATGTCCTTTATCGTATAAATATGATTTACAATCAATTATACCCCTTTGAGTGGCTATAAAATAATAAGTCTATCGTCAGCAATATCATTGTTAATGCGCTGTGGTGTTCCTGTGAGGTCGTGTTAAACACTAGCCGAACAAAGACTGCACATCCATGCGAGTTTTGTTCTGAACGACTAAGAAATTTTCAAATTATCTTTGATCGAGCTACTCCTGAGCATAGTCTATAAAGTGATAATTAATTGTGCAAGCCAACGTTTTGCCTAGTTTTACGACAGAATATTAAAAAACACGTCTACATATTTCGTTATATTTCCATTCTAATGCTAAGAACAATATGTCTTATTTACGTAGGTTCTTTACAATACAAATCAGAAGATATTACACAGTTATATAAATTTTATGAAAATTAAAATTGCAGTCATTCCATTTACTCACATGCAAAACGGAAAAATCCGGTACACATTAGAGTTATATATATAAATATATATATATGTGTGTGTGTGTGTGTGTGTGTGTTTTTTATATTCTGTCGTAAAACTAGGCAAAACGTTGGCTTGCACAATTAATTATCACTTTATAGACTATGCTCAGGAGTAGCTCGAGCAAAGATAATTTCAAAATTTCTTAGTCGTTCTTTTTATATCTCGTGTGTGTGTGTGTGTGTGTGTGTGTGTGTGTGTGTCGCGCGCCCGCGCTTAGAACGTAGTGTTGCAAAGTTTGATGTAGGCCTAAACATAGGATGCCAACAGCCATTTACAAAATGAAAGGGAATGATATTACCGATCGCGTTTTTAGAAGTGATTTATTTATGATATTTTCAACTACACACATTTTGAAACTCAAATTTTCGGCGCGCGTAGCTCTGTTGATGATAATTTTAGGGGCCAGGTTTTGCATAATTTTTCGTCTTGTATTTTCGTAAGGAATTGTCTGCCAGAGTTTGTCACCCTGTTTTCGAAACACGTGGTGCATCGCAAAATTCCCCACAGTATTTCATTGATAGGCTGTTCACTGTAAAATGAGCACTTTTGAGAGCCCTGCTAAATATCTACTTGTATGCACGTTGTGTATTATTCCGCCACATGTAAAACTATCACTACTACCAGGAGCCGCATCACTTTATTCATCCGTCGGACAAGTGAAACTGGGAAATTATTAGTAAAGTAAATATTTTATAAATCTGCTCATTTTTACATTTTGATGTATTAAAATAAAAACAGAAAGCGAAATAAATAATTTGAGGTATCACAAATGGTTACCTAACACTTTTCATTCGACGTTAAGAAATGAAACTACTTTCCATCCACCGTTACCAAATTTGCAGGGCGAATATCACTCGGTGCGCCCGTTAAAATATATTCAGGCAAGGGAAGTGACTTTTTTCTAAGGTTAGTTTCAAAAGTGCTCGCTTTATCGTGAACAGCCTTTACGACCGTTCTCCCAACGATGACGACATACGACCGTTCCAGCATTTAATCTTTTCCCCTGGTCCTGGCCATAAGCCAAGAGAGGGTTGGTTGCGGCCGCGCGGGTTTCCCAGGAAGGTTTGGAAAAGGAAAACGGGTTGATCAAGGGGTGAGTCGGGTGAGAAGGGGAGACGTGGCGCCAGTGTGACCTGAATAGCAGGACTCCATCGGCGCCAGCCCTCCGCGGGACGATGCGTTCGTTACACCCGCGCTCTCTGCCACCGACCCCTCGACCCTGATCTAGATTACATCTTGTGCCCATGCGTAATTTGCAACTCTGTGTAGGATTCGCACCAGGAATTTTTAGCACGGCGGAACTTTCCCGTGGCGGCTCTAGAGACCCATTAAAGAGGGCGCTGTTTGAGGCGTGTAGCACTTTAGATTACGGTAAAATTTAATGCTTACAAATAAATATTAAGATTTAATATCATAGGCTGTTCACGGTAAAATGAGCACTTTTGAAAGCAATGCTTCAGATCTACTTGTATACACGTTACATATTCCTCCGCCTTATGTAAAATTAACATTGCCATGGGCCTCATCACTGTGGCGTTATTAATAAAGTAGATACTTAACAAATCTGCTTATTTTTACACTTTGATGCATTAAAAAAACAGAAAGCGAAAGAAATAAATGTACGTTATCATTAATGGTTACCTAACACTATTCGACTTTTGAGATATGGCACTACTTCCCATTCATCGTTACCAACTTTACTAGGCGAATGTCACTCAGTGTGCCCATTGAAATATACGCGTGCTGGGGCAGTAACTTTTTTCTAAGGTACATTTCTAAAGTGCTCACTTATCGTGAGCAGCCTTTAGGTTGCGCTTAACGTCGCGTCGACAGTGAGGTCGTTAGAGACGGAAAGAAATCGGCCATGGCCTGTCGTAGTAAGGAACCATCCCAGCATTTGCCTAGAGTGATTTTGGGAAACCACTGAAAACCGAAACCAGGATGGCCAGACCAGACAGAGAACCGAACCCATGACATCCAGAATGCGAGACCACAGGTTTACCACTCCGCCACTACACTTGGTTTGGAGTGGAAATATTTATATTTGAAATTGGCTTTGTCTGTGCGTCTGTAAATATTCTTGGCCAACCCCATTATGGACGGAAATAGCATATACAGATGATAGGAAACTCTGTGCCCAAACTCCAGACATGGTTTCTTTGGACCAATAGTAACACAACAGCACTATGCACTTATATCCGGAAAGGTATTTTTATATCGAAAAATCGCGTTAAAAGTTTATCGGTACAACACCTGTTCAACAAGACTGTTCGATCATGTGCATAGGACAAGTTGCATAGGTCTTAGGCACTCGACGCTGCATGTGTAATAATTCAGTGTGACGCGCCTATGAACTATGCAAACTTGTCCTACATGCATGATCGCACAGCCTTGTTCTCCAAGTGTTTTACGCCGCAACTTTAAAAACAATTAAAATTATATAAAAATACTTCACCGGATATAAGTCCAAAGGGCGTTCGTATTACGACCGTTCCGAAGAAACTATGTATGGCGCTTGGCCACTGAGCATAGTTATACAATATTCTATAAATACACATACAATTTTAACTTTATACTCATCTTCCCCACTACCCGCGGTTATGGCGCCCAACTTGCTATTATTTTTATTCATTTTTACGCCTTCCGCTTATACATTTCCAGACTCTTGTAGATCACACCTACCGTAAACAGGAGGGGTTAGTGTACACCTGTGGGGTAACTTTTCACCACTCAAAATGTTTGTTTTGCTGCCAACTGGTTAAGTGGTAGTAAATATGACCTGGATGGATAACATTAAAAATTGAAAATAACTAAAAGCTGTTCACGATAAAGTGAGCAGTTTAGATATGACCTTAGAAAAATTGTTACTACCCTTGTCTGCATATACTTTAACGGGCGCACTGAGTGCACCTAGTAAGTTGGTAACGATGGCTGGAAAGTAGTTCAATATGAAAACATTGAATAAGAAGTGTTCGGTAACCATTCGTAATAACTTAAAATGATATTTCGCTCTATGATTTTTTTAATGCATCGAAGTGTAAAAGACATATTTGTAAAGTATTTACGTTCTTAATAATTTAGCAGTTTCACTTGACCGACGCGTGAATTAAGTAATGAGGCACATGGCAATGTTAATTATACATTTGGCGAAGGAATACACAACGTGCATACAAGTAGATCTTAAGTAGGTCTTTCAAAAGTTCTCATTTTACTGTGAACAGCCTATAACTACAGTTCTCTGTTTGGTTGCCAGATGGCACCAGAACAAACATTTTGAGTGGTGTAAAATTGTCACAGGTGCAAAGTAAGCCCGGTTTACTATACTGCCTAACAAATGAAAGTATTTAGATTACTCACTGGTTTACTCCTGCTCTTAATTAAATGATACTAATCAAGAGTCATTTCTCAGATCACATTTTTCGCATATGTATGAATAAACAACTACGTTACTGGCCACTGTAGTCGCATTCGCCGTACCGTGCCAGAACATTTTCGCTTTATACTAATGTGTTTTTTAATCATTTTTTTGACGTGAATACGTCTTTAAATTTGCGATCATCGTGGGAGGCTATCCAGAAAATCCGATGATAACAAAATTGGGGGATACAGTTTGGCATTGCAGCTCCGAATCTACTGTCTACATTCCAAATTCAATTACACCACTCGATTGCCAAAGGTATCAAAGAATATGTTACGTTGAGTGAGGACTGCGAAGCATCGCTCACGATCGGGTAATTGATGCGGGGGGGGGGGGGGAGGGTGCAATTTTGAGTTCGTTTCGCCGCGTCTCCAAGTCAAAACTTGGAGAAGCTACGACGCTCGTTTGGGTTTCAATCGACGGCTCTCGTCAAGATCAATCGATTGCGTGAATAAAAACATTCGTGTGGCGTGGTTATGGTGAAATTGTATGGGATTAACGTAAAAAAAAAAAAAAATTAGAAAACTTAATTAATTTCGACCTATACTCGTCAAAAAGTCAAGTCGAATACAGAAATCGTATACGGTTGGAAAGAGCATCTCAAAAGCAATCCGGTAATACCTATAAAACATCATGTGAAGAGGTGCCGAGTACGGAAAAAAAAAAAAAATATAAAAAAAACCGTCCGAGCGCGTTAACGTAGACTTATTCACGGAAAACAAACGGCCGTTTCCCCAACACAAGGAAGGCCAATTTTTTACAATATTTTCGACATAGCTTGGCAACACACTCGGCGTTCAAGCGATGGGCTGCGAAACCACGTGTTTAATGTCGCTCATTATTCCCAGATGTAACAAAGCACAACAATAGTAATAACCTTTCGCACACTCATCAGTTTGATGTACAACTAACTGTATATTAGGTAATTTTAATTTTATTGAACCTTAATTGTTTACTCAAATAATCACTAACATTTAATCTATTATTTTAGGCTTTTTCATTTTACTGTGCAATTTCCTCATGATTTTATACTGTCAAATTTAATGTACTTTTCTTTGATACCTTAGGAATAATTACGTAATTTAAATTACAGTTGAGTAACTCTTCATGTGTGTCTACAATGAGAGATACGGTTTAGTGTTTAAAAAAAGGAGGAAACCTTTTACTTTGCCGTAACCAAGATGAAAATGAAATTTAAAATGAATTTTGGAGCGTGAAGAGAGTAAGAAGTACATATTAGGTCACAGTGAGAGGTTCTTGGAATGGCAGTTTGTAAGTGTGATGCAGCAAGTCCTGGGCAAGACGGGAGCATCAGATCGATCGAAGTCTGTGCATCTGCATTATGGCGGGCAAGGATCCAAAGACCGGTGATTCCATACACAGTAAATATAGGCGTTGTTTCTTCTGTGTATTAAGTATGAGCAACTATTTGTATTAAAATTTACCATTAGAACATTGTGTTGATATTTCGGGAGACAGGTCCGAATACTCAGACCACACACCTGGCCTTGGGAAAGGATTAAGGGAGAAAACAATCCGGTACCACCGTTAGGGAATGTCATGTAAGAACCACACATATACATATAAGAACTACACATATACATATAATAACCACACACATACATATAATTACCACACATATACATATAAGAACCACACACATACATATAAGAACCATACACGTACATATAAGAACCACACATATACATATAATAACCACACACATATACATATAAGAACCACACATATACATGATGTATCTAAATTCAACCGACAAGCTTCGGCTGTAGGTTAATCACGAATAAATAAGCTGAAAACATAATACAACCTATGGCCTAAAGTGAATACTAAGGGTGGTACATATCTTTGAAGTTGGACCTGGAACACTTGTGTATTGCAAACATTGGAGACAATATAAAGAAGGAACACCCCTTATCTGGATAGCGGTTAACTGAACAAAGATCTTCAAACACAACACTTGTCGCTGTCATCAAATTATTTCATGTAAATAATCAATATTACTACCCCTATTTCGAACTAACATCCATGTCGTAGTAGCATATTCGGGATTTAAAGTATGGATTATTATCCTCATGTCACAACTAACAAAAATAATAAATGCCCTAAACTTCGCCGTTTTCCAGTAATTCGTGTTTTACTTTCACAATAATATCTGCCAATACATGGCAAGGGGGGCGCACATAATAACCGATAGCGTTTTCTTCTATTACAACCTCAAAAATGTGTACCTCCCTTACATTTAATTTTAGACCATATGTCGTATGTATATTTTTAACTTAATTTTTTGTGATTAACCTGCATCCGAAGATTGTCTGTTGAATTTAGATACATGGTGTGTGTGTGTGTGTATATATATATATATATATATATATATATATATATATATATATATATATATATATATATATATATATATATATATATATATACACGTATGTACGTACATACACATATATACATACGTATATAGATATATAAGTATATACATATATGGCTAGCGTCACAACCCGTCCTCCCCTTGCTGAAAAACCCGACAACCGTACAGCATTCGCAAGAATATTCTTGGAATTAGGACACTCGGCGCAACTAGAGAATTGGCGAAATTTCTGGATGACGGCCTACGACTCTATAAATACCTCAGCGGTCCAGCGAACAGCAGTCTTGGTGGAGGCCATCTGGCCGAGTGCGGGAGCGAAGTGTAGTCCGCCGCGAGACGACGCCGGCGGACGAGGTGTTCGTGATGTGAATGGGCGAAAGGACGTGAAACCCGACGAGTGAAGCCTACTGTGCACGAGGGCGCTCGGAGAACTCTAGAACGTTGCGGACTGGCGGGACATGGACTGAACTGAGGTGGGACTGAATGAACATGTAATACGGATTTTAGTGTAAATATTCGAACTGTCAAATATGGACACATAATTTATAAAATAACTGAATAAGTTTTGATCCACTGTCTATTGGAACTGATTTTGAATTACTATTTAAACTCACTGATTTTTTGAGGTATTTATAACTTGTATTAATTGAAGTCTTTAATTCTAAACAGTAAATTATATCAGTTTATTGTGAAATGTTGAGTCGAGAGAATTTCGTTTGTAGTTTTTGTACATAAACCTAGGAAATTATAATTAACTGTTTTATTTAATTAAAACATCCATTCTTTAACAAACTTGGTTTAGCCCACTGACTTTAGAGAGAGAAATTGTAACAATACGTTTTTGTAATACTGTAATTATTTTCTACATTCCTAGCATACGTCCTTATCCACTGTGGTTTAACATAACAGTCCGAAGAAAGTATGACAGTGGAGGAAAATATTTTTAAAAAAAATTAATTAAACGAGTTATAGGAATTTTAAATTTATATCTCATTTCTTACAAATCTCAGAAATTTTACTAGATGCGTTAGAATATTGCTCGTAATAATTGTTCATGTTTCTAGACTGTCATAAAGGATATTTTACTAAATATTTTATACAGTTCGCGGCCGTATTTCGATTTTAATTTTTGAGATAAAATTTTAAGTTCGAATAGTTAGGAGTGGAACCCTACGACAAAGTTGGAAACCTTTACCATAGACGACGCTCGTTGAGGAACGCTACTTTGTTAGTAGATTTTTACATATTTGAAAACTTCAAAACTTGAATTTAGGTTTTTATTTCTTTTGAGTAATCACGGCTACACAATAAAAATATATGTTGAAGTTCAGACAGTTAAATTTCAGTTTCGTAATCTTCGTAAAAATATTTATCTTGTTATCTAGATAATTTTATACCACCAATGAATATATTTTACATACTGTACATATTCCCCTAAATATACCAAAGTATCTATATAGAATTCTTTTGTTAACAAATGGAAATATTTTGTTACTTTATTTGTCAAATGTACACTCATATGTACTTTACGTTACAACACAGTATTCGTTCGTCATTTATTTTATTTTGGCAAAACAATATTACCACGGACTCAGCTTCATTAATTTTCAACTTTCGGGAATCTAAAGTCAAAGAGTGCTTGTCGTTACTTCAGCAGCTTCATTGTGTCATGCTCAATACGAAGCAACGTGTTGACGAGGAAACGTAAAGGAAATTGTGTAACGGACTTCAGTTTGAACTAATGACTGTTCCAACCCACACCGTCAGCATGACACATGTTGTGAGCGCAGAGTTTACGTGGAATTCCACTTACATTTGGGAAATTCCGTCGGTGGAAGAGTAGGCATGCGTCGTTAGAGGGAGCCTAAAAACTAAGTGGCTTTACTATTTGTTTTTATATTATTGATAATTTAACTAACATAGCCTTACATTGTGTAGTACGTACATTAGTAAATATGCAACATTTAACGAGAAGTTACTGATAATTATACGATGTTCACGCTACAATGAGCACTTTTGAAAGCCCAGCTTAAGATCTACTTGTATCCACGTTGTGTATTCCTCCGCCTTATGTAAAATTAACATTGCCATGGGTTTCATCATTTTATTAATGCGTTATTCAGGCGAAACTGTAGAATTTTAAGAAAAGAAAATATTTTACAAATATGGTCAATTTACACTTCGATAAACATAAAACGAAATGAATATAATTTAAGTAATCACAAAAGGTTTATTCGACGTTAAGTTATTCAACTAGTTTCTGTCTATAATTACCAACTTCAATGGACGCATGCTACTCAATTTGCCCGTTAAATATGTGAAGGCAGGGGCAGTAACAATTTTGTAAGGTTGATTCCAAAAGAGCTCGCTTTATCGTGAGCAGCCTTTAATGAGCCTATTTTCCTCTACATGTACGCAAATAAATGTTAGTGAAGTTCTTGAAAGCTTAGATTGTAGGTAGTCGTTAACGTCTCATTGACAGCAATATCATTAGAGAAGAAACCAGAAACACGTGAGGAAGTACAACGAAAATTAAAATACACGAGTTGACTTAACCGGTATTCGAATTCAGAGAAACTCGTAAAATTAAGCTAGCTTGCAATCAACTGCATCATGGAGGTAGGGTTTGGAGCATCAACTTCAGATGTAATCAGTGTAGTGTTTTTGAATGGTGGTGTTCACTAACCTGGAATATTTACTAGACCACCATTTTGAAAATAAGTGTCTGAGCCAATAAAACGCACAGGTTTACATGGCCTACCATTACCATACAGAAGCAGATACGCTACCGGTAGTAAATATCGCTATTTATTATCATCTACTATTATCAGTGTTATAAATAAAGGCCCTTTCCCACCTCGCGGCACGGAAGGTCTTTTTAGGGGACAGGGATTACTTCAGGACTGATTTTAATTTATCTCTATATTTACAACAAAGTAAATTCTTAGATGTTTTATAAATCGGCAACGTTATTAAATATTGAATGTTCTGTTTATTAGAAAATTTTGAAAGTACACACACACACACACACACACACACACACACACATATATATATATATATATATATATATATATATAAGATAACTGTATGCCGATGAGCTTAGAACGTACGTAATTCTCGATGTGAGATTTTCTACAAGGTTGAAATTTTAGCCAATCAGAGAGAGAGAGAGAGAGAGAGAGAGAGAGAGAGAGAGAGAGAGAGAGAGAGAGAGAGAGAGAGAGAGAGAGAGAGAGAGAGAGAGAGAGAGAGAGAGAGAGAGAGAGAGAGAGAGAGAGAGAGAGAGAGAGAGATAGTTTATTTAATTAATTTTGGGAAAAAGCATAAGAGCATTAAACAGGAACAAATACTAAATTTAAAAAACCACGAATATATTTACAGAGCCTATACAGTATTGTGTGAAGAATACAGTAAATATTCGTGTTTATTGAACACAAAAGTTGCAGTTATAACAACAAAACGATTAGGCTTTATGCATAAACGCAAAATACTGAAGACGTGAGTGAACCACAGTTCCCATAGTAAAAATCATAAAGAATGCACTCGTCTTTGCTTTTGCGGCAACTAGTATCGTTGGACAGGTTATTCAAAAGAAGTGTTTGCCAGATAAGGGAAACCATATTCTGGTACAATGCACCTTCAAATTCTGGTATTTTCCAAAACAATTCTGGTACTATAATAGTAGTCTATAAAAAGAAGTCCACGCCTCCCCCCTCCCCTTTTTCAGGAAAACAGTTGTTGCAATTACATTACAGTAATTTAAATCTCAAATAAAATTTGCGTAATTTTAAAACAACAACTATTTTATTATATTGGCTTGTTATTGATTAAATTATATATTTGTATTCAGGAGCTCAGGGGCTTACTTACCGGTATTCATCTACAAAAAATTTAATTTTTAATTAACTTTAAGCAGATTTAGTCAGAAACTATAAAATACGAAAATAATTTAAAAATTGTTTTTTGAAGGCCAGGAAGGCCATACAAGCCTGATTTGATTTAACACTATGCAGGTATTGCTACAAACTACAAGTAAAATATAACATAAAATAATCTTAAGCTGTCGTGATTTACAGTTATGTTTATTTCAGTTTACAAAATAATTTAAACTTACAGATAAATTTGCTACGTCAGAAAATTTTAGCAAATTTTCGTGACCAACAAAAATCTGGTACATATGCATACCAGAATGAGGAAAATCTGGTACCTGGTACCAAGATAGAAAGTCTGGTACAAATACCAGAATTCTGGTACGTCTGACAATACCCCCATAACTGCTTTGCATACAGGCTCAAGAAGATTGTCTCGTGGAAGCTTCCTCCAGAGCTTGTACGGAAAATTCTATCGAGACATACAGACTTTACATGCAGTGGAAGAATACAAAATGGGACGAAAAGTATGTGTTAGGGAGAGCTTTCAAAAGTGCAGCATTAACCGTATACAGCCTATAATGTTTCACTCAGAGTTTGGAACTGACATGAACACTGTAAAAAAAAAAGTAATATTTACTGAGAAATTGTTTGTGTTTGTAATAGACCTGAAGATATGTTTGTACTACTCGGACCCGTATCCACGAGCTGCAGGAAAATGGCGGACACTCAACAACGTAAAACCGTATATAGCTGTCTGTGCAAAAACTATGGTTGATACAAAACAAATCTCTCAACTCAACAACAGAACTATTAATTAAAATGAAACGAACATATTTCTCTTAATCAAATAACGTCATATTTTGTACGCGCTTGCAGCTGTATTTACTACAAAAATAATTATTTAGTTTGTAAGTCAAGTTGGTCTCTGTGGGTAAGGCTAATAACAGAAGGCCTATGGGTTCTAGTCGTCATGCTGGCAAAAGCGACTTCTTTCTTTCTTTCTTTTTGTAAATTATATTTTGAAATATTTCTTTTTGTTGCTCTCTATTATTAATTCATCACATTTGTTTTGTAGAAAAAAAATTTATGTACACTTTTCAATAATGCATGTTGTAATATAAGACAAGACTATAATCTGTAATATTACATATTTGTAGTTTTACAAAGGATTTTCTTGGAATTTGGGTTTCCAAGGATTTATCTTGTAAAAGTAAAAAAAAAAATATTTAGATGCATAACGTCTTAGAGAATTGAGAGCTTTTACGAAGCATATTTGCAAAATAATGGCCGATGTTCGCCTCGGAAATACTTGAGGAGGAATGGCGGACATACGAGCGTGTTTCCTCCTTCGTGAAGACTGCAGTAAAAGAAAAAAAAATTAAAATAATGGCACGTCTTGTTACTTAGCGCTGCACGAAGCGTCTTCCGGTTTCTGCTAATTATTTGTGACGTCTCGACGCAGTTTTTGCTTCCCCCTTCGCACACGATCGTGTTTCTTTTCCCCCCGCACCGCTCACTAACTCTTTCTGGCGGCAGCGCGCAGAACTACGCCACAAACACACACGCATGTACAGCAAACGAGTACCGACAGAGAACCAGTGTTGTTGGAGGAATTGTTCAGGAAACTGTTTTCGGTCTGTGAGTACGTCACGATTCAGTGCAACACTACCAGTGTGCGTGTGGCTCTTCTGTAGCCGCCGTCGCAGACGGTTCGGATTTTTAAACCTTGGCGACGTCACTTTGCGTGTGTGCCGTTTGACATTTTGGCCCAGTTTAATTGACTTTCCATTGATGTCCCCCCCCCCCCCCCCGCCCGCGAATTTGGAGAGTTTTGCTGCCGTGTTTAACACGTTTTTCGTAGTTTTCGACGTCTATTATATTCGCAATTTAGATTTTTTTTCTGGCTGTACGGGTTATGCCCAAGGCCACGTGCCTTCGCACGAATTAGGTGCGTTTATTCGTCCTCGTCGTGATGTTACCCTTGCAGATTTTACGTTACGTCGGTTGTCGATAGACATACTGTAAGATGAAGCGTGTAGACGTTACAGCAGATTCAAATGAGTTCTTAACGTTTATAAAGCGTGTGTCGTGTGAGTAATCTTTGTGTCTTTTTCAGTAGCCTAAAATATCTAAACTCGACGTTATTCTTACGTATTTGATCCGGGTTTTATATTGCAGTGCATAGCGCCAGATTGAAACGTACGTCACGAGGTATGACTACAAACGTTCGCAAGGCGACTGTTGTGGTGCTGTATGCATAGACTAAAGATGACGTAGACAGATTTTTCGTTTTCTGCGCATGTACGCGACACCGACCTACCCCAAACTAACACAACTGTCAAAGTCGCGTAACGTGTTTGTTTATATCTTGATTTTGCAAAAGACAAGCACTTTCGTATGAATGGAATGCTCTTACCAATTTGAATTCAACCAGTGTTACAAGATAGTTATAGGAAGTGTATAAACATCTCAAAGCACTCGTTTACTAGGGTTACCAGATAAATGGCACTCAAAAAGAGGACACGTTGAAGTAACTAGCATTTAAAAAGAGGACACTTGCGAGAAAATTATACGTAGAAAGTGGACCTACAAATTTTACAATGGAAATAATACAAAATCAGTAAATTCGCAGGTCAGTTGAAAATACACATTTAACATAAAAAATTGTATCAAAAAATTGGGTCCGTGTAGTTTTTCTGAAATACAGTTTTTTTTTGCAACCAGATGAAGTGATAATCATGTTTACCCTGAATATGAAAAGCAATTCAATTTGGTTTGTAGGCGCTGCAGAATATCTCGGAAGCAAGTATTCACTCAAAACACAGTTGTACATACGCACTGGGCACAATTTTTTTTTTTTTTTAATGACAGGTAATCACTCTCGCCTATCTCAGTTCCAGATATATTTCAATCCCATTACTTTGACTATTTTATTCGTTCTAACAGGTTTCTTTTTCTTAGAAAATAATCATGAAATTTTGAATTGATTAAGTACTTCTCAGCTTATACATGTGAAACAAAAAACAGACACGGAGAAATATGACTGTTAATAAAGATTTACGTAATATTCTCCAAAACGTTTAAACTTATGCAAGAAAATTTTTGGCCTCGTTACTAAATGTTAAGCGACATATTTAAAAAAAAAACTACAAAAAGCAAAGGTTTGCTGTTTTTTCATTTTTATTGGAAAAGAGGACATCTCGATTTTTTTGTAATATCCGGCCGGGCAGTTTAAGGCCTCCGGGTAAAAGACGACGTCTGGTAACCCTACAACTAAGCAGTATTCTAACCTCAAATACTATCCACTTTGTAGAAAAGCAGTTCAGTGTCGGGACTAGTGATGGGTAGTTCACGAACTACCAGTTCATTTTGAACTGATCTTGAAAAAGAACTAGGTGCATAGTTCACCGCGACATAAAAGAACTAGTCTCTTGTGATATCGGTCAGTCATTCCCTTAGTACCAGCAACTACGCCAGGCGCGCCACTGAGCATGCTCCGTCGTTCTTCGCTCCCTGCTACTTTCCCCCCTTGGGCTATCCCTCCCTCCGTGGTTAGCCACATCGCAACGTGCATACTTCTTATCATTCTGCCTCTGTCTATCGGTATCTTTGTTTTAGCTCGTTCAGAACTGCCTCGAACTGTAGGGATCGCAGAGCAGACCTACCTAGTTCAATAGTGACATGAGTCGCAGATCAGTCGGGAACTACACACAAACATCACTTATTTGCTTCTCTTTCCGTTTCACGCTTGCTTAGATTCTTCTGGGGAGGGTAAATGGAACTGTGAAAGAGGAAACAGAAAAAAACCTATCCCGACCGAGGTTACACTTGCACTCTGCAGTTCGCCAGTACGCGTGATCAACTGTGACTGTGACCTGTATAGTTCAAAAGAACGGTTCCCAATGAACTGTTCTCAAATGTGACTAGCTCGGAACGACCTAGTTCATTCTAGTGAACTATATTTCCCATCACTAGTCGGGACACCGAGGCTGGTTTCGTGCAGCCTGTGAGCTCGTTCTACCTACCCACGTATACGAACTGCTGGCGGATTTTCGGCCGCGAGAGTGCGCGAGTCGTCGCGTCGCCGGAGACAACAGCGGAAGAGGTCGATAACGACGCTGTTTTTCTACAGTCGACTGCCGCCGAGAGACTTGGTCGCCGGCGCGGCGCTTGCGGAAGGCGGGCAGTGTTGCAGTGGCGCGGTCAGCGGGACGTGCGCCTGCCCAGTGTGTAATGGAACACGAGAAGTGGGAATTTCTTATGAAACCATTTACTCCACGTTCCAAGCATCGCGTCTCGCAGTCGATAATTCGTCGTTTCATCCAGGTTTATCGCCGACGCCAAGTTGTATTGTTGCCTTTTTTTTTTTACGAGCGAGCGTGTAGGAGCGCGTAAAGCAGAGGGTTTGTTTAGATCGAAAATCTGTTGACATCAGTAATAATTCTTGTATTGCCCTTACAAGTTGAAAATTTTGTTGAGTTCTGAGGTTAACGTGCGGTGATAAATTATATGTAAAGAAAATAAAACGTTATCTATAGTTACGTGTGTTTAGCATTCAGTGTAATTACGGGGAAAGAAAGCATTGTTGTAGGTTATGGTAGTCGGTTTGGATCTGTTATTTAATGAGAAAGCCGTTAAGGCTATAATTTGAAGTCAAACGAAAAACGCAACTGGGACGTTGTGCGTACTTGCGAGACGAACCGGAAAAAGGGAAATAGGAACGGGGAAGCTGATTGGGTGTTGCAGTGATGCGTTCACACTGGCGGTTGCTTGCTTTTCCGTTGTAGATTGTGATTCGTCAACGCGGGGGTTTTGTGAAACCAGTTGAAAGAGTGCTCGTTCACCTCTCTTTAGTCGGAGAGTGAGCACTGAGAAGTGTTTGTGTGTGTGTGTGTGTGTGTGTGGGGTCGACACCATGTCCGCGATGGAGGTGGTGTTGGACAACGGCTGGCACAATGGGCCGGAGCAGAGGGTCGTCACACGACTCTACCACGAGGTGAGGGAGGCACAAGAGGTTATGGTCGCCGCCACCACATGGCGCCAGCAAGCGGTGAGTAAAATCGTAGCCACAGTTTTAAAACGGACGCACCGTAGCTCCTTTCTTGTTTAAACACGCACTTTGCAAAACCCCTTCAAAAGCATTTGAAGAGTCCCATAAGAAAAATATGCACCAACTCCTGAATGTTTTCTCGGTGTAATACCGGCCGCTTTCGAATGACTTTACGATTTCGAAAAGTTGGAAATTTAAAGTGGGAGTCAAGAAGCCATTTTGCCGAGAATCTAACAGAGGTTATGTGGAATGAGTGTAATTTTATTGTATGGCGATTTTCATCTCGGTATATTAAACCAAGCTCGTTTAAATTAAATAAATGGTAAACGAACATAATGTGAAGAGGAAATATATGAATTCATGTTTTTGAATAAAGTTGGGTTTTTTGTTTTGAAATAAACTTGAAATAAAAATTTTAAGCCTATTAAAAAAAAAAGAATGTAAAATCCATTCCTGAATAATATAATAATGATGTACAAAACAAGGCGCACATTATTATGCAACTCACAGAACCTATTTTCAGTTGTCATTTGTATCGTGTGTTGGTGGTTTTGTCGTGTCCTTGAAAAGCGCATCCCGGATGTGACGTTGTCGCTGTCCTAATTCACATTAAGGGCACATCATGCCCCTTCTGCTATATGCACGACGTGCAGTTTGCTGTTCTCGAGTCCTAGATGATTTGATATGCACAGGTTTTTTAAAATATTTAATTTGTTTGCGTCTGGTTCGTGTTTACAACTCTGCACCGCTGCGGAAAACACTTGCTAACGTCACGAGGACAATTTAAACTCGCATACAGCGAAATCCGACAAAATAAAACTAGAGGTGGAAACGAACACGGCCGTCCGAACTTACTAAAGAATATTTCCAACGAAGGGAACAAGAAATCAAACACAGGCACTTTTTTTTTCCTTCCCAAACTATAAATGCGGATTTTCCTTAAAACTTAATCGGTTGTAAACACAAAATACCGCCCCTTCTGGTCCAGTGCTGTAGTTTCACATATCGTAACAGTGCCCCTTTAGGGCATGTTTCGTACATTTGACAAAACACGCGGCACACAATAAATATGAAACACGCTACCGGATACGTTCCTCCTACGAATACTCTAACACCATCTGCACTGGCCACACAGGTATTTGCCAGGCTTAGCAAGACATTCCTTCATCGCAGGAATTCAAGGTGTGAGGGCGCGTTTACACGGCGATAGTGATGCGCGGATAGTTCCTATCGCGAGAGCTGTTCTCTAGCATTACTTCCCCCCCCCCCCCCCCCCGTGTAAACTGCATGATAGTTACTGTCGCACCGTCGAGATTGCGCTATCGTGATGCCAGCTCGAGCCAGATAGTTGATAGTGACTGTCGTGACAGAACATGCAACTGTCGTGGTGTAAACCGCGTAGGTTCACTATGCTGGCTGCGGGGGTCACAAATTTGTACATGTATTCACTTTGACAGTCACATTGCAGAGTTATTTGGATTCTGTTAATATCTGTCCCTGTTCTTACCCTATGTGGCGGTATGACATATAATAAACCGCAGGAGCAATATATGTTTACATGTCGTTAATATCCTGTCACGATATTTAACTACCCCAACAAATAGGCATACCAACCTCTTGCCAAAAGGGTATAAATGTATTTACACAAGTGTTGTCGGACATGTCCCTTTTGAGGTTAACTATCTGCAAGTCTTGAGCGTGTGTGTAAACAGGACCTATCGCGGCAGTGACTGTCACACAATTTCGTGGTATCTACTATAGGCTGTTCACGGTAAAATGAGCACTTTTGAAAGCCCTGCTTAAGATCTACTTGCATGCACGTTTGTGTATTCTTCCGCCTTATGTAAGGTTAACATTGTAATGGGCCTCATCACTTTATTCATGCGTCGGTCAAGTGAAACTGTGAAATTATTAGAAAGTTAAATATTTTTAAATCTGATCGTTTTTGTACTTCGATGCATTAAAAAAAAAAAACAGAAAGAGAAAGAAATAATTAAAATTGCCATAAATTGTTACCTAGCCCTTTTCATTCGTCGTTAAGATACGGAACTACTTCCCATCCATCGTTACCAACTTTACTGGGCGCGTGTCACTAAGGGCGCCCGTTAAAATATATGTAGATAGGGTCAGTGATTTTTTCTAAGGTTGATTTTAAGAGTGCTCACTTTATCGTGAACAGCCTTTATCACCGTGTAAACGCGCCCTAAGTGTGGGTTTACGATTTACTTAACAGAATAAATGTTCCGTGTGCTTAGGATATGAATCAGTGTGTTCAAGGGTATTGGTTATAACTGTCGTGACGAGTCATGTACGTTCTTAGCTTTACTTAAGATATCGTTATATTTTATATCTTAAGTATAAGTCAAGGCAAAGAAGCCAATCAGAGCCCAGTGACATTTGTTGTTGGCGGGAAACTATATTCAGAACTTGGATTCAGGTTACGTCGTATCATGAAATCGTGTGCAATGAATTAAACCCCTATATACCTCTTTATTTAAATAAGCGTTCGGGGTCAAGTTTTATTTCTTGGAAGAGGCTATTGAATTGGCTTGATTTACAACGTTCCCTTCTATAAGATACGAAAAGTTTTTTTTTTTCAAGATGATTACACAAGCAGTAACCACAAATAATTAAATATATGTAATTAATCTTCCCTCTTGTCCGTTTTTCCAGTTTACGTCGGCTGCTTTGGTATCGTATCCGGCAAATCTGATTGGCTAGACTTAACAGTTGCTAGATCAATCATAAACTGCAAAATTTATTTTCCGCGTACTTAACGAACTATAAGTACAATTCTAATTCCTCCGTATTTAATTGTAAACCCACCCTAAGCCGGCAAGTCATGACGTTAAAACCTGTACCAGCCCTCGTGGTCTAGCTTTCTCCTAAGGGTAGCTACCGTACAATCACATTGGTGCGTTTAGAGGGACCAGCTGCTTGGGGCTAGGCTGTGTTCCGAAATAGCCATAAACATCCATACTAGCTCTTCTTGGAAGTGACGTCAGGGTGCACTAGTAAAAGTGCGGTACAGTGTGTAGCGAGTGCATATTAAATGGATGCTCTACAGTGTCGAAGCCAGGGAAGGGATTGGGGGCTGTAACCTCCTCCCCCCCCCCCCATCATTTTTTACTATTACCTTGTCAACAGTGTATATTAAAACTATTAATACTCATTTTTTATTTACTCACGTTGTAGTTCTGTGGAGCGATCATGAACACGAGATGTTCCCAAGTAATAGCCTGTTCACGGTAAAGTGAGCCCCTTCTAAATTTTTCCTTTCCTCTAATTCCCATCTTCCTGCTGTTTTTTAATATAAACATTGCAATGATATCAATAAACACGGCATATATATTTCACCACCCTCAACTTAATGCGTGAGGCTGCAATAAGATATATTTATCAGTGGAAAATGACTGTTGAGAGGGCCTTAAATAGTGCTCACTTTACCGTGAACAGCCTATTTCTGTGAATACATGCAGTAAATCTGTGTATGTAGTCCATTCACGGTTTTTTCGGCCTTTTTGCATCAAACCTTTGAAAAATCTCCCCACGTCTAACGTGTTTGGTTGTTTCCCCAAGTACGACCTGTATCACAATCGTTTTATACTTGTGTTCATAAAAGGTTACTTTTTTTTAAATGTTAAATTGAAATGTTATTCATATTTTATCTATAAATTATAATGCTTCATTTATAAATAATTAGAATGCAAAAGAGGGAGAAAACATGTTTGTTGGTAGCGCCTAGTAAGAAATAGTTCTTATACAAAATACTGTTACAACAAAGTGCGCACGAATCTGGTGCGTTGTCCCTTGGTGTAATCTTCCAGACTTAGGTAAGCTTAGTTTGCACGAGGCGGAGGAATATCCTGGAAGTAGAAACTCAGCAGGACTTCGGAAAAGGCCGAAGATACCGTGAATCAACTACAGTCAATTCACAGTTACTTTCAACTTTTCTGAAGCCCTTCTTAAGTTCTACTTCCAATCCAAGTTGTTGCTTCGTCTCATGCAAACCAGTGGCGTTTATTCCATAGACGGTGGGTAAGTAACGCTTACCCTACATATTGGAAATGTCTGACCGTTTATAGTTTTCGCCTTAACTTTAAACACATTTGAATATGAGTTTCCCGTTTCCGATTCGAGAAACATAGTGTCCATAACTCCCTTACTATACACGCATAGTGCTGCTATCTAGTATTTATTGCCACAAACTGGAGCGACTAGCGATTAATCGAACTCGCAAGCGAGTTACCCTGCCACATTCCTTCGGCAGGGCAAGCAGTCGTTCTGTTTGCGTCCTCCAGTCCTACATTTCCTTGGAAAGTGGACGAAAGTGTTGGGGAAAACGGGAGTTTCCTTATAATTTGTAATATGCTCTCTAAAGAATATTCAGTTTAATTCTTATTACATATTCATTTAGTTTCCGTTTTTATAACTAATGTTAGGTATTATAAAACGGTAAATAAATGTGGAGGGTAAGCAAAGTTGGAAGTTGCGTTTGTTAGCAGAAATTGAAAATGGAGAACCACAGCCCGGCACTAGCAAATATTACCTGAAACACTTGAAACATGTGGGTCTATTATATTGCTTGTTCTTTAAGAAAACTCACGACACGCCACTGATACAAACACAGCTTAACCGAATCTAGAAAAATCACTCCAAAGGGGACAACGCAATTTATGCTCACTCAATGTAATAATATTTTTCAGAAAAACCAATTCTTACTAGACATTACCAAAACACCTATTTTCCCCCTGTTTTTAATCTCATTAATTATAAATGAAATTTTATAACTGACAAGTAAAATATAAGAAAGTTTAATTTAACAAAATATAATATATTTTTATGTTGTCAGAAGTATCAAACTCTGGTGATATGTGGCATATTTAGGAAGCAACCAAACACGTCGTTCATGGAGTTATTTTTTTAAAAGTTGGATTCAAAAAGTGCGAGAAAAAAAAAAACGCGTATAGACTATAGACGTCAGCGAATTCGGTAATGTTGAGACATTCCTCTCTCTTCATTCCTACGCATTAAGCGCCATCGCAACTAACTGCTAAATCAATCGCGAATTAAAATACCCTACACTCAAAGGCTGTTCATGATAAAGTGAGCACTTTAGAAATCAACCTTAGAAGAAAGTCACTTCCCCTGCCCGCATATACTTCAATGGCCACACCGAGTGACATTCGCCCAGCAAAGTTGGCAACGATGGCTGGAAAGTAGTTCCGTGTCTTAACGTCAAATAAAAAGTGTTAGGTATAGGCCGTTCACGGTAAAGTGAGCACATTTTGAAGCTGTTTCATCAGACATAATAAATATACATTTCATTCTGACCTCGGACTTTTGGTTTTGGGTATGGTGAATGTATACGTTGTGTTTATTACTCGCATGGCAGGGTTTACATTAACAAGTGGTGGAAGGATATAACTTGGTTGAAAGAAAAAAGTAACTAGGGCTTCAAAACTGCTCTCTTTACCGTGAACGGCCTATAACCATTTGTAATAACTTAAAATATTTCTTTAGCTTTCTGTTTTTTTTTTTTTTTTTTTTTGATACAACGAAGTTTAAAAATTAGAAGATTTTTTTTTTATATTGACTTTCCTAATAATTTCACAGTTTAATTCGTCCGGTAAATGAATAAAGCGGAAGAGGCCCATTGCAATGTGAATTTTACGTATGGCGGAAGAATGCACAACATGTATACAAGTCGAAACTAAGGAGGACTTTCAAAAGTGCTCATTTTACCACGAACAGCTTATATTATTTTTTGTTGACTGAAAATCGCAGCCCTGGCAACGGCCGCCGATTACTCGGTTGGGGCGAGTCTTGACTGTGAACACATTTCACGTGAATCGTGTGCAAGGAAATTGTGGGGGGGAAGTGCGAGAGCTGGATATTTTGAACACTGTCTCGCAGGAAAGGACTGCGCTGTAGGCAGGGGTGTATATACCATTCACGTTTAACTCACAAACTTTTCTGAAGCCTTGCTGAAGTTCTACTTTCCGGATATATTCCTCCGCCTCGCGCAAACAAAGCTTAAATGATGCGTGGTTAATACTTAATTCTACTCAGATTAGTAACAAAACTAGTTTTAACGAAGGAAACGGAGAAAATCCGATGCATTGTCGACACTAGAGCTTATCAAGCGCCAAGCTTTTAACATTGATCTTCCCAAAATGTAGTAGAATAAACCTTAACCATGTCTAAAAAAAAAAAACCTCGCCAAATGGACAGCGCACCGCATTCGTGCGCACTCAAGTTAATAATATTTTGCACAAGAACAATTTCTTACTAGGCATTACCAACAAGCCTGTTTTTTCACTGTTTTTGTTTGTATTGCTTATAAATGAAATATGATAATTTATTGATAAAATATAAATAAATGTCCAATTCAACCAAAAATATGAATTATTTATGTTAACACAAGTATAAATTGCTTGTGATACGAAACATTTAGTAAACAACGAAACATTTAACATGTGGACTGATCAAAAAATAATAATTGCTGGCGCTCTTTGAATCACTGTTTTGGGGATTTCCTCCCCTGCTAGCGCTGGACTCTGGCTCGGTGCATAATGTATGGCTACACTTGTACAGTATTTTTGCAATTTAACATATTTTCGTCAATAAATATTAAATTATGTACATATGTTTCACTCCTTTCAACCCACAATTTCTCTGATCATCTGCCCCCCCCCCCCCCACAATCGTTTTTGGGGTTTATATTGGTCAAGTGTTGATGCCCATAGAAAATTCGTGTTCTGTGTAATTAGTAGAGTGGAATTATACTACTTTCCAAAAAAAAAATTTCCCAAAGAATTAATTTAGTCAATACTCACTAAATCACTCCACAACTTTGATCCATTTGACCATAGACACGCTAATCACCGCACACACGTTATAATTTATCCTTTCCCTTGCTATAAAAACACTCGTAATTTCACACAGTTATTAGATTTAACACTTCAAACAACATAAATTGCAATAAAACACACGTTTAATCATTAATCCAAAGCCTCGGACAGGAACGGCACATACCAGACACTGCAATTTCCCCACAATCCATCGTATGTCAGCCAACATGGCGGCATATGCGCAAGCGCACTGTATTGAGAGTAACATAGGGTTATATGTGCATGTGTAGTGTAGTGAAAATAACATGGCGGCATACATCACCTTCAAAGATGAGCACGGTCTCTGAACGATGCTCTGTATCATCTACGATACCTATATTTATTATATAAGTAAGAAGATGTATCCTCTCGTCAATATAGACTAGGTAAGCCTTGAAGAATTCACCAGAATTACATAATGTCCCGACACTGCTCCATACCTGTGTCGTTTACCTGTATAAGCTCAGCGCCTCACTATAAATATAGGTACCGCGGACATGATGTCCCGACACTGCTCCATACCTGTGTCGTTTACCTGTATAAGCTCAGCGCCTCGCTATAAATATAGGTACCGCGGACATGATGTTTTACGCATTAAATATTTGTTGCAAATGGAATTGTTGCATGTAAAACCATTCAGCAACCCTATATAAATATATTCTACGTAAATTATACATATTTTATAGCATAAATCCAGCATTCTTTATCACCCTCCTCTTTATTATATTTTATTTATTTTTACAGAAAACTACTTCAATTCCTTCCAAAATTCCTAATAATTATGATTACAAATAATCATATCTAACATCCAGGTATTATTTTTCCGATTTTCGAAAAAGCACCTATTCTTAAGAATTGCATTAGATTAATTAAATTGATTAATAAAATAATTCTTTGATTTCAAATTTCTTTGGTATTATTTTTATTATTATTGTATAGGTGTTGAAAGGGTTAAGATAGCGGAGCAGCATCGATGTGTCCTCTTTGCCATTGTAGAGCTGATTATAAGTCACATATTTTTTTAAATTTGTGGATGGAGCGAGAGCACGCATGTCACTTCTGGGACACTACGATCTTCATTCAAATAGGTTACAGAATGGATTACTTTAAACCCGATATACTTTAATCTTGCAATTACCACAAATTCACTAAACCAACTTTAATCATGCGATTATGGAACGAAACTATTTCAAATGCTAACTGAAGTCATTAAACAAACAAGAACCAAGCTAATACAAAATTGCAACTCACCATCATTCCAAACCTCCCTGACAGAAATCCCCCCCCCCCCCCAACATGAATATAAATTCATACTTCACCCTTATCGGCTCTCAAGACCAATATTCTAAACACGCATCTAAATACAAGCAACAAACGCCTTACAAAAATTATTGATTACACTAAGAAAGTAATTAAACTGCACACATGCAAATTACGTTTAAGCCTAACACAAC
This sequence comes from Dryococelus australis, assembly GCA_029891345.1. Lineage (NCBI taxonomy): Eukaryota > Metazoa > Arthropoda > Insecta > Phasmatodea > Phasmatidae > Dryococelus > Dryococelus australis. The sequence goes on from CM057000.1 coordinate 136,654,606, forward strand.
TATCCAAGAAAATCACTTCACTATCAACACATGTTAACAATGCCAAATTTTAATAAACGTATGTATTTTTTATTGTGCTACCTACTTACATTTAACACAAACTACATAACATTTTTTCATCAAACTTAATAATATACAACCCTATCTATGTTAGGGGCGCCTAATATTCCCCAATAATTGCATAAGCAGGCCTGTTGTATTCAGTTATGAACGAGAGTTTAGCGACCAGACAACCAAAACAGTGCACACGCGAGATGTCCCCGCTGGGAGGCTGATTTTTGTAAGTGGGAATCTGGCCGCACGATGCCGTTGGTCGGCGGGTTTTCTCGGGGATCTCCCGTTTCCCCCGCCGCTCCGCATTCACTTTAATCGCCCTCATCGGCTCTCAAGACCTCGCTGTTAAGAGCAGCCCAAATCTCTTCACTCATTCGCAGCTGAGGAAGATCACGGCAGTCCTCAATATACGCTACGCATACGCCTTGATTCCATTCCATATTTAAATATAAAACCTATAATCTAATGTAACTCCAGGCATAGAATTGGCCACGCACAGAGGTAATTTCTACAAGAGACGCACGTGCGATCACTTTTTCTCGGAAAAAGCGTATACGTCTGGGCATGCGTTACCGTGCGTCTCGAGGCATTCCTCATAAAGCACGGAAAAAGGCACCGTGGAAACCCGGCTTTAGGTAACCATATATGATAACTTAAATTAGCTCCATCCCCTTATGCTTTTTTAATGCATAGAAGTGCGGAAATGAGCAGATTTTTTACAACATTTACTTTCTTAATCATTTCACAGTTTCACTTGACCGACGCATGAATAAAGTGCTGAGGCTCCTGGCAATGTTAATTTTACACAAGGGCGGAAGAACACGCAATGGGCATACAAGGAGATCTTAAGCAGGGCTTTCAAAAGTGCTCAATTTACCGTGAACAGCTTATAGCGTGCAGCGTCGGATTGTCCGGCCCGGCGAGCGCAATGTGACCGTTACGTCGGGTCAGCGATGGCGTTTCCGCCCTGCCAACCCCTCCCCCCACCCCCAAATCATCAGGCCCGGTCAGGGCTGTCAGAAATTGTATTCCCGTATCCAGACTGTAAAGTATCCTTACTAATCATAACATTCCCGCGCACATAATAAGGCGCTAGAAATATGTTTATAATTGTCAGTGTTAAGTAACCAATTACAAGTAATCGGATTACTTGTAACAATTACCTTTTCTACTTGTAACGAATTACATTTCAAAACAAGCCATTCGTACTTGTAATCGGATTACAAACCATTAAATGTAATCGTCACATTGCATTTATTTGCCGTCCCTTTTCATACTTCCGATGTGTTTCGGATAAAATTAAGAACGAGTACCACAATGTACACTTGTAGCGCTACGATCGTATATACAACATCTATGGACAAGACACAGAAGTTGCTTGTCATGTTCTAGTAATCTTTGCCGTCTTGCTTCCACTTTCCGCACTTGTGTTCTACCCCTGCCTTCTAGTGCTCCCGTTGAGTACACGTTTTTGCTAACAAGAGAGGGAATATATCCGATGAGAATTTTAAAATGCAATTGTTTTATAAGGTTAATTCCAAAATATAAAGTTTTTTTTATTAGTGTGTAATTGGTATGAAATCTTTTTTTGACAGTGTTAAATAAGTTAATCTTTTAAGACGAGTTGACATTACAGTGGCGTGCTTTGGAAAAGTTATTATTTATTTTATATGCATATATTTGATGTTAGTCAAACAAGTGTGTCCACAAAAAACATTCAATTATTAAAAATAATACACTATAACCATTAGCTGCAAATATTTTTCCAAAACCATAAATATATGAACGTTTTTAATGCGTGTAAAAACATGTACTGTAACTCAGTTTTAAAATGGTAGCGGAAAGTAATTGTACTTTTACTGATTTGTTTTATCAAAAGTAATTTTTACTTTTAATTAGCTACATTGTCATTGGAGTAATTGTAATTGAGCCCAATTACATTTTTCCAGTACTTTTAACAACCCTGATAATTTTTCGGTAAAAGTCTAAATCTACAGTGTAATATTATCGTCTATTATCGAAGATGTAAAATAGTTTGTTTGCTCTTGAGACCATATTATTCCCCTCACCCTAATGATTTGTTAGATTTGACATTAAATATCATTTTCGAGTCCAATGAGGCTTATTGTATTTTATTTAAACTAAATTAGTTGTGTTTGTAAGCTGTTATAGGCAGGTTAACTTCATTTGCAGCGCCACTTTCTTGCGGTCAATAATTATTTATTTTATGTGTTGTAGTTCCAACCGTGATGTACGAGTTGCCAGGGAGTTCTTGATTTGAATATTACAGCAGTTTCTTTCCATTAAATTGAGATTAATGTTTATTTTAATGTTATAGCTTATTCAGTCGGATTAAGTATGTAATATTATTTCACATTTACAAATACTGGTTTCAGTTGGTAAGTCCATTTATCATACTAACCAAAACAGGACTTCTGTCTTGGTCGGAGTCTTTTTTCGCCCCGGTAGTCTTGGAGATTAATACGTACAGACGGACCTACAAAATTCTTGTTCCCGTACAGTACTCGTGCCTAAATTTCCTTACGAATGGCTGCCGTTGGGCCCAGTGAGAAACACTGTGCTGTGATTGGACTTCCGTGAGCACGTCGTATACTGCGATATTGTGGGCGAGTAGCCAGCAGAGACGATGAGGATGGGACGAGGTGAATGTGGAGCCGGGGGGGGGGGGGGGATGGGAGTGTCCTGAGAAAACCCCACCGGCCCAAGGCAACGTCCGCCACGTATCCGAAATGCGAAAATGCAGGCGACCGCGCGGGAATCCAGCCCGGTTGGCCTTGGCTGGAGGCGAGTATAATCCATTCGCGGTTAGTCCACACTTTTTCTGAAGCCCTGCCAAAGTTCTACTTCCAGTATATTCCTCCGCCACATGCAAACTAAGCAGAACTAACAGCGTGTCTCAATCAGCCCAGAGAGCGCTCTCCCGTGCTCTCGCTCTCGCGAGGACGTCACTATGACGTCAAAGAACGCTCTCTGGTCGTCTCAATTCGTCAGAGAGAGCGCGATGTTGTATACTCGCTGGCGCCATATCTGTTTACATTATTTCCGTGGTTCAACATGGTTATAGTAGCTTTCTGGGCAAAAATCACGTTGCATTTTAACTGTAAGTGAATGATTTAAACTGTTTCAAACAGCGAAATAACATACGCAACACGATAAAAATATAAATACCGACTTCTGACTGAAGTCTCGTTTTTTTGTCACCTTGTTGCAACAATGGCGGTAAAATATAAAACAAAAAATAATAGTATTTTATGCGTTAATGATCATTCTGGCAATGCTATAATTATTTGTGAATTATTTGGAACATACGTAAATTACTACAGACAGCCATGAACGTGATTTTAGCTGATTTCCCATCTTTTGGCATCAGCTGTTTGCCTGACGTCTGAGAGAAGTAAGAGAGTGGTTGTCTCAATTCCACAGAGCGAGAACGAGAGAGAGAGTGCGAAGCAGTGCTCTCGCCACGTTGTGCGAAAGAATGCTCTCTCGAAAGAGTACTCTACGAGTTGAGACACGGCCTTAGTCTGGAAAATTGCACTAATGGACAAGACACCAAATTCGTGCGCGCTCACTTGTAATAATATTTTGCAAGCGAACTATTTTTTTTGGTAGGAGCTACCAACACACGTTTTTTCTCACCGTTTTTATTTATATAATCATTATAAATGTAATATTATAATTTATCACAAATATAGGTAGATCTTCAACTTAGCGAAAAAAAAGTAACCTATTTCTATGTAAACAAAGTTATAAAACCTCTGAGATACATGGAATATTTAGGATATAACTAAATACATTATGTATGGGATAATTTTTCAAAGGTTTGATATAAAAAATCGTAAAGAAACGGCGAATAGACTATGGTAGGGGCAAGTAGGGGAATGGCCCGCACGCGAGGAAAATTAATTAGTCTATTCGCGATTTCTTCACACTTTTTGAAACAAAACTTTGAAAAAATTACCCCATGTATAACATGTTTGGTTGTTTCCTAGATATGCCATGTATCGCAAGCGTTTTATACTTGGGCTAACATAGAAATGCCTTATTTCTGGTTAAATTGGCTTATACGTATAATATATTAAAAATCTGTAATATTTAATTTATTATTAATACGAATAAGACACGGTTTCTTCGGCCTTTTTGAATTAAACCTTTGAAAAATCTCCCCATGTATGATGTGCTTGGTTGTTTCCATACATCACATGCGTTTTATTTTTTGTGTTCATAAAAGTTGCTTTTTTTTTCTGTTAAACTGAAATGTTATTAATATTTTATCTATAAATTATATTACTTTATTTATAAATAATTTGAATAAAAACAGTGAGATAACATGTGTGTTGGTAGCGCCTAGTAAGAAATAGTTCTTATACAAAATACTGTTATAACAGAGTGCGCACGAATCCGGTGCGTTGTCCCTCTGGTGTAATCATCCATACTTAGCTAAGCTTAGTTTGCACGAGGCGGAGGAATATCCTGGAAGTAGAACTTTGGCAGGGCTTCAGAAAAGTTGGAATTAACCGGGAATGGACTATACTGCAGTTTTATGTAGCAGTCGGTTTTGATCGTGACCTCGATTTTGTTTCCTCTGATATTTAGTTAACGCGATTATTTTAGTATTTACAATTACCCATCGTCATTGTTATGTGGTTCTTGAATAAATTATATCTCGAATATTATTTACGGAAGTAATTAATTCGTAAGATATTTCTTTTCTCAGCTGGACAAATTTTTTGCAATAGTATCGTGTAACTATGCAAATTTCGTCCCGCGCCGGATTAAGGACCTATAATCAAATTTACAATATCGTCTTAAATACGCCTTTTATTAAAAAAAAAAAAATAGTTGCTTGTTATCAGTTTTTTTTTTTGTCGTTTCATCGTATTATTGTTTCAATTTTTTTTTTTTGTAATAGCCCTACTGTATATGTTACCAGTTTGCAAAAATGAGTGCAAGGCCTTTTTTTTATTTTTTTGGTGCTGAAATGGCCGTGAGGGCAGAAAGTGGCTCTAATTGACAGACATCGGCACAGTTGTTAACACTAATTACAGCAGTTGAAGCTGCTGTAACCTCGTTCGTATACGGATAATTTAGAAAGTCAAGCGGGAGAAGTGTTGTTTCTAGCATTCTAGGGAAAAAATTGGACTCTTGAAAATCTTCCTTAACCTCACTGACCCAGAATGTTGAGCCTGTTAAAAGATGCCAGGATTATTTTCAATATTTCCAGCACACTATGCATTTCTTTTTTTGTGAAACGGTATCAGATATCGCAGGTCTTCCAATAGAAGTAAAAAGCGGGGGATTAAATTCTGATTACTAAGCAATTTGTCAAATAAATGGTAGCACAATATTGTTAATTCATTTTAAACCGCCCTTGGACATGCACTTGATAATTATAATAATAGAAAAAGGGACTGGAACTCCAGGGCGCTCCGGTTTTTTTTTTTCTCGCCCTTAATAGCCCGCCTGTGCGGCTGTTTTGAAGATAGGTATGCTCCCTTTGTATGATGTTACTCGGACGAATAACAGACGACGGAGAAGTGACGGTGAGATACAACGAACGTTGAATGGACAAACTCGATTTCACTCGACATCTCCTTCTAATCGAGAGTGACAGGGTGAAGACACATCATGACTCTTAAGTGTTTCTGCTGTGGTCTTTCGTGACTTTCGCCTTACGAAAATGTCCCAACATTGGCTCAGGAATTTAAACTGCTGTCAAATTCGTTTTCTTAAAATAATAATGATGTGCGGTTTCTATAAATTTGGTACCAACATCAAAGTTGCGCTTCTACAAAAAAAAATTGCGTATAGGCTGTTCACGATAAAGTGATCACTCTTTAAGGCGCTCCCAACAATCACTAACCATTAATAAATATGTTTTATTGCAGCCTCAGACATTAACTTTTGAGAGTGGTGAAAGTATACGCCGTATTTGTTAGTCACGTGACAATGCTGATATAAAAAAGGCCTTAAAAAGTGCTCACTTTACCGTGAACGGCCTATACCTTAATTATGCAGTAAGTCTTTGCATTACGAGTGAGTGCGTGAGTAAAATCCGATGAGGGCGAACCGAGGTGAGCATGGAGCAGCGCTGGAATGAAAGGGCAGGGGAAATGGAAGACCCCGAGAAAATCCACAGGCCAGCTGCATCGCCCGGCACGATTCCCACATGCGAAATCTCGGGAGCGACCCCGCCAGGAATCGAACCCGGTTTGCCTTGGTGGGAGGCGAGCAGGTTAACCCTCGTATTATGAAAAGGTCTGGAAAACATTTCCAAACATCCTGCGAGATGAACGGGGCCTAGATCTCTCACCTCACCTAACACTGCGATTATTATTCTAAGCGAAAATTCCAAAAAGTTTGTTACAACTGAAATAATTCAGTTATCTTCAGTACCGATAACAACAGGCGTCCTGCCAACTTCACTAACATAATTTAACAAATATTTAAGCGATTTGTGGTAACTTTCAGTGAGATTGTCGGCTCCGATCCACTAGTTGGTAGTTTGTGTTCCCTCTTATTCGGGAGTGAACTGAAGCAGAATAACAAAATATCTCGTCAACTTTGGGAATCAGTTAAAGCTATTCGGCTTTTTTGTGCAAGAAAGTCCTTACGGAAGTTCTGTGAAGATCCTGTGAGGTTTGCTTATAGTCAGTTTGTTGCACAGCGTAAAGATATAGCTTAACGTATTTATATCAGTGATATTATATTTATATATTTATAAGTGGCAACAGTAATGGTGATTAGCTTGGAAATGTAAGCAGCAACGTCAAAATTTCTGACACTTGCAACAGTAAAAATCTACAAACGTGCGTTACGTTTAATCCATTTGTTTGAGCTGATACGGCATTGGCTAAAACTAAAATTTCCTCACTTATACATCAGAATGGAAACAAGCTGCCCGAACGAAAGGTTAGAATTTATGATGTGTAAACATACAGAGGCGAACATATTCATCCAAATATACGGATATTAATCTTTGAAAGTTGAAATAATTCATAAAGAAAGAGAAATTATGTATTATTTCACGATTCTGTAAATGTTACGTGCATTTAAAACAAATACACAGTAAAACCATGATAATAACATATATGTGTATATGTCAGTAGCTTACGTATTTCCTTTGAAATATGAACATTACCCTATGACATAAGTATTCAAATGTGCTCTATGCTACAGTAGGTACTGCTGTACCCTCTGAGCTCTTCATTCGTGTTTGTTCCAATTCAGTACACAAGCAACTTCAGCTAAGAGTTTACACAGAAGAAAAGTGGGGACGTAAAGAAAATGAGACGATTTCAGAGGAGAGAAAAAATATCTTAAATCTTATATAACCAAAATAAAACACGTAAAGAATTTGGGAAAGCTGTACAGAGAAATCTGTCCACTGTGTGGTTTGTCGTCCAACGTTATAGAATGAGGAACACCCTCGGCCGTAACTTACTTCTAGGGATAGAAGACTCGTGTTGAAAATGATACAGCATAATACTCGAATAACAGGCACAGACATTAGAGCACACCTGGAAGAAAATCTTGGTGTGGTAGTTCACGTGAGAACAGTTCTCGTGGTCCTTCACAGCACCGGGTACAATTACAGAACTCCCAGACGATATCTTCACGTAAGTAAAGTAAACGAGAAAAAGCGTTCAGAACTAGCGAATGAGCATACGACGAAGTGCAATAAATCACGGGATCGTGTGTCACGGCCAGATGAAAGCAAGTTCATTGTAGCCCGGAGCGATGGCCGATTTGAAGTGTGCAGACACGACAATAGTGAGTGGGATCCCCGAAATATGGACGCTACAGTGAAACGTGGGGGCGGTAGCATGTTGGTCCGGGGATGTATGGCGTCAAGTGGTGCCTGCTTACATTGATGACAACGTAAGTATGTTTATAAGAATGCACATCTGAAGAGAAGCGCTGAAAAAAATTACTTCTTGGAAATAATTATTATATCCAACAGGTCAACGATCCTAAGTATGCTTTAGACGTTGTTAATTAACTACAAATTATGTAAAATATTTATCTATAATTTATTATTTTTATCGGTAATTGTCTATATTATACTAAATTCGTATTTTATATCATGAAGCTCTTAATAATATGTTAATTAGTACTGTGGTTGATTTTGTAATTTGAAGATGTTTTTTGATTAAATAGGGTAAAACTTAATATGTTGTCAACTATAAAACAATTAAATCCATGTTATAGTAAACCTTGGAACCCCTACCTGCATGTACTATAACGTGCGCCCTGAGTGACATGCGCCCAGTAAAGTTGTTGACGATGGATTGGAAGTATCCGTATTTTAATGTCGAGTAAAAAGTGTTAGGTAACCATTTCTGACAACTTAAATTATTTCTTTCGCTATCTGTATTTTTTTTATAAATCGAAGTTTGAAAATGAGCAGGTTTGTTAAATATTTACTTTTCTAATAATATTACAAGTTTCACTTGACCTACGCGTGAATAAAGTGATGAGGCCCATGACAATGTTAATCTTAGATAAGGCGGAAGAATACACAACGTGCTTGCAAGTAGATCTTAAGCAGGGCTTTCAAAAGTGCTCGTTTTACCGTGAACAGCCAACACCAACATATAAATTTAACCATAAATAAGGTACTTTTATGTTAACACAAATATAAAGCGCCTGTATAGTCTATTCGCGGTAATGTGAGCACTTTTGAAAGCCCTCTCACTTGGAATAATAGTCAATAAATAAATTTTATTTTAGCCTTAAGCGTTTACTTCAGAGTGCGGTGGAATATATACACTGTGTTTATTACACACATGGCGATATTCATTTAAAAGGGCGGTTAATGGATAAAAAGTGCTGAAAGGAAAAAGTAACTAGGGCCTTAAAAGTGCTCACTTTACCGCGAACAGCCTATATATAACACATGGTGTATTTAGGAAACAAAACACACACATCAACCATGGGATGATTTTTCGAATGTTTGATTAGAAAAGTATGACGAAACAGCGAATGGACTATATGTATAATTTTTTTTGCAGTAAATTATCTTTTATTGGAAACCGATCCTACATAATTTTAACATTATAGCGTACATTTAAAGAAACTTTTTTTCTCCGCGTAACCTTGTTAGTGTTAGTTTGTATAGACTATTCACGGTAAAGTGAGCACTTTTTAAGGCCATGCTAAATTTTTCCTTTCAATTAATTTATACACTTTTGCGCCACTTTTTAATGTAAACATGGCAATATGACTAATAAACGCAGTGTATGCTTTCCATCACTCTCAAAAGTTAACGTCTGAGACTACAATAAAATATATTTATCAGTGGGTTAATGCCTTTTCTTCCTAGGGCCTTAAAAAGTGCTCACATCCTGTATCGCTGGAAAACCGCGGAAACGCTGCGTTTTGTGTTTAGCCGGGTTCATGGCGGTTGGTCGTCCTGTTAAGCAAGGTCCGTCCTGTTAAGCAAGGTCGAACTTGTTAAAGTGGCCTTGGCGTGAATTGTCGCAGCGGTATTGCTGATCCTCCCACTTCCAGTGTGACGCGGGGACGTAATGTTCTGCCTTGAGCTCTAGCAGGGCATAGGAGTCTCGTACCTCGCCGGTGTCAGGCGGATACACAGGTTGTGCGCGCGCGTCCAGGTAGTATTCCTCTCCGGTAGGAGGTAGCCCGCGAACCAACACTCGCTGCGACATTCGCAGTTTCCTCTTGGTCAAGGTCGAGAGTCTTGCCTGACCTGGGGAACCCCATTGTTGCTGTCGCGTGGATTCCCGTGCCGGGAACACATTGCCCCGACCAGCACTACCCCGCAAGCACGACACGACACGCTTAAAGACAGATCTGACTCGCGCCCGACAATTGTCGCCCGATCAGCAAATTTGGATTACAAATTATTTCTATTCTTCGTCGTATCGTGTGGCACGAGCAAAATTATATTGTACGATAAGCTTTCCCTACAATGGGAAATACGTAGCTGAAAGGAAAACTAATTATGAAAATTATTGTATTTAACTCTTATAAATAATGATTTTACGTTTGTATGCAATAGCTATAAAACTTTGTCCCCATCATGTATTCCTGTCCCCATCATGATAACTAACGTAGTTATTCAGCGCCTTCTAAATGGACCCGAAAAGTTCTACTCGGGTTGCGTCAGTAAACTGTCGGGCTGTAAATTTCGAGCAGGCACATTGAAAATGGTCGTGGTTGTGGTTTTTGTCCTGTCGTGCTGCGCTCGTCGGGTTTATGCGATTCCGGCGTCAGTGCCACAGCCAGATTACAGCTACTTAAATGATAACAATCAAATCATCATGATATGGTGGTATAGGCTACTGTATTCGCCGTGAAGTGGGCACTTTCGAAAGCCCTCTCGTTTGAAGTAATAGTCAATAAATATATTTCATTCTATCGTTAGACGTTAACTTCAGAGTGCGGCGGAGTCTACACACTGTGTTCGTTAAATACATGGCGATATTTATTTAAAAAGGTGGTTAAAGGATGAAAAATGCCTGAAAGTAAAAAGTGACTAGGGCTCACTTTACCGTATGTAAACTTTGTGCAACATATTCGTGCAGCATTATGGTTCGTTCACAGTCAAAAAATGCAACCACAGGGCATATGACGTAGCAGCAGAACATCGCACACGACCAGAAACCTTATGCGAAAATGATTTACAATTAAATTTTTATCTATTATTTCTAGCCAATTAAATTCTGCGCCGTGTCTGACGCCTGTTGTAGTGTTTTTAATGTTTTAATAATTTGCCTGTAACAGGTTTAGTTTGACACTGTGTTGAAAATGGACAGTGGTTTAAATGAGTTGGCGGGTTTTGCTTTGCGATAGTGAAATAGTGGATGATCTCCAAAATTCTCTGGTTGGTAGTACACTGTCTTCGCTCTGTATATCTGTACTCCTTCCCACAACGCAATCACCTTTCGATCAACACAATCTGTTCTCGAGCGCCCGTGCATTGCGCCTGACATTTTATTGATAAAACATTTTACATTTTATAAATAAACATGTTTAAATAAATAGCGAACTAGGCTTAATGAAGAAAACACTCGTTTAACAAGGCTGCCGCACTGCAGAATGAAATAGGCTACAAAAAGTCACAGAATTGTTGACACCACAACGAAACAATAATTACTATTGCAGGAATTGTTTGGTCATATTCTGATCCTTAATGTATGCTCTACGGTACTGTATTCTTTATTTATTCCAGTGTGTATGTGCGTTAGTTAAACCCGGTGAATCAGTCATAACGGGAAAAGGGTGGACACGGATTGGATTGAGTGGACCTCCAAAATGTTGAATACACAGCTATATTATCTAAGCCGTATAATTTCGACATATATTTTCAAAAATGAATTTTACCTAAAGGCTGCATATATTTTAAAGGGCGCAATGGGTGACACGTGCCCAGTAAAGTTGATAACGATGTAGGGGAAAGTAGTTCCATATATTAACGTCGAATAAAAGGTGTCAAGTAACCATTTGTGATCATTTAAATTATTTTTCTTGCTTTCTAGTTTTTTTAAAATAAATCGAAGTGTAAAAATGAGCAGATTTTGTACAAAATTAATTTACCAATAATTTCCGCATGAATAAAGTGATGAGGTCTAGAGCAACGTTAATTTTACATAAGGCGGAAGAACACACAACGTGTATACAAGTAGATCTTAAGCAGGTCTTCAAGTGCTCATTTTACCGTGAACAATCTTACAGCAGACGTTATATAAAAATTTTCCATTGTAGTTATGTAGAATTCATTTTATTATTTATTAATGTCCTTTCAAGGAATTCCTACCAAATTGTGTTATAATTGAAACAACACTTGTTTCCACATGTTTTTATAATATTGAAACCTGTAGTCTGCTCGGCGAAACAAAATAGCTGTTAGTCCGCCGTTTTAGCGCGCGCTGCGGTAGAGATCACACATAGTTAAAACATCCATAGTTAGATAGCGCTGACAACTCGGCTAAGAGCAGCACTGTCGCGCGCAGCTCTTGGCAAGTCCACAAAGCAAGCAAGTAAGGTAAGTAGACGAAGCTCAATGCTATTTTGGTGGACCGTTATTTTCCTCTGTTAGGTAGAAATTAGCTGCCAACCGTACAACTCTTAAACATTATTATTTCACTTTCCAGACAGACGTTTTAGTTACTGCTAATAACAGTTTGGTAAAAAATGTTATAATTTAATGATGTATTTACAAATGGTAAAATGGAACTAAATGCGTGTTTAACAATAGATGTTAAGAGAATTCATAGGTTGGCTACTCTATTAACTGCACAATCGTTTAAGATGCTAACTGTACATATTTATTTGTTTTAAAAAGGCATTGTCGCTGACATCAATAACTCTTGTACCATTTATTCTTAAACAATTAGGTATTTGAAAATTCAATAAAGCTCAATTATTCCAATTCCAGCATTTGGTTGCAAACATCAACTCCACCTTCTCCAGCAACGTACATAACAACGGAATCAAAACAAGTGAATAACTCAACGCTCAGGCGCTGACATTGCATGCCTACATAAAAAATTATATATTTTATGAATGATTATGAGAATAATTAAACTTAATTTACTTGCGAGTTAAGTATATTTAAATACAAAAGTATATTGTTTATAAAATATCCAGCTTTCTTTATTAAAGATCATTATTCTCATTTATTCAACACTTGGTGAAGTCATTCTACCTATTTAGTGGCCCACGAAATCCCTATAGAGCTTCGACCCCCCAGATCCTGTCCAGAGAGAGCGCGTGCGCGCGTAATTTGATAGTCTTTAGATTACACTGAGGCCGTGTCCGAATTGGCAGATTTTGTTGATAAAATGATCACGTGATCCTATTTGGTATCCAAATTACAAATAACGAATTTGTCAATAGGACACGGCCTATTGTTTTAGTAATTCCTAATTGAACATATTGTATTACATTTTGCTACTCTTGCGAAGATCGGACTAAAACGCGCGGCAGTAACTAGGCTTCCGGGGACCGTCTTGAAACCGGAATAAGAAATAAAAAGTAAACACGTAACATTACTCCGGTTAAACGGAATACAAAAGCTGTCTCGATATTTTTCAAGACCTATTTTCCATTAAGTGCAAATAAAGCTCTATCCATGTTTATTTACAAATTATTTTCATGCCATATATAATCGACAGAAATGAGGCGCGCCCGAGAGAGAGAGAGAGAGAGAGAGAGAGAGAGAGAGAGAGAGAGAGAGAGAGAGAGAGAGAGGAGCAAAAATCTGCATTTATAAATGAGGACCTAATCGACAATGTCGTTACAACTCCCGAATAATCGTAAGTGGGAATCATGCCGAACGATGCCGCTGGTTGGCAGGTTTCCTCGGGGATCTCCCATTTTTACCCACCCTTGCATTCCGGCGCCGCTCCAATCTCGCCTACTTTCACCCTCATCGGCTCTCAAGTCCTCGTTACGAGCCGCTATTATGGCTCAACTCGTTAAACGTGTGCTAAACTACTGAATTTGTATTTTAGAATGCTGAGCTACACGATAGGCCGTGTACGTGTTTTCATTGACTTAGGTTTTCATTATATTTTATGTCAATTTGTGTTCGGATTTATACGTTTAGGTTTGCGTACAATAAATTGCCAGTTACGTCATCGTTTAGGTCATGTTCCAGTTGAAAATTTAATACCTGTAATTATAGGCTGTTCACGGTAAAGTGAGCACTTTTGACTCTCTGGTATTTTCTATAACTTGTATAAATATTTATTTTTTATATATGAATTAACAACCGCGAGTGTAGCGATGTGTTGGCAAGGGCCGGTAAGAAATAGGTCACAGTTAAAATATTATTTTAACCTCGTTTTTTAGTGTAATATTTGTAAATTAAACGGTGCCTATTGAAAGATTTAAATATTTAGGTAGCCCCGATGGCAACATCTCATTTTAAAGTTTAAAATAACAGCGGATAATATCGTGATAGGCCGTAATGGTACGGTGTGGTTTTATCGAGCGAGAAAGCAACTGAAACAAACTGTCTGCTGGGCGAGGCTTGTCGCTCTCTCTTTCTTCGTCTCTTTCACACTCGGGAAATTTCACTTCGCTAGTAAGCAGCTATATTATACATGTTTTCAATCATACCATATTTAATACTTATTACAGCAAAATAATCATTTTTGAATTTGTAATTTACAACTGAAAAGAGATTTTAAACTTTTGAATACTTAATTTAATACATTTAGATATGATGGTGGGGCAGTTACCTAGTGAAGTTGGCAGACGTGGCGAGCCATGACATAGCGTGTTGCTTTTTGTCAAACGAAACGTAAATTATTCTTACTCCGAAAAATACTCCAAATTACCACATCACGTTTGTAGACGTTGTGTTTTTTAAACCTACCTAAGCAAGTTACGATGTTGTGATACATCTGTGTTTCCACGGCAGTAATAAATATACTGTGACGTGTGTTTCGTTAATCATTGCGTCTGTGAAATGGCCTCCGTTTGTGCATCGTGGTCGATACTCTGGCCCTGTGTGTGCGCGTGATTTCAAATAATTGATTAGCACTAATTATACGTTTTAAATGTGAACTGTTTTTATGACGAAGTTATTTATTTACATCCACGTCTGTTTATTTATCACAACGTTGTACCTTTGCCCTAAGGGGTTTAAAACACAGTCGTGTAACGTAATTTGCCACAATCCCAGAAGAAAAATACTAAGCGAGGCCCGATAAATTCCAATAAACCTAATAAACAGTAAGTAGCAATACGTAGAAATATGAGCGGAATAAAAGTTATCGTAGTCTTATTTGTGTGCATGTTCACCGCTATTTTTTAAAGTTTGTATGACAAAAATGAACAACACGAGTTGCGTGCTTGAATTTAATGTGCCTTTTTCACTAGTTGTTCCTTCGTTTTAATATTTATTCCAACTGAGGCCGTCCTTTCACACATGTCAGTAACAAAAGGATAATTACAATTAGTACAACCCTTTACCTCGCAGTCGTAACAGTGTTAAACACAGTCGCGGCAAAATACTAACGGGCATTACATGTATTGAGCTATGCCGTGGAAAACAATTATGTTAATGTAAAATAACCGTAAGAACTGTCTTCAATTCAGGCATTTTTAAAACGTCATAAAGCTGACCTAAATAATGTTAGATGCCTAAACTGTGAATATTCATACGAAATGGTTTTTGGAATATGACAGAATTCTTTGAAAAGCTGTAAATAACACATTTGACATGTATAAAAGTAGAAGTCACATTTAAATGTTTATTATTTGGTGTAGCGAATGTATACGATCATATGTACACACACACACAATGGAATGTAAACATTGATTTTGACAGATGCTACATGGCAGTCACATGGCAATGTTTGTTTACATTTGGCGGAAGGATAAGAAACGGGCCTGCAAGTAGATATTTAGCAAGAGTCCGAGAAAGTTGCTTCCAATGGGGAATGGACAATAGTGTGATTCATCTCCACTGTTTTCTTTGCATCAGATTCAAAACAAATATGGTGGCAATTTTTGAGATATGGTAAATGAGTAAAAGACTGTTCACGATAAAGTGAGCGCTTTTAAAATCAACCTTAGAAAAGTCACTGCTCCAACCTGTATATATTTTAAAGGGCGCACTGTGTGACATGTGCACAGTACTGTAGGCAATGATTTGTGGGGGGGGGGGGGGGGGGGAAGTAATCCTAGATATTTACGTCGAATAAAAAGTGTTAAGTTAACATTCGTGATAAATTATTTCTTTCGCTTTCTGGTTTTTTTTTTTTCCTTTAACGCGCTGGAGTTTAAAAATTACCACATTTGTAAAATATTAACTTTTCTAATAATTTCGCAGTTTCACCTGACCGACGCATGGATAAAGTGATGACGCCCATGGCAATGCTAATTTTACATAAGGCGGAAGCATACACAACGTACACACAAGTAGATCTTACGCAGGGCTTTCAAAAGTGCTCATTTTACCGTGAACAGTCTGTAGCTAGACTACGTGACGTTCGTGAGTCGGCGAGCCACGCAAAGCAGCACCACGCCCTAGAACTACGTCACAGCCTACGTTTCGTCTGGAAGAGACCCCGTCCTGCACCCTTAAAATAAACTGGTATCTTCCTACGAGAGCAATCCTTCCTCCAATGTCAGAATTTGACAGCTTAAACTTTGCCACGCACACTAGGCAAACGTGATGCCGTTGGTTCGAAACATTCCATGCGACGCCATGTTGGCAAGACGTCAGTAGCAGTTTCAGCACTATTTTAACCACAATAAACTTGCGTGAGAGTGTAAGTGTTGCTACGTAACTGAGACAGCCGAGGCATATATGTTGTTTTGATTTAAATTCAAGTAATTTTATTAATGAGTGGACTACACATTTTGACATACAAGTCAGGCATTATCTGCATGTCATATAAGGGTATGTTAGAGACAGATAAATATGACCATTTCCTAACGGCAGCTAGTTTGAATGTTCATTATTTTGTCAATTGCCATTCAGGGTTTTTTGACTTTGATTATTTTGCAGCGCAAAACAAATGAGATATAATATTTGCAATTGAATGTTTAAATGTTTTCCAATTAATAGTATCGCTGGAATTGACACGTCTGACATCATTTATATGCATAGTTACCCAACCTGTCCTCATAACCTTTCAGATCAGAATGACAAACTGTTTTCTTTGCTATATGAATAGTTATGTTAAATAATATTTTCAGCTGTGGGACAAATAATTGTTTGTCTGCTACGTATGTGGACCTGCAAAGGTGAATGCTCGACATCACACACGTCTGGTTCCTGAGCCCGAGAGTCGCCGAGCAGACGTGTTCCTCTGTGGCGAAACACACTGCTGTTTCACCTGTCAATTTTCATCAGTGTTGCCAACAATATCCACTTCACACAAGCACAGTGTATGGGCAGTCATCTAGCAAATAACGTGTGTGTTTTTTTTTTTTTATTGCAGAGAAGTGTGCATCAGGTCTATTAACCGCAGTATTTCTACTTTGTCACTCACTGCTCACTTGTGAATTATGTAAACATTATGGGTGGCTTTGTGGCAGCCACGCCTTTGTGGAATACACAATATTACATTGCATAACTACATGATAACTTACGTATTTGGCGCCAACGCATGGGCCATTAAATTTGAATAAGGGTTTTCACCACTTAGTGCTGCGCTGTTCTCTCTCTTTTATGGAGTTGCATCTACCAGGAGATTGTGAGAATTCTTGGTGTATACTGACGATGGGTTGTTTTTGATTGCAGCCCCTGTAGTCTTTCTGAAATTGAAACTAAAACTCACGAAATGCTGAAGAAAATTTAAAGCTGGGTTTGCAGTGTAAAACTATTTTCACTCGAGAAGAGCATAGTTTTACGTAACACCTTGGAGTCGCCTTCGCCTCTTTTTGTAGAAAGTATTCGTTTTCGTGTCATGATTTCGGATTTAGAGTAATGACTACATTTTACGAATATTTAGAGTAATGACTACATTTTACGAATATTTTTGTGCTTAATTTCCATTGTGCGTCATCTGCCAGCTGTAAAAAAGCTAGGAACATACTTATATTTTAATTAATAAAATTTTGCCCTTTTTTGCAAGCAGGAAATAACACACAGTGAAAAATAAGATATTTAAACAGCTAATAAATGGTATATTTTATATAATCGAAAAATTTCAATACGTGATCTGAAACTGAAATGATGACACGAAAACAAAGGATTTTTGCCATAATAGGTGAAGCCGACACTTCAAGGAAGCTTGAAGCAATCGCCTGTGATCCGCTTCAAGATAAGACCACTACGTCTATAAAGTAAAGTACAGGTCGGTTCTGATCGCACAAAAATGAAGTTTATAAGAGAAACGAGAAAGTTATAAGAGACGCGGATGTACTGCTCGAAACGTGTCTTGTGCTTCAAATGTCGTTTTTTTTTAATTTACCGCTTGCGTACAATGGGATGATCTACTACGAAAAGATCTCTCACTTCAGACTACTACTGTCGATTAAAGGCTGCCCACGATAAAGTGAGCACTTTAGAAATAAACCTTAGAAAAAGTCACTCCCTCTGCTTGCATATATTTTAACGGGCGTCTTGAGTGACATGCCTAGAGTAATGTTGCTAACGATGGATGAAAAGTAGTTCCTTATCTTAACGTTGAATAAAAAGTGTTAGGTAATCATTTGCGATAACTTAAATTATTTCTTTCGCTTTCTGGTTTTGTTAATGCTTCGAAGTGCAAAAATTGCCGTATTTGTGAAATATGTACTTTTCTAATAATTCCACAGTTTCATTCGACCGACGTATGGATAAAGTGGCGGGGCACACGGAAATGTTAATTTTACACGAGGCGGAAGAATACACAACGTGCAAACACTTAGATCTTGAGCAGGGTTTTCAAAAGTGTCGATTTTACCGTGAACGGCCTATACTTCCAAAGACATCACGCACATTAGAAACACGCAGTTTCCCAGTAGTCCAACATAGTAGAAAAAAAAATCGCTTTTTCAAAGCGCTTATCTCAAAAGATACGCGTTATATACATTCCGAAGTACTCGAGGGACATCATGCTCTGGACCTTGCTTACTGACGTCTCACCAGTAACATAATAGGATCGCCGCTTAAGGCCTCATTAGGTGCACTGAGCACGATGTGAACACAGCCGAGCATAGTGGGAGGCAATCCAGAAAATCCGGTGATAACAAAATCGGGGATACAGTAAGACATTGCAGCTCCGAATCTATCGTCTATATTCAAAATTCAATTACATCACTCGATTGCCAAAAGACCAGAGAACATATTACGTTGAGTGAGGACTGCGAAGCATTTTGAGGAGGGGAAGAGGGGGGGGGGGCATTTTTGAGTTCGTTTCGCCATGTCTCATAACTTCCGCGTGGTATAACTTTTGACTAGATGTTGACGCTCGTTTAGGTTTCAATCGACAGCTCTCGTCAAGATCAATCGATTGCGTCTATAAAAACATTTGAATGGTGAAATTGTATGAGTTTAATGTAAAAAATTAAGAAAACTTAACACAATGTCGGCCTATACTAGTCAAAAAGTCAAGTCGAAGTACAGAAATCGTATACGGTTGGAAAGAGCATTTCAAAAGCAATCCAGTGATGCCCGTAAAACCTCATATGATAGAGTGAAGCGGTGCCGGGAACGAAAAATAAACATCAAGGCGTCCGAGCGTGTCAACGTAGACGTAATCACGCAAAACAAACGGCCGCGTCCCCAACACAAACACCCCCCCCCCCTTTTTTTTTTCCACTCGTGATTCCAGCTTTCTATGAAAGTAGTTGTATCAAGTATAGTCGTCACAATTTTGTTGTCGGATGTTTGAAAATCCACACACACTTAAAACTGTCTTCAGAGCGCACTATACCACACTTGTAGAAAGAATGCGATATGGGCTTATTCCGACATATAAAAAACTTGTAGAGCCAAGTTCCCCGTCATTAGTGGGATGTAACATGCAAAGCCATTATATTTTTGACGAATCTTTAGTAGTATAAATATGCCGATTCGAGCGCAGCCCCCAGTTATCATAAAAACAACGGTAAATTAAATGCTCGAGCCATCAGAAAACCATCACAAAAAATTACTCTTAATTTTCTGATCCAAAACATCAAAAATGACGATTCGAGCGCAACCGCAAAAAAAGTGACTCAAAAAGTTGCGTTTGGGTGCATCTTCAAAAATATGCGTAAAAAGTTGCGTTTGGGATAGGTTGCAAAAAAGTGGCTGAAAAAGTAGTGTTTGGTTAGATCATAGTCATTAGAAAAAAAGTTGTGTTAAACTTTGCATTTGAGTGCATCTACAAAAATAAGTGTAAAAACATGCATTTGGACAGAGTTGCAAAAAAAAGTGGCTCAAAAAATTTGAATACGTAAAAAATAATAATAAAATATTGTATATAATAAAGATGGCTCAGTTGCTAAATGTATTAAACGGAACCAAATAATTTAAGAAACTTTCCGAACTTACAATTGGACAGTCCTATCCCATAAACCATGCTGAAATAAATTATGCACGGTATGGATACAAAGTGGTAATTACTTCTGGAAATTTTAAAGTAACCTTACCAGACAGATATGTTCAGATATTCAGTGAAAAAGTTTTAAATGATGTTAACCGTGGAGGTATAAGTTTTCCATATGATGGAATGATGGATTGTGGTGTTAATCAGATGCATTCTGTTCGGTTTTTTAAAGAGTAAATGATCGTTGTCGTATAATTATACATCAGTAGATTTTTATTTGTGCTCATATCTCTACAAAGTTTTAATGGTTATCCAATCATTAAAACACAATTATCGCTCTGACTTCGGCAATGTGCTGCAGCTTAGTCTAATTAAAAATTTAGATACACATCTCCAAATTCATCATATTAAAGTAGCAGAAACATTGAATTCTTATTCTAAATCTTTAATTACACTTTCTATATAAATATTGTTCAGCTTTATCGCATGAAACTTTAATAGTTTAAAACTATTAACGTCATTATATATAGAATATGACTACTTCCAACCCAAAGAAATATCTATGGTCTCATCTCTAATACCACTGTTCTTTCGGAAAAAATCAAAGTTAATTAACTTACCTTTTTCATTCTTAGTTTCAACTATTACTTCGTTAACTTGATTTGTTTGCACAGGTAAAAAATAATGGATAAGCTGGTTCGTAATAGATTGTGTCGCCAAATCCAAATATTGTTCTTGGTTTAAAAGTGGTAATTATGTTAGTTTCTCTATGATTATGGTCATCATGTTTTAATATCATACCATTGACTATATTACAGTTTATATTTTGTTTCAAATGGAGCAAATTTTGGAATTGTATCGCCATAATGGTCCACATTTTCATTCAGAGTTTTAATTTATATGAAACACAAAAGTTTTCCTATTGAACCCCATTTTCCAAACTGTAATTTAAGCATACATTTTACTTTTACTCTATTTGTTATTTTATCCAGCTCGAAAGATATATAATTTTCTTTCCCACCCATTGAATCTACACTAAATGAAAAAATTGCTTTTATAGTTTTTTCAAGATCTTTTAAGCTATATTGACCAACTGGAATATCATTTGCTGATTCCATATCATTCTGACCCCAAAAATATAACTTATTTCTCCCAGAGATAATGTTATGTGTTAGATAAGTAGTATAGAACTGAACTAAAGCCAATGAGTGCCCCTCTATCTATAAGGGTAATGTAGTCTCTTCTTCAACACTGATTTGTTGTCTGTTAGTCTGAATACTTTACTCATTTATTATATAATTTCAAAAAATCTATTAATAAATGAGCAAGAAAACATGAAACATGTAGACTGGGATATTAAAATAAGAATACCAGACAAGACTGTATCGACAAAACGTCATGGAGAATCATTACCTAATAATATTATATGTTTGATAGTGAGTCCTAGTAACTGTGGAAAAATAACACTTATGATAGATAATTTTATATATGCTCAGGGATAGTTGGACTTTGGTACTCTCTATGTATGTTCAAAAAGTCTGGACCAACCAAAATATATAAATTTAAAGAAAGATATAGATGTAGAATCAAAATTAGTTAATGAACCAATAGCATACTTCTTTCAATCAAATGAAGAAATGGTTGACGTAAATGAACGTCATAAAGAGTCTGTAGTTTTCGATGATATCATACTTGATAATCAAAATATGGTAAGGGATTACTTTACTCATGGTAGACACAAAGATATTGATTGTTTCTATTTAGCCCAGACATACTCAAAAGTACCTAAGCAGCTTATAAGAGACAATGCTAATTTTCTTCGCATATTCAGACAAGAAGATACAAATATTAAAAACATTCATAGTGATTTTGTTGGTGGTGATATGTCGTTTGAGAAATTTAGGGAGACTTGTTAAAAATGTTAGAATAATGAATATGGTTGTGTCACAATAGATATGACTCGTAAGTTAAATAATGGTAAGTACCATAATAAAATTTAAGACTTTTTAAATTTTTAGATTATAAGTAAGTTTTTTGATTTTAATGGAAGTGTTTACATTAAAACCTTACATAATCTGATCTTTTTAAAAATATTGGTATACCATAACTTTTTCAATAAACACAATTGTACCTTCGGGTACATTGTGGGGCTTCTGTTATTTAAAAATATATCCTATCATCAGGGAATACTTCAAAAGTTTTATACATGTCAATTTTTTTCTGTTGATGGTATAAGTTGATAACACTTTTATATTTTTCTGGTTTTATTATTATTTCAACTCTAATTCCATCTCTCATAAAAAAAAATATTCTATTTGATTATCAAAGTAAAATACTTTTATTTTGAACTGTATTTTCCAACTAAACAAATAATGTTAATTCTGTGTTTTCTGATAGTACTCTACATTGATTGCATCCATCGGTGCAATGGGATCTCCCACATGTCTTAGTCTTTTTTGTTCAAAATCTATATTATTATCTACTTCCAAGTAAGATAGGCTTTACCCAGTGATATTTTATTTCTTGTCAGTGTGGCTATAAAGTCGTTGAACTGTGTTTAGGAAACAAAATCATTAGAATAAATCTTTTCAGTAGTGTATCATTGTCTCTGTGTTCTTTAATTTTATCTTCAATCCAAGAGCTCATTAATGCATTGTTTATTAATAGTGTGATATTTTTTGGAAATTTAAAATTATGTGAAAAGTGATTTAGCACAATTACACACAAACGACCACAAGTTACTCTATTGAAATTTTGAATTCTATCATCGTTATAAAAAACATTACTACCGAGATATGATATTAATTCTTGGGGTGGATTTCCGCCAAATGAATCTAAATAATATTTGGCGTTTGCTTTTTTCCAATAGCATACCCAGTGTGTACCAGAGTTTGTCGAAACATCTAGATTAACAATCCCACATTCATTATCGAGTGGTGTGGTAGTTGCCCATCGATCATAAATACACCTCAAAAAATTTTAATGTTTAATTTTTTAACCATTTGATCAATATTAAATTTACTGAGTGGAGTTACTTTTTTTTAACATTCTTACCCCACTTAACATTCTCCAATCTCTTGCCGTATTCCTCCATAGTTAAATTACATCTGTGTTGTTCTTCCAATTCTTGGTTTTTCTTCTTAGCATTAATGACTTATGTAGCGATAGATGATGCACTGCCAGCTAACCCTCCTAGAGCTCCCAATGCTGCGAAAAATAAAGGTAAAAATCCACCCTTGTGAACTATCAAACCATTTCCAGTTTTCATTTATTTGGACATTTTCTTAAGCTGTGGAACTGAAATTGTGACAGTCATCCCTTTGTCCTCCTTTAATTTCTTGTTTTTTATGATCCCGTTGATCTTTCATTAGGAAAGAATCAATATTCAATCCCTTCAACTCATCATTAGTAACTTGAAATACAATGTTTTATACTTTCATTAATTATAACAAATACTTTTTCATTTTATTTTAACTCCCCAGCCAAACTTACATTTAATATGCATCGCAGATCCAGTAACACCATCCCACAATCTCTCATTGAGATCAGCATCTGAACTTAACAATCTTTTGAACCCTTTCTTTCTAGTTCTTTGTCAGCTACATGTCTTTCAGCTAGATCTTTATGATGATGACAAGCTATATCATGTTCCATTGCAGCCACATCTAGTGGATTAATGGTTTTATCGCCATGCTCAGTTCTCTCTTTTAGTCTGGTACCCGGACCTAAGTACTGATAACCGGGTGCATGCATCTCAAAAGGTAGTGAATTTATTATGTCATTGAGTAACATACATATCAGATACATTATACCTTTTGGATTATTCACAACAAAGTCACTAAACTTGCTGTTGAGCATATTCATTAGTCCAACTTTTTCATTGTAATAGTTATCATTTCCAGCATTCTCTTCGCCATAAATAACGAGAAGTTGGTCACTAAGAATCCTAACATCATCCAACCATATGTATTCTTTGAGATAGTCTGTATACTTCTTTATACCTTTTCCTTTTTTAGGTGAGGGACTTTCTTTTTAATCGAATCGTAAATAGGTTTAACAATAATTTTCCATTTATTCATTTTACTCGATTTTGGTGTTCCCAAGTTTGGATCATTGTTTCGAAAAACTGTGTTTGTATCTGCTAGGATACGACTTTAGTGTTCATAGTCGGTTGCAGTGTAGTCACTTTTTGTTACTTTCTTACTAGTTAGTAATTTCATCAAACCATCAGTTCCAGTGTACGTCCAACCTTTTACAGTAAATTTGTCATTGATGAATATTACTGCGCTACCACCAATATGCAATCTACCTTTATCAGCCTTTAGTCCAAAAAACATTGCCTCTGCAGTCAATTAAGAAATCGGCCACTTTCTTATCAATAAATGTTGTTTTGTAGTTGTTAACTGTGAGATAACAGTTGTCAAATGCCCCAATGCTTCATCATAGTGTTTATTGTCTTCGTTAATGCATTTAACACCATCGCCATAGCATTCATCGTTATAGCAGTCATTGTCATCATCATTGTGTTTAACGCCATCGTCATAGCATTCATTGGTGCCTGTTTTACCAAACAGTTTTCTTTCAAAAGATGTTTCTGTTGGTGTTTGTGGGTAGTCTAAATTCTTAACAGCAAATGGAACAAGTTATTTTATTAAGTTCTTATTTTCATTTGTTATGGGTCTAATTTTTTGCCCAAAATCGTCTATTGCATCTATCAATGGTTGGTCATGTTTTTTATTTTTGTCATATTCATCTTGGCAAAATTTTCTAAAAGTTTCAAACTTTTCAATAAGCTGTCTTCTTCTCTCTATATTATTCTCTATATTGTTTACAATTTTTGTCGTCTCATTTATTATACAAAGAAATAAAATGAACAATGATAACTTAAATGTATACTGTCTCAAATGTATGAAAAATACACTAAGTTCATATGAACTTAGAAATAAAAACAAAATAATAATTAAATGTGTTTGTAGATGTGATGTTACCAATAACTCGATATTCACTGGTGGGAGTATAAAAAACGATATTGTGTGTGAATTTCATAAACCAATACAAAAAAACTTCACCAGAAGAACTGTTATATCTTTTGGTATCGATGATCTTTGGCAAGCTGTTTTAGTTGAGATGAATTCTGGATCTTTAAAAGGTATACACAAAATTAACAAAGGGTTTAAATATATGTTAACCATGATAGATGTTTTTTCCAAATATGCATGGGCGATACTAATTAAAGATAAAACTGGTGAAAATGTTACATTAGCTTTTAAAACTATTTTGAATGATTGCAAACCCATGCATTTACAAACAGACAAAGGGAAAGAATTTTACAATAAATCATTTAAGGCATTAATGACCAATAACAACATAACACACTATTCAACACACAGTGAAAAGAAAGCTTGTGTTGTAGAACGATTTAATAGAACACTGAAGGAGAAAATGTGGAAGATATTTACTATGCAGGGAAACTATAAATGGGTGGCTATATTACCTAAATTAATAAGTGAATACAATAACACTGTTCACAGTACAATCGGAATGAAACCCATCAATGTAAATGCAAAGAATGAAAGTTCTATTCTAATCAACATGTATGGTGGAGAAAGAAAAATGGTTAAACCAAAGTTTGCAATAGGAGATAAATTTCGTATAAGTAATAGCCAAAATTTGTTTGAAAAAGGATATACACCAAATTGGCCCACTGAAATATTTGAGGTGTGTGAAGTATTGCACACAAACACCACGACATATAGAATAAAATATTTTAAACATGAACTTATTAAACATATTTTTTATGAGCCAGAGCTGCTTAAGACCATATATGATAAAGACTACTTAGTGGAAAAAGTTTTGCGAAGAAAAGGAAATAAGCTGCTAATTAAATGGTTAGATTTTGATAGTAGTCATAATTCTTGGGTTGATAAGAAAAGTGCAGTTGTTTAAGAACTTTTTTTCTACATAATAAATGGATCAACAAAAAATTGAAAGTTATGAGCATCAATCGTTTCCCCCAAACAACCAAACAAAAAATAATTTGAATGGATACAACAAGCGCACTGAGTTTGGTATTCCTATTGGTGATGCATTTTCACATCCGACTGAAGCTTATGTATACCAACAGTATAAGCTAACTAAAAGAGATACAAATGCAGATTATGAAATACTTCAACTATTGATCTTTGTGAGAATTTCTTCCCATTCCAGTTCTCAAGAATAGAGATATCTAAACATGGTTGTATAATCGAAAGTATTGACAACCCTGGCATCACTTCAACAATGATGCATGCATTGCTAGGTTCGGAATCAGAATCAGCATACTTCCAAATGTTGGGGATAGAACTAGGCAAATATGTTAGGAAAGATAAGTGTAATAAAATTACCTATCCATTAAGATATTTGTTTGGGTTTATAAGAGATTGTAATGAAATATTATGGAAAGGTGGGTACAAGATCACATTCATCGAAATTCTAATGATGATGTTTCTTTTTACAGAAGACCCCCAAAGAAAGCAGATGGATCTGATGATGCAGATAATATACCAGATGCTGGTAAAAATGTTATTTAGAAAATGGAAATTCTGTGGCCAATTGTTGAACACGATCCTATTTATGGAGACGAATTTTTAAGCAAAATTATACAAACACCCCAAAATTCCAATTACTTTTAATAATTGGCAATGTCTTGAAAAACCAGTACCTACTAATGCAAACAAATTTCAGTTTGATATAAAAGAACAGTTCAATTCAATCCAATTCGTTATGCCAGACTTTGTCATTGTTGGTTTTCAGCACAGCAGAAAAGAAGATCCTGGGCAATTCACACATGCTTCAATGTTTGACTCGTGTTTTGTCAAAAATATTTCTGTTAAGAATGGACGGAATGAACTGTTTCCCAAAGAGAATTGGAATTTAATCATTGATGATAAAATTTTGGATGAGATGTATATTGCTTACAATGATTTTAGAAATTCAAAGACTAAACTAGATACCCCTTATCATAATAATGAACTGCGCTTCAACTCTGGGTCATTCTTTTGGGAGAAGACTATTGTAAAATATCGATCTAATCTGAAACTTACAGTTGATTTTAATAAACAAATATCTGCTTCAACTATTTGTAATGTGGTACTAGTAAGCCAAAGAAACCTAATTTATGATGTTAATAGTGATAGAATCACCAAAGTCCAATAGTGCACAAACATGTATGGTTATTAGTTTTTCTGGATGGTTATCCATTAAAAACATTTACTGTTATATAATTTTTCTTTAAA
The DNA here is from genome assembly GCA_029891345.1 of Dryococelus australis. Lineage (NCBI taxonomy): Eukaryota > Metazoa > Arthropoda > Insecta > Phasmatodea > Phasmatidae > Dryococelus > Dryococelus australis. The sequence continues at coordinate 136,681,901 of CM057000.1, forward strand.
ATTATATAATAGTGTTAAAAGAGTGTTTTTTAAATGGGAAGTATCCCATTAAAAACATAATATTTAAGTAAAATATAATGTATGGAGATCGTCTCCATTTGCATCACTAGTTTTTTTAAATGATTAAGAATATCTGAGTATGAGGATGGTAATGTAGAACACTTTACATTGAACATTGAAAGATCAAATCTGTCAGCTCTGGTCGACATGTTTGTAAACTCACTGAATTCATAGTATGTTGTGTGCTTGAAGAAGTATCATAATCTATTGGTGTATCTAAAAGCAAAATCTAACCCAGCTGGTAAACCCGGAAATTTCTTTGAAATTAAACCGAAAGATTTAGATCAGAATAAGCACTCGTCCAGTTCCATAAAATACATTTCATCGTAAAATACAAAAGTGCGACCAGAGTAGGTGTTTACAACTGCTTTTAATTTGGAATTCTGAGGTATACCCATATCATAAATAACCTTTGGATATCCAGACACGTGTTGCAGACTAGGATATTCAAATGTATATACATTTGACTCGATAAATATTACTATTTCCCCCGATGGTCTCTGATAAATTAATGTAAAGCTTTCAAAATTAGCAGGTAAGAAAAACAGCCAGTTAGTGATAAGCTCTGGTTTACTAACTATCTTATCTACTATGTCATATGGTAACTATTATGTCTACTATGTCATATCCCAAAATGGGATCCCTCATATTATCACTCTTTTTTCAATTTTGTAGTGCCCCCATGGTAGTGTATTAATGCCATCTTTAAGAATAATTTTATCATCTTTGGGACTTAATGCATTTTTTTCTCAACTCAGTCGTATAGAGTTCATGTTTCGTACTGTTAATAAGATTCATACTTTTGTACAATACTTTTTTTATCAAACATACACTTTTTGTAGTCACCAAATCTAGTCTCATTTCTGACTACAGTGTTTTTCACACCCTTTGCTCTTTTCTTTACCCCACCTTCCACATTTATTGCATACATTTTCGATTTCAATCCAATAAATTCTTCCATTATTTTTCCATTACATTCATCTTTAAATTTATCAATAATCTTTTTGTTAACTAACGGTATACCATACGGATGATCTTTTTTATAGTCAGAATTATCGAAATGATCGACCATTTCTTTCATGTCACTGTAGAAGTCTGGTATTTTTATATAATAGATGTATGAATCAGTATCATAGTAGCACAGTTCAATATTTTCCCCATACTTTGGTTTCATAATATTATAGTGAAAATTGTACATTAAGACTTTCGATAGGTCAAGTATACTCATTCCAACATAAATGGGTTTGTTAAAGCACAGTTTTTTTTAATCACATGAACTGCAACCAAAGAGTTATAAATATAGTTCTATCTTTAAAGTTTGGTTTAGCCACTAGTTTATCCATTTGCTTAGAACTTGTGCACAACCGTATATCCACTCTGTTTCTAATATTGTCTATCATTTTTCCAAAAACAGAATTGTTCATTAATTTATATAAATCTTTTTCAAAGTCATTTGTAGACTTTGTTTGTATATTTGTGTTTAGATCAATTTAGTACTTGAGCCAATCTGATTGATCAAACTCCAGAACTCTATGGATCTTTTTCAACTTCATTCTGAGAGATAGATATTGTTTAAGATTTACATAGTGTAATACACATTTTTCTTTATCATCCAGATTAGTTAGGAGTTTGAGATTTTTTGAACCTTCTGGTATTTTATTCACTGGTGCCAATGACAGATCTTTGTGGAGATTGTGTAGTTCATGTGGATATTCCAAATCAACTTCCAATGTATAACCTTTGCTAGAATCATCTTCTATTTTTGTAAACATCTATATTTGTATTTCTCCACTTAAATCCACCATAGGTTAAATACTGGCTCATAGCCCATCCATATAAGTTATTGGCACCCAGATATATAAGATAAAAGATTTCCTTTGTACTATTATAAGCATTCATATATTTATTATTTGCTTTAGCATATCGCTTACAACCTTGTGAAGTTTCACCATGAACACCTTTTTCTATTATCAAAATCATGTTGTAATCTGTTAATAATTCTAGTTCTATTTTAGTATGTTTGAGCATAGCATCCCACGCTAACCCTGGAGTTGTGAAATATCATGCTGGATGTAGCTTATATGTTTTGAAACATACATCTCTAATATTTTCCATTATATAGGATAATATCAATACATCAGATTTGTTATAGAGTTCTGTGTACTCTCTTAGACTTTGCTTCTTCCATTAGCATTTTAACAAATACACTAGATGCATCAGATTCTTCATAAGTTACTGGTTGTTTATAGTATCCATGTTTGTATTTTACATAGTAATATAAGCTAATAGGCTCGTGTTTTTGGTATGGTTTCGTGTAACATTCGTCGGCGTTTTATTGGCATGTTTCAATTTTAGTCAACAAACATTCAAAATCAGCATATATCACCAATAGAACTCTCAAAGAATGATTTTTGTTTTTAAAAGTCTTGTTCGTGATCTTTTAGCTTATTTACATAGTAGAAATATTGTAAAGATCTATCGCATATAAATATTTTGTGACCATTATTTGTTACTTGGGATGCAATAAGTCTCGAAAGACTTTTTATCCACGGTAGTGGTCGTTCTTTTCATCTTTGATATGGAGTAGGTTTATGTGCTTATCCATCTTATTTTTCGTTGTTTTTAATGGACAGATTATATATTTCTTACCGCCTTCTTCTTATTCGTATGCGTATACATTAATAGAAATTCCACTTCTTTTCTCAAAGGTTGGTATGCTATCCAATTTCATTGGAAATTCCAAACCCTTTAGTGCAACATCAAACTCATGTTCGTAAGCTATGTATTTATTCACTCTTTGAGGGTATCTTTGTACTTGATGCAATGCAGATAGAACAGTCCACAAAAAAACATTTTTGATCATTGTTCTTAACATTAATTACGGCCTGCTTAGCTTTAATTTTTTCTGGGAGATCAACATAAGAACTGCTCTTAAATGGTACATATTTATTTATTCGCACTTCTAGTTTAAATATTCTGTTGAGTACCCACTGAGCCTTTGCTTTGAAAGCCCCCATCTCAGCTATGATTTTCGATATGCTCTTGGTATAATATTCTTCCAGATTAGTCGATTTCAGTATAATTTTGTTTTTTGTTTTAAAGGAGATTTCTACGTATTCAATATTCTCACCAATTCCCCTTTTGTACTCGGTGAAGAATTTCATATTCACTTTGAGTGCTTTTAAATGTTTACTAAATAGTTCCGTGACAGTTTCTTTTACATCATTTAGGAAATGATTTGGGCCTTTGTACGCATTCACATTCTTTACAGCAGAAGTATTGATCCTACTTTGAAATGCTGTTTCGATTTCTTCTACACTGAATCTGGATGTGTACTTATGAATTTTATTTCTCAAGTGACTTCTTATGGGAGACAGTTTGTAATAGTGACTACATGTTTCATGTTTAACTTGTTTCTCTCGTGGGAATGTCTGTTTTGATATTAAATGTTGTGATATTTTAAAAAATTTCCCATCCATTTGTTGGTTCATGTGATTTATTATGTATTGGTGTAAGACCTATGTGCAATCTACTTTTAAGATGACGTCTCATGAGATATGGTTTGTAAAAGTGATTACAAGTTTCACACTTGACATACTTCTCTTGAGATTTCTTCTTCTTTCTTTTTGCAAAACATCTTTCTTAAATTTATATTCTTTCCAAAAATTACCAGCCTTTTTCATTGCCATGGTCGTCATCATATTAGACATCAGTTGGTTTTTTATTTGCGCCCATTTGTTATATACAATTTTTTTTACATATTCAAATTTTTTAATCCACTTTTTTGCAACTGAGCCCAAATGCAACTTTTTACACGTATTTTTGCAGATGCACCAAAATGCAACTTTTTGAGTCCCTTTTTTGCGACTACTCCCAAACGCACCTTTTTGAGCCACTTTTTTTTGCGGTTGCGCTCGAATCGTCATTTGATGTTTTGGATCAGAAAATTAAGAGTAATTTTTTTTCTGATGACTCGAGCATTTATTTTGCCGTTGTTTTTTCTGATAACTGGGGGCTGCGCTCGAATCTGCATATTTATACTACTCTCTTTTAATCTTCATCAAAGCTTCTGGGGTCTCCCGGCTTTTTAGTCTCGATGGAGCAACGTTTATCAAGGAAATAAGTGCTCTGCCAACAGCTTCTAGAACGTGTAATGAATACTCGTAATGGTCAGACATATTTTACGCAATAACGCCTTAAGACAAACGATCATTAATGTAAGTGCTTATCTTAAAAAATGTTTTTGAACATTTGACGCATCTGCAGTCATGGTCCGCAATCTTCTAAATCTACAGCTGTAAATATAATTCAGTTCTCTCACTGTGTTCTCTTTCTCTCTCTTCTTTGTATTGATTAATTGGTACGGCGTTCAGGGCACGAATTTATTAGAAGTTCCGTACAGGGGAGATGTTTCCATGACTTGTATAGCCTGTCTCTAAGGAATTTTTAAAATCTATGTCTTACAAAAAGTACATACTGCCTATCTGTATTGAAAATATACGCTCGTAAGGATCTTCTCCAAAAAAATTCGCGAAGAATACTTTTGTTTGAAACATCTAACGCACTGTGACGAAATTTTCTCATGGGATTTCCTATTAAAATTTCGCAGTTGCCAGCCATTATAGGCCGCGTGTGTAACGAATTTCTGACGTGGACTCTGTGGGACAAAACATGTCCGCATAGCGTCTCTTCCAAAATGAGAAACCAGCAGCAATACTGGTAAAAGATACAGTAAAAAAGTTTCTATTGTGAAGCTGTATATTAAGAGATTTTTGTCGCAATTAAAATTGTATCCATACTCAAAACTGAAAAACCTAAATATCTTATCTTTAGAATGTACTCTGTCAGTACATGGTGCTGAAATTCCGCTTGTATTGTCCATTTCATGTAAATGGGGTAAATTTTTACAGTGCTAGAAAAGTAGCACTGTCACAATGTATTTTTCCAACGCAGCTGTTTTGCCACTGAAGAAAATGACGTTTGTAAACAAATGTTTTGAGTCCAATGCACACATGCATTTTCCTCCTTCCTCGTGTTCCATGTAATGGCAGGCGCTGAACATCTGACGGTAGCTAACTTCAGTCCAGTAATTGATGTAGGATATTATAGCTAGGTTGGCACTCCAACTCGTTTTATTTTTTTTTTATCGCCGAGTAAAATTAGTTGGGGTTCTGTTTATTTATTTCGAGGGAAAAGGGAAACTATGAATTGAGGTGTGTGTCGGGAAGGGGGGGGGGAGGGGGGTCGATTTAGTTTTACATCTTTCGTGAGATGACATTTTAATGTTCTTACGAGTGTGTGGCATTTTAAGTTGCATATTGTTTGGATGGAGCAATGGAAAAATTTCGCTTGTATGGAAATAACATTTAAGTTATTGCACTTCGAAAATTTTTACTTTAATGAAAAAAACCAAACGCCATAAATACGTCGCTGTTCGTATTCGTACAGATTCAACAAATATAGACCCCTACACTCGTTGAATTTACGATATAGACAAATAAACAAATAATATTCACTCACTAAAAGTTTGGAAAGTGCGACTTTTTCAAGCCACGTGCATTTCAGTAATTGTGTTAACAATTTACAAAAACATTTTTAAAACACGTAAACTTACCGTTTGTAAAATTTGCAACCTCTTGAACACTTTCTTTTTTATGGCAATCCTTGTCAAGTTTACTTCACTAAAATATGTTTGTTCGTCACTAGCAATAAATAATTTATTTGCAGAATCATTCAGAAAAATCAACACTGCGCACTTTTCCTGATACGAACAAACTTAAGCTTATGTACGTAAATTATATTCGTATTGTCCATTTCATATAAGTGGTCTCAAATGTGACAGACAATGTGACCAACCTACACAGTATGTAAACAGTAAATGCGTTCGCTCCTACAGTATTGTATCAGCTGATGAAATGCTGCGGGATCTGTGTTGTTAGGTTGGCTATTTTGATGACAGTTTTGGAAGAAAATAGTACTCGGAACTAAAAGTTGTAATTTAAAATCTTAATTAAGCTTACAACATTTCTGGTTTAAATTGTGTTTCTAAAGCAATATTAAATTTTCTTGGCTATTAGTAACGGGGCTTAAAAAACACGTTCAGCATTTATGACAGAGTATGTCGACATATACGAACAGTAAACGATTCCAGCCAATGACTAGCCATGTTTATGTTTCCAGCCCGGTGAAAGCAGTTGTGCGTGCGCTTTTTTTTCTCATCGTGTTTATTATACGAATATCTTATTGGTGTTGTCGGAATATTTAAACGGTAATTAATAATTTCTTTTTTGCTTTTTCCAAACATAGTTGGTTGTAGGTACCGTTGTAGTGCGTTTTCTTGAGTGAAATGTGATATTAATCGGCACGTCGTTAAAACTGCTCGTACCGCCATTTTCCTTACCTCCTTCCACAATGAAGTGACACGGATATAATTTCCGTATATTAGTTTAAGTTTGTTTGTATCAGGAAACGTGCGCAGTGTTGATTTTGCTGAATGATTTTGCAAATAAATTATTTAATGCTTGTGACGAACAAACGTGATTTTAGTGAAGTAAACTCGCAAGGATTGCCATAGAAAAACATGTGTAGAAGAGGTTACAAACAGTAAATTTGCCTGTTTTGCAAATGTATTTGTAAACCGTTATTATAATTTTTGAAATGCACGTGTCCTGAAAAAAGCCGCACTTTCCACACTTTTGTAGTGAGTGAATAATATTTGTTTGTCTGCATCGTAAATTCAAGTGTAAGGTTAACTTCGGTCAAAGTGTGTCGTGTATATATTGCTGCATCTGATCGAATACGAACAACGACGTATGTATCGCTTTTGGTATTTTGATTAAAGTTATAATTTTCGAAGTTAAATCATTTAAATGTTATTTCCATACGAGCAAAATTTTTTCACTGCGCTATCAAAACAATATGCAACTCAAAATGCCACACACTCGCAGGTATCACAGAGCCCCGATCAACGCAGCACGACACGACCAAAAACGCAACCACGACACATTTCAATGTTACTACTTGTATTTACAGCACGACCGACACCACGCTCTCGGCATTTAACCTAACTATTTAGAAGGCGCTGATAGGCTACGTTAGTCTCAAAGGCGGAGAACAAGAGGGAAATTTGTAATACATAATGGTGACTAATTGGTATCGCTAATGCATACAAAAGTAAAACTATTATTTTTAAGAGTTAGATAAAGTAGTTTTCAATTAATTTTTCTTTTAAGCTGCGTATTTGCCATTGTAGGGAATGCTTGCAATACAATTTCGTTTTGCAATGGTGTACATTCTGTGCGTCGTGCCGCACGACACGACGAAGAATAGAAATAATTTCTAATCCAAAACGACAGAATCTTGTATTTCAGTGGCTGTTGGCCGTCGTGTCGTGCGCGTTGGGGCTGAGAGATTCCGGGATCGTAAGAACATCAAAATAATCCCGTTTCAGGAAAGACGATAAACTAAAGCGCGCCCCCCCCCCCCCCCCCCATCCCACCTTCACCCAACTCTGCTCACTTTTTCCTTTTTCCCTCGAAATAAAATAAATATGATACCCTAATTGGGCCCACATTTCATTGCTATGAACATTTCTCTGTGTTGTTATTGATTGAAACTAACACTCTGGTTCTGGGGGGTTTCAAAATGTAAAGCTTACTGGCCATACAAACTTGTAAATTGTATCACTTAATTTTTTTAGAACGTATATCAAATTTGTCAAGCTTGTTACGCAGGGATACTTTTTAGAAAATTGATTTAAAGGTTTTTCCTGTTTTTAAAGGCTGTTTTTGAAAGTAACATAATGGCATGTAGGTTTCAACGTTGGAATCTTTCATAAACGTTTTGAGCATTTTTGTTTTGCAAATTAAAAGCCCTCATATGTTTTTAACATACTTTCTTAAGACTATTGTAAGAGTCTGAAGAATAATTCACATAAACAGGATTTGCATTGAAAAGACAACTTTTCGATATCAAATAAATTACAACATACTTATCAAACGAAATTCTTTCAATTGAAGCACCCAACGAAGGTGCTCAAACACCATAAGTAAGTGTCTCATGCATCAGCAGGAACTGAGACATTCCAAAATTTATCGCTAAGGAAAATGAACTTTACGATGTCCTCAATCTTGGGTAGGTGGCGCATGTTTTTAGTGTATAAGTAACATGTTTGTTTGATATATTGTTACTGTAGGTCACATCTGCTTCTCTAGAGCGCTATGTAATATCTCTGAACTGAAATACAGTTTTTCATTAGGTACCATAGAACAAGCCTAGAGCTGTATTCACAATTTTGAGGGGAGAGGTTGTGCGACTGAACTTCAGTGTAAATATCAACACTGAATTAGTCAGAAATAAGTTTTCATTCACAGCACGGCAATCTGAACACGTAGGTATTTGAGAAAAGTTATTAAAGTATTTTGTATGTAGACCTGCAATAATTAACATTTGTGTTACTAAATGAAAGTTATTAAAATACTGAAATTACGTAACATTTGCTTAAATATTATTTTGGCTACCTACATACTTTAAAACATCCTGAGAATTATAACCATCATAAAAGTATCAGGCTGTACAGAGTTTGTTGTCATGTCATACCACAAAGCACAAAGCTCAATTATGTACTTTTAATGCAATAATAGGAATACCTGTATGAAAGAATGTATACTGTCTTTGAAAAGATGGTGTGGGAGGGGGTGCGGTATTTCGGTATTTGTACATTCTTGGGGGGGGGGGGGGGGTTGGTATTTGGAGTTCGTGGAAACCCTTCAAAATTTTTATGTTTACAAGAACTTTCCTCAGGTAAGTGTGACAAGATTAGTTGTCATTAATATATTTTGAGTACCATATATTAAAAAACAGTAAAATATCTTATTCACTTGACAGTCAAAATACAATTTCATTTTCGTGCATTCTTGTAACAAATTTCTTGCAAGGTAAAAATTATCAATTTATGGACTTATTACATGGGCTGTTAGTCATTTACATAAAATAGTTATAAACTAAAAAAAAAATGGGATTGTTGCCAACCTGCAACTGTTTGAACAGGCCTTCACAGCTTCTAAAAGTCATTAGGGACTTTGTTTACAAAAACGCAGTCATATGTTCGTTTGTTTACAAATACTGGTAGTCACATGGTGTTTGTTTGCAAACAGTCACCTACAATGACAGTTCAACTGTGGCGGAAGGATACATAGCCACCCAGATGCCAACGATACTACTTTCTTAGAACTGTCAAATTTGAGACCACTTACATGAAATGGACTATATTACTTCATTATGGAAGGCGGTAAGGAAAATGGCGGGAGGGACGCGGTAACACGTGCCGATAATATTAAATTTCACTCAATAAAACGCACAAAGGTACCTACTACCAACTATGCTTGAAAAAAGCACATAAAAATTATTAACTGCCGATCAAATATTCCGACAACACCAACAAGATATTCGTATAATAAACACGGTGAGAATAAAGCTCGCGCCAACGGCCGTTTACCGATCTGGAAACATAAACATGGCTAGCCATTGGCTGGAAACGTTTACTGTTCGTATGTGTCGACATACTCTGTCATAAATGCTAAACATGTTTTTAAAGTCCAATCACAAATAGCCAAGAAAATGTATTATTGCTTTAAAAACATAATTTAAACCATAAATATTGTAGGTATAATTAAGATTATAAATTACAACTTTTAGTTCCGAGTACTATTTTCTTCCATAGCTATCATAAAAATAGCCAACTTACAACACGGATCCCGCAGCAGTTCGTCAGCTGATGCGATACTCTACGAACGAGAGCATTTACTGTTTACATAGTGTGTAGGTTGGTCACATTGACTGTCCGATTTTACCCCACTTATATGAAATGGACAATACCTGTTGTTACCAACGGCGTAGAAGTTTTTTACTTAAGCAGGTTCCTGTGCCATAACGCCGTAGATAAGATAAAGCCGCCTCCGAGCGGGCAATTCTGATAGCACACTTCCCATAAAGCACGCAGCAGCTGACACAACCTACCTCGCTCAGCTGTAAACATCCAACTTCATGCTGACAGTACCTAGGCTGTTTCCGGATTGTCAGTATATACGTGTAAGTACGTACATTCGCGTACTAGCGGTGATGTGCACTTGCCACGTACTTTTTGAAATTATCCCGACAACCCGTAGACTTGGACAAGCTTTGTTTTGTGGAAGTAACCGACAACCGAGAATGGCCTATGAGCATGAAATATATCAAAGGGGCGATGCACTGCAGTCTAGTTAATCGTAATTCTCGCAGCTTTTATTTGACATTTAAAAAGGTCGTTACAGAGAAATCTTATAATCCCCGTAAGTCAATAGTTTCCAACAAATCTTGAAATAAAAATGATTGATATTTTGGATGGGAGGATTCGATTGTTATTAATGCCGGGATCATAGTTTCGAGTATTTTTGTTTCGCCATTTATTTTACGAGGGATTTTTTCTTTGTGGCTAACTTGGTAAATCTGCGAGTGAGCATTTTAATGCTTTACTTCCATTTCGTTGTTTTGACACTACACTGCCAAACCTTCGCCATGAAGATTATTTTGGAATTAAAATGTTAACTTTCTCAAAGACAACATTGCGCAGCAACAGTGACCAACATTTCTTGCAGTTCCGAAATTAATTGACCGTAAAATTTTTAAATCTATACTAATATATAGAGAGGTAGTGTTTGTAACTTAGTGTGTTTGGATGTAGGAGGTAATCTTCGAAACTACTCATCCGATTTTAAAAATTCTTTCACCAGTAGAATGCTACGTTATCACCGAGTGTCATAGGCTATATTTTATTTTAAAAATCAATAGGGATCCCTACTAAAACTCCAATAATGTAACCCAAAGTGTAAATAAATGACCTATAAAATTCCTTACATTGCGTGCGCTGCGAAAACTATTGATTATAGTACTACGGCTTTGCAGGACGGACAGATTCGGAAAATAAAACGTGCTGTGTGCTGCGTACGGCGCCAACCTTAGAAGCTCTACTGCCATTATGGGGGGAGTTACTTTTGTGTTTGCTGGGGATTTTCGGCAGACACTCCCTGCAGTTACAAAAGGGACGCGTGCAGATATAATCAAAGCATGTCTTAAATCATCTCCCTTATGTAGTTCTATTCAACACCTAAATTTGCGAACGAATATGAGAGCCTATCTTGGTGGAGACACGCATAAAGATTTCCCACAAAAATTGCTCAGACTTGGAGAAGGAGTTTTTCCTTCTCTAAATTTGGGTACTAATTCTGCTGAAATCATTTTTAATGAGACATTAGGTCAGATAGTCCACAGTCTGCAGCATCTTATAGAAGCAGTATATCCGGGCCTCTAAAATTTACTAGAAAGAGACTTTCACTGGTTGTGTTCCAGGGCAATAGTATCGCCTAGGAACGACACTGTCAATGAAATCAACAATCTCATTATACAAAGAGTTCCCGGCCAAGTCAAAACCTGTAAGTTGATTGACACCGTCACCAATGTTGACGATGTCGTCCACTTTCTTCAAGATTTTCTAAATTCGCTTAATCCTTCTGGCTTGCCACCTCACGAACTATCATTAAAAGTCGGTACTCCTATCATGCTTTTCAGGAATATAAGCCTTCCTAACATGTGTAATGGCACAAGATTGCTTATTAAAGACTTGAAAGAAAATTTGATTGTCGCGACCATCCTCACCGGTCCAGCAGCCGGCCAGCTGGCAAACATCTCGAGGATTCCCATGATTCCCACGGATTTGCCAATATCTTTCAAACGGTTGCAATTTCCCGTAAAAACATCGTTCGCGATTACTATTAATAAGTCCCAGGGTCAAACTTTCTCTTTGGCTGGAGTTGACCTACGAAAAGAGTGTTTTTCCCATGGCCAACTATATGTTGGTTTATCACGAGTTGGAAGTCCCGAGAAACAGTACATTTTGCTACCAAACAATAACAGGACGTCAAACATTGTCTACAGAGAATGTCTTAGCCAATAACATATTAAATACTTCTATCTCAGATAAATTGCATTGTAATATAATGTATATTAATATGAAAAATTATAAAAAAGTAAAAAAATATCAAATAAAAATAACAAAAAAACTTTAAATTATAAATTATTTAATTAATTATTAAATTATAATGTGCTTTTTTAATGCTTTAGGAGAGTTTACCCAACCTAATTAACGCCGGGTTAAGCATTTTTTTATCTTAATTGCACCCGTGCGAAGCCGGGGCGGGTCGCTAGTAAATAATAAAGTTACGAGGTATTGAATACTTCTAGGGTCTGCTGCGATGAAAAAAAAAATAGACCTTACAGTTTCACGGCCTGAAAGAAAACAAGAGATCCAGATGTGACTGTAGAGCCTAGATAAATTGACTACTTGATATAGCTATTGTGCCAATGTTACAGTCGTATTCGGGTGGCACGAGAGAGAGATTGTGAGATCTTGTGAGAGAGTGAGATATTGTTAGAGAGTGAGATATTGTGTGGGAGTGAGTGATAAATCGAGTGATAGGGCGAGTGATAGAGTGAGAGATATTGTGTGGGAGTGAGTGATAGAGTGAGTGAGAGATTGATACCTGTTTGTCCCCTTTTTCTGTCGTCTTTAAGAGCTTCTTGTATGGTCTGTGGAGAAGGAAAATCACGGTGAGGTTGGCGATAATTCTTTCGTAACACCACACTCATTGCTCCAGGCGTATTGTGCGTTCTCCCCACTAGATATAATAGGACCTACAATGTTCTTATTGAGCACTATGTATTGTGTGTACGTGAAAAATTGGAGTAACACACACACTGGCATAATATAGAAGTGGAATTAATTTCTTGTAAAATGTTTTACTTTGCTATTATTGAAACAATAATGGCTCGACTTAAGCCAGTTAATACTTTATTTCGAATTTAAATTAATTAAATAAGGTTCGTTAGCACTTTTAAAGGGGGTTTGCCATGCGACGAATACAAGTTTTTGTTTAAACTGTATATACACATTTATAAGTACAAAAATATGAGTATATAGGCTGTTCACGGTAAAGTGAAATACTTTTGAGTCCCTTTTTGCGTTTTCCTTCAAGCCATTTCTTATCCTTTAACTACATTCTCAAATAAATATTGTCATGTGAGTAATAAACACAATGTGTATATTCCACCGCACTCGGAAGACAACGTCAAAGGCTAAAATAAAATATATTTATTGACTTTTATTCCAAATGAAAGTGCTTTCAAAAGTGCTCACTTTGCCGTGAATAGCATATATTAGGATTTCGAGTGCTTCGTTACGAAAATTCTGACACCAAAATTAGCCTGAGAATGTTCTCCGGCCCCAGCAGGTACTCTTACAAACTTGTGGTTTACCAATCGTTTACGTGCAGTCTTTTCACGAACATTACAGTTATTTATTACTATAGATAATTTACATATTTTTATAGCTTAACCTATGTAGCTAACGATGTAATGCCGCGGGTACAAAACCAATTTCGTTCTGAAAATTTTGAGAAAAACTGTATGTGTAAATAGAACCGATAATGTAACACACACTTGAACGAGCGTATAACGTTTCGTACAAAGTCTTTTCTTTGATTTCACATACTATAAATAAAATATTGGTGAGTTATAAAGAAATATATTCCATGCTGCGTTGTCAGCAACAACTAATCTTCAGTTGCCCCGAATGCGGTGAGCGAATAAGACTTCGAAATCTAACCTGGAAGTGTCAATTTCGCCTTCGATGCTCCTTGGTGCTTCACTACCGCATGTTCCCCTCCGAGAATTCCATAAATAACACTATCGTACTCGAGGTCGGTAGGAAAGTGACTCTTATACCTGTGGTTTCGCGATTGATTGCCGAGTAACAGAGATGTAGTTTGATTAGCTTGGAATGTTATTCCCCACCCTCTCCTCCCTGGGGGCCGCGGTGGTGTAGTGGTTAGACTACTCCCCCCCCCCCCCCCTCCGTCACCTAGGCGAACCAGGCTTGACTCCCTGCGGGGTCACCCTCCTTGATCTTCACAAGTGCTCCATACTTGCCACACCCTCATCGGATCTCAAGACCTCGCTGTTCAAAGAGCCGCCCAGATCTCTCTTCGCTCGCCCTAACCTAAAATTATCATATTGTTATTGAATTAAACTTTTACTTTATTAATAAATTATAATATTTCATATGTAACGAATGTGAATATAAACAAACATAATAGGCGCTTCTGTTGGTAATGCCTAGCATAGGCTGTTCACTGTAAAATGAGCACTTGAAACCCCTGCTTAAGATCTACTTGCATACATGATGTGTGTTCTTCCGCCTTATGTAAAATTAACGTTGCCATGGGCCTCATCACTTTATTCATGCGTGTCAGTCAAGTGAAACTGCGAAATTATTATTATTATTATTATATATATATTACAAATCTGTTCATTTTTAAACTTCAATGCATTTAAAAAAAATACAGAAAGCGAGAGAAATAATTTAACTTATCTCAAATGGTTATATAACACTTTTTGTTCGACATTAATATATGGAACTACTTTCCTCTCCATCGTTATCAACTTACCGGACACTTGTCGCTCATTAAAATATATGCAGGTAGGGGCAATGATTTTTTTCTAAGGTTGATTTCAAAAGTACTCGCATTATCGTGAACAGCTTTTAAGAAATAGTTCTCGTGGAAAATATTGATAAAGTGCGTGCACACGAACTAATCCGATGCGTTGCCCCTTTGGTGTAGTTTTCTAAACAAGTTTAAGCTTAGTTCGCACGAGGCGGAGTAATATCCTGGACGTACAACTTTAGTAGGGCTTCAGAAAATTTGGAATTAATCATGAACGGACTATACTTACGTAGTGAAATCTTCTACTAAGAAAGACGTTGTTTCAAGTTAGATGGAAGTGGTGCACTGCACACAGTCGCAGGAATGGGAGGGCGGTGTTCCATGTTTTCCTTGACCTTGGCATTTGATGAACGGACTTGGTTAACTTGCAGCTCTGGTGGCAGTTAATTGGACTCGTGACGACGCTGTCGTGAGAGCTGCCCTAGCCGGTCGCTGCTACTTCGTTCTCTAGCCGCTGAACTACGGGCAAGTAGCGGTTCGGTCCATATACTAAAAATGATGTAGACCGATCTCGCTCGCTGCGCACAACCAATCTCAGTGTCCCAGCATTGAACCATCGAGTAAAGAGTGGGCATGGGATAGGAAAAAGTCTGACCAGTTTTATGCGTTAGTTCCGCTGTTGATCCAGAGGAGCGCTAGTAACTCTGGCCTCGGCTCACCCACGTGTTCGTTCAAGTTCTGTCAGAGGCGAGTCTGTCACACGCGAGTTACCAGCGTTCGTTGCAGCTGTGAATACCCAACTCATGATTTACTAGTGGCGGTCATGGCAAGTGTTTCGTTTATGTCGTAGAATTGTGTGTTTGCGGAAATGTGCAGCGATATCGACTACTGTCTGGTTTTATTTACCTCTGCGAAAATTAATTATCATTAATATATAACGGTCACTGTTATTATAATCTATTATTTTATTATAGTTTAGGTGTTCATGATAAAATACGAGTACTGTTGGCACTTACAATAACAAACGTCATATTAATAATGAATGATGTCAACTTTCGTTCCGTTCTTACGTGAAAGGAAATGGACAGGAGATAATTGTTCAACAATTGAGAAATATATGTTAAACGCACGACGGTCTACAATTGAACACAATGTTTACAATTTGGGGTTGTGATCTACTACATAGATGACTGATCGTACAAATTATCATTACGGTCAATATGTCGATTCGAGTGTCATTAAGACTGTGTCCGAACCTAGGAATGCATTTATGTATATAAGCATACTCCACCCGGCTCGATAAGTCATTCCTTTCTTGTAAGATTGGTTTATAGGAACACTTTCATTGTCATGCGATTTCCAGCTACAGCTCCTAATGGATTGATAGTTCTAAAGCTATGTGCCTACGTTCCAGCCCATATCCAGTATGTCTTTTCCGTCGCAGGTTTCAATCCGGACGTTGTCGACAGTCACTTGTTTAGCACTCGCGACAACACATTCTTACATTAACAGTGAAAATATGTTTTGTATAAATTAAATGCTTAAAATTGACGTAATATTTCTACGATCATTACTGGAATGCTGCGAATATTTTAATAAACAAGACAATAATATAATATCCAATAACGACTTAAAATAAAACATGTGTTGCGAAATATATTCTTGCTTTCTAAAACATGTCTAGTGTATTTTATAAAAAAAAAAAAAAAAAAAAAAAAAAGTACGCATTTGGGCGTGCATTTTGAATGTCAAAACCAACATGGCGCAGATTTTGTCATTTTGTATTTTTGTCCACATCCGCTATATACAAGTTACGAAATATCATTTTACTAAGTACGTCACAATGTTTGTATAAAATATCGGGTCACGTGATCATTTTGTCAACACAATCTGCCATTTCGGACACGGCCTACATTTACAATACAAAACCTAATTCATTTAGGATTATGCAGTAGGTGCTTCTCTGTCATACGAAACACGTCTTCTGTATTTGAAGTTTTCCATTAATGTTTTAATTCTTAATTCCAGTGAATTTAAACAGGCAGCAAGCCTGTCATGTTTACTTTTGTTCCTAACAACACCGCGTAAGAAACAACCATAATGAAGCAGATCATACTTCAAAGCCGACATTTGCTATTAGAGAAGCTTATTATTTGTGAACAAGTATATTCGTCAACATGTGCACATACACGCCTTTGTCATATTGTTTTATACTTAAATTACTGTAAATAACAGTTTCCCGCCAACAACACCGACTGCTCTGTACTGATTGGTCGTAGCCTCAACATTTTTTCTAAAGATATAAAATACAACTATTTATTTCAATGCTTGAGGAAATCCCACCAACGCACACGACCTAATAAGTTCCACTGGGAACTAAAACATAAGAGAACACACATTCGTTTCTTCTGCACGCATCTTAAAGCACAATATAATGCTGAAATATTTATATTGTTAATCCAGCTTTACTTCAGACGTCACAGCTTACGCTGCATTACGGTGTGCAGGTGTGTATAAACGCAGTCGAATAAATACATTTCTCTGTTCATAGTGTACAGTTGTTACCAAGAATAACAGAAATATTATTAAATATCTTGACTATGTCAAAAGTTTTTCGTGTATTCTGGAATGTTTTTCGTCTCCTAGCCTACAAATGGATAATGACAACAATTTACGAACCCTATGTACAAATTGGAATGATTTGTGACAGTAGGGCATTCTTGTGTGTTAACTTTGTGGCATATTTACATAATTATAATTTACTTTTCCTGAAGTAATTCTGTGTGGCATATGTTTTGTTGAATGAATAAATACTTTTTTCGTTGATGACCACTCATTTTGTTTGCACAATTATACTATACTAACGAAATATATTTTATAACATGTACGATCATCTTAACAAGGAGTGTTAATTCATACAGCAAGTGTAGATTCGATTCGTTTATCGTAGGTATTTTCTCCATTTTACTAGCATTCTCCTACCAGTTAACAATGTTAATTGTAATATGTTAGTATAATACTAGATGTATGTAGTGTATAATATTTGCAAAACAGTTTTTCTTCCGATATTTAAAAATGATTTAAGAAGTTTCTGGAGCCTAAACTATGCGCGAGAGGTGCGAGTCGTTTAAGCCGTACTTGCACGATGCTCAATTTCTGCTACTTTCTGTTATTCTCATTGGCACAACAGAAGGCATATAATTTTCTATAGCAGAGGGCAAGAAAGTGCTATAGAAACTTGTAAATGGTAGGCAAAACAACTCGCAGGGGACAAGGATACAAATGCAGCCCAATTTTATATGTAAATGCTTTGTGGTGCGTCCAAAAGGGACGACGATTATTTATTTTTTTTCCCCTGAAGACTAAATTGGTTTATATTTTAATGTACGAATACTATTAATGTATGGAAAATGATAGGAGTAACGGCACTGATTATGTATGGAAAACAAGATACTGTAGTCACACGTATGTACGACGGGCATTTATGCCAGTCATTACAACATTGGCATATTATTTAAACAAGGGCGTAGCTAGGAATGTACTCTAGGTGGGTAGGGGGGGGGGGAGACGAGAGAGATTGCTTATGTCTATTTCTGAACAAAATACAAAACTTATATTATTACAAATTTATTATAATCAATGGCTTCGTGTATAGATATGAAACCACACAATGCTATAAACATTCTTCATATTCAAGGCAGATCACATATTCCTTGAATTAACACATAATAATACTTGAGGCTTTCATGTGTGCCGTTTAACATTACTCACGATATACAGATCAAATTATCTACTCTAGAAAACAATCTATGTGATTAACAAACAACCACTGCTCGTTGACTGTACTGTGCTGGTACTTGCGTATTATTACTTTTAGACAAAGATACTCTGGAAATAAACATTTTCTAACAATAAACTAAGTTATAAACTGCTATAATGTGTCGCATAAAAAACTCGATACCCGCCGGAGATCCCAACTCTAAAACCTAGAACTACAATGCACACGTGTAATAAGATATCATGTAGCACATAAATCCACAGTTATCGCGCGTATTTTTTAAAGTGGTGTTTATTCTTTTATTATGACTGTGTGAGTGATATGCAACGTTTCCCGTTACTTATGCGTACATTATGTTTCATCTTGTTCATTCATATGTTTTATAGAACTTGTAAACTTTTCGTAAACAGATATATACGACGTGAGGAAGGAACTTGGGTGTCCGCCATCTTGTCTGTCCCAGCGTGTGGGTATAACAGACGATCAGAACACTTTCTACTGTTGCGGCGTTGGGGCTGGTGGGACGAGAGATGGAGTATGAGTGAGAGAGAGGGTAGATGTCAATGTGGCAACGCCGAAGTCATTCCCCCCCACGCTCGCGCCACGAAAATGGACTAGCGCGGCGTGGTGTTCATCCCTCGAACTACAGCTGGAGTGGTCAGAAAACCTAACCTGAGGAAGTCCACTCTAGGTATAGCTGCTTTTCTGCCAACACGTCTAGTGAAAATGGCGTGGTATGAGTTTTAGACTAGAAAACTGATGCTTTGAGATGTATTTATACTTCCTCTAACCTATTTTCAATGCAGTTTGATTTCATTGAAATTGGTAAAAGTATTTTATCCATATAATAGTTACTGTCATTAAAAATTTATATGTAAACACACTTTTATCCCTGTTGGCCACGTGACTTTGACAGGTGTGTTCCTTTGGGGTAGGTCAATGTTGGGTACATGCGCAGAAGAGGAATAAGCGGTCTACCTCATCTTTACTCAATGGTTCGGTCAGAGGCAGGACTATATATCTGCTGTGAGTTTAGTGTTACAAATCGTCTAAGAGAGTATGTCGAGTCTTGAGGGATGGAGGCGTTCTATATAGATATATATAGATAGTATAAAACAAAGTCGTCTGGTTGTGTGTCTGTGTGTTTGTGTATTCGGATATGGCTTCTAAACTACTTGATGGATTTTGACGCGGTTTTCACCATCATTTAGAGAATTTATTGAGGGAGGTTTAGATATAAAATGCATTCATATTTAATGTAAGGATATTAGATAAATGTCTAAGTTTTATAATCAAGTCGGAAAAAGCCTCTCTTCGTGTGCGTACATGGCTTACCCTGTCTAAACCATAAGAGATGCGCCAAATTAATGCACTACGGAATTGTAGATCTCAAAAAGGTCTACAAAATCCTACGCGACAACAGTGACCATTTTTGTCTTTTAAAATTCGATTACAAATAGGGGTTCATTTACGAAGACTTTTTGAACAACACAGTATTAATCCTTACCAAATGAAATATGTTGGTTGCGCCATATTTGTAAATCGCACCCGAGCGAAGCCGGGGCTGGTCGCTAGTTTACAATAAGTCACAGTGTTTCATTACATAGTGTAGTCGACCATATGCCGCGTATGTTTGACATTTCATTCATAAGGAATGTGCAGGCAGAGTTTGTAGGTGTTTTACTAACTCGTCTTGTATTCATTTTCGCTTCTGTGTTACAGACATTCCTCCAACTTCTATGCAGCACATAATTTGCGTTCTGATTGCACCAACATTATAGTAATTAGGGAAGTAAAGGAACCGTTCAGGTTTAGGATTACATCTATTCGATGGACTTGAGTCTAATCCATCTTAGCTCTGGTAAATTTACTATTGACCATCGTGGATATCAATGAACAGACCAAAGCAAATGGGTTTTATTAAACTAAACAATGCCAATACTAATCATAGATTTTACTTGAGCCATTCCGCCCAAGTGATTTACTTTTAGAATGTCGAAAACCTCCGCCTTATCGCGAGAATCCCTAACACGCTGGCAGGAAACGGGTACGAGAGAGTTGCGTTATTGACGTCATCGATATCAGGAATAAACACACTGCTCATTGTCATAAATTGCATGTAAACAAGCAATGTTGGTAACCTGGATAAGAAGTGCACACTCTCATTTTTGCGCACAATTTTCCAAAACTGATTCAAACATATCTATTCAAATCCACTGATACCTACCAGATAACCTCACGATTAAAAATGTAATAGTTTTACTGATACACAGTTGGTAGTTTATTCTGTCAAAAATCTGGATTGCATTTGAGGCAGACTGCAGCAACCATATCGATATCAGAGCGCAAATATCTGGATTGCATTTGAGGCAGACTGCAGCAACCATATCGATATCAGAGCGCAAATATCTGGATTGCATTTGAGGCAGACTGCAGCAACCATATCGATATCAGAGCGCAAATATTTGGGTAAGTATTTGACCCTAGATGTGATTTTTTAACTTAATTCTGTTCCCACGCCTAGTCACGTAATCGCAAATACAATATTTACAGTTGAAAGTCCTGTGCAAACAGATAAAAAAAATAATAATAATAAGTGACTGGCTCATATCGTAGGTAATGTGATGTCACGAGTGTTGAAAGCCTAGAGCAAGCAGAAAACCATCTCACATTTTGCGTCTTGGCACTGTTCCCTTTTACGGGGCGTACAGTCAGTTCGTGGACACGGTGACGCGTGGCTGCATACACTCAGGTGCCAATCATGTTGAGAGAGAGATCTGGACGGCTCTTAACGTCGAGGTCTTGAGAGCCGATGACGGTGGAACGAGGTGAGAACGGAGCAGCGCCGGAATTCAAGGGCAGGAGGAACGGGAGATCACCGAGTAAACCCGCCGACCAGCGACTTCGTCCGGCACGATTGCCGCTCGCGAAAATCCGGGAGTGTTCCGGCTGAGTATGTGGCGCTAATCTGTCCACGAACTTGATTCACAGTGGCGGTAAAATCGATTTGCGGTTTCTTCACACCTTTGAAAATCATCTCACGCAAGATTGGTTGTTTTCTAAATAATTTAGGTATTACAATTATTCTGGTAGCATGAAAGTATCTATTTTTTTTGCTAATCTGAGCTTTAAATTATATTTTATGTGTAAATTATAATATTTCATTTATAATTAATATAAATCGTAATAGAAATAATATATGTATTACTCATGCTCAGTAATAGAGTGCGCACGAATGTGGTGCGCTATCCTTTTTGGTGTAAGGATAAGGGAAGGATAAGAAACTCCCACAAAGTTATAGGCCAATTAGCCTTTCAAATACACTTTCTAAAGTTGTGGAATATATAATCCTAAGACGGATTAATTCTCATATAAGTAACAATAATTTACTTTCCGAAGAACACTTTAGCTTTAGACAAAAGCACTCCACAACACACCAATTAGTACGAATCACTGAATATATTAACCATCTCTTTAACTGGAAAGACTATGTAGTCGCAGTTTTCTTAGATATCGAAAAGGCTTTTGACAGAGTTTTTCATGCTGGATTAATTTATAAATTATATGAATTAAAATTCCCCGATTGCTATATTAAATTATTAGCCAGCTATTTGAATCGCAGAACCTTTTCTGTACATTGCGAAGGGGCGAAATCAGAGTGTAAAACCATTTATGCTGGAGTGCCTCAAGGCAGTATACTTGGCCCAGTTTTATTTAATCTTTACATAAACGATTTACCGAAACCAGACCACCGACTGGTGCAATTCGGTTGCTATGTCGATGACACTGTCATATCTAGTCGCTCACACGACCTCGGCCTAGCAACACGACGATTACAACCTGCCTTAACAGCCTTTCAAGAGTATTACACGGAATTGCGGATTAAAATCAATGTCGGGAAAAGCGAGGCAATCATTTTCACCCCAAGCTGCGAATCGTCCGCAAATCACTTTATTTGTCGAACCCATACCCCATAAAGATGTAGTTAAATATCTAGGCGTGCATATGGACAGAAAGTTGATCTGGAAAGCACATATAGACGCCAAATGCGTAAGTGCATACGCCAGACTCTCCGCCCTGTACCCTATACTAAATAGGCGAAGTGCCATAACACTAAACACAGCAGTATTGCTATATACCATGCTCATACGGCCTGTTATAACATATGCTGCGCCCACATGGGCTCATGCAGCTAAAACGCATATAAAGAGACTGCAGATCGTGCAAAATAAATGCCTGCGAATTGTGGCAGACGCACCTAGATACTGCCCCATTACAGATCTGCATAACGAACTCAGTCGGAAAACTAGACGAGCACTTCGTCAAAATGGCGGAAAAATTTTACAGTGATTGTGCCACACATGCTAACCCGAAAATATCTAGTCTCGGCGATTATGATTCCGACGAGACTCACAGAAATATAAGCGGCCTTAAAGCATTTTAGCTCAAAGGCCACCTTAAAACACGGAAACTCGCAATGCAGGCCCTCAGCCATGCACCCGACTAACAAATTTATTCCGGAAACCCGTAATACTGCAATACATTTAACTTCAAATTACACTCTTTGACAAAATAATTATCACAAATTAGCGAAGCACTATGTGATCACAGAACAAGGCGAAGCAGTCTCTCTACAGCCTCTGGTTCGGAGATGGCCCTGTGATTCACATTGCATCCGCACTGCAATACACACACATGTGCTACAAAACTTCTCTCATCCGACAGCTGTCTGTATGTATGGCCCGTCGCCACTGCCGATTCCAAGGCAGTCACTCGCAGCAATACAGCCGCATAAAGGCTCTGGAAGTTAATCAGCAATAACTCCAGAGATTGGTTAGCAGTGAGATGGCTTGTGGCGTAGGGTGCTGTCTGCAACGGCTGGCGAGGGTGGTGGAGTGGCACACCTACACTACACTAACACTCACTCACACCTCCATTGACACGCACTAACACACCCCTACACACAGCTGCACGCGAGGTCACAGACAAGGTGATAGAAATATCACCTCTAATTTTAGGTTTCTTGTAATTGCCTGTAACACACGAACACTCTTTCCTGTGTTACAGAGAGATAGCTGGCATCTGTCGGGTGGGTGGCTCAGTTCTGTCCCCCACCACCAGAGCCGCATAGCGCGACCCTGGTTATCAACCTAGCTACGACCTCATTTCATTTCACTTCGCATCACATTCACAAAGTCTATCTTCGCAAACTAACACCACCCTACTTTCTCCAGCCCTACTCCAATAAAGGAATTACATTAATCGTCCGTGACTGTCGCATAGTTTTCTCCAGGCCCTCTCTGCTTTGCCTGGTTTTCTATGCCCTTACTAAACCCTTCTTCTTTCGGGGTGTGTCCATGGCTACAATCGCGGCTATGGCACCAGACAACCCTGCTATAGCCGCGATGCATGCGCCTATTTTTATTAATTAAACCCGACCTAAGGCATAAAGAGCTTGCCCTGAGACGCATCCCATTCTCCAACCGTCTTAGCTACTAACAAGCATGCCGGAGGGCACACAGAACTATGAAGGTGCTCACGTTGGCGTAGCGGGATTTGGGGGCTCGCCAAAAAAAAAAAAAAAAAAAAAAAAATCCTCCCGATTGCCAGTTCTTCTCGGTACTCGATCGCTTCCTGAGCTCTCACCGCCCCTGTTATTGGTGCCGAGGCTCTAACCTCTCCTATGTTACTATGGTCAATAAAAGTGTAAATGGTAGGTGTGTGTAGGTAACCAGAGGAGTATTAAGAGATGGACATTTAGGTTTTTACTTAATTCTGTGTGTATGCATGGGTGTGTGTGTTTGAGTCGATTTTGGTCATTTTTGGGTAATATTGGGTTATTTTGGATTAATTTGGGTTAATTTAGTTCAATAGGAGCAAGTCTTGAGTGAAGTGAGTTTACCAATTGCTATATTTTTGGTTCTTTGTGCATGTGTGTGTGTGTTTTATTCTGTATGTATGTGTGTTATTCTGTGTGTGTGTGTGTGTGTGTGTGTGTGTGTGTGTGTGTTGGAATAGATCTATGTATGTTTTGTTGTATTGCAATAGCTTGTTAGCTATGTTCTTTATGAGGAATAAGGAATGGTTTTTGAGGAATAAGGAATGAATTTTGAGGAATAAGGAATGAACTTTGAGTAATAAGGAACGATTTTTGAAGAATAACAAACAATTTTTGAGGGATAGGGATAGAGGATTGATATGTAGAGTAGTAATTTCATACATGCTTGTGTTGAATGTGGCAATTCTAAAAAAGATTTTTATATTAGCAGGCTTTAATTGCATATATGTTATGCAGTTTGTGATTGTGTAGCCTTCCTAGATGAAGCACTCACTAGCATATTTTCTGCGAGGCCGTTGTTCTCCTACCAGACATGACATTTGACTAATGGAGTTCTGTGTGGGTGAGTATATGTGGTTCTTTGTTGTCGATGAGATGCGACAGATTGGTGTAGAAAGATGATGAATTCTTTGAGATTTGAATATAGTGAGATAGTTAATATAAAGGCATATTGTTTAGGTGTTTGTTGTGTAGTGTGTTGCAATCTGTCATGTATATAAGTTATGCATTAAAATCAAACATATGTCAGTCGGATGTTAGTTTTGTTTATAGTAATATGTATACTTAGAGTGAAAATAATCGTGTTAGTTATTCAATATGTAAAATCTAGTACTAAAAAGTGAGTTTGACTTGCAATGAAGCAATGAGTATGTTCTCAAACCTATAGCTGTATATCTTTCTTGGTTTTTTTTTATCAGTCGATGGGTATTTGGTTTCTTCATGTTACATCCATACTACTTGCAGTTGGATATTCATTATGCTAATAATTTGGTTAATTTACTTGATATGCGATTAAAAGATATCTACTTATCCTGTGTGGTTCTTGCATCGCTATGTATATACTACTTATTGTTAAGTTATGAAGGTCACCAAAAGTGTAATGTTTGTTATGCATATCTATGATCCCTTCCTGTTCCTGTCAGTAGGTAAACGAAGGAGATGATGGAAAGGTTTTGTGTGTTGTTATTGCAGATAAAAGGTTGTCAATATTGCTGTTTACGTCTAGTATGTTCTATGTAAATAAAGGGAAGATCAAGAAAATAAAGAATACATTAAACCATAACTTAGGAGTGAGTATTTATTGCTTTTCCTGTGTTCAAAAGCAACAGGTTATGGGCCCAGAGTGCGATGCACAAGCATGTGGCGAAAGTTTTGAAGAAAAGCGGTACGAGTGAAATATCAATGCATAGAATGGCTAAGGTATGTGTGAAGATATTTGATGGCAAGATCTAAGAGTTAGTATTTTTTGTGATAAGTGGCTATTAAGAGATTAAAAACATGGCCATGCAACATAAAGTTGGTTATATGGTAGAGCCACTAAATGGCTCGAATTACTACAATTGGAAGTTCAGAATGCTTATGTTGCTTGCGGAAAATGATGTTGCTGAGTGTGTTAAAAAGGAATATGTTGAAATTGAAGATGGAAAACCGACATGTGATTCAGATCAGAAAAAAGAAAATTGGTCTAGGAACTTAATTGTTCAATGTGTTGATGATTCTCAAATTGAAAATTTGCGGGATAAGGTAAGTGCATACGAAATGTGGAAATTCCTGGAAAATCTGTACAAGAAAATGGGATTGCCTGGGCAATTGTATTTAAAGAAGTTACAGTCAATGATGCTAAATGAAGGTGAAAGTGCAGATAGTTTCCTGAGGCAGTTTGATGAAGTGGTAAGGCAGTTAAAATCTACTGGTGCAGAATTAAAGGATAATGACGCTATATGCAATTCATTGTTGAGTTTACCTAATTCATTTGATGTAGTGGTTACAGTCATTGAAAATATGCCACCAGAAACACTAACGCTTGAATTTGTGAAGAGTAAGCTGCGAGCAGAAGAAGAAAAATGTAAGTGCAAATCTACTAAGACTAAAGTACAAAATGCAGTGGTGCGATCAGCATTCTCATCAACAACTCAATGTATGTTATGAGTATGGCAAGAAGGGACATATTCGTCGAAAATGTAAGCAGCTCCCTAGGAACAGCTTAAGAGGTGCAACTCAGCAGGGTTACCAAGAGGGGGTTTCATGGACATCATCGACCTGGAAGGTATTATGGAAATGTTCACCAGAGTGGACATTTCTAAGCAGGTTGGTTGTCAGGAAAATCAATCTCAACATTACTCAACAATGGGTGAGCCAAAAAGCAATTATGTTGACATGGATACTCAAGGTAAATGTCAAACCAGTCACCCTAATTGTAGCGAAATTTGTTTCATTAGTGAAATAGAAGCAGACAATGATAGTATTAGCAAAAATACTGTTGTGAGTTTCTGTGTAGATTCAGGGTGTACAAATCATATGGTAGGGTTGAATTACAGAATTGAATTTTCTGAGTTTGTAGAATTGAAAGATCCTGTAAAGATAGCAGTGGCTAAACACAATAGTGTGATTGAGGCAACAGGTGAAGGAAATATTCATGGGTTTTTGGAAGTAGAGTGGAAAAGAACTGAATGTACTGTAAAAAATTTTATGTGCCAAACCTAAGAAAAAACTTATCAGTGAAATGTTTAGAAAATGCTAATATTAAGGTTGTCTTTCAGAATGGTAAGGTACAGTTGTACCTTCAGAGACACAAAATTGGAGAGGGTATTAGAAATAATTTATAGGAGTTATAAATTCATGTAAATTCAGCGGAAAGTTGTGTGACTGAAGTAGAGTGTGAAGAAAATAAGCTATGGCATAGAAGGTTAGGTCACCTAAGCTATTCTGAAATGAAAAAATTGGTCATTCAAAACATGATGGAAGGGATAAACAAGGAGTTAAATATGAACAAAGTTGAATTCTGTGAAGAGTGTGTAAATGAAGCTAACAAGTTTACCATTTGGTAACAACAAAAAGTAACAGTGTGTTAGGCATAGTTCATTCAGGTGTGTATGGTCCAATTTCACCTACTACAAAAGAGAGTCATAAATATTTTGTTACATTCATTGATGATTTTTCAAATTTTACATTAGTTTATCTGATCAAGTCAAAAGGTGAAGATACAGAATGTTTTCAATATTATTATAGTATGATAGGCAATATGTTTGGGCAGTTTGTACCAAAGCTAAATTGTGACAATTGAGGAGAGTATGTTGCACAAGAATTGATTGATTTTTTTTTTAGAAAGAAAGGTGTAATTCTTGATTACAGTGCCATACATACATGAACAAAATGGCAAGGCATAAAGGATGAACAGGAGTTCAGTCGAATGGGTATGTAGTATGATCAGTGAATCTGGGGTATCTAAACAACTTTGGGGAGAAGCGGTCAGAACAGCAGCTTATATTGTAAATCATAGTCCAACTGCAAGCGTAAAAATCTGAGGGTTTTTGGATGTACAGCATACAGCCATGTACCAAAGGAGCTGCGTACAAAGTTAGACAATAAGGTAGAAAAATCTATATTAGTGGGGTATTCTCAAAATGGTTATAGACTATTGAATCTTGAAAAGGGAAAAATCAATGTGTTATATGATAAGTTTGATGAAGGTAATTTTATATTTAAAGAAAGAAATGAAAGAAAACTTGTAGTATGTAAACCGGATGCTGGGGACTGTAGTGAACCTGAAAATGTTAGTGTCAGTCCAGTAGATGTAAGTGATGGAAGTGAAGAAGGAAACGGAAGTCTATTTAGGGATCACAAACATAGTGTAAGATTGCCAAAATGATTTGATGACTATGAAATGTACATGGCATATAATGTGATGAGTTTTGTAGAGAATGTTCCAAAGAACCATAATGAAGTAGAAAAAGGGCCGACAAGGAAATGTGGTTACAAGCAATGGATAGGGAAATTGAGTCTATTAAAAAAAATAGAACTTGGGAGGAAGTAGAAAACCCAAAGGATATGAAAGTTATTGATACAAAGTGGGTATATACATTGAAACCCTTAGAGGAGGATGTAAGTGACAGGTATAAGGCTAGACTAGTTGCAAGAGGTTTTGCACAAGAAGGAAATATAAGTTGTTATGGTTTCTAGCTACTGGTGCATATATATCATAAGAACATTGTTAACTGTTGGAAATCAGAAGTCTTGTCATTTTGAGCAGTTGGATGTAAAAACTGCATCCACCAGTTGGTGTTTGTTGTAAGCCTAACTTTGTCTGTAAATTAAATAAGTCTTTGTATGGTCTTAAGCACGCACCTAAGTGCTGGAATGACAAGTTTAACAAGGTCATGTTAGAATTAGGTCTTGTAAGGTCTGAAAACGATCGTTGTCTGTATACATTGATGAGTGGAGATGAACTTTTGTACTTACTGCTTTATGTGAATGACATTATTCTAACCAGTTCAAGCATTAATCTCAAAAAATATGTTAAGTCTCAGCTAGCATCAAATTTTGAGGTTAAAGAAAAAGGAAAACTGAAACATTTTCTTGTGTTGGAGATAAGTCATGACAGGGAGAACAAAGTTTTGAAAATCAGCCAAACCAAGTACACTAAAGGAATTTTGAAAAACTTTGGATGTGAGAATTGTATATCATCAACACCAATTGAGCCAAAGCTAAACATAAAACCTTGCACACATGAAAATGATGCATCAACAAAACCTTTTAGAGAACTGATAGGCTGTCGGATGTATCTGATGTTGGGTACCAGACCAGACAAATGTTTTGCTGTAAATTAATTTAGTAGAATACTGGACAAAGCAATTGATGAGGCATGGTATCAAATAAAAAGGGTCTTGAGATATTTGAAGCGTACCACAGAAGTTGGGTTGGTGTACAGCGGAAACTGTTCTCCTGAACTTTCTTGTTTAGTTGATGCAAATTGGGGAGGAGATGTAAATGATCGAAAATCAGTTTCAGGTTTTTTGTGTAAGGTAAATGGAAATGTAGTATCCTGGGTGACAAGGAAACAGAATTGTGTAGCCTTGTCAACAACAGAGGCAGAACTCTTAGCGTTAAGTACTACAGTTTGTGAGTGTTTATGGTCGAAAAAGTTATTGTCAGACTTAAATGTCAAATTAGATAAGATTACAATGTATAAAGATAATTAAGGTTGTATTGCCATAATTAAGAATCCAGAAAATATTCGAAGGGTAAAATACATTGACCTGAATTATCATTTTGTATGTGATAAAGTCAAGAAAGGTGAGATTTGTTGAAAGTTTAAGGCAACACGCTGGCATTTTGACAAAAGGTTTAACCTGATATGTATTTCTGAAGAATTGTAAATAAATGCGACTAGAGACTTTTGGCGAGGGAGGGTGTTAAGTTACGAAGGTCATCAAAAGTGTAATGTTTGTTATACATATCTATGATCCCTTCCTGTTCCTGTTGATAGGTAAATGAAGGAGATGATGGAAAGGTTTTGTGTGTTGTTATTGCAGATAAAAGGTTGTCAATATTGCTGTTTAAGTCTAGTATGTTCTATGTAAATAAAAGGAAGATCAAGAAAATAAAGAATTCATTAAACCATAACTTAGGAGTGAGTATTTATTGCTTTGCTGTATTCAAAAGAAACACATATCTAAATATTCTCTCTAAATATATATGTTTATTATGCGAATATACATATTTTACTGGTGATGATTGATAATGTATGTGCTCAACTCTCCCAATGTAAGTGTAACCTATCATGAGCGATACCATTTTTTTAAGTTTCTCAAAATTTTAAGCTGTATAGATAACAATTAAACAAGATGTTTTTCGAAAGTTTGAAAGAATTTGTCAGCCTTTCAGAAACAGTCTTGATAGAATAATTTAAAATATTAAAATGTTTTTGGTTATGGTAGGATGTGTTAGATAATGCATTGACTTGCATAGTGTAAAGTTGTTGTTTGTTACATAATGAGTACTTAGCATGTGTGTTATTACACTTTATTAAATTAGCATGTCTTTAACTTAATGTTAGATGAAAATAATGTCAATTTTGAAGAATGATGTTTAAGGTGAGTGGATTAAAGAAATATCGCAAATAGTGATCCATATACATGTATTTACCTCATTGGGATTTGAAACAAAGAATGTGTTATAGTATAACTATACATGCTACATTTAGGTTGAAGTATTGACAAAATCAGTATGTATGCTTGATTTTTATGCTTTTTGTGGTAGATAAACAGAGTTACATGTAAACAAAACTTAAGCTTCTTGTGAGATGAAAGAAGGCTTAGTTGTGTAAATACTGGTTATGCATATAAGATCAAAGTATTTTAGGAGGATCGAATCAACTGTTATAAAGAGCAGATCTAAACAAACATTCTTTGATTATGGAGTTTTTATGTAATAAACATGTTTTGATTGCTATATGTACTATGGGAAAGCACAATTTGAGTGCGATGAGTGTTTTATTTGGATCTTAAAATTTGGTTTTAATTGATGTTATATAGTAAAATATATACACGGATTATTGGTAAAGCTTTCTTTTTGTATATAATTATACTTTAGTATCAATATGTGTGATAATGTGTATTGGAATACAGATGATGGAGATTTGTTCGTTTGCGTTTTATGATTTTTATTTATTTAGTTTTGTTTGTGATGACTGATTTTAGGGGTTTTGAATATCGGGTGTTATGTTGATAGTAATAAAGTTTTAATTGGTTTCATAATATGATCATGACTGTTTTTGTATGCTTTGTTCATTTGAGTTGTATGATATGTTGATATAGTTGTCAAATATTTAGTTTTGCTTGTAAAGTTTGATGGTATGGGGTTTTGCGGTTGTCTTGTATGATACGTGCAAATGAGATGTGTGTGTGCTTTGGAGAAGAATTTGTTCGTTTTGGGTGAATTTTGTGTTGATCTGGGTTAATTTGGTTAATTGGGAGCAATTCTTGGGTGAAGCGGGATTGCCAATTGTAATATTATAGGTTTTGTTTGTGTGTGTGTGATATGAATAGGTGCCTGTAGCTTTGGTAGATGAGAAATTATGAGTTAGTATGCTTATAAAAGGGTGTTAGGTGTCTGACCTAGTAGTCTTGTTTGTTGTTGGAGTTGATGTGAGTGTTATGATTTTGATGACTGTAGATTTGGTATAAGGGAAAGTATGAGTTATGCTTATAAAAGGGATTAAGGCATAATTGACCTTGTTAGAAAGTGGTTATGGTCTAAATGACTTTACCATTGTTGGGGATGGGATACGATGCCTATGTTATGAATTTGATGATAGTAGCTTTGGTGTATGGGAAATCATGAGTAAGAATGTTTATAAAAGGGCTTTATGTGTGTTGACTTTGTAGTCTTGGTTATTGTTGGGTTTGATGAGAGTGTGTGTTTTTTGCTATTACACGATGAAATGGTTTATCAGAGTAATTCATTTAAATATTGTCTGTGGTGTTGGTAGATGTTGAAATAGCAAGCACGATTGTTTTTTCCTGTTAGGGTACATTGAGCTGATAGGAGTAAAGCAGGAACTGTTTTCGCTTGAAAATATCCTATGGACAATATGTTTACGGTAAGATATTAGTTTTGAGCAGTCGTTCCTCGGGAGCAGACATGTCTCTTTGCATATAACATGCATACTTGATAAGTGTGTATAGTGAATGCCAGCATAGTGTAAGTTTAATACCGTCCACACCTATTTATAATAAAAGAAATAATACTAATTGCAAGTTCTGAAAGAAATGGAAAGGTATAAGACAGTCAAGTTAGACTGTTTTGCTGAGAGGATATATTACTTAGTTGAATGCTTAGTTGTTAATTTTTCATGTGTGTACATGCATACCTAGTAAATATTCATTGTATGTTTATGCAATTATGGATTTTCACGACTATGTTAATTACACGATTACATCATATAACTGCATTCCCCTCCACCATTCACGACCTTCGACAGTTGACATCGAACGTATAACACATTAGTTGAGCAGAAGAGACAGATCAATTAATATGATAGACAGCGATTGTAAGTGAATGCTTAAGACTGCATGTTCCCAGAATTCTTTATTAAACTATTTAGTGAGTCCCCTGGGAATCGATATCGGTAATCCAAAAAATTACCCTACAATAATTACTATAAGCAGGAATACAAATTAACACTAAATATATGTTAAATTCGGATATAAAATAATATTATGTGTTCTGACAGACTCGAACTCGATAATCCGAAATTACCATTACAGTAAGTAAGTCTAGCACCTACCCAAGTCACAAATAAAATCTGGTTAAAATCTGAATTAAAATAATATTATGTTAGTAAATATGCCCTTGATGAGTGTGTACTTGGTGAGTTTGACTATGTTTTTACAAAGGCCTAAAACGCGTAATTGACCTTGCCAGAAAGGGTTGAGGACCTAAATATCCTTACCATTATGCAGGGTATCGGGTATGATGTCTATGTTATGAATTTGATGACTGTATCATCAATGGTTCAGAAATTATTAGTATGTTTATAAAATGGCTTAAATGCCTAATTTACCTTGGTAGAAAGGTTTTATGCCTTAAATTACTTTTTGAAAGGTAAGCGATGCATTGTATTTGATGCTCTTAGTATATACATAAATATTTTTAAAATAAAAAAATAATTCTTCTATGCTTACTAAAATTCAAGATGGCGATGGTTATAGATACATAATCATTTTTCTGATGCGTATTCTTTTCTGTCTAGTAAATACGAATATTTAGTCATGTTAGTCGATACATTTATTTGAAAAATTAATAACTATATTTTTTTTTAGTTTGAAGACAATTTTTTAAAATATAAAAACTATATTTTGAATATTTGGTTGTTGTGATCCTATAAACTTGATCTCCTTTAAAATACTAGTTAGTGAGCATGTTACTTCATACATATATGTTTGAAAATTTTAAAGTTTTGTATATGTATATTTATATAAATACATTCACTTTTTTTTAAATTTATGATTCATTACTTTATTGCGTCTCAATTTTGAATATGCGAGGTGTAGATATTCCTTTGTTTTTATATATACAACATTTAAAATTATATTGGGATCTAAGCTCTCATGGTCAAAAGAAGAGAGTAAAGGCGTTGAGCAATGGAGCCGCAGTTCCCCGGTTCTAAACCAACTGCAAGTAAAGTTTTTTATAATGTACTAATGCATAACATATATGATGAAGAAACTTTTCTTAAGCTTGATGCCGATGACGGCATTAAGAGACATTAGCTTTCCTGAAGTCTATTATACAACTAATATGGCGGCCGATGGCTGCATGCAGTGCTGTCTAACATGCAAGTATGGACGCAAAGACAGTCTACCTCGCTGGGAAGGAGTGTATGGGAGAGTGGGTAGGGAGAGGGTGTTAGCCATATCTGAGGCGAGAAGGATGATGATTGGATTGTTCGTGGGTAGGGGAGAGGGGTAATAGTGTACCAGGTATTCAGTATAAATAACCGGAGGAGAAGAGAGCCTAGAATCTCGGAGCAGGAACCCAAATAATTCCAGAAGTAATCACACCACAGCTGAGGTAGGGGAAGGGGTTAGAGCATGCAGAGGCGAGTGCGAAGCAGATTTCAGAGCAGTGGGGAGCTATGTTTATCTTGTGGGACTACGTACCCCCATCCCTATGTCATTCTTGAAGTGAAACCTCTGTAGGTGAAAGGGTCGAGCGAATGTGGAGCTATGTGTGTACCAATCACATCACAGGACTAGCTCCACAATTGTGGAGTTATAGTGGAGCAAGCTGAATTGGCATGTGCAGCGATTTCGACCCTAGGTTAATCCTATGGGACTACGTCTACAATGTCTAGGTCAAGGTAAAAAAAAAGTGAAGTGAAACCTCCACGCTCCTACTACTACTATTAAAAGAATAAAAAATTTTTAACGGTGTTAATTTAATCAAACTGGATTACAAATTGGATAGAGCAAGCGTACAAACATTTGAAAACACTGGTTTATTAAACAGTGTTCTAACTTAAAAAATTCAAACCATGCCGTTTTCGCTATACGTGTTAGCAGAAAAGCTGTTCAATGTTGGGACACGGAGATTGGTTGTGCACAGCCAGTGAGATCGGCCTACTTCATCTTTAGTCAATGTCAGATACTGTGGATCTGACAGCACGCCCGCTACCCGAGGGACTGGTGACGTAATGACGCATTCTGGAAGCTCAGGAATTCCTGCATTTGATACAGAAAGTTCCAGATACTTCGTATCAGTTTGTATCAGGTACAGAGAATAGCTGTGACAAACCATCTCTACTTAGACATTAATTATTGCGTTCACTGAGAATAACGATAGTAATATTGGAGATATGTAGTTTAATATTGTAAATAATAGCTGTGGATATTTATAGCTGTATAAATAAATAGAAAAAAATCCACTCCCACTGCAGCCGATCAGCGACACACTACGTAGTCTGTGAATATCTAATAACACTGACGCAGCTCGCACATCAGAATTGCCAACTTTTTACTAGAGAAAGCCTCTAAATCGACATACAAAATATCCCCAGATTGTAATAATAACAATAATATATATAAATAAAATTAAGACAAATTATATAGAAATTTGTTTTTGCTGCTCTAAATATTCTATTGCACGTTACAGTTGTTTAAAACTTATTGTATATTATTATATGCATACACACTGTCAGAATAGGGACAATATAAAAATATCCTGATATGTAATACTTTAATAACGTATTCGCTAGATGTACATACCAACGCACAGTATTATCAACCTCTGTAAGTAGTCTACTTCCCTGGTAATCACATGCAATAAAACATGTAATATGCAGCTTCAAGATATCGCCATGCAGTCTCCAGGTGTACATAATATAATTCTGCGGATATGAACGAACCTGAAGACACAAAAGTGTGATAATCGGGTAATCGTAAAACAAATTTTCAGTCTTATTTGAAAATCGCCTTAAAGAAATTTGCTTCTCTAACAACAAAAAAAAAAAAAAAAAAAAAAAAAAAAATAGCTGAAATAATTTTTATTGAATGTGCATTTTATAGCTTAGATGAATATCTAAACTACAAAAATTAATAAATTACTGTTTAACATTTCTTTGTACGCATTTCTTGTTCCGATTTTCTTGTTCCCTGTTTCCTCTGTTTTAGTAAAACTATGATGCCCCACAGCATACTGGAAGAATATAGTCACTTGATAAAGAAAGATGTGTGTGTGTACGTGCAATCTGAGATATGTGTGTGAGTTTACTATGTTCAGTGTATAAACTTTGTATACTGTAATTTGACTTATACAACATTTTTGTACAGCTACGTATTGGTAAAAGATGTAACAGATGCAATAAAACTAACAAACAATATGCCCCTAGATTTGTACAGAAGTCGAAATCTGGCCAGCAGCTGTCCATGTTCTGGAATCGCCCCAGTATTGGCGAGATAATCACAAAGTTGGCAACTCTGTGTAGGTGCGCATCCCAGCGGTTGCAAGCGTGCAGAAGTTTCGGAACGCTGCCCGTGCAGCGTAGGAACTGGTAAACCGGGCGGGCGGGCAGGAAGGCGAGGGGGACTCAAGGTCGCTCGCGCGTGGCGCGCGACTGTGAGCCTTATAGCGGCGCGAGGGCGGGCCCCTGGCCCGGAGAGCGGTGGGAGCCGGTGACGTGTCGCTCGTAGTTGGCGCACGGCCCCGCGACACACGGGAGGCGTCTTCGCCCCGGCTCTGCACAGCACAGTATCTCGTCCGAGAAGCTCGCGAGTGGGTGGTGCGTCGAGTGAGTGTGTGTGTTGTGCTGCGCGTGTGTTTGTGTGCTGTCATGGGGCAGTCCGACGACCAGAGGGACGACGACGAGTACGTCAAGGAAGAGATCGAGCCGCTCAACGACGATGGCTACCACCCGCCGCCTGGGGCCGACCCGATCAAGCTCGACGTCTTCGTCCAGAAGATCCTGGAGGTCAGGCGCATCGTGCCCAAGGTCTTCAGCAACTTCAAAATAGTGAGTGTCTTTATATCTTCCCGCCTGCGAACCTTTTGCCCTCCACTTCGGACGGCCCGCTCTACAATAACACGGACGCGAATACGTATCAGTTACGCCGGATCACATAACCCCGACGCGCACGACGGCCAACAGCCAATGAAATACAAGATAGATCGTCGTTAGTCCGACCGATTCTGTCGCACGACGAGCATTTTTGGATTAGAAATTATTTCTATTCTTTGTCGTGTCATACGGCACGACGCACAGAATGTACTACATTGCAAAACGAAATTGTATTGCAAGCTTTACCTACAGTGGTAAATAAGCAGGTTAAAAGAAAAAAAAAAAATTGAAAATTACTGTATCGAACGCTTAAAAATAATAATTTTACCTTTGTATGCATTCGCGATACCAATTTGTCACCATTTATTACAAATTTACCTCTTGGAAACTAACGTAGCCGATCAGCGCCTCCTAAATAGTTAGGTTGGATGCCGAGAGCGTGGTGTCAATCGTGCTGTAAATACAACATTGAAATGTGTCGTGGTTGCGTTTTTGGTCGTGTCGTGCTGCTTTGGCCGAGGCTACGTAATTCCGGCGTTACAAATGAAGGCCGGAAGCCAAAAGTTCTCTACATATGACCAAGTCTACCGTAAATAAAATGCCAACCTCTACCAGTTCATCAAGTTGAGGAACTGCAAAGCCTTAATTTTAAACGTGGCACAAAGCTACACCTAAACTGGTGGGAACTTAGACGCCAAATGACGTTAACCACTTTCGTGGTTAATCTCCAGAAGGTACGCTTGCGCACATGTACACGCACGGAAGAACGTAAGGAAGCTGGTCAACTCCCAACTCTCCCGTGTAGCCGATGGAAATCCAGCATTTAGTTTTCCATTGCGGTTCACAAGAAAACGAATACATGTTTATTGAAGTCGCCGTTATCACTTTTGTTCATAACAAACACGTGAACAGTTTGGTAGTACTGTTTATAGGCTGTTCATGGTAAAGTGACTACTTTTTCCTTTCAGCCTTATTTTATCCTTTGGTAGTCTTTTTAAATAAGTATTGCCATTCAAGTAATAAACATAAAATAGTCCACCGCACTCGGAAGTTAACGTGTATGGCTAGATTAAAATATATTTATTGACTATTATTCCAAATGAGAGGGAGTTAAAAAGTTCTCACTTTACAGGGAATAGTCTATACTAACTTGTAAATACAGTACTCTTTAACCAGGCACTTTAAACTGAAGTGCGATAGTTTTAAAACTTAAGTCATTAATTCGTAACAGATAATTTTTTCTTTTAATTTCGTAGGTTGGCGATTTAAAGTTTCTGTGTATTGTAGAATACCTGAGAGTCGTCCAGAATCGTTTCGCCTGTTACGCTTACGTACGTGTTCCGTTCGAACGCGTCCGTGCATTGCAGAACGGGCCTAAAGCAGATGTAAACATTTGCTACTGTGCGCAAAAAGATGACAATCTCCGGTTGTGTAGGTGGTATTCTACGAAGATTCAAAATTAACTCTCCGTCTGTGGCTGTCAATTTCCGCCCCTTGTACCTGCTTGGTTTGCCTCTCTCTCTCTCTCTCTCTCTCTCTCTATCGCCGTAACGGGCGGTCGTCATTAAATATGGCGGCGTGTAGGGCGTGACATGACGGGATGCCAGGTAGAAAATTATCCGGTCGCGCTGGAGCCTTGTTGGCATCCTGAACATTCTCTGGCTCGAATCGACCTTTCACTATATAGGCTGTTCACGGTAAAGTGAGAACTTTTGAGGCTCTAGTTACATTTTCCTTCCAGTCTTTTTTTTTTTAAATAAACATTGCCATGGAAGTAATAAACGCAGTGTGTATATTCCACCGCACTCTTTGAGTTAACGTCTAAGGCTAAAATAATGTGTGACTATTATTCCAAATGAGAGGGCTTTCATAAGTGTTCACTTTACCGTGAGTAGCCTGTATCCGTATTATTTGGTAGCGTACAATTCGGAAACCATCGACATCACTTCTTGTTCAGCGACAGCCATGGTTGCAATTTGAGTTTCTGTTTAGTGATGGGATAATCGCATAATTTTGTAGTCCCAATGAATCGATTACGATTATTTTATTATGGAATTGGTAAAAATAATACGATTTCCTTATCTAATCCATACACAAAAATTGACCGCAAATACTGAATAGTTCTATATATTTGTTTAAAACGATTCTCACCAAACGTTTTCCC
The DNA here is from genome assembly GCA_029891345.1 of Dryococelus australis. Lineage (NCBI taxonomy): Eukaryota > Metazoa > Arthropoda > Insecta > Phasmatodea > Phasmatidae > Dryococelus > Dryococelus australis. Next base: position 136,720,331 of record CM057000.1, read on the forward strand.
GTTAATTTTTTAGTAATTTCGGCTGTTGTAAAAATTATATTTTATATTTTTAATAATGTGTATCCTATAGGCAATGTTTTGTTTTAGTACAAACAGCTGAAAATCGTGAATAATAGAATTGTTTTAAAATAATCGATTAATCGATTATAATTAGATAACAGAATAATCTATTTTTACAAGCGATTATCCTACTTATGTTAACATACATACTCAAAATACCAAGTACCCCATAATTTCATTCGACTAATATGGGCCACGTTTTAGTGAACTAGTGTAAATTCGAACACAGCCAGAACAAGTATAAAAACCAAACACAGTGTTTTCCATGCCAGGAAGTTTTTCATTGAGAAATGAAACTTGGAAAAACATGCATTAAACTATTTTGACGTGTTCGCATCACTTTTGTGTGGTCGAATGTATTTATATTAGGCCTATATAATTATGTATAGATGTTATAGTGGCTATGGTGATGAATAAAAATTTTGTAATGTGGCTTTTGTCATATGGGAACATAAGAAAACTAGACCTAACTGCACTGTTCCAAAATTTAGCACCAAGCTCTTGGAATTATTCCAAGGTTTTCTACTTCATTTTTCCAAACGAATTATGTAACAAAGTTAATACCAGGATAGTTAAAGGATAACTAATTAGACTCCTTTTTAAAATATAATTAAAACTTTTGGAAAACTTCGGCCGTTATTGGATGGTGGCTATGATTTGACAGTGTGCAAATAGCTTTGCATAGCCAATGATTTTGTCGAACGTTGCCACATATCATGTTTTGCTTTCTCGTAGTATTTGGTTTGTGTCAAGTCAGGCGTGGTATTATTCTGTGCAGATAGTGTGTGTTTCCAACCCATCCTTTCTCTCTGGTCGTGATCAACACAGTACATACACCTCTCAAAAATCCCCGTTATGCGAAACATTTCTTTCGCGCACTGTAGCCTGGGCTTGTGTATAGGCCCCTTTTTTTTTCTTCTATCGGCGTCGAGGCAGGGTTACGCGCGATCGGACGTAGAGGTCACGAGTGACGTCACGGGAGATGGATGACCTTGGCGGGGCGCGACGCGTCGTGTGGTATCACGGTCGCTCATAGCGGCTGTCACAACAAAGCTAAGCTTCCGGGCGGCCGATCTTTCCATCTCGTCGAGATGATATAGGCTGTTCAATGTAAAGTGAGCACCTTTCGAAAGCCCTCTCGTTTGGAACAGTAGTCAATACATCTATTTTATTTTAGCATTAGACGTTTACTTCCGAGTGTGGTGGGATATGCACACTGGCTGTTTCCTGATACTGGCCTTATGGATCCCTTAGGGTAAGGGATCCGTAAAAAGTGCAGTCTGGTGGATGCGGCCATATTTGTTTAGTTTCTGAATTCACGTCAGGGATGTCGATCATCTCTTCACGCATTCACTGCCAAGGGATAAGACACACTCATCCACTGTCGCATCCACACATCCCTTCGTTCGTCCGTCCGTCCGTCATTTGTTTACACTGGTCTCGCGCGTGTGGTGTGGCTTCGTGTTTGCTTTTAAGTTGTTGATTAAAATGGATGAAGCTTTTTTTTTTTACTGCATAAATTGGACTCCGACATAATCGCAGAAAATAAAATGCTGTTTAAAATACTGACCACTTGAGCTATCTACTTTATTATACACATCAATCATTTCAACAAACGTATTTGTAATTTGTGTATGCTCATCAACATAAACTGTCCTGTTTACAAGAAATTTCGATTTCTGTTTGCAGCCATCGCCAAGTCAGAAATGATAAAACCTCAACTCTAACAAGATTTTCGCCTGCAGTAAATTGTTGACATTTCATCGAGATCCCATAGATAACACAAATAAAGATACAACTTCAAAGTAGTAAAAAGTGTGTTACAGCTAGCGCTGTCTAGCTGTAGCAGAATTAGGATGTTATCCATCCCTTCAATGCAGCCATTTCCACAGCGGATGCATGTACGAAGGGGCGTAGGGATGCGTGAGCAATGGACGCACCCACTGAATTCGGAAACCAGCCACTGTGTTTAGTACTCACACATGGCAATATTTATTTAAAAACGTGGTTGAAGAATAAAAATGACTGAAAGAAAAAGTAACTAGGGCCTCAAAAGTGCTAACTTTACCGTGAACAGCCTATATATACGCTGCTCGTCCAGTGCTGCGCAGGCCACAGGCTGAGTTTTCGAAAATGCTTCGATGGATCCACTAGTGGTTGATACGCCGGTTGAGGCGTTTTTCGAACATCGGGTTGATTTTTAGCGGCGTTTTCATCCTCTTGCAGACATATGTTAATGCCACTATACTCAACTTCTGAAGTTTTCATCCTCTTGCAGACATATGTTAATGCCACTACACTCAACTTCTGAAGTTTTCATCCTCTTGCAGACATATGTTAATGCCACTACACTCAACTTCTGAAGTTTTCATCCTCTTGCAGACATATGTTAATGCCACTACACTCAACGTCTGAAGTTTTCTTCGCACGTTCGTAAAACTCGATGCACAAATTACTTTTGTATTTTTTTTTTTTTTTTTTTTTTTTGGAATGTTTGAAAATTACAAGTAATGGATGTGTTAACTTTTATTTTTCAGAGAAAGCGTTCGAAATTTCATCGGTTGATGTTTTGGTGCGTATTTACCAGATCCACCGAATTTCCAGTTCGTTCGAACTGGTGGATCAGCCGGTTTAACCGAATTCAACCGAAAAAGTAATTTTCGAACGATGGATGCACTGTTGAATTTCCGGAAACGCGGATAGCGTTCAGGGAGTGACTTTGAGTGGTGTCAGGGTGTCCATTGGTCAGGAAAGTCATAAAAAGTAATGAAATTGAGCGAGTGGTTATGAAATCTTTTGTGTCAGTCTATCTGTCCACCTCATTGTCGATTGACATTAATATAGGTATAGGATGGAACCACAGATAATTTTTTTTTATGATCGTTCTCCCAACAACAATATGCTTTATATACTCACAATGACATTTGAGCTCGTATAATAGCTGTCATTGTACAGTACGTTGTAGAGAAGTAGTGGATTTGGTGTGTTGGAAATCTGTTCACACCCTTAAGGGTTCGCAACTGATGTTATGCCACAGTGTTCAACTTTTTTTTTTAAATTTCATACATTTACCCTGGTTTGTCTTTTACTATTTACTTTCTCATTTATATACAACTTGTAATGTTTAAGCAGAATAATAAAATGTATATTGTAAAAAAAATATATATTGATTTATAGTTAAATTTTTTTTAACTCGCCCTAATTTCTGATGACTGCACACAAAAAAGTTAGTGCAAGCTTATATATTGTGTCGGTCAAAAATAATGCATTTTCTGCGTACTTTCTGCATTAAGTAACAAAGCAAAAAAATCGTGTCCGAGGAAAGTGAGGGCTTAGAAAACCCACGTATTGGACGATTCTTTCACGAAACTTTGCAAATGACGGGAAATACGCCAGCCTGCCCACTTGTGTTCAGATTCGAAGAAACTGCAAACTTGTGTGCTAACTAGCAACAAATTTAAGCGTTTTTGTGTGTCTCGGTTACTCTTCAAATTTTAGGTATTACACTCAATTTTATTTCCAATATATATTTTTTTAATGTGTAGTCTTTGCATTGGGCGTGTTGCATGGTAATCGGGATTTTGAAGTTCATCACACAAAATAAAATAAAAACAATAAAATAAGGGAAAGTTGGAAGGCATGGTCGTAATTGGACATGTTTAGCGGAAGTTATTTGACAAATAACTAGGGACTGCCACTAAAATGCAGACTTTTTCTTAACTAAAAACTAACAACTTTTAATTGCGTTTCTTATTTCAAGACGCCCTTAGGTAGCTCTAGAAGTTTCTTTATTGGTTTAAAGAATCCTAAGTATTTATATTTGCATTGCTCCAAATCAGTTGAATTGCGATTTTAAAATGCAGAAATGCTACGAGTGCACAATAATTTAAACGTCTGGAAAATTGCCTTGATAGCATTAGTTGCGATGTTCCCATGTCAGCTGATAATTCGCCATGCATTTGAACGCGCGCAAGAGAGTCGTCTATCTCGGTATACTCTTGTTCTTTCGAGGTGTCGCGAGTTTTCAAATTTGGCTTCCGTTTTTACCTCTCTGCTGTCGTGGTCGATGGAGGTCGTGTACTGTCAGTCGCGTCCAGCGAAATTGCCAGCTTTCGTATCTCTTTATCTCTGGAATTAGGCTACCGCCGCTGCGAGCCGAGGGTTTCGACTGAAATATGGCGGTCGGCGCCTGTGGGCAACAACATAACTAGACCGACGGCGACGACTTGATGGCGTAGCACGCTATTGCTGAATGAAGAAGTTCCTTTTGATAATTGCGTGGCTATGGAATTGTGCGCAGACTGGAACCCAATCACGACGCGGAACTATAACGTTACATCTCGTGGCCTCGTTCGCCGGAAAGACAGTTGCTGGCAGGTAGAATATTACGTTTAAGACCAGTGGTGCACGAAAGCAGTATATTTACCCGCTCGTTATAACTTTTTTTTTCCGCAGAGGGTTTATGGAAGTTTTTGGCACAAGACTTAAATATTAATTTTTAACAACTTCTTGCGTTGTAAAATATTCACTACCTTCATTATTCTGTGAGCACTGATGGAAGATGAGAAATAATATATTATTTCTTATCTACCATCAGTGCTCCGATAGTAGTAATATTAGTGAATATCTATCAATATAAAGTGTTCGAAATTATTCTTTATGTCTTGTGTCAAAATTTTTGAAAAATTCTCTGAAAAACAAACTTTTGACCGAAATTAAGGCAAATACACACGGCTTTCGTGCACCATTGGCCTTAATGCTGCCAGTTATTCATTTCAAATATAAGTATTTATTCAGTTTCCTAAATTAGTCGTTAATAGAATTCTACCTAGAGCCCTTCGGTGATTTTCTTTTTCAGTTTCACAGAAACTGATTTTGATTATAACATTTTTTTTTTTTGTTGAAATTGTTGTTCTCCATCTCTTTCCGCTCGGGTGTGACTGATTATTCTTACGAGTCACTTCTAAGCCCAGTACACACGGGCATCTTTCGTGAGCACGAAGGTGATCACTTGAACTTGTAACAAACATTGTGCCGTGCGAATGGTCGCAGTTATGATAGTGACTAGCATACAAGATCTTGCATGCTAGCTAGCACCATATGATGAAGGTTCTAATTCTGGCTAGCTTCCCTGTGCAAGTGAAATGTAGGCCTAAATAAATAATTTTTTTGTGTATGTACATGACAAGTACAAATGCAAACATTTTATTTTGTTTTTTATTATGTATTTTTTGTTGCACGGGTATTATATTTGTTTTTTTTTTTTGTAAATAATGTATACTTATACTGAGTTAACCTGTTTTTGTTGGGCTATTTATTTTATATCCTAATTCGTTCTACGTTGGGGCATAAATTTCTCCTGCAATTTAAAATATTTCTTACATATCTGAAACCTCAGATATTGCTGACTTTCTATGTTTCACAAATTAGTGCAGTGCGTGTGCATCACACGGTTACTTATATTCTAACCAGGATGCACGCATATTTTTTACGTTCTATGTGTACACTTTTTCTTGTACAAGAAAGATGCCTGTGTGTACTGGGTCTTGGTGATTACACTGTTGATGCGCACGCAGCAGAAAGATTTTACCTTGGTGACGGGCTCTGTGATGGATCCCGAAGAATCTCCGCCATCCTCCGACGGGATGAAACGAGTAGCAGTCCATGACGTAGAACTGGCGCACTAGTATGGTTAGAGGGCGCAGGGGAAGGATTTCGGCATGGGAACAATACCAGTCGTCGAATGCAGAAGCACTTGGATCACGACGCACGGAAACGAAATAAGTTCGCCTAGTGGTGGCGAACTTTGATCACGACGCACGGAAACGAAATAGGTTCGCCTAGTGGTGGCGAACTTTGATCACGACGCTCGGAAACGATATAAGGTTTGGTACGTGACTGGCGCATTGGCTGCTACGATTAAAGGCATACCTAGTTTTTTTTTTTAAGTGCAGACGTGGAGGAGGGGGAACTCTTGGTGGTAAAAATGTTTCAAGACGTGGGGGCGTTGCTCACCGCGCCGGGACGTTTCTTTGTCTGCACGAGCTGAGGGGTCATTGTTCCCGTCACGGCGACGCTGAAACAGTTACCTCGCCCGCCTCCAGTCTGGAGTGAAACTTCGTTCCAGTTCACACTCCAGTCGGCCTGGTTCCGCCGACCGCCAGTGGGTCGCCGCCGACAATCGTGAAAGTGGAGTTCACTGATCCTACCTGCATTATATTTGAAGGGACGCACTAAGTGGCATGCGCCCAGTTAAGTTGGCAATAATGGACGGAGAATAGTTCCATTCTTAACGTCAAGTAAAAAGTGTTAAGGTAACCATTTGTAATAACGTATGTTATGTCTTTCGCTCGCTGACCGACGCACGAATAATTGACGAGGTCCATGACGATGTTAATTTTACATAAGGCGGAAGAATACACGACGTGCATACAAGTGGATCTTAAGCAGGTCTTTCAAATTGCTCATTTTACCGTGAACAACCTATAGTTTGTAGTACCAATACCTTCTTTCGCCCTGATCACAGAGGTTGTGCGGCGTGGCATGCGATATGGATCCCACAAGGCACGGGAAGCGGCCTGGAGTCTGGTATATTCTCTTCACGGAAAAGTGAGCACTTTTTAAGACCCAACAGGCATTAACCACTAATAAACATATCTTATTGCAGCCTCAGGCATTAAATTTTGAGGGTGGTGAAATGGTTTATTGGTTTATTGGTCACATTGCAACGTTTATATTAAAAAACAGCAGGAAGATGGAAATTGGATGAAAGGAAAAATTTAAAAGAGGCCTTAAAAAGTGCTCACTTTACCGTGAACAGCCTATACATGACGGCTGCACAGCCTCCCACAGTGCACGAAGATCGGCCGGAGCAGGATCCATGGTGCGCACGTCCTTCTCGACAGCATCACAGATGTGCTGAGTAGGGACGAGGTAGGGCGACCTCGGGGTCAGGTAAGCAACTTCAATCTCGTGGAGTGTTCATACAACCGCGAATTTCGGGAGTGGGTAGGGCCCGGTGCCTTGTCTTGCTATATATATATATATATATATATATATATATATATATATATATATATATATATATATATATATATATATATATATATATATATATAGGCGCAGGCCTCGTGCAGGATGTTGCAGCAGGTTCCTGTACCTTTCGCCGGCGAGGGGACTAGGGCACGTGTACTGTACGGAACCTCAACTGCACCTTAATGACGCATGTGATCCATTGCCTAGTGAGATTGGCGACGCACTAGTGCCGTGCTTTCTGCATGTATCAGATTGTTGCACTTCGAGCGACCGTTTGACGCGAATAAGTCTTTAAATTTGCAACCATAGAGGGAGGCAATCCAGAAAAATCCGATAACGAAATCGGGGGGACACGAGTTTGGCATTGCACCTCCGAATATATCGTCTACATTCAAAATTCAATTACACCACTCGATTGCCAAAGGAACGAACAATATGTTGCGTTGAGGAAGGACTGCGACGCAGCATCTCTGGATGCGGAAAAAAGGGGATTTTTAGTTCGTTTGACTTCCGCTTAAAATAACTTTTGACTTGGAGAAGCTACGACGCTCATTTAAGTTTCAATCGACAGCTCTCGTCAAGATCAATATATTGAGTGTATAAAAACATTTATGTGGTGTGGTTATGATGAAATTGTATGCGTTTAAAGTTAAAAAAAATTAAGAAAACTGAGCGCAAAGTTGGCCTATACTCGTCAAAAAGCCGTCAAAATACAGAAATCGTATACGTTTGGAAAGAGCATCTGAAAAGCAATCCAGTAATGCCCATAAAACCCTATATGATCGGCTGAAGCGGTGCCGGGAACGTAAAATAGACATCAAGGTATCCGAGCGTGTCAACGTAGACGTGTATTCACGCAAAACAAACGGCCGTGTCCCCAACACAGCCACACCCAATGTTTCAATTCGTCGAAGATCACATGGCGGTGTACCCGCCATAATATTTTTTCAGTTGGTTATTTGAGACGACATTGTAGTCACGTTAGTTTGCTCCAATAAATTTCACTTTAAGCTGTCCCATTGAAGTTGGTCATTTTTTTTTGGAGAATTAGGGATACTTTAATTTTTAACTCGTCCAAAATGTGCGAAGTGGCATGTGTAAATCTGGAAACAACATTGATTCGGGTAGGCCTGTGTTTCAAGATTTTCCCACTCTTTTAATTATAAATACTTCTTAAAACGAGCACTTTTGAAATCAACCTTAGAAAAAAGTCACTCGCCATGCCTGCATATACTTCAACGGGCACACTGAGTGACATGCGCCTGGTAAAGTTGCCAAAAATAGATGGAAAGTAGTTCCATATCTTAACGTCGAATGAAAAGTGTTAGGTAACCATTTGTGATAACTTGAATTATTTATTTCGGGTTCTGTTTTTTTAATGCAGCAGACGTGTAAAAATTAGCAGATTTATAAAATCTTTACTTTTTCAATAACTTTGCAGTTTCAGTTGACCGACACATGAATAAAGCGATAAGGCGTATAGTAAGTTAATTTTACGTAAGGCGGAAGGATACGCAACATTCGTACAAGTAGATTTTAAGCAGGGCTTTTAAAAATGCTCATTTTACCGTGAACAGCGTACACCTCATCTTAAGTCCATGACTATTGCCTGGTTGCACCATCATCTCCGATTTGAGATCGAATGATCCGAGTTTCGAACCAGAATCCAGTTTGATCTTGGTTCCAATGTAAAAGTGTTGCACCAACGAAATTTCATGATTCTGGATCTTCGATTCGTCGAGCTTGGTTCCAAAGTTGAGAGATCGAGATTAAATATGAGGCAAATTTTGCTATTGGTTCGTAATACATGACGTCATGAAAGTAGGCGTATTTTTCACTATAGGTAGAACTAGATGTGCGATGTTTTATCTGTTTTAAATTAATTATTGTTGTACGAATCTTAATGAATAATATACAAGTGCGTATGGTTTTTTTTTTTTTTTTTTTTTTATCCAAGAAAAGAATCGAACGTAGTTCTATTTGTTGGCGTATGTTCAAACTACATTTGTCGACGATGGCTGCTGATCTCGGATCGAGATTTCGAACTCTATCCTCAGTCCAGTTCTGTCTGAACTCTAATGGTGCAACAGTTTTCTGTGTCGATCTGATCTCGGATCGAGTTTCGAACCACGATGGCGCAACCGGGTATTACGAGCTCGTGTCTCTCGGGGTCTTGTGTTCACGCGGGGGTTGGTAGTAGTAGTAGTACGTTGTTTGTAGCGGGCAGGTTGGCAGTTGCACTGCAGCGCGTTCGGTGGCGCGCCGCGGTGTTCGTGTTGGTAACCGTGCAGGAAGGCGGCAATGCCGTCATGTCATGTCAGGTCGTGTCGTGACTCAACGGCGGTTTGCTGTGGCCACAGCGACGTGACGCTGTTGGTGTTCGCATTCCGGGAACCGCCTCTTCGTTACTTTCCCCTCTCCCCATTGGTTGTTCCGTCCGCTACTACTCTTCCGCCTGCATGTCGCCTTTCTGTTAATTATTAGCTGACCCGTGCGACTTCTTTCGCATGAAATTTAAGACTTATTTTCGAAATAGAAATTTCGCTTCGCTTAGGTTTAATGGAAGTTATTAAAATAAATCCCACCATCGTTTAACTAAGGTTTTATGTTTAATATAGTAATACTTCTTCTTTCAGGTTTAATGGAGTTATTAAATTACACCCTGACATCGCTTCGAACAATTTTTATGGTGTTAATGAAGTAGATACCTATATACCTAGCCACTGAGCCCCCACTTGATGTAGTTCTGTCCACTAAGCCACTGCGGCCCCACTTGGGATAGCTCTAGCCACTGGGCCACTACGGCTCTTGGGAAGGAAAGGACGACATCCCATGGACAAAAAAGAAAGGAGAAATTACTGCATTTTTTTAACAATGCTTTTTTATGCAGTAATCCTAAGAAAAGTTAAATACAGTACGGTACCTATGTACATCCCTCTCCACCATCATATCTTCGGGACCGGTTAAGATATCTCGATAAAAAGACTAAGTTGGCTCGGGTTTTATTATCTATAGACTGTGTAAATTTCATGTCAATACGTTCAGTGGTTTTTGAGTTAAATCCGGTCGGACAGACAGACAGACATGAAAATAATTAAATTAGATATTCAATTATCTCATACGAAAATAATTAAAAGTTGAAAATTCGAAAATCACACACACACTTCTATTTTATTTATTTGTATAGATTGCATCGGGGCTACGCTGGCTGAGCGGTTACACTGCTTGCCTCCCACCATTGCCAACCGGGTTCAATCCCCGGCCTGTTCACCCCGGATTTTCCCAAGTGGGAATCGTGCCGCACGATGCCGCTGGTCGAAGGGTTTTTTCTGGGATATACCGTTTCTCCCCTCCCTTTTATTCCGGCGCTGTTCCATTCACACTTCATACTATACCCCCTAACACAAATGTCTATGTTCTACGTCCCTGTGCGTACGGCTTGTGGCGCATGAATACTAGTGTCACTGTAAGTCACGTCCTGGGATCGTCAGACATCCACGCGAAATGCTATAACAGGGGTCGACTCCGATCGGTTTCTTTCCACACTCGTACAGCAATATCAAGATGGCAGGCTAGAGAGTTAATAATAGGCGGAAATATATATATATCTCGGCACGTTTGAACTCGTGGTCCGCCATTGCCAGTGTGCGGTGAACGTCGGGAATGAAGTTGTCGGTTGTGATACCCGAAACGGAAGGAGTTCTATTCGTGTTTTCGCTCCGCGAGTTGCCTTTCGTGGTTATAACCAAACCGGTTACACCGCCCGGGGCTCCCTGGTCGCTCGACTTCGAAGGTCACGCAGATTATGGACGAGAATGTGGTTTCCCAAGAACCAGAGTCGGCGTCGGGGAGCTGTCACGTTTCTTGGCCGCAGTTGAAATGTGAAGGGCACAGTTGCCAATTACATTTTAGCCATCGTCTTCTTCCTTACTAGGTACGGTTGGTTCATCCCTTATTGGATGCGTGGATTCGACGTTAAAACTCACTGCTGATATCTGTGCATGGATATCTTCCCCAAATGTTTTCATTCACCTTCGTGTACTGTTAACATTACTCATCTGTGTTACAAGTGGCGAACAAAGTTTTTCTAAACTTTTAGAAAATTTAAAGTTAGTTAAGGTCAGCTATGTCGCAAGAACGATTGTGTGGTTTAGCCACAATGGCAACAGAAATTGATGTACTCAAAACTCTTGACACATCAATTTTTCTGAAATAATTTACTAAATTAAATGCAAGAAAAACCACCTTTTAAAAGCGAAACTATTTATTTATCACGAAATCAACCATTTTATAGGCGTAATATATCTAAAAATGTTTACGACTACATGATACCTATTTATTAATGAATTATTTTGTATAATTATTTTAATATATAAGAAGACGAATATTATCACTTGATAAAATTTCTGAAAAATTAGACAGGCCTATCGATATGTTTGGTTGAATGGCTATTGAAAATTAGTGTTTTTTATTGATGTGATATTGACTACTTAATATCTGAACGTATTGCAGTATGTATATTTGTGTTAATACAACTATTATTTTCATTTAAATACATATCATTTTAAAAGAATGAATTATTTTTTCATAATGTATCAAATTTCATGTGTTTGAATTCCACCTCGTATTTTAAAATATTGCACCGAATAAATGGATCAGATAAGCATATTTAAAGCAAAATTTAGTTACATGCAATAGACAACAAGATTACTCCATGTCAAAATCACTTTCAGAATAGGTGTTACTTCAAACTTTTCTGAAGTACTGCTGAAGTTCTGCGTAAAGTGTATTCCTCCGCCAAATACAAAGCTTAACTAAGTCTAGGAAATAACACCAAAGGGTCAACGCATCGTATTCATACGCATCCAGTTTAATCATACTTTGCATGTGAACTGTTTCTTATCAGGCATTACCAACACATCTATTGTCTCTGGTATTATTCATATTAATTGTAATATATATATAGTTTATAAATAAAACATCAGCATAAGTTTAGTTTAACGAAAATCAAGATTATTTTGCGTTTCCGTAAGTGTAAAAGGCTTGTGATGCACGACGTATGTTTCGGAAACATGGCACGTCATACATGGGTAATTTTTCAAAAGTCTGATTCAAAAAGTGTGAAGAAACCGCGAGTATACTATATACAAGAAGGCGAACAAAGGCAAGGTCAATATCAAGTTGGATGGAGGGGTATTTTTGGAAATATCCTTTTTTAGAAATATAGTTAATATAGGAAAGCCAAGAATCAAATATGGCAGTTTTAGGCTTTCCTTAATCATTGCCTATCTTCTTCCATAAGGCGAATGTTGACGACCCGGAACTCCTCCGGTTAAGTAGATCATAGTCAGTGCTTTCAAAAGTGCTCAATTTGCCGTGAACAGCCTATAATGGAATGTGTAGAAAGGCTTTACGCATGCACATTTTGAGATTTATTTCAACGGCAGTAGAAGGGGAGCAAAATTAAGAAACACGAAGCGACCTAAATTATTCTTTTCGAATCGAGCCAAGAGATGTCATTTTGTGTGCGGAACAAGTTGAAAGAGTTTTCCAGCTGTATAAACTACACGTGGTCGTAAGTTTGGCAGGGAAATCAAAAGAATGTAAGGCTGCCGTCAGCCAATCGCAAGATTCCTGTCACGAAGAGAAAGCTATAAAATAATGCGACGGAGCGTGACTTGTGAAATAGGTGGAATTCGTCAAAGGATAGATGTTCTTAGTGTGTTGTGAATTACTCGAGATCATGGACGATGAAAGGATATTGATGATCTGACATCCGTACCGGAACAACCAGCAGAGGAGTTGTGGAACAACAACAATCAGCAGACGAGTTGCAGAACGACAACAATCAGCAGACGAATTTGCAGAACGACAGCAACCAGCAGACGAATTTGCAGAACGACAGCAACCAGCAGACGAATTTGCAGAACGACAGCAACCAGCAGACGAATTTGCAGAACGACAGCAACCAGCAGACGAATTTGCAGGAGGACAGCAACCAGCAGACGAATTTGCAGGAGGACAGCAACCAGCAGACGAATTTGCAGGAGGACAGCAACCGGCAGACGAATTTGCAGGAGGACAGCAACCGGCAGACGAATTTGCAGGAGGACAGCAACCAGCAGACGAATTTGCAGAACGACAACAACCAGCAGACGAGTTGCAGAACGACAACACTCAGCAGACGAGTTGCAGAACGACGACAACCAGCTGACGAATTTGCAGAACGACGACAATCAGCAGACGAGTTGCAGAACGACAACAACCAGCAGACGAGTTGCAGAACGACAACAACCAGCAGACGAATTTGCAGAACGACAACAACCAGCAGACGAATTTGCAGAACGACAACAACCAGCAGACGAGTTGCAGGAGGACAGCAACCGGCAGACGAATTTGTAGGGGGACAGCGACCGGCAGACGAATTTGCAGGAGGACAGCGACCGGCAGACGAATTTGCAGGAGGACATCGAACGGCAGACGAATTTGCAGGAGGACAGCGAACGGCAGACGAATTTGCAGGAGGACAGCGACCGGCAGACGAATTTGCAGGAGGACAGCGACCGGCAGACGAATTTGCAGGAGGACAGCGACCGGCAGACGAATTTGCAGGAGGACAGCGACCGGCAGACGAATTTGAAGGAGGACAGCGACCGGCAGACGAATTTGAAGGAGGACAGCGACCGGCAGACGAATTTGCAGGAGGACAGCGACCGGCAGACGAATTTGCAGGAGGACAGCGACCGGCAGACGAATTTGCAGGAGGACAGCGACCGGCAGACGAATTTGCAGGAGGACAGCGACCGGCAGACGAATTTGCAGGAGGACAGCGACCGGCAGACGAATTTGCAGGAGGACAGCAACCGCAGCAGACGAATTTGCAGGAGGACAGCAACCGCAGCAGACGAATTTGCAGGAGGACAGCAACCGCAGCAGACGAATTTGCAGGAGGACAGCAACCGCAGCAGACGAATTTGCAGGAGGACAGCAACCGCAGCAGACGAATTTGCAGGAGGACAGCAACCGCAGCAGACGAATTTGCAGGGGGACAGCAACCGCAGCAGACGAATTTGCAGGAGGACAGCAACCGCAGCAGACGAATTTGCAGGAGGACAGCAACCGCAGCAGACGAATTTGCAGGAGGACAGCAACCGCAGCAGACGAATTTGCAGGAGGACAGCAACCGCAGCAGACGAATTTGCAGGAGGACAGCAACCGCAGCAGACGAATTTGCAGGAGGACAGCAACCGCAGCAGACGAATTTGCAGGGGGACAGCAACCGCAGCAGACGAATTTGCAGGAGGACAGCAACCGCAGCAGACGAATTTGCAGGAGGACAGCAACCGCAGCAGACGAATTTGCAGGAGGACAACGACCGGCAGACGAATTTGCAGAACGACAACGACCGGCAGGCGAATTTGCCGAACGACAACGACCGGCAGGCGAGTTGCAAATATGCAACACTGGTAAGCAAAACACCAGAGGGTAACGGTTACAGTCGCTAACTTCCGATTTTCCAAACTTAGTTATTTTATTCATGAGGTTTTCTCGTTGGCATTGGTCAGACCAAAGGCGCCGAGTTTTGGAAGGGGGAAGGGCGCAAGAGGCGCGGTTCCACCCCCCCTCCCTACTTTTCAGTCAGCAGGGACATCATTCCCCCTCCCCCTTCACATGGGTTAATTACTAGTGGCCAGTTACTATTTCAAGTATGTGGGTACAGTATAATTTACTATGAAATGCTTGCATCATTTTTTAAAGCTTTATTTACATAATCAAAAGCAAAAGCATTTTAGTAGAAGTTATTTTCTGTAATTTAAAAATTACAGAGCACAGTAATATAAATAAAAATAAATAAATATATATAATAAGAAAGACGTGTAAATGGTCACAGAAAGTTTGAGACTTGCCCATCTCGAAACGAGAAGTCGGCCCTTGTGGGTTGGACAAGTGTTATCCAAGTGGTTGTGTGTGGAAGTACTTAAAATATTCATAACTGATCTTTAACTCGGGTAAATTCAATCTAATCGTGGAATGTTTCTTCTAATTAAATTTATACATAGAAGCTTTATTTCTTTGTTTCGCAATGTATCATCGTGAAAATTATGCGGAGTGGCACGCCATAGTATTTTTTTTTAAATTGTGAACTAGTGGAACGATGAGGTTCTTGGACTAGTGGTACAGTTGATGGAGGTTCGGCTCACTTACCTTGTGATATACAACAGCGCAAGTGACTAACGAAATTGCGTCGCGATCACATATCGCTATCGCACGTTTAATGACTGTAGGCTTTTCACGGTAAAGTGAGCACTTTTTAAGGCCCTTTCAACAGGCATCAAACACTAATAAAGAGATTTTTTTGCAGCTCCAGACGTTAACTTTTGTTAGTGGTGAAATGCATTTACTGTATTTATTAGTCTGGTGACAGTGTTTATATTAAAAAGTGCCAGGAAGGTAGAAAGCTAATGAGAAGAAAAATTCAGCAGGGCCTTAAATTGCTCACTTTACCGTGAATCGCCTATAGTTGTATATATACGGTATTGCCACCATAGATGAGAATGGTCAGTATTTATTGAGTACAAGACATATGGACGTCGAAAATGAGAGTTCATCTCAAGTAACCACACAGGCGGATGAGATTATTAGGTTATTGCATCACATTTTAATAGTTTGGTTGGTTGGTGGTGTTTTGTAGGTTGGTGGTGTTTTGTAGGTTGGTGTTGTTTTGTAGGTTGGTGGTGTTTTGTAGGTTGGTGGTGTTTTGTAGGTTGGTGGTTGTCCTAGTCATTTCAACTCGCGGTTGGTGTTACACTGAACTTTTACCACCAACCGGCCAATCAGAGAGCATTCTCTACGTTCTGAAGAAGTGAGCGTTGGAAAGCTTTGAAATGGCGGGGAAATATTCCTGAAAACAAAAATATTTTTATTAAACTTGCTGTTTCAGCAACAAACAACATTTAAAATCCCATGTGTAATAACGTAAAAGCGAAAGCATATCAAACGAATTTACTGTATTTGAATGCTTGTATGAAGCAATTGCAGGATTACTAATTTTTTTAATAAAATGTAATTAATTTAATTCATAGCATAACGAAACAACGTAATGGTTTCATTATTGCTTACTTTATTCTGCTTTATTTTAAAAAAAGTCGAAATCTTTGCAATAAAAGTTTTCACTTAATTTTAAAAATTAAAGTTCTAGCAATACCCAATAAAAAAAATTGATAAGACTATCTTAAGACAATACTCCTATCTGTTGGCGCAGCCGCGAAACAATTTACACAAGCACATTGTGCCAATGAACACAAAACCAACCGAAAACAACCACCACAACACCACCACTACGACGACACCACCACCACCATACCACAACCATACCACCACCACTACGACACTACCACTACGACACCACCACGACGACGACATTACCACGACGACGACACCACCACCATACCACCACCACTACGACACTACCACTACGACACTACCACTACGACACCACCACGACGACGACATTACCACGACGACGACATTACCACGACGACGACACCACCACGACACCACCACCACCCTGTTGTGCCAGCGTATTTATAATTGTAAGTTTTTACATAACTGTAAGTACGCGGCACTTTGAACAAAAACAACAAATAGGCTTGTTAATTCTTACAATTTTCTGGAGCACATTTAGAGCCATTCGTCAATTTCCACTGTAAAAATTCTTAGCATACTTGTGTTTCGTAATTCATAAGTATGATTTTAATATCTTACGAATGAAATGTTTTTCCAACAGTCGTACACATTTATAAAAATGTTTATACGGAAGGTACGGACATAGTGAATGTATATGTATATTTTCTCTCTTCATATGGCAGGCCTATGCTTTTGGAACTCTCTTGAAAAGTGTTTTTACATGTGAGAATTTGCGAAACAGTATCGCAGTTCGATCATTTGCATATGAGACGCTGCGCTTCTCCAAATATTACACCAAATCTTATCTTTAACCGTAATGGTAGCAGGTAAAGAGGAGTGGTATTTTAAAGCTTTAGGCAACGTGTTTATATGCTGTTCACAGTAAAATGAACACTTTTTAAAGCCCTACTTAAGATCTACTTGTATGCACATTGTGTATTCTTCCATCTTATGTAAAATTACCATTGTCATGGGCCTCGTCACATTATTCAGACTTCGGTCAATTGAAACTGTAAAATTCTTAGAAAAGTAAACTATTTATAAATCTGTTAATTGTTACAAACTGAGGCGTTAAAAAAAAAAAAACAGCGCTCTTAAGAAGAAATTAAAATTATTACAAATTGTTACCTAACAACTTTTATTGTACGTTAACATATGGAACTACATTCCATCCATCGTTACCAACTTTACTGGGCGAATGTCACTCAGTGCGCTCATTAAAATATATGCAGGCAGGGCAGTGCCATTTTTCTAATGTTGATTTCAAAAGTGCTCACTTTATCGTGAACAGCCTTTATGCGCTGGTACTGGATTGCAGGAAAGTACAACACGTCCTTACGAGCACGCTCGTCAGGTTCTGTCCGTACAAGTCGTAAACGCGTGTCCTGTTACGTACAGCGGGCAAGCGCCTTTGTTTTAGTCGGTTGTCTTACCCTACGCGACAGTCTTCGGCAAGTTCTGCGAGGACACAGAGATAAGTAAAGCAAAGCCGCTTCGCGGTTAAAGCATTTTTGAAATCAGCCTTTGAATAAAAAAAAAAAACATTTCCTGCATCTAACTGCATTTGTTTTAAAAGATTCACTGACTGGTATAGTCAGTTCACGGTAGGCAACGTACCAATAGACTGCTAATACCGCTACAAAAGACCAAATTCTATTCGAGCTCCTCCACTTCTGCCGCATCGAAGGCATGGAACAGCCTGTCGACTGAACACACAAGTATTGAAAATTTCAGTAAATTTAAGAATACATTAAATAATTACTACTTTCGTCACCCCAGTGGATGAGGGGATGAAATAGGCATTTCGCGAAGTTTTGTTATGCATATGTGAATTTATGCGTGTGTGAATGAGTGAGAGAGAGATTAAATTGTATCTTTGGTTTGTTTAGTACGAAATTACATAGTTACACGTTCTACCCTGTAATATCTAGGGCCTATGTATGAATTCCTAGCAAGTGAAAGTGAATCTGTAAGGGTGCAGTGTAATGCAAGGTGACTATGCCTTAACTGCGCCTTTAAGCTGTTAGTAAATAAATAATATGTTTTGAGACTCGCATCGTACACCTGTTGCACCCGACCTCCTTACGTCATTGGCTACGTAGTTGCCGAACAGTAGAAGCGGCGTGGTTTGCGAAGTTCAATTGTGCTAACGGATCGCAAGTGTTTAAATCTGGACGTGATTTCATCTCGTCGGGTTTTGGAGACGCCATGGAAACGGGGCAAGGTCCGAGAACAGTTAAAAATAGCACTAATAGCGGCTGCCTATCCTCCCGTCTAGTTAGAGCCAATCGCTGCGGGAGGAAGCTCCAGTTCCTCGATTACCACTTGGCTACTGAATCTCGCTGTCGGGCTGCGAAGTGACCCCGGGGTTTGATTGAGCAGTTTGTTACGCAGCCTTTTTAACTCTGCAAAGCATTCAGATAGCTCCTCCAGGCAAGGCCTCGTCGTAAACCAATCTCCAGTGTCTGTGGTTTGGAACTCTCCTTGATGAAAAGTTTAAAGAAAAGTGGCAGTAAATTGATTCCTTATATTCTCTGTGGACCGATATAGACGCTGGTATGTCAAGCATTTATTTTATTCTGTGTTGGATTTTGTGTCGCATGGATACGCGAGTTACGGCAAGCAGCTCTGCAACCGCATATGATGTACATACTGCCTATCTACATTGAAAATGTATGATCGTAGGGATCTTCTCCTAAAAAATTCGTGAAGAATACTTTTTGTTGAAATGCCTATCTTTAAAATTAAAATACTGAGGTGAAATTTCCTTAACATGGGATTTCCTATTAAAATTTGTTAAGCTACCAGCTGGTAGGCAGTGCCCTTGGTAGCCGAGCTCCCTACAAGAACTATTTCGGGACGCCTCTCCCAGCTGATTTCATCCCTTCCTTCCGTCTCCCTTTGCCTACAGCACCACCTTCTTTATCCTTGTTGCCAGTCAATTTTGACTCCCTTCTTGACCCCACACTCCCTTTGCCCAGCACTCTCTGCTTCGATCTCACCATATTCTGCTCAACTTACGTGTTCGCTTCCCCTCTGCTGACCCCATTCCCCTCGAATCCACACACATGGAATCCTATCGCCTCCTACATTTTTGTATGCCTTGCTTCTGCTTTCAGCTTTCCACAATTTTTTTTTTCTTCAAATTTTCCACCTATGTCTCTGCCTCTCTTCTCCTCTGTGTTTACTCAGAGTTCCTTCTACACTGCTGATTGGAGTAAGTGTATTTCTCCCCATTTCGTATCAATTCCTTCTCTATTTTCACAAACCTCGTTGTTAAACTGCTTTTCCCTGCAATGCTCCTAACCTCTTCCTGCGTAATAACCTTCTCGCTCGTACTTTTCACCTGTTTCTTGCTGATCAGTTCCATGAGATTCTCATTCCACGTCATCTTTGCATAGTTACACGATGACCCTGCCGATCCCTCTTTGATTTTAAAATTCCAGTCATGTATCTGCCCACTGCTTTACCTCCTATCTGCGTCCTCAGCTCTGAGAGTTTTCTGCCTGCCACTGTGCCCTCCACTGTACCATAATTCCACCGCATTCTTCACACTGACGCTTCTAGCATAGTGGAGTTAGCTACCCATTCTGTAATGCTGTATCGCTACACAGCCTATATGGAACCATCTCTTACATTTGTCATGTCTTACACCTTCACCTTCCTTGGCATAGCCGGAATTTGATCCCGGGACCTGGTCGTTCGACGGCGCCGTAGTGGCTTCTACGAGAGGGGTTCAGTTAACAATCGGTGCTGAGTAGAATACGGCTCTTGACTTGTGTGCCTACATGTGCACTGTGCAGTGAATCCCTGTACCCAAATATGGCTGTATGAGTTGGTCATAGCAGCTACGATCACAAGTGCAGGGACTACGCGACCAAGCCAAGTGTGCATCAGGAAAATACGTGAACTACACGAGGTCATGCTGTTGTCTCTGGTTTCCTTTCCTCCTACCTACCCCTTCCTCCTGCAGGATAATGTGAAGCACTCGGCTGCAGGTGTCTCGGTGACCACGAGTTGTGTTGACTAACTCGCAATTCCCTGCTGATGGATATGTGTGGGCTGGTGTCTGGAGAAGTTGCTTAAATTCACGTCGACACGTGTACAAGCGCTTTTGTAGATAGCTAATGGTATTTATAGGTTGTTCACGGTAAACTGAGCATTTTTTTGAAAGCCCACATTAAGATCTACTTCTAAGCACGTTGTGCATCCTTCTGCCATAAGTAGAAGTAACTTTGTCGTGTACTTGATCACTTTGTTCATGCATCAATAAAGGGAAACTGTAAAACGGCAATAAAAGTTAATATTTTACCAATTTTCTAATCCGTACACTTAATGCATCTAAAAATAAGAAAGAAAGAAAGTTAAATCCTTTTAGTATTGAAAAATGTTTACCAAAATACTTCAGATTCAACGTTGGAACATGGAACTATTTTCCCTCTCGTTGCTACAATTTTACTGCGCGCATGCCATTACGCGTGCTCGTAAAAAATACACGCAGGTAGAGATAGTGACATCTTTAAAGGGTCGATTCCAAACGTGTTCACTTTGTCGTGAACAGCCGTATTCCCTTTTATTCTTACCCCCCCCTTCCACAGCGCTCGAGTCTCGCCCCCTCTGCTTCACACTTGGCTTGGTCGGGTAGCACAGCAACTGCACGCGCGTCATCCGGCGCGACTCTTGGCAGCCGTCAACAGCTGGGTCGTGTTGCGCGTGCGCGATTGGCTCTCGTCGCAAAGTGTCCCGACCGCTAGGCGGGCGACGCCTCGGCTCATTTGCCGCCCGTGCAAGGGGTCAGAGCTCTACACGGTTTTCTTGACCCACTAAATTATAGGGCAGAATGACTTCGCCAATTGTTGCAAAAATTAAAATAATGCTCTTTATAAAGCTGTATATTTTATAAACGATATAAATTTATTTTTAAATATACTTAACTCGCAAGTAAATTAAGTTTAATTATTCTCATCATTCATAAAATATGTAATTTTTATGTAGGCATGCACTGTCAGCGCCTGAGCGTTGAGTTCACTTGTTTTGTTTCCGTTATGTTCGTTGTTGGGGAAGGTGGGGTTTATTTTTGCAACCAATTGCAGGAATTGGAATAATTGATCTTTATTGAATTTTAAAATGCTGATTGTTTAAGAATAAATGGCACAAGAGTTATTGATGTTGGCGGCAATGTTTTTTTAATTAAACAAATGTATAATTAGCATTTTAATAAACGATTATGCGGTTAACAGAGTAGCCAACCTTATTATCTACCATCAATTGTTAAACACACATTTAGTTCAATCTTACCGTTTTTAAATACAGCATTTAATTATAAAATGTTTACCAAATTGTTATTAGCGGTAACTAAAACGTCTCTCTGGAAAGTGAAATAATGATGTTTAAAAGTTGTACGGTTGGCAGCATATTCTACCTGGTAGCCCAAACATAGAGGAAAATAACGACCCACCAAAATAGCATTCAGCTTTGTCTCTTTAGCTTACTTGCTTTCCGTTGTGGTAGGTCTGTGCGCTCGGGTTGCCGCGGTAAGGTTTATTCTACTCATTTTAGGAAGCACGTTGCTTTTTGTTAGTAACAGACATTTCCCACCACTACGCAAGCGTTAGTATCGCATTTTGTACCGAATTTTTTTCTATTCTCTACGTTAAAAACAAAATAATTGCAGTAATCATGAATTAAATATAAAACAACTACTTAACTAAATCAAATCTTTCTCTTTTATTATTCACGTACGTGGCCGGAAATTGTAAATAAAATTACCCCTACGTGGAACACTAGCGCTTACCTAGCGGCGGAAATGTTACCTATTCCAAACTTTCCCATAAGAAAAGTAGTTTTGTTCCTAACCTGAGCAGAACGTATCTTTCCGCGGGGCTGGTGCGCGCAAAGATCCAGTGTAGCCAATCTAACTAACGACCAGAAAGAAAGTCTGCTGCATTAGTTCCGAATCTAGTCTTCAAATAAAACCTGAATTTGTGCACTAATATTCAAATCACGAAAATAATTTATATTAATAATTTAAAAACTTGACTAATTTCTAAATTATTTAAGTAGCCACGCATTGTTAGACACTTTAATGAAGAAATTGAAGTATTGTTCAAAATACTGCAGAAATACTTTACCATTCTATTAACCGTATTTGTAATAAGTAAACATAGCGACAACATTTTAGGTTGGTAGGCGGGATCTGGTGACTAGCCAATCAGAAAAGTGGGTTAAGTTGTTATGAAATAGGCGGTAACTTTTTTGTTGGTAAACAGAGAAAAAGTTAAAATTGGTCTAGACTATAGTTATCGATTATATCGCCAGAGTTAGCCCACTCTCACGACTATATCATATTCAGAAGGCGCTATGAGATGCGACTATTTTTGCCAGAAAGTTGTTTAGGGGCGGTAGTTTGTCAGACTAAATTTGTATCAAACATGGCAGTTACGGAGTTAAAGTTTCAGATATTGAAATTGTTGAGTTAAATAATACTTCTAACTACATCTCAGATAATGACTGTGTTTTAAATGAACGAAATATCAACTGGAATATTAGTTCATACGTAAGCCGAAACCGAAAACGTAACTAACGATATTTAACAAACGTATTTTGTAAGTATGTCTTGCTTACAGATTTCAGTGCCGTAATACACGTACTCGCCTGGAAATAAAGCACCACTAGCACTAATATAATTACGAGATTTTTTAAAAGGGATTTATGATTATTTTAGTGATATTTGAATAAATCGACAACATTTAAAAATGGGGCACAGAAAAATCGGAAGATAAATACGATTCCATTAATACTTATACTTCGAAAAAATCTAATTATATTTGCGGAATATACTTAATGTTGAAGAAAAGAAAGTTTGTTTTTAAAATGTAGACATTCTGTAAACCTTTCTATATTTTATAAACTGATAAGTATACATTTAAATAATTTACACTTACATACAACTAAAAATCTATAATAATAAATATAATTGATTAAATTTAGCGCTGTCTAGTGATGTGCGACGTAACTAACTCGAATGAGTGAATATGCAGCCCCATACGAATTGAAAACATTAATTACTGTTGTTCGCTCGCTCTCGACCACACGGACAAAGTTCGTATACAAATGTAGTATACTAAGACCAAGCTGGTGTTCAAGTATACCAAAACTGCAATACACTCATGTCCGGTTGCACCATTTTCCCCGATCCGAGATCCGAACCAGAATCCAGTTTAATCTTGGTTCCAATGTAAAAGTGTTGCACCAACGAATTTTCATGATTTGGCAAGTATGCATATTTTTCACTATATGTGCGATGTTTTATCTGTTTTAAGTCGAATGTTATTCAGTACAATTCGTACAATAATCAAGTGCGTATAATGTGGTTTCAATTTCCTAGAAAACAATCGAACGGAGTTCTATCTGTAAGCGTATTATCGAACTACATTTATCGACGATGGCTGCTGATCTCGGATCGAGATTTGATTTCGAACCGCCAATATGAACTTCATTTCGATCTCCAGTCCAGCTCTGAACTAGAATGGTGCAACATTCGATCTTAGATCCGATCTCGGATCGAGTTTCGAACCTCGATGGTGCAACCGGGCATCATCGGTGCGGCGGGGCAGTTCGTATACGAATGAGAACTCTAGCACAGTCCCTCTGATCGCATGGGAGGTATCCGCGGTTGGTGCAGCCTGGCCTGGCCTGCCTGCCTGCCTGCACTGCAATGTGATCCACTGTCGCAATGTGTCTCGTCAGGGATTGAGTGGGATGTAGCTAGCTGCGCGTCCAAGGTCAAGAAGCGAGGGAGCGACACGAACACGCACTCCTAGCGCCTCATCGCTCCTACGCGCATGGCGTGCAGTGTTTCCGTCGTGACGCTGTACTGTGCGAATTAGATCTGTAACATGCGGGTTTTATTACACGCGATGAAAACCCACGGATTAAACCACGCCCTTATCCGTGTACTTTTCTCTTCATTTATGTTCCACGCTAAATTAACACCAAATACGTAAATTGATGTTGACTAGTTTTTGAAAGCCAACATAGAAAAAAAGTAAATATGGCAATCCTAGATAATACGTTTTGCCGACTTAACGACCAAGTATTTTGCAATATTACTGTATCAATTTCAAATATCATCTTGCGCCAAGAAAACGCACAAAAATTGACGGCGTCAGAAATATCTTGGCAGAATAACGTCGCTGAGGTAAAATATTTGCTCTCGTAGTTAGTAAAAACTATTCTGTATAGTTGCCATTTCTTTGTTTTCCCTATCGACTTCCAGAAAATTTTTAAAATACGATAAATCTAAATAGCATTAATTTATGTCCCGTGCCCTCTTAAGGAATCTGCGTAGCCAAGCTTTAAAATGTGATATTTGACCATTTCCACGAATATTTTCCTCCGAGAAAAAAAAATAGGGGTATGAATAACTTTTTCAAAAAATCTTTTCTTGCGAAAAGTAATATATGCAGAACATTCATTTACCGAGTTACGCGTATTCGCGCAAACAACTAAGCCTATTAAATAGAAAATGTTTCAGTCCATCCCACTCTTAATCCAGGGGTGGATTCGGAGAGATGGGTTTGGGAGATGATGTCGCAGGATACAACTCCACCCCCCCCCCCCCATCCCAAACACTGACATGAAACTCTCATGTGAATGTTTTTAAAACTGGATTGAAATATCAGAATTGTTTAAAATACTAATTTTACTTAATTACAGTCAACTGGTGTTGCTATGGTAGCAAGGGGTGACTGGTCGTTCTACGTTCTTAAATATATGTAATAAATTTTCATGTAATGGAAACAATTTATAATAAAGTATATGGCGACCGTATTCCAAGATTCTTTGATTTGGCCATAGTCCCCTCCCGTGAGCACAGTGACCCAAGTTGAGGGTAATTTAATATTGTTTCCTGAAATGATGACGACAGTACCCTCATGTCATACCACAACTCGAGCCTAGGCTATATGTGCATCAGCACAATGGGAGAGAACTCCCGACTTAACCACCGAAACAAAAAGCCTAGATCCGCTCTTGAATCCTTTAATTGCACTTTTGTGAGAAAACCTTCAAGTAGGGTAATCACAATAATATCTATGGTTCTATGTAAGAAAATATTACTACTATTGATATTGAATATTATTAATAAGTTAGTTGATTATAAATATATGTTAATTTGAGTTTTGAAAATAACTTTGTGACTGAAATAGACACGCATAAAATAATTTTAAAAATATTTGTAAACGAATAATTGTTTTATTCTGTATAACCAGAAAAATTATTATGATGGCCTTGCTTGATGATATTTTTGCAAAATGTGCTGTCGGAAGCATTTAGAATGGAAGTATGTACACCTAAGTTTTGATTATATATTATGGCCCCTTATTGACTTTGTAAACTAAGTTACAAAATATTTCTTCTTTGGAATCCTTTTTCTTTGTACCTTAAGGGGAATGCCTAGTGCCTACACAATATTAAATGCCTCAACGTTACATCCGGTCCTAAGGAAGCAGGAAAGTAGCATACGCAGGCTTCGCGTATGTTATGTTTCCTTGTGATTCTAACACATTCAGACCTGGTGTACAAAAATGTGTATGTTACACACGGTAGGTAATTTTTGGTCTGTACTGCACACTGCGAAACTCAGTGACGAATGATCTTACCTGTGGGTAAATAATTCGCAAATAGTCGTACTGGTCTAGGATCTAATTGGTTCATTAACTGTAGTCATTGGCTCATTGGCTATGAAAACGAAACGAGTGTCACGGCGACTAGAAACCGCTGATTAAAGTTGGTCTGAATTGAAAGGGTTAAGCGGTGACTGTAGGGTTTTAATACAGTAAATGTAGTCCGTTCAGAAAAGGTACATCATTGTCGCCGTACTTTAAAACGCTGCTTTGTAGAATTCTTGCTGACTTTTGACACCGCAACGACCACGTTTATGTTTCGGTAACAAAATTTTTAGCGGACAACGGTATATAGACTTTCATTTATTTTCTGTAAAAAGATTTACATTGAAATATTCGATAGTTTTTTTTTTATATATTAGAATAGACCAGCGGCGTGTGGTAAACTGTTGCGAGGCAAGATGTGTTTTGCCTTGTGCTGTACCGAATCGTTTGCTAGTTCACACATCGGCCACGTAGACGCAGTAGCGCAGTTGACGCGACAGCAGAGTGCCTCGCCGCTCTCTCGCGAGTGGCCGCAATACATCCAGTTTCTCCCTGCCCCCCACCCCGGTTACCGACTCCTGCTGCGTTGCGCCGTGTGTGTACAGCACTGGGCAAGCACCGAGCTTTCCTTGCAACCCTTCAGCACACGCTTACGACGAGTCCCGCGTCGCGTGGATTGCGTGTTGGCTCGGTAGAGTGCAGGTTTAGTAAATCTGCGGGCACACGCTGACGCTCGCAAATATTTGCATTTGCCGTGCTGTGTGGGATCCCCGCAACGCCGTGTCTTGAGGGGTGTGTGTGTGTGTGTTTTTTTTTTCTAACCTGCTCTGAAAACTAAGTGTTAGGTGTGATCCCTCGGTAGGGACGGCAGTTAAAGCAGACTTTTCCACCCGCCATCTTGGATTTATGGAATTTTTCCCATACTCGGGAAATACAGTTTTGTATCATGTTTTTTATGGAACGACAGAGCACAAAGCATTGCCTAGTACATTGTCTGAGGTCAGTATCTCCTGATTACTGTCGATATCGTCGCCATTGTAATCGCCCGCAAGAAATAATCTCGCGTTTCATCTGGACAGTTACCAGTTAAAAAATTAATAAATGTAGCGAAGCCGTGGCAGTTCGATAAAGTTTGGGAAGCTGTTGTTTGGGATATGTCGTGCAGGAAATTTCAATACACCTGCTGAAATAGGATAAATCCAAAATGGCGGGTGGGAATCCGCCTTAAGTGCTTTTCAGGACTAAAGGCTGTTCACGATAAAGTGAGCACTTTCTAAATCAACCTTGGAAAAAAGTCACTGCCCCTACCTGCATATATTTCAACGGGCTCCCTGAGTGACATGTGCCCAGTAAAGTTGGCTATAATGGATGGGAAGTAGTTCCGTATCTTAATGTCGAATAAAAAGTGTTTTAAGTAACAGTTTCTGATGACTTAAATTATTTCTTTCGCTTTCTGTTTATTTTTTAATGCACCGAAGTGTAAAAGTGAGCAGATTTGTTAGATAGTAACATTTGAAATAATTTCACAGTTTTACCTGACCGACACATGAATAAAGCGATGAGGCCTACGACAATGTTAATCTTGCATAAGGCGGAAGAATACACGACCTGCAAAAAAGTAGATTTTTTAGCAGGGCTTTGAAAAGTGCTCATTTTACCGTGAATAGCCTATAGGCTCAGTACACCTACAAGGCAAGGAAATCTTGCAAGGAGATGTGCATTGCGGCAGCAAGGGGCTGTGTTACCATGGTTTCGTTTTGGCCATAACATCCCTGAGTCTACTTATAGTCAAATTACAATAACTAATAAGATAAAGGGAAAAACCGACAGACACCGTAAAAACCCTTTCGAAAGAAAGAATTAAAAATTGTTGTGTGCCCTAAGAGAAATGGTGCATGAAAGCTGTAGGACTACATTTACCCGATTTTCGAAGTCGTTTTCCAAAGGGTTTATCGAAATTTTCCGGCTCGACAAGACGTATATAATAATTTCCAACACGATTTTTTTACGTTGTTAGATTTTCGCTGCCTTTATTACTACCGGAGTACTGATGGAAGAAAAGAAAGGAATTCTTTTTTTTTTCCTTATCTTCAATCAAAGCTCCGAGAATAACAAATTCAAAGAATTTTTAACTACGTAAGTTAATAAGGCGTTTTAAAATTGCTATTTTCGTCATATTTCGAAAAATTCGCGGCAAAACAAATTGTAACGAAAAATATATAAATATTATATTTTCGTGCACCATTCCCCTTGATAGAAAATGCTACAGGAGTCTGATAACGCTGTTCACGATAAAATGAGCACTATCTAAATCAATCTTAGAAGAGTCACCGCTCCTATCTGCATATATGTTATCGGACACAAGTGACATGCGCCCACTAAAGTTGATAACGATGAAGTGAAAGTTGTTCCAAACCATAATGTTGAATAAAAAGTGTTAGCTAACTATTTGTGACAGTTTAAATTATTTCCATCGCTTTCTGTTTTTTTTTATGCACCGAAAAGTAAAATATTTGCAGATTTGTAAATTATTTAATTTTCTAATAATTTCACTGTTTCAATAGACCGACGCATGAATAAAGTGGTGAGGTCCATGACAATGTTAATTTTATATAAAGCGGAAGAATACACAACGTGCATACAAGTAGATGTTAAGAAGGGTTTTTCGAAAGTGCTCATTTTACCGTGAACAGCCTATAGGAACCCAGGGTGAGGCAACACCCTCAGAGTGACGGGATTTCCAGCTGAGACCCGTAGGTGCCCGTCGTCCCTGACCATGACGTGAGACCCTAGGATGGAGCGGCGCTCGAATGCAAGGGCGGGAGTACCCCGAGAAAACCCCGCCGGCGAGCGGCGATTCCCGCATGCGAATCCGCCGGGGATCGAACCCGGATGGCCCTGGCGGGAGGCGAGTACGCTAGCCGCTGCCCCCTATGCTCTTTTATTAGTGGCTTTTTGAATGAGTTGGGAGAGAGAGAGAGAGAGAGAGGAGGATATATGTTTGGTCTCCTCTCTGGGTTGGCGACCATCCGCAGACACGGGACATTAATAGAACATACGGAGATGGCGAAACATGCAGGAAGCGTTGTTTACGTCTGGTGAAAACTGTTTTTGAGCAGTCCCCCCCCCCCCCCCCCCCTAATTCAGGCTGTACAAGTGCCGTAGCCTGGTCGACTCCCAACTTTTCTAAATCTCTGCTCAAGTTCTACTTCCACTATATCCTTCCGCCTGTTACAAACGGAGCTTAAGAAAGTCTAGAAAATTACACCAAAGTGACTGCCCACCGCATTCGTCCGCACTCGGTGTAATAATATTTCGCATAAGAACTATTTCGCACTAGGCATTACCAACGCACTTATTTTCTCACTGGCTGGTTTAATTCATATGAATTGTAAATGGAATGTTATAATTTGTAGGCAATATATATGTAAAATATAAATTTAACAAACAATGACACTCTTATGTTAACACAAGTCTAAAACGCCAGTGATACGTGGCGTATTTAGGAAACAACTTAACACGACATATATGGGGTGATTTTTCGAAGGTTTGTTTAAAAAAAGTGTGAAGGAACTGCGAGTAGACAATAACGTTGTTATTTTCCACACTGCCGTTTTAGATTACCGCGTAACTAGGCCTTTGTGAACAAATTTTAATTAAAAAAAAAAAAGGTCCTGTATTTAAAAATTGCTCACCGTGTATTAGTAAGGTCCGTCTACGAACAGCACTTGCGAAACAACTCATTTCGGAAAATTAGTTTCTTTAATTTTTCCATTCCGCAAATTTCATTGACAACGGGATACGTAATACTTTTAAAGAGCCAGTTTTTTTTCCCCCTAGACTTGGAGGGTCTTCTTTTGCTTCATGACACGATATCGATAACGTGATTAAATTACGAAATCATCGTCAGGCCCAATATGACTGTGTTAACTTAAAATATTAATTCGTACAAATATTAATTTATTAAAATATGAAGTTTGGTTGCACCTAAAATGTTTGTTGGAAGTCGGAGAAGTAGCGCGTGTAGGCCTAGCAATTTCTTCGAATTTCGATTCTTGGTTTACCAACGTTTAACTTCTATTTATTTCGACTTAAATTTTTGTCTCGAGAATTAAAATTGAAATACAGATGAACCACACAGCAAATTTCCAAGAAATATTCATGACATTCTAGTGACATGACAGTTTAGTTTGGGCGCTACCGTAACGTATTCATTTTGTTTTTAAATTTTTACGAGAAAGTATGAAGACGAAGTCTTGTAACTTTTTTTTAATTTTATTTAATTTCAAAAAGCAATTTGCCTCCACTATCGTTTATTCCTCAGACTGTCCTTTTATACCACAACGTATAAAAAGAACGCAATATGCTAAAAATGTCGACAGTAACTTCAGATTCTGTATCGACCCTATCCAGTGTCATAGCAGCGAGACTGCTCCTGCCATACCTAGACGAACCGAGTTCCAGCCCCGGCCGGGTCAGCGGGTTTTCTCGAGGAACTCCCGTTTCCCCCCCCCCCGCCCCATTGCATTCGGCGCTGCTCCATACTCGCCTCACTTCGCCCCACAAGACCTCATAAAAATTTACAATTAATTGCCAACACATTTAAAGAATGTTATCATTGCTGACGCCTGCTCAATTAAACGTAGATTAAAATATTTCTCAGTACACATGTTTTCTCTATTATGGAGGAATACTATATAACACGTGTGATACCGCATCTGCTTAATTGTCTAATATAGTCTTTACGTTTTATGTCGTTTTGTGTGTAAATTATGGTAATTCATATTTAGAGATTTAACTCGTGTTATTAATCTGTGAAGTTTTGTTGTAATTGACACAATATTTTTATTTTATTTATTGCTAATTTTATTTTTATTGTGTCATTGTTTATAATGACGTATTCTGATGTTTCGAAGGTACATGTCATTAGCGTATGCAATTGTATATCTGGCATTTCTGCGTATTTGCGTAGCTGACCAAGCTCTTCCAATTCCATCGTTTCGCGATATACGAGGGATCTACCGAGTGCAAGAAAGGCCTCGCAAATATATCCGCTCGAACTACAGTCGAACGTAACCACTAGTGAAGCAGGGAACTAAAATGCCGGTACTCGACTGGTAAAGGCTGTTCGCGATAAAGTGAGCGCTTTCGAAATTAACCTTAGAAAAAAAGTCACTGCCCCTGCCTACGCATATTTTACGGGGCGCGCACCGAGTAACATGCGTTCTGTAAGTTTGTAATGATAGATGGGAAATAGTTCCATATCCTTACGTCAAATAAATAGCGTTACGTAACCGTTTGTGCAAAGTGAAATTATTTTTTTTTCTGTTTTTTTTTTTATGCGTCTTAAGTACATGAACGAGCAGACTTGTAACACGTTTACTTTTCTAATAATTCCACAGTTTCACTTGACCGACGCATGAGTAAAGTGACGAGGCCCGCGACAATGTTAATTTTACGTACGATGGAGGAATACACAACGTGCGTACAAGTAGATCTCAAGCAGGCCTTTCAAAAGTGCTCATTTTACGGCGAACCCGCCTGTAATAGTAAAACGGCCATGGGTCATTGTCGGGAATTTGCATAGCGTGAAGGCGGCGACACAGGCCAAAACAAAGCTCACAAACTGGGCTTGGCGCTATCGCCGGCTCGTGACCTGTTATCATCCGTTACTTCTGCTTCGCCGCTTACCTCGCCGCGATGAGAGTAACTAGACTGTGCGAGAGAGAAGGGTAAGGGAGGGGGGAGGTTGACCCAGTTGCGTAATCGCGATGACAGCCGCCACATGATGTTGGGGATGACCTCCTGCAAGTCTCATCAGTGCCCGCGAGGCACGCCCTCTCTCCTGATGTCAGGGTAATGATTGTCTGGGTTGTACGCTGTTCCACGGCTAAATGAGTTCACTTTTGAAAGGCCTGCGTAGGATCTACTTGTATGGACGTTACGTATTCTTCCGCCTTATGTAAAATTAACATTGCCCTGGGCCTCATCACTTTCTTCATGCGTCGGTGAAGCAAAACTGTGACATTTTTAGAAAAGTATATATTATAGAAATCTGCTGATTTTCACATTTTGATGTATAAAAAAAAACAGAAAGCGAAAGAAATAATTTACGTTAGCACAAATGGTTACCTAACACTTTTTATTCGACGTTAAGATATGTTACTATTTTCCTTCCAGCGTTGCCAACTTTACTGGGCAAGTGTCACTCAGTATGTCCATTAAAATATACGCGTTCAAGGGCGGTGACTTTTTCCTAAGGTTCATTTCAAAAGTGCCGCTCTTTATCGTGAACAACCTTTATGTCGGGATTACGATGCCTTCACGTTACACGCATTACGTTATAATATATTCGCGGTTTCTTCACACTTTTAAAATCAAACCTTCGAAAAATCAGCCTATGTATTGCGTGTTTGGCTATTTCCTAAATATGCTGTCTACCACAAGTGTTTTATGCCTCCGTTAACGAAAAGTGCCTTATTTTTGTTCAATGGAAGTGTTACTTTGCATTTTGTACATTAATTGTAATATTTCCTTGCATAAAAACAGTAAGAAAACTGGTTTTTTGGTAATGCCTGGTAAGAATTGATTCTTATACGAAGTATTGTTGCATTAAAGATACCTGAGGGGGTGTATCTGAGTTCGCGAGGGATGGAGGTCTTGATAAAAATAGAAAGAAACTAAATTTGTTTTCTAATTTATTCACTCTGCAATTATTTTAAGCGTTAAATGATCTATCTGCAATTTTACTCTTTTTATTTAACAGTGAGCGCAGTATTTAATGCCTATTTGAACTCTAATTAACGTTCTTAATTGTTTCTCTTTGTTACAGTCAATTAACCCATACTCATTAACACCTGTTCAGTCTATCTGTTATCATTTGTAATGCCTTTCACTCACGCATCTAGTCCAATAGTATAGCCTGCCAGCCACGCTCTTCTCTGCTCGATACTCGCAGTCGCAGACTTTCTTTCCGCTGGTCACTTCTCTCGCTGCTCGTCTTCTATCACTCGGAACTCAACCACTCATTCATTAATTCATTCATCAACTCCAACTCAACTCAACTGCCGGCCCGGAGGCCTGTCGCGTTATTTATAGTGTTGGCCCTACCATCTGGAAGGTTCAACGCACCCCGAGTTGCGCAGAGAGAACGAGTTCAGTAATCAAGAGCATTCTTAAGATAAACGCAGAAAGTTTCAGCAGAATGCGCCGATGCAGATATTAAATTGTCGACTCGTTCTCTGTAACTGATACGCTGCCAACATCGCTCGCGCTGCCGCCGCTATTATATAACGATATAGGTTTAATGCGGAACCAAGCGCAGCGCAATAATTGGACTAAAAAATCGAGTAAATTTCTCATTTCAAACTACCTTTTTAAAATCTTCTGGAGACATTATTTATTTCTTCAATTTGACTCTCAAAAACAAGCAAATTAAGGTAAAAGGTCAAAATATAAAACATGTAAAAAATATCACAAACTTTGATGAAAATTCTTAAGAGAATTTTAGATCATGGATAAATTCACCATTTTTCATTTCCTTTAGGCCTCTATACGCTATAAAATTTTCTTTCTCATTTATTAGTTTCCAAGTATTTTGATCTAATATTTTCACGTAGCGCTCTGGTAATGAAATTTTAAACTTGCCATCTAGAATACAACTAATATTTTTACCAAAATTAGATTCATTAATTTCAATCTGTGGCAGTAAATAATTTATTTATTTTTCTAGATATCGTAGTTTAGTGAATTCAGAAGAATTATTGAACTTCTTCAGGAGAGTCCATTTTCATTTATAAAGAGAAAAACTTATTGAGATGAAGAAAAAATTGGCGCTGGAATTTTATCAAGATAAGATGATTTAGCTTGCAGGTTAGGCTTAAAAACCCTGCCCAAGGCATCTGAGATGTGTTGAAATTTGTTTGAGACTTTGGCCTTTAATTTTCTCTATTTTGGGCTACAATTTGAAAGATTTTACAGGAAAAGAGAGATTTGCTAGATTTCGGGTTTAATTTTCTTGAATTTCATCTAATTTAGTGCGTTGCGCCTGTATCCGCAATAGACCTCTACTATAGAGCATCTCACTCTTAGATTGCAGTGTGCGGTGAATTGGACATTCACTCTCTCTTTCCAATACATGGTTTCTGTCGTTAACTCTGTCCTTGTTCCTGCGTGCACTGTTGCCTGATGTGTTATCTTTATCCAGCCTAAAAAAAATATATGCCATTTTCGTTGCCACAATGATAGGGTATCTCACAGGCTTCAGTTTCAAAGGAGCCGCTTAGCTTTGCGTCTCAGGATTGGATTCCTTTAAGAGTTGGCAGGGAGGTAAATAGATAAAAATTATCTTAATCAGGCCGTTTCCTTCACCGCCCATTTGTTTCTCAGCTTGCCAGTTATGTCACAAAACTGAAGCAATCTGGCAACAGTGAGCGCCATAAGCCCTGTACTGCAATCTAAGCGTGAGACGGACCATAACGATCCTCCTCGCTCGCGCGGACCAGCGACACGTATAGTCCATTCACGGTTTCTTCGGCCTTTTTGAACCAAACCCTTGAAAAATCTCTCCATGTATATGACGTGTTTAGTTATTGCCTATATTCGCCCTGTATCACAAGTGTTTTATACTAGTGTTCGTAAAAGTTACTTTTTTCCTGTTAAATTTAAATGCTATTCATATTTTATCCATAAATTATAGTGATTTATTTATAAATAATATGAATAAAAATTGGGGAGAAAATAGGTATGTTGGTAACGACTGGTGAGAAATAGTCATACAAAATATTGTTACACTGAGTGCGCACAAATGCAGTGCGTTATCTCCCTGGTGTAATTCTCCAGGCTTAGTTAGGCTTAGTTTGCCCGAAGCGGAGGAATATCTTCCAAGTAGAACTTTAGCAGGGATTTAGAAAAGTAGGAAGTCACCGTGAACGGACTATATATACACTACCACGTGCATGTAAAACTTGGTATTTTTTGTGTGTAGGCTGTTCACGATAATGTGAGCACTTTAGAAATCAACCTTAGGAAAAAGTCAATATTCCTACTCTGCATATATTTTAACGAGCGCACTGAAGATGCGTGCGCCCACTAAAGTTGGTAACGACGGAGGGAAAGTAGTTCCATGTCATAACATCCAATTTTTCTTACCATTCTCACGATTTTTATACTCTGAATAGACTTAATATGATAAAAACAAAACCTTGAAGGGATTTTTTTTTTAGCTTATCTGGCAAAACGTCGTATTCCCGGGATGATTATGTACGTTGATGTACCTTTACATGTAAACAAGGAATGTGTAGAAAATGTGTCCGGACAACTTGAACTTTAAGAAGTACACGCACTACCAAAATTGTCGGACAAGTAAGACTTGTGTGTACATTAAAAAAGAAAGCGTTTACTTTGTGACACTGTAAAACATTCTGCTAGAATTTACTTATTCAAATGCTTAATAAAATCAATTAGTAAAAATGTTCTTAACTAAAATTAAAGCGTATTTATTTTCTGGGCGAAAAAAAAAAACAAGACCATCGTAATTACTCTGTTATGTAATAAAAATGAATAATGTTCACAAATAATCGTAATAACTGATTTTATGCATAGCCTATCTGTTTCAGCCATGTAATTTATAATTTCTACAATCGAAACGGATGTTCGTCGATTTAGAGATGCCTCGAGTTTAAAACTGTTTTCAGTATAAAGCAAGCAATTTTCTGGTGTGACTGATTTTTTTTTCATCTGTGTATAGTATATAGTCGATAGTCAATGTGTGTTTAGTTGACCCGTGTACCAGTTACTGTACGTACTCGGCGACAGAATCGTTGAATGTGTGATATATATGCATATATAGGTCTATATGTTTATAATATGCGTGTGTTTTAACTGATAGGCCCATAATCATTGCCGTGGTTCGGACGTGTAAAGAATTGTTAACAGTTTGTGTTATATCTCTTTGAGTAGGGTGATCAGACATCCCGATTTCAACTGGTCTGCCCTTTTTTTTTTCCTTCGTAATCTGTCCCGGCGTCCCACAAATGTTTAACGGAACGCCAAAGGTCGTGCCCCCCCCCCCCCTCTCCCATTACAAACTTTCAACAAATGGCTGTTTAATTTACTAGATTAAATTTTTTCAAGTACCCCACCTATGTAATATGACATACTGTTTTTTTAACAGTTTTAAATCGTAAATACGTTTCTCAAGATGAGAGAACGCTCACAGATTGGGAAAGTAATAGTTAAAATTTCAGCCATAAATTTTTTTTTGAAACAGTGCAATTCCACTTAAATAATAAAGACACGCTATTAAATAGTGTTATTTGACGATAGAATGAAGTCTCATTATAGCAAAAAGTTGCCTTATATTGAACTGGAACTTTAAGACTTGGAAGAAACATCCTCGCTCCTTGCCGTTAGTGTCCTGTTTTGTCCTTTTTTTTTTTTTTTAAAGGAAAATTTGGTAAAATGTCCTGTTTTGTAAGTTTATAAATCTGGCCACCCTACTTTAAAGTCCATTGTTTGGCATTAGCCTGCAACTCACGACGATGCCAGAACTAAAGTTTCTTATCCCAGTGTTTACTTGAGTATTTCTCCGCATTGATTTCACATGACGCAGACGCGAACAACTTGACTGTAGCTGATGCTGCACTCGGAGGGGTGGCTGATGTTAAAGGCCGTTCACGATAAAGTGAGCACTTTTGAAATTAACCTTTAAAAAAGTCTCTTTCCCTACATGCATACTGTACATTTTAACTGGCGCATTGAGTGACACGCGCCCAGTAAAGTTGGCAACGATGGCAGGAAAATAGTTCCATATCGTATCGTCGAATGAAAAGTGTTAGGTAACCATTTGAGATAACTAAAATTATTTGTTTGGCTTTCTTTTATTTAAATTTCTTTAATGCATCGAAGGGTGAAAATACGCCTTTTTTTTTTTTTTTTTTTTTTTTTTTTTCCAAACAACTTCAAAGTTTCACTTGACCGACGCATGAATAAAGTGATGAGGCCCATAGCAATGTTAATTTCACATAAGGTGGAAGAATGCACAACGTGCATACAAGTAGATCTTAAGCAGGGCTTTCAAAAGTGCCCAGTTTACCGTGAACAGCGTGTAGGACAGCACATGCCGGCCCAGCCACGCCTTCCTTTTCCCCCAGCAGGACGTGACGAGTAATTGTGAGTAGCCTGCAGGAAGCGCGCGTGCATGATGCGTGCTTCAATGCCCTGAGGCGGTCGCTAAGTGCAGGTCTCCGCTACTCGAGAAGCAAGCAAGCCTACGCGAAACTGAATCCAGTCCGTTCTCGACTACTTCCAACTTTTCTGAAGCCCCTCCTGAAGTTCCAGGATACTCCTCCGCCTCGCGCGAGCAGAACATTTCACCAAAGCGACAAGGCACCACATTCCTCCGCACTCGGTGTAGTAATAATATTTTGCACGAGAACTATTTCTTGCTAGGCATTACCAACACGCTTATTTTTTACTGTTTTTATTCATATTAATTACAAATAAAATATTATGATCGATAGGGAAAATATAAGCGACAGTTGAATTCAACAAAAAATTAGTTTAACAAAAGTATAAAATGTTCGCGGTGGTAGTGTTTGAAGTGGAAACGGGAAGGGGTTGAGGGGGGGGGGGTTGCTGCATTGTTCTCCCCCCACAAGGGCCAGGGAAGTCCAAAGTTTAAACCATTAAAACTATCGTCTTAAATGTAGTGTTAAATGTTTTTGCTTTGCTGCGTCGCTTCCCCCGTGCCCCGTCCCGCGCGAGCGTGTGAATGACGGTGTGTAAAAGCCGTCTATAGTAACCCGAGAAGTGGCGGAGATTTACAAAGACCACTTTCTTCTGCCCTTGCGCGGATTGATTTTCTTAGGGGTATCTCTGCAAGAATGTTCTGGTTATCGCCCTAGACTATCTCAGCGTGACTCGGGGCGCGGGGGAACTTCTGTATCGGGCTGGAAGCCGCGACGGATCTCAGAGTCTACAGTATAGAGTTTTGAAGACTACGGTCCCGAGCGTCATGTGTGCGAAGACAGTGAAGCGTCGAGTGGCGCCGAGAGTGTCCAACGGGAGTGAAGTCTGCGGACTGCGAGCATCGGTACAGTGAAGAGTGAAACTGACGGGCGGGACTACTGAAGTGGATGCGTGAGTGACAAACATTTGGAATGCTGGTAATGGACAGACTGAACATGTATAATTACTGAGCGTGAATTGACTGTAACCAATTTAGAGGTGGTGGCACAGACTTGAATTAAAATTGAGGGATAGGCTGTTTACGGTAAAATGAGCACTTTCGAAAGACCTGCTTAAGATTTACTTGTATACATGTTGTCTGTTCTTCCGCCTTATGTATAATTACTATTGCCACGGGCCTTATCACTTTATATATGCGCCGGTCAAGTGAAACTGTGAAATTATTATAAAAGTAAATATTGTACAAAAATGCTCACTTTTACACATCGATGCATTAAAAATTACAGAATGCGAGATAAATAATTTTAAGTTATTACGAATGATTACCTAACACTTTTTGTTCGACGTTAATATATGGAACTACTTTCCCCTCCATCATGACCAACTTTACTGGACACATACCACTCATTGCGCCCGTTAAAACATAAGCTGGTAGGGGCAGTGACTTTTTCCCAAGGTTGATTTTAAAAGTGCTCACTTTATCGGGAACAGCCTTTAGTCATTATATAGTGCGCTGACTGAGAATAATAGAGTAATAGTGGTGATATATTGATTGCTGTTGTAAATAATAGCTGTGGGAATGTTTATAGCATTATGAACACATTAAATATCAGATTTAGTTGTTTTTTTTTTTAAATTAAGACCACCATCCCTAACGAACTCTTATACACATCTGCTGTGTTGTAACAGTATTTAAAGTTTCGCCAGAATTGTTAGTTCATATGGCGGTGGGGCTTGTCAGTCTGGAAATATATGAATTAATTTATGAAAAAAATATAAACCATATTCCACGTGTTTCGAGCTATAGCCCGTCTCACGCTTAGATTGCAGTACAGGGCTTATGGCGCTCACTGTTGCCAGATTGCTTCAGCCCTGTGACGTTACTGATATGCTGAAAAACAAATGGGCGGTGAAGGAAACGGCCTGATTAAGACCATTTTTATCTGTTTACCTCGCTGCCAACTCGTAAAGGAATCCAATCCCGCGACGCAAAGCTAAGCGGCTCCTTTGAATCTGAAGCCTGTGAGATACCCTATCATTGTGATTGGATAGTGCGCACACAACGTAGATAGTTTTATTTTTCGAAGCTAAAAAAAAAAAAACTTATCAGGCAACAGCGCCCGCAGGAACGACAGCTTTGACAGAAATCATGCATTGGAAAGACAGTGAATGTCCATTACACCGCACACTGCAATCTAAGAGTGAGACGCTCTATAGCACAGATTAAGTTGGAACGAGTGCCTGCTCTTAGATGACGTTGTTCTTAATTTTAAGTTCATTAAAAACAAACTGTTTATAAAAAAATTAAGTTACTTATATCTTCATAGCGATTGTCACAACCCTGGATGTCATATTTTCAGAACATCGTGAGCATCATAATGCTCGAAGAAACTTTCCTTATATGATCAACTAATAATAAATAACAAATACCAATACTAAAATGGTTGGCTTTACGAAAGCAGGGCCGGGGGATGATGGTCTGGTTTCTTTGGCTTTTCCCGGAGATTAAGACGAATGTGCACCCCTGAAACTATCCACTGTCTCTTAGCATTTGCCTAATGGAAGATACCTTTAAAGTTTATTGGCGATGGTATTGTTG
This sequence comes from Dryococelus australis, assembly GCA_029891345.1. Lineage (NCBI taxonomy): Eukaryota > Metazoa > Arthropoda > Insecta > Phasmatodea > Phasmatidae > Dryococelus > Dryococelus australis. Next base: position 136,760,072 of record CM057000.1, read on the forward strand.
CTATTGCCTGAATTTAAGAAGAGTATAAGCGCATACAGACAGTGTTTGTCTAGCGACCAAAGGCAAGCTTCACCCGCCATATTTGATTCTTGGTTTTTCTTGCATATTTATATTTTTGAACATGAAAATTTCAAAAGTATGTCTATAGCGCACTAGCTATTGACTTTACCCTGCATTACGGATGCAAAGAATGAACTGCGAACTCACAACTAAATCACAGTATCGGTTCTGCTAAATTTCTGTAGACTCGATATTGTAACACATTTGTGGGTTCGTAGTTTAGTTTTCATGTCTGTACTGCAGCGTAAAGTCAACAGCTAGTTCGCTATAGACGTACTGTAGAAACTTTCACGTTTAAAAATATGAATAAATAAGAAAACCCAAGAATCTGAAATGGCAGGTGAAGCTTGCCCTCTAAGGCCCATGCGAAACACGTGGCCGCATGTGGCGCCGTTATGTGAAGGCATCGCGTCAATGCTGCCTTAACTATTTTACCTTGCACTACATAAGGAACATTATTGCAATCAAAGTTTTTTTGTTTTCAGTCTAATATAAATAAGTGTCCATGTATACAGGTGCTTTTGACGATGACTATCCTACAACTTTTTATCTCTGAAGAAGCTGAGATGATGTTTCTTAACAGTTATATTTTATCCCAATATTTTACACCAATACGTTTGTTTGGACATAATAAAACAAAAAGAAATTAATTAGTAAAAAATACTACCTAACAGTAATTTATTCTTCTATTAGAAAATTTAAGTTTTTCGTGTGTAATTCAAAGTTACTTATGCAAAATCATCGAAAAAGCGAGAGTAGGAAAAGGACTATTTGTGATAATAGTTGCGAGGGACGTTAAGAGGAATGTGGGGGGGGGGGTGAATTCGAAAACATATCGCCGTATGTAGCAGAAAAAACTAGTTCTGAACCGTCGCTGCCAGCGAGGTCAGATCAGTGTACAATGGAGTTTAGACATGTTGGCCGCTCGGCCTTTGTGCAGAGACGGCGCAGATGGCCGACCTTATACGGCCTGGTTGGTTAACCGAACCAAGGAAATGAAACCGGAAGTAAATAAGGACCGAGGTCAAGGGCCGACTGAAAGATAGGCGTATCAGTCGCGTGTTGTGAGGACAAGCGGTACTGTAGAACTGCGTACACTTACTTATAGGCTGTTCGCTATAAAGTAAGGTCTTTTGAAATCAACCTTTGAAAATAAAAATCTCCGCTCTTAACTACATTTTGTCCATTGTGCGTGACTAAACCGCATCATCACTGAAAAACCACTGGACCAATTGAGACCATATCCACACCATATTTTATTGAGGTGGCGAGTAAGGTTTTTAGTTGTTTCATTCCGATAGCTGGCGCTGGAGTCTAATTTGAATATTTATGGCCCGGTTTGGCTCAAACGATTACACTTCATTTTTTAAATTTGGCATTTACAATTAAAAAACAACAGATGACGTTATATACAGATTCATTATGTATTTTAAATATACAAAAAAGCGGAGCAACGTTCGCTGAGATAAGCTAGTATTAGTACAAGACACCAGGAACGTATCAGTTTTTCGAAAAAAGAGATTATATATATATTTATATACTGTTACAAATATTCTCACGGCTATTATTTATAACATTAAACTCTGTCTCCACAATTACTCTTGTTATTCGCAGTGAGCGCAACATTTAGTGCTTATCTCAAGTCTATTGAAGTCCTTATCATTCTCGATATTGGCAAGTCACTTAATTCACACTAATTATTCACACTCAGTCAATCTATTACCATCATTTCAGATGTTTGTCACTCATGCATCCAGTTCATTAGTCGCGCCCGTCAGTCTCTCTCCCTTTCTCTCTTCCTTTCCATATTTCTTTCTCTCTTTCTATTTTTTCTCTCTCTCTTCCTCTCTCTTCCTCTCTCTTCCCTCTCTCCACTATACCGATGCTCGCAGTCCGCAGAATTAACTATCGCAGTTCAATCTCGTCGCCACTCGACGCTTCGCTTTCTTCTTCGCACCCCTGGCGTCGTACAATCCTCCGAAATGTTTGGTTCGGAGGACCGTTGCCGCTCGAGTAGTCTCGCGGTCCCGAACTAGAAGGTTCCCCTCACCCCGAGTCACACTTGACAGGCGAGAAGGGCGATGAACAGAACGTCATTGCAACGATAACCCCAGAAATTCGATCCGCTCAAGGGAGGGAGCCGCGCCTTTGCGAATCTCCCCGCACACAGCGGGTTACCGCTTGCCCTTGACGTGCTGATTCGGCCGCTTGAGCGGACGCAGCAAGGGAAGTGACGTAGAGCAGCAAGCGGGTTACAATGCACATTCGCATGCGGGCTTCCTGTTAATTTACCAGCAATCGATTAAAACTGTCCTAATCCTCGCCGTTGTATTGCGAGCACAATGTTTAAATTCTATGTTTAGTGAGGTTTTTTTTTTGTTTTAATCACATTTTAAGAAGAACTTGCATGTAAGTAACACATTATTACATGTCTAAAAATTATATGGCGTATGAACAAAGTGATCAGTCCCTTGGTAATGTTAAATTTACATGTTGCGGAAGGATACAATGTAATGAAAAGTACAACCGTAGCAGGGTTTTCAAAATTGCTCTATTTACAGTGAACAGCCCTTATCGAGTACGCGTACCTCTAGTTTATGTAGACCTTGATTTTCATTCACTGTGCTTATTGCTGCTTCCTGATATTGCGTCTTTCGCCTCTTCGGTGGAAGAGGAAGGAGGATGCAGAAGATTTGGCTGGTTATATCAAGCTAATACACAGTATAGCTAACAATCACCGACGAACTCCGAGAGATTATCCCTGCTGAAAATATAAGACGAGAATGTAAGTATAATTTTGAAATGGTTTTCGTTACGAATATTAGGAACTGCTATCAATTAGGCAACAAATCGATGAATAGTTTTTTGTAGGACGGAGATCTTACGCCTAGGGAAATGTGGTGGGTAATATTAACCCCTTTCATCAGAAAAATAGAGGCACTGGTTCGTAGCAAAACACAAGGTGGCAACCCCCTATTTTCTTGATGGTCGGTGATATTACCAATCGCATTTTCATAGGGGTAAGATCTCCATTCTACTAAAACACTATTCACCGATTTGTTGCTTCATCACAAGTAGTTCCCGATGTTTGCAATGAAAGTAATTTTCAAAATTCGATTTTTTTTGTGGGCGCATAGCTCCCCTAGTAATCACTTTAGGGAAAAAAAAATGGTACATAAATTTTCGTCTTATATTTTCGTCACGAATCACCTCCCGGAGTTTGTCAGTTGTTTTTTAGTTACACGTTGTATAGTCTAAATATAATGTCGAAACATCAGTAGTTAACGTGGAATTAGCCTATGTCCCTGAACTACAGGTTCGAGGACCGTAATATAAGACGTCGCCAAGTGACATGATTGTAATATTCTATAGTTTACAGAACTTCTTGCCTATCTGCGCACTAAACAAAACACCATATCTGCCCATTTTCCCCATTAAAAGCTGACGGTGATCATCGTATTGTATTCTTATTTCGCGAAACTATTAATTCTAGGTTTTGCAGCATTTCGGTTCACTTTTCTTATTACTTTGCTTCGTACCTGGTTCTAGTGAGTAGTTATTAAATGTTCTTTCACCTGCACCAACCTCCTGCTCTGTCATTCGTCGCTAATGGCGCCCATCTTGAATTTCCCTTTCTTCCTCCTGCTCTATCATTTCTTCCAATCTTTTCATGCTCTTGCATTCATCTTCTTTTTTCTCCGCTCTGGCTTTCCTTCCTGCCGCTCTCTCTCTCTCTCCCATGCATGTCCTCTCTCGTTCGTTTTATCCCTTGGAGTTTTCTCGTCCCTTCTGGCCTCCTTTATTTTCTCTCTTGTCTTCCACTCCTCTGTTGCTTTTCATGTCCTCCATCACTATCTCAGTCTGCTGGAGGCAGCCATATTTAATTCCTGCTACTCTAGTGCCCTTCGAAATGAAGTCTAGAACTCGTTATATTCTCCTTCTCCATGAGCTTGGAGAAATAAGTCATTGTATGTAGTACGGGCGTGTTATGTTTTGGGGGCTATAGAAATGTTTTGCAATGCACGAGTTACCACAATATAAAATCAAGAACAGAATTTTAACTAGGCAAGTTACATATTGCGATGGTATTTATTATATACACACATATATGTATATATATATATGAATAAACAAAACCATCATATACAGCACTAGTGGATACGATGTATAGTTTACGAAAAATAATAATTTACTGTTTTCAGTAACGTAGTTAGAGGAACCACAATATCAATACATATGCAAAGTAGTTGTTATACATTTTACTATAGAAAACTTAGTAATAACAAAATTAAAAACAGAACCTGCTTAGTGTTAATTAAATTCCATTTTACTAAAATTCTACTTTAAAAAAATTTCAAAAATATATACCTAAATTTTATTATTAGGGCCATGAATAATATTTTCTTAATACAAGAGAATTATTTTGGAATATTTAATGATTTTGTGATTTATATACCAAATTTTTTTGTAAAATGTTGATAATTTTTATATCAAAAACTATAAGCATCAACTTTTGCTGTAAATGAATGTTTACCAACATTGAAATTCCTAGTGAATAAATCTAAAGCTTGAGTAACTCGTAGTCATATCAGCAACAGTACAGCGTGATAATCATAATTTGTACGTCAATTAATTTATAATCCATCACGTGGTGTCTGGAAAAGGATTCTGGCTGCTCAATTACAAACTTTGTGTTCTAGGTGGCACTCAGACCCACGAAATTCTGGTTTCCAGACGGGCGCCTTGGATAGTCACATTATTCGTGAACGAACAGAATTACGTATAAAAGTATTGAAGAGGGCTTGGGTCGGAATTTCTACACGTGGTATTTGTGTAGTGTGTGTGTGTGTGTGTGTGTGTGTGTGTTCTTATCAGTACTAAAGTGTGGCCTCGGATTGCCAAGGCGAGCTGTTCTTGTTTCCTGGCTGTGCTAACGGCGCCGCCTACGTGTCACTTGAATTGTGTCGCAGTGTGTTAAAAATTTTTTGTTTTATGAAACCACTTATTAAAAATACTATTCTCGAGCCATCCTACATAGCTAAATCCGTCTTGTTCACATTGCTGTATCTCACAGTACATATACTGGTCGAAAACACGCGAAACTAATATAGTGATATGCACTGAAATGTGCTTCAATACTTTCCACCAATAAAAAGATAAGGGCCACAGCTTAAAGTTCCACATGTGCTCGCACAACGACGAGAACGCTACAAATCAGTTCAGAGCCTTGCGCATAGGAGCGATGGAGCACTTGATCTCCGTGGCTTTTTCGCCCTTATCGCTCCCGCACCTCTCAGCCTCAAACGTGCAAAACACCTCTAAATAGCCGGACGACACCGTTGGACGGCGGGTTTTTCTTGGAGATCTCCCGTTTCCCCCACCCTTTCATTCCGGCGCCGCTCCATACTCACTTCAATCACCCTTATCGGCTCTAAAGACCTCGCTGTTAAGAGCCGCGCAAATCTCTCCACTCACCTCCAGACAGGCGGCGGCCTTAGGGGCGACAAAGTCTCGCGCATCAAGTGCCCCATCGCTCCTATGCGCAAGTTCTGAACTGGCGTGCAGTGCTCTAGTCGTGCTGCGTATACAGACGAGACTGTAAGCGGCTACCCTAGCTTTTTGTTGGTGGAAAGTCTGAGGCAAAGTTCAGTGCAGGTCTGCATAGTAGTTTAACATTTTTCTAATATCCCTTCAGGGGAGTATAGTTCAATAGGATCAAGTAAAGCAGATCAAGACGGGGGGTTAAGGGATTAAGTATATAGAGGAGCTTTACCGAGACTAAGTTACAATATACACAATGTGATGTGTGATGCGGCTAGAGGGGAGGACGAGTATATAAGGGATCCGGGCTCGTTCTCACACCCTAGCGTGAAGAGACTTATAGGCTGTTCACGGTAAAGTGAGCACTTTTTAAGGCCCTTCTAAATTATCCTTTCATACAATTTCCATCTTCCTGCTTCTTTCTAATATAAACATTGCAATGTGATCAATAAACACAGTGAATACATCTCACAACCCTCGAAATTTAATGCCTGAGTTTGCAATTAGAGATATTTATTAACGGTTAATGCCTGTTGGTAGGGCCTTAAAAAGTGCTCACTTTACCGTGTGTGAGTGATGATTTTAGTGTTTTATTCGTACCTCGCCTGAGTGTGTGTTCTTCTCGTGTATCGGTGTAATAGGAACTCGTTAAGTGTTTCCATAAATTAAACGCGGATTTCGAACATACTGCAACGTAATTCAAGCGACAGGTATGTGGTCATCTGAGCAGGCGATGAGGGTGGAACGAGATGAGTGCGGAGCAGCACCGGCATGCAAGGGAGTGAGAAACGGGATATCCCCGAGAAAACCCGCCGACCAGCGGCATCGCCGCGCACTATTCCCACGCGAGGAATCCGTGGAGCGAGACCCCCGACGGGAATCGAGCCCTGGTTCTCCTTGGTGGGAGGCGAGCGGTCTAGCCGCTGCTCCACTGCCGGGGCCCCCGTCGAGTGTGAAGGGAGTTCTCCAGTCGCGGCCGCCTGCGCGAGTGTTTGAGTTGTTTGGGCGGGGTCCAGGGGAGGCATCTCTGTCGGCCGCTGGAAATAGCCACAAGCAGCGTTGCTCATCAGCGGCGCAGATACTCGCCAAGCGGAGCTTCAGCCGTCCCGACACAACCCACCGATAGAGCATGGCTTCTATAGGCTGTTCACGGTCAAGTGAGCACTTTTGAAAGCCCTGCTTAGCATCTACTTGTAAACACGTTCGTTGTGTATTCCTCCGCCTTATGTGAAATTAACATTGCTATGGGCCTCATCACTTTATTCATGCGTCGATCAAATGTAACTATGTAAATACATTACAAAATATGTTCACATTTACACTACGATGCATTAAAAAATCAGAAAGTGAAAGAATTGAAGTTATCACAAATGGTTATCTAAAATTTTTCATTCGCTGTAAGATATGGAACTACTTTCCATCCATCGTTGCCAGCTTTACTGGGCGAATGTCACTCAGTGCGCCCGTTAAAATGTATGCATACAGGGGCAGTGAATTTTTTCTGAAGGTTAATTTCTAAAGTGCTTACTGTATTGTGAACAGCCTTTACCTATCTGTCTCCTGTAGCATTTTCTATTAATGCATGTAACAATTATTAATTCCTTCCTGTCAAGAGGGTTTTTACGGTGTCAATGCCGGGTTTTTCCCCTTTCTCTTCTAGTTTAACTATAAGTGCAGTGAGGGAGGTTGTCATGGCCAAAAGGAGGCCATGGCAACCCAGTTCCCTTGCTGCCGCGATGCATGTCTCCTTCTTGCATGATTTCCTTACCTTGTAGGAGCTTAGCCCTGAGACGCACTTAGCTCCCGTCCCTACCGCGGGTTTAAGCCCCTTACACAACTGCCAGTTCCCTTGCTGCCGCGATGCATGTCTCCTTCTTGCATGATTTCCTTACCTTGTAGGAGCTTAGCCCTGAGGCTCACTTAGCTCCCGTCCCTACCGAGGGTTTAAGCCCCTTACACAACTGCCAGTTCCCTTGCTGCCGCGATGCATGTCTCCTTCTTGCATGATTTCCTTACCTTGTAGGAGCTTAGCCCTGAGACGCACTTAGCTCCCGTCCCTACCGCGGGTTTAAGCCCCTTACACAACTGAAAACTTTTAACATTTGACTTTGCGTTTGCTTTCCGACATGTTGTTTCTTACGAAGCTTGACACAATGAACCTGTCAAAGGTAAAGTCAAACACTCGTGACTTTACGATTTCGAAAAGTTGAAATTTAATGTTAGTCAAGGAGTCATTTTGCCTAGACTCTTTAACAGAGGTTAAGTGGAAAGTGTGTTATTTTATTGTAGTGCGATTTTAATCTCGGCATATTAAACAAAACTTGTCTGAAATTAAATAAATGTCAAACAAATATAATTGTGAAGAGGAAATATATGAATCGGCATATTTTTATAAATTGAACAAATGAGTTTTTTGTTTCTAAATAAATTTTTAGGCATATTTTAAAAAAAGGTACGTAAAATGTATTCCTAGATAATATAATTATTTACGTAACAAATACACACTTTTACGAGCTCGCAGAACCGATATTCAATTGTCTGAACTCTGACTTTACAATATTGTATTGTGTATTGGTGGTTTCGTCAGAGGAAAGGAAACGTAAAGTCAAATGCTAAAGTTTTCTGTTGTGTAAGAAGCTTTACTCGTAACACTTAGGAAGGATTTACAACAGCCTGTCGCATCCGTCCGTCATTCGTCCGTCCGTCCGTCCGTCCGTCTCCCAACCGAGCGATTTACAAACGAACTTCGTGCGTTCGACAAAAGTTCATTGCTGCAAACTAATAAAAACAAAACTGTGTGCAAATAGGAAAAAAATTCTTCACAAAAAGTGAAAATCTTTTGCTGTATTGTTTCCTAATACCAAAAACAACCATACACGTACGTAGCGGAAATTAATCATCGTAAAAAAATTGGTTAAAAACATAAATCATAATTTTATTATTTTTACTACTGCACAAAAGTAGCTCGTGTTTCCAAACGTAATTATCAATATTAATCTTAAGGAATAATGTAACTTAATTTCATTTTACAGTTATATAAAGAAACACGTGAAAACAAAAGACAGCAAAACATAACACTGTAAACACTACACAGCCTTGTAAAGAACTCTGGATGAACATTCATCTGGAACACTGCAGTCAGGAGGTACTCCTCCAGCAATCTCTTCTTTAAGACTTACCATGGGAGAGTATAGGAAAACATCTAATAGTAGCTAGCTAATATATCACACTTGGAATGATTACTCGGAAGTAGAAGACTCTAGCTACTGGACTATCAGTAAGGATACTCTCTATAAAATGTCAATATTTATTTATTGGGAAATCTCAGACAATATTTCAGATTGTTATCAAAGACATAAAAGATACTCATGGTTCAGCACACAAATAATATCCAAGACGATTATAAATTGAGAGTAAAAATACATACATTAACTTGGCCGTAACAGATGTAGCTCAGCCCAGTGATTGACGCCAAATTAATATTATATTTCATCAAAATAGTTCTTCATTAGTAATTATTCTTAGAAAACTCACACCAATCTGACTTGGGAGCATGAGTCACCAGATATCTACAGGGAATGCGTGGGCATAAGTAATTAGCAATGCTTGGGTGACATTCCAAGATGGCGTAACAGGCAGTCTTCATTTGCAACAAAAAGCTAATCTTCGGCCATCGTGATAAATTGCTCCGTCTGATAGAAAACGTAACATTCGACTCGCAGATAAAATCTATCAGCAGAAGTTCTGCGATGCGTGGGGTCCCGTGTTCTATTCCGGAGTCTTCCCTAATTCAGGCCTACGAGCCCAGGTACGCGTACATATAGGCCGTTCACGGTAAAGTGAGAACTTTTTGAAGCTGTTTCATCAGACGTAAGAACCCATATATACATTTCATTGTGGTCTTGGACTTTTGATTTTGGGTATGGTGAATGTATACACTGTGTTTATTACTCATATGACAGGTTTTACATTAAAAATTGGCGGAAGGATATAAATTGGTTGAAAGAAAAAAGTAACTAGCGCTTCAAAAGTGCTCACTTTACCGTGAACGGCCTATAACAGTTCATCATGTACCTCTCGGATCGCTCGCGGGTGGCGAACTAAATTAATCATAAAACTCGTAGGAAGCGCGAGCAGACTGCTGTTTCAAGCAACGGAACTCGAACCAGGTTCCCTAGCAAAATATAATAATCTACCGGGCCCTGCGATACATGTCGCAGCTCACCTATCGGTAGAAAAAGCAAGCTGGCGAAGCCCTTCACTAACTGCTTAAGGCGAGGCTTCCATGGTCAGCCGCTCACGGGCCGGCTACACCAACGAGGATGAAAATGTCGTCTCGGTACTATGGCAGCTATCAACAGAGGTTACTCGGGTGTACGGCCGCGCGACGTAAACAAATATTACACAAACTGAAACACTTATAAAGTTTGAGAAGACGTAGAAACTGTACAAAACGAAGTAATTTGCAAATAAATTATTGTGATTGAAAATAGAGCGAGAATTAATGTTTATGTGTGTCACAAAATGATATGCAAATTATCAAAATATTACCAGTGGGCTGTAATCTGCATTATAAGCGGTACTTCGCGGCGCGTGTGCATTACGACCAAGACACAGGCGTTACAACATGTTGTAATGGAAGACGTAAAACCTTTACTCAAATGTCTTCGGTCCTCCTATCCGTTCAATGTTTCCGCATTTGTGAGACTCCTAAATTATCGCGCAAAAACACTAGTTAACTGTAAACTATGGAGGGCTTTAAGGGAAAGCGATTCCTGATATCTTGGATCGGCGTATATTCTTCCATAACATGATTTCCAGATTCAGTATTTATCAGCCAAGCTTGTGAAGGCACCGTGACAATTTTTATTAATTTTATTTTTATCTATATATTTAGCTCTATAAATCCCTAACTGAAACCCTTCCTGGGTCAAGGGCGTAGAGCACGTCAACAAAGATGTGCAAATAGTAGCACACAGTAAGAATATAACTGTAAGTGAACACACACATGTATACATAATTAAATATTCGTAAATGTACAAACAAATACACGATAATATAATATTGTTGTACAAGTATACAAGGCTACAATATTTTAACAAAACAATACAATTGTAATAACATATAATTCTATATAAAAAGATTGCATTGCACAATTAGGTCCATTCCACATTAAAGAACTATTCTAATGAATGAATTCAACTTTAAGAAAGTTTTTATATTATTTTTAAGTAGCTTGGTATTAGCCTAAGTTTTTTTTTTTAAAGAACACTGTAATTTACTAAATAAAGATACATCTTAACAGTAATTTCGAAATTTGACTTTTTTTGTCATCCATTACTCGTTTCACATGTGTAACCGTAATTAAAGATGCCATCATTACTTAACACTTTTTTTCCCACATAGGAAAATACGGATTTAACTGAAACGGGTCATACTTAAAACACCTAATTAGTCCTCTATGCAACGTTAAACTTGGATGTTTAATGCCAGGTCATAAAGTTTAAATACGAATTTTTGTAAAAAAAAAAAAAAAAAAAAAAAATCCAAGATGTATGGCGTCTCTGCGCTGAAATTCTGTGAGTCACTAACTTTGAATGCCAAGGCTAGAGGCCAGAAGTGCCGGCGGATACAGCTCTCGTGAAACGTAAACTGCGCAGAGCTTTTCATCGCCTGTGATTCACTTAGTGGAAGGATGATGCAATCTTCAGATAAGACACTACACTCATTGTAAACGAGACACGTCAGTAAACTAACCTCACATCGAACACCAGAACTAAAATAAATGTCTTGGAATAATGTGGGGGAAAAAAAAAAAATCTTTTTTGTCGTATTTGTTTGCGAAAACATGTAGTGCAGCTTTGGGAAATCAATTTTCAAGACAAGTCTGGGGTAGGTAATTCATCGAATAGTACTTTGTCAGTGGAAATAAACTTAGCCCAGAACAATTTCATAATTTGCTTTGAATGTAATTATTTGTAGTATAAGGAATTTAGAATTGGCAAAGGTAGTACAACTTCCCAGCAGTTCAGGAATTAAAATTCATTGTACTGTACCGGTGTACAGAAATGTTGTAAATCCGTAGTCGTTTGTATTGTTTTCGTAATTTATGTATGTATTTTTATTGACTTCTTTGAAAACTGATTTTATTTATGTATTTATTTTTCTTTCCCGGGTATTGTTTTTGGTGTGTTGATTTTAGAGTTTTTTTTTTATTGAGTGGAGGTCGCAATTCTAGTAAAACAAATCAGGTATTATTTACGTGTTCATTTATACTTCGGAATGAAACACTATTTTACTTACACAATGGACCAGTCGCTTCCTACATCGCACTCAAGGGCAGTGTAAATCCGCTTAGTAGCTGCTTGAGCGCTTGCCAGCTATAGGCGGTTCACGGTAAAATGAGCACTTTTGAAAGCCCTGCATAAGATCTACTTTCATTCACGTTGTGTATTCTTCCACCTTATGCAAAATTAACGCCGCCACGGGCCTTATTTTATTCATGCAAAAGAAAGCGAAGTAATCCAAGTCCTCACAAGTTGTTACCTAACACTTTTATGTTTGACGTTAATATATGGAACTAATTTTCCCTCCATCGTTACTAACTTTACTGGGCGCATATCACTCAGTGCGCCCTTTAAAATATATGCTGGTAGGGGCAGTGACTTTTTTTTCTAAGGCGAACAGCCTTTACCAAGCCGAATCCGGTTCGATTCCCGGTGGATTTGCTTCACCCTCATCGGCTCTCAACACCTAGATGTCAAGAGCCGTATGTGGCAGGATGTTGGCGCCGGGACGGGTGCGGAATGACTACGCAGGAAGAAACGGGAGAGCCCCGAGAAAACCCCTCTGCCCCCACGGCAACGCAGCGTTTGCCACACTTTACGCACGAGAACCTCCGGCCTAAAGCTTCTCGTTCGCTGCTCCTGGGAGGCGGTCGCCGAGTCTATCCACGGGAAGCCTGAGTTAAACCACTGAGCCAGCAACTTAATTATTCCACAGCTAAGAGCTATTGCAAGGTCTCATTAAGCGCGAATTCCTGAAACAATAAATCAAGAACAGAATTTTAGCTCGGTATAATTATGATGAGTTATATTTATTGACAAGATATTTGAATGCTGGCAACCATCATATACAGCAACAGTCAAGCCTTTCGATATAAATATCGCAAAATTTCTGCCAAATGTTAGGGATATAGGCCTAAACTATAAAATCAGTAAATTTGCCGAAATAATTGTCCTAAAATTAACAAAACGACAACACTGCGATACTGAAACTATATATTTCGAAGCTACAAGTTTTTTTACATGTGATTTTAAAATAAAATTCGGTTAAAATTTATTTTTTTAAAATTAATTTTGTGATTATAAAGCTGCTGTATATCATATTTTATAAATTTTCTAGCAATTGATTTTGCGTATGCTGTTTGTTAGCTGTTGTCCATATTTGTAGAAACTACAGTTTTGTATTTGAAAAATTGACGAAGCTTTGCTGTTTGTGATGGTTTTGTTAGTTCAAACACATAATCAGTAGAACAAATCCCGTCGGAATATCTTACTTAAAATTCAGTTCTTGATTTTATGTTTGGGTGATTCACGCATATCAAGACCTTTCCATGGACCTTAACGTACAAGCTCACGGCATGTTAAGTGCGCCATGCAACGGGGTTGTAAACAGCACTTCAAATGCAATATTTAATCTCTGCAAATAAATAAAATAGAAGTGTCTGTTTGTGATTTCCGAATTTTCAACTTCTAATTATTTTTTCATAGGGGATAATCGATTGCTAAACCATACAAATAAAATAGAAGTGTCTGTTTGTGATTTCCGAATTTTCAACTTCTAATTATTTCTTCATATAGGATAATCGATTGCTAAACCATACAAATAAAATAGAAGTGTCTGTTTGTGATTTCCGAATTTTCCACTTCTAATTATTTTTTTATAGAGGATAATCTGTTACTAATCCACGTCTAATGTTCGATTTTTTCATGTTTGTCTGTCTGTCTGTCTGTACGACTGGATGTAACTTAAAAACCACTGAACGTATTGACATGAAATTCAGGCTACACAGTCTATAGATAATAACCCGCGGACTGAGTCTTTGTTTCATTGTGATATCTCAAGCATTTCCTAAGATATGATGGTTATCAGGGCTGTACATTGGTACACAATTAGATTACTGCATAAAAAAGCATTTTTGAAACAATATCTGTCATTTCTCCTTTCTTTTTTGTCTATGGATTGTCCTTTCATTCCCAAGAGCCGTAGTGGCCCAGTGGTTAGAGCTATTCCAATCGGGCAGTAATTACTTAGATAGAAATATATAAAATGGGGCCGCAGTGGCTCAGTGGCTAGAGCGATTCAAGTGGGGACGCAGTGGCCCAGTGGGTAGAGTAAAACCAAGTGTATCTTAATATTATAAACTCGCAAGCAGTCAGAGGTAGTCACGGTTAGTCGCATGTATTCGTATGAAGTCGCGGGCAGTCACGGATAGTCTGTAAAACCTGAGAGAAGTGATGGCGGTCTGCTAGTTCTAAAATATTTGTTTGTTGAATTGCTTAGAATCTAGTCTCTATACCAAATTAATGCGTTTTCTGGAACACTTTAAATCGGGTATTGAAATCGAATAGCTAGTAGCAGGCTGCTGTTCAGTGTATTAACATTTATGAACCATTACTGTACGTATTTTGTGTTTACAATACAGCTTTTTTTTTGTGCTTGGGCATTGTAAACTGTTCCTACTGATATGAAACTATAATAGTTATAGGCTCGCCTAATATATATATATATTTTTTTTTTGCACGGAAAAAATATTTAGCGACTTTTGTATGCACTGATAAAGGCTGTTCACGATAAAGTGAGCACTTTTGAAAATCAACCTTACAAAAGTCATTGCCTCTGCACGCATAGTGACATGCGCCCGGTAAAGTTGGTAACGATGGATGGGAAATAGTTCCGTATCTTTAACGTCGAATACAAAGTGTTAAGTTACCATTTGTGATAACAGAAATAATTTCTTGCGCTTTCTGTTTCACTTGACCGACGTATGAATGAAGTGACGAGGCACTTGGCAATGTCAATTTTACGTATGATGGAAGAACACACAACGTGCATAAAAGATCTTACGCAGGGGTTTCAAAAATGCTCATTTAACCGTGAACAGCCTATAGCAAAATGTAGTGTTATTATTCCGAGGTCAATGCCACGGTCGAGTTAGAACTGTCAACTCACGCTCTGAATAGAGGTAACCCGACTAGGGGCTCCTTTGGCATTTCGTGAGCTAATGCCAGAAGCTGTTACCAAAGCCTGCCTTTTGCCCGTGCGGAAACCCCGGGTCTTTCACAACCCGAACCTCGTTGCAGTGCTCCCGAAAATACAGTTTAGAGCTAATTAGTGCTGGAGCTGCGTTGGAGAGGCAATTACGGCTGATTAAAGCAAAGGTCGTCCGTGAAAGCCAGCTCTGTTGGCTTCGCTCGTTGCTGGGAGCTCTGGCCGCTGTTTGCTAGCGACGCTAGCGGTTTATTTTTACTAAAGGCTGTTCACGATAAAGTGAGCATTTTGAAATCAACCTTAGAAAAAAGTCACTGCCCCTACTTGCATATATTTTAATGGGCGCCCCGAGGGACATTCGCCCAGTAAAGTTGGTAACGATGGAGAGGAAAGTAGTTATATATTAACGCCGTATAAAAAGTGATAGGTAACCATTTATGATAACTTAAATGATCTCTTTCGCTTTCAGCGGAGGTTGTGTTAATAAAGAACAACATTGACTGGCTACATGTCTGGCATTTAAGTTGGGCAGTTAGTTACATACAAAGGAACACTTTTTTTTTTTGTTGCCTTCTCTCCTATACCTATAGCTCAGGTTGACCTTAGGATATAGTAGTTGTCATGCATACAAGGGGCTATGTACAAACATAATACACAAAAGTGAATTACAATTAAAAATACAAATAAACATAGGTACATAAAGACAACTCCATGTTGCATTTGGTTGTAAAGACAATATAATCGAGATACACAATACATAAAGGTTTCACTGAAAAACAAAGTTAAGAATAGTACGTACATTCTAAACGAATGCATATTATTTATTACTAAGCAGCTATACCAATCCCTTTTTCAGGACGCAGCCTCTTTAAGCCCGATGAGCTACACTTTACAATTTAGCGTCACATAGGTTGTTTCTAATTCCTTCCAGGCTAATCGATCTTGTACAATGTTCTTCCAGTCCATAAGTACTACTCTTCGAATGTCTCTGTCCCAGCGATCTGGAGGTCTTCCTCTTGATCTTCCCAGGTCTCTTGGTATCCAATCCATCACCGCCGTTGTCCATCTGTCATCACTTCTTCGAGCAATATGTCCAGCCCAATGCCACTTTGGAGTCTTCACTCTTTCTAGGATGTCCCTTACTTTAGTTACTGATCGAATGTAGTCAGCTCTCTCCCTGTCTCTTCCTGTAAACCCAAGCATTGCTCTTTCCATACCTCTCTGGGCAGTTCTCAGCTTTTGCTTTGCTTGACAGTTCAGGGTCCAAGTCTGACAAGCATATGTGAGGACAGGTAATACGCATTGATCAAATACTTGCTTTTCAAGGTAAACTATGGAATTTCATCCGTATGCTCTCCAACCAAATTTTATACGTCGATAGATCTCGGGCATCGAGTCGCCATTCATGTTGATTAGCTGACCAAGACAGATGTAGTGTTTTACAGTCTCGATATCAATGTCGTTGGTGACCACCTTGTGTTTTGCTACCCATTTATTTTGCATGATTTTAGTTTTAGAGAGGTTTGTTTTAAGGCCTACTTCTCTGCATACTATCTCTAGCTCATTTAACAGTTGTTTAAGCCAATCCAAACTGATTGAGAGTAAAAGTATGTCATCAGCAAAACGTAGATTATTAAGACTTCTTCCATTTACCCTTAATCTTCTGTTTTGCTACTAAATTTCTGACATAGCCATTTCTGGGACCGATGTAAATAACTTGGGTGATATGGAGTCACCTTGTTTCACCCTTCTTTCAACAGGAAACTCCTCGGTAGCTACAGCAATGTTTACAAAGGCAGTAGAGGTGCTGTAGATGTTATGCAACATTTTGACATAACCTGGATTCACACCTTGTTCTAGCAGGGCCTGCATAACAGCCAAGTGGTGAACCGAATCGAAGGATTTTTGAAAATCAATGAAAGCCAAACAAAGGGGCATTTGATACTCATTCGCACGGCATATTACTTCATGAATGACTTGGGTGTGATCTATTGTGCTGAATCCTGATCTGAAGCCAGCCTGTTATATTGGTTGCGCTGTATCCAAGGTAGAACTGATACGATTATGGATGACCTTAGAGAACACTTTGTAAATGACGGGAGGTAGACGGATAGGGCGGTAATTCCTTATGTCGTACCGACTACCTTTATCCTGAAGTAACACAATCATTACTTTGTTCCAGCTGGACGGAATATTTTTCTCTTCGAGGCATTACGTAAATATCTTAGCTAGATGTCTGCAAGTTTCTTCCCCTGTGACCTGAAGAACATCAATGGATAGGCCGTCATAGCCACTAACTCTCCCAGTTTTCATTTCATGCACTGCTCTTTTAATTTCTGATGGCAGGACTGTAGGAAGTGCCCAGTTTTCATTTCATGCACTGCTCTTTTAATTTCTGATGGCAGGACTTTAGGAAGTGGTAGGTCTGGTATTGATTCTGATAGATTTTCATCTTGTTTTTTTATATAGGATTTTGGCAAAAGTTTCTGATGTGTTTCAACACTGCAGTTTTGTCTGCAATACGTTTATTTTAATAATCGAAGGCTATTAGCTGATTCCTTCAAATCATAAGTCTTTGCTTTCTTGTAACCTTTCTTATTTTCTATGTTTACGAATGCATGTAGTCATTTTAATTATGTTTGCCCAATTAATTTTTAGCATACGGTATTAATCAGTTGAATAAATACTGCAACTTAATAGGAACTTTTTAAAGTGCAATATTAAATGTAATTACATTGACTCTGCTAAGTTCGTTCCGTAATATCTGCTGGGAGATTACTAAGGAACATGTGCTAAAATATTTACAATATAACAATCGATTGGTTTAGATTAAGTTTTCAGGTACAGGTTGTGAGTTAAGAAAGTTTGGTAAGGCTATTATGTTCAGTTATTGATTTTAGAACTGGCATGTTTAATTTTTTTTGTTAATTTCCTTCTTTAAACAATTTTTTTCTTTACTTTCCAAGGTATGGCATTGTAAAATTCGAAGCCTTCAAATATAATTGACCTCCTTCCATATTCAGGGTTTACAGTTTGAAAAAATAAGAAATTTTTATTCCTCGTGTTTTGGCGGTAGTTAATCTTGTGATTTCATGGTGCCTATATATCAGAGTAAAAAGAGTCAGAAGGTTATACGTGTAAAGACCATGAATAATTTTAATAATAATAATAATAATTTCTCCTTGTCCTTCCTCGTAGCCATAAACTTAAAATGAGGTAGACCGCTTATTTGTTTTTATACGCATATACCCAACACTGACCTACTCCAAAGGAACACAACTGTCAGTCACATGGTCAACAGTGTTCAACGTGTTTGATAACATCTTAATTTTAAAATGACATCACTATTATGTTATCAATTTGAATTCAATCAAACTTTACCTTAGTCTTGTATACTTGACAACTTCTATATCCTATGTGCAAACATAATACGTGTGTCTGAATCATTGCTTAGTTATTCATCTAGTGTTAGTGCATATGCATGTGTATACATCAATACCTTGTATGTAAAACTTAAATATTTGCGTAAATTTTACTTTGACAATTTTATTATATACTTAGCCTATTATAAACTTATTTTGTGATAAGCATAAAGTAAGACTGAAATTATAATCTTCCACCTAGAATATCTTTCTTGAAACTGTATGATACGTATTTCTATATATAAATTCTGTTTTCTTTTTTATGTACAATGTAAATAATACATCTTTCTCCATGTTTTGCCAAAAAAAGAACCGTTGTAATAGGACCCCAAATAGAGCTATGCTCAAGGGGATCAAATGCAATGAAAAATGTATCATAGTTATTGACAAATAAATAAATAAAGTGCATTACAAATTGGTCAGAGGAAGTATAAATACACCTATAAGCATTTGTTTATAAAAAGTTTTCTAACCTAAAATCCGAACCATGCTGTTTTCGCTAGACCAGTTCGCAAAAAAGCAGTTCAATGTTGGAACCATAGACTACAGATGAGGTAGACCGCTTATTCGTCTTCTGCGCATGCACCCAACATTGACGTATCCCAATCCTACACAACTGTCAGTCACATGGTCAACAGTGATGAACGTGTTTGTTTACATCTTAATTTGTAAATGACAAGCACTATTATATTAATAAAATACTTTTACCAGTTCAATTTAATCAAACTGCATTACAAATTGATTAGAGGAAGTATGTAGTCATCTCAAAGTATTTGTTTACAAATAAGTTTTCTAACGTAGAATCCGAATCGTGCTGTTTTCGCCAGACGTGTTGGTAGAAAAGTAGTTCACTGTTGGGACACGGGAGATCGGTTGTGCGCAGCCAGAGAGGCCGGTCTACCTCATCCTTAGTCTATGGTTGGAGATCGGTTTGCGCGCAGCCAGCGTTTAGTCTATGCTCTTTGGCGCAGTGCGTGTTGACGTTCGGCCCCCCCCCCCCCCTCGATGTTCGGCAAACAAACAATGTCGGTGTTATGTCCTCGTCTCCGCCAAGCTCGTGGCTGACGTCGTGCGGTCTGTGCAACTGCGTCTCTAGCGCCATGAGAGAGCCCGAGCCGGTGACCGAGGAGCCCGCCTGCAGTCGGGTGGTGACCAACAGATACGAGCGCGAGGTCACGTCGCCGGTGACCGTGCCTCGCAGTCTCGTGACCGCCTCCAACGTCATCGTCGCCGACACTAGTGCCAGGTTCTCACACACACACACTACACGACGCACCGACATTTCGAAAGTGCGCGTGCATCTGGGATTTAGCAAGAAAAATAAATAAAACACTAGTGGTGATGTTACGAATATTCAGGGATATTCACGGTAAAGTGAGCACTTTTGAAACCAACCTTAGAAAAATGTCACTGCCCTTGGCCTGCTTATATTTTAACGGGCGCACTGAGTGACATGCGGCCAATAAAGTTGGTAACGATGGACGGAAAGTAGTTCCATAAATCAACGTCGAAAAAGAAGTGTTGGGTAACCATTTGTGATTATTTAAATTATTCCTTTCGCTTTCTGTTTCTTTAAATGCACGGAAGTGTAAAAATTACTAGATTTGTAAAATATCTACGTTTCTAATAATTTCACAGTTTCACCTGACCGACGCACGAATAAAGTGATGAGGCCCGTGGCAATGTTAATTTTACATCGGGAGGAAGAATACACAGCGTGCATACAAGTAGATCCTAAGCAGGTCTTTCAAAAATGTTAATTTTACCATGAATAGCCTATACCAGCATCCATTTATATGGAGTTCCGGCCCGGAAACGTCTCCGTCGAACGTTACAACCCAAACCCGTGTTGGGATGTTTTTTTTTTACAGCGAGACGTGAAATATTGTACCGCTGTTAAGGGCGCCGCCTAGCTGGCTCTTTAATTGCGTTGCAGTGTGTTTGAAATCGCGTGTTTTTTTCCCCTTCAAAACCCAAACCTGTAAGCGTGTCTCGATGATAACCATCGTACTAACAGAAATCACACTTCAGGCGAGGTACGTATAATAAATACTCCCATTACGTCATATGCATTGTAAATACTATTCCCGAGCCCTCCAACATAGTTAAAAACAGCTTTTTCACACTGCTGGAGCTCACAGTATGCTGGCTGTAAACATGCGAAACTACTATAGGGGCGTGTATTGAACCACGCCGTAGGCTTTCCATCGATAAAATGAGAGGGGGTCGCCGCTTAAAGTCTCGTAGGCACACGCAGCATGCCGAGAACATTGCACGCCAGTTCAGGGCCCCGCGCGTAGGAACGAAGTGACGTCAGGCGCGCGTGGCAGTGTAGTCCTTATCGCTTCATTGCTTCCCTGCCTCAGACGCTTAAAAAAAAAAACCTCCTAGTGGGCGGCTCCCTTAAGGCGGATAACCACCCGTCATCTTGGATTTGTCGAGTTTTCGCCAAAGCTTCTATTTCAGAAGGTGAACTGAAATTTCCCACATGACGTATCCCAAATAACAGCTTCCCAAACTTTAATGAATTGCCACAGCTTCGCTATATTTGTCAATTTGTAGCTGGTAACTGTCGACTTGAAACGCGAGAAAATTTCTTGCGAACGATTACAAAGGCGACGATATCAAGAGTAATCATGAAATGCTGATCTCAGACGATGCACTAGGGAATGCTCTGTGCTCTGTCGTTCGAAAAAAAAACATGATACAAGATGTCTATCCAGAGTACTGGAAAAATTCCACAAATTTAAGATGACGGGTGGGAATCTGCCTTAATGCGATTCGGCAACGTACTACTAGCATTACCTCGAAGTCTGCAAACCAGGATAAACGTCCCCACCCGAGCCGGGAATCGAACTCGGTGTCTGGAGGGCAGCAGTTAACCCCGATACACGCCCTGTAAGCCTAGCGCTGCACAAGGGTTGGGAAAGGTACCTGGCCCCCCCCCCCCCAATCTGATGGCACGGTACATTGCATGCGGTGTGTCTTGAGGTACGAGTGTGGGCAAGACTGCAGTCCGTGTTTACACAGGGACGAGTGCACTTGGTCAGCCTCCTTCGGCGTAGGCCCACACTGCCGCGGATGTGGCGTTTAGAGTAGCAGCACGGTTGTATACGACGTCCCCACCTGAGCCGGGAATCGAACTCGGTGTCTGGAGGGCAGCAGTTAACCCCGATACACGCACTGTAAGCCTAGCGCTGCACAAGGGTTGGGGAAGGTACCTGCCCCCCCCCCCCCAATCTGATGGCACGGTAGATGGCATGCGGTGTGTCCCGAGGTACGAGTGTGGGCAAGACTGCAGTCCGTGTTTACACAGGGACGAGTGCACTTGGTCAGCCTCCTTCGGCGTAGGCCCACACTGCCGCGGATGTGGCGTTTAGAGTAGCAGCACGGTTGTATACGACGTCCCCACCCGAGCCGGGAATCGAACTCGGTGTCTGGAGGGCAGCAGTTAACCCCGATACACGCACTGTAAGCCTAGCGCTGCACAAGGGTTGGGGAAGGTACCTGCCCCCCCCCCCCAATCTGATGGCACGGTACATTGCATGCGGTGTGTCTTGAGGTACGAGTGTGGGCAAGACTGCAGTCCGTGTTTACACAGGGACGAGTGCACTTGGTCAGCCTCCTTCGGCGTAGGCCCACACTGCCGCGGATGTGGCGTTTAGAGTAGCAGCACGGTTGTATACGACGCCCCCACCTGAGCTGGGAATCGAACTCGGTGTCTGGAGGGCAGCAGTTAACCCCGATACACGCACTGTAAGCCTAGCGCTGCACAAGGGTTGGGGAAGGTACCTGCCCCCCCCCCCCCAATCTGATGGCACGGTACATGGCATGCGGTGTGTCCCGAGGTACGAGTGTGGGCAAGACTGCAGTCCGTGTTTACACAGGGACGAGTGCACTTGGTCAGCCTCCTTCGGCGTAGGCCCACACTGCCGCGGACGTGGCGTTTAGAGTAGCAGCACGGTTGTATACGACGTCCCCACCCGAGCCGGGAATCGAACTCGGTGTCTGGAGGGCAGCAGTTAACCCCGATACACGCACTGTAAGCCTAGCGCTGCACAAGGGTTGGGGAAGGTACCTGCCCCCCCCCCCCCAATCTGATGGCACGGTACATGGCATGCGGTGTGTCCCGAGGTACGAGTG
This sequence comes from Dryococelus australis, assembly GCA_029891345.1. Classification (NCBI taxonomy): domain Eukaryota; kingdom Metazoa; phylum Arthropoda; class Insecta; order Phasmatodea; family Phasmatidae; genus Dryococelus; species Dryococelus australis. The sequence continues at coordinate 136,782,511 of CM057000.1, forward strand.
TGGGCAAGACTGCAGTCCGTGTTTACACAGGGACGAGTGCACTTGGTCAGCCTCCTTCGGCGTAGGCCGACACTGCCGCGATGTGGCGTTTAGAGTAGCAGCACGGTTGTATACGACGTCCCCACCCGAGCCGGGAATCGAACTCGGTGTCTGGAGGGCAGCAGTTAACCCCGATACACGCACTGTAAGCCTAGCGCTGCACAAGGGTTGGGGAAGGTACCTGCCCCCCCCCCCCCCAATCTGTTGGCACGGTACATGGCATGCGGTGTGTCCCGAGGTACGAGTGTGGACAAGACTGCAGTCCGTGTTTACACAGGGACGAGTGCACTTGGTCAGCCTCCTTCGGCGTAGGCCCACACTGCCGCGGATGTGGCGTTTAGAGTAGCAGCACGGTTGTATACGACGTCCCCACCTGAGCCGGGAATCGAACTCGGTGTCTGGAGGGCAGCAGTTAACCCCGATACACGCACTGTAAGCCTAGCGCTTCACAAGGGTTGGGGAAGGTACCTGCCCCCCCCCCCCCCAATCTGTTGGCACGGTACATGGCATGCGGTGTGTCCCGAGGTACGAGTGTGGACAAGACTGCAGTCCGTGTTTACACAGGGACGAGTGCACTTGGTCAGCCTCCTTCGGCGTAGGCCCACACTGCCGCGGATGTGGCGTTTAGAGTAGCAGCACGGTTGTATACGACGTCCCGACACTCTTTCGGTTCCAGTGTTCGACGGAGGGGTTCCCGGATCGTTGTAGGTACCCTATATCATGTATGACGGCACTCTTCTCGATCATCCCTGAAAATTTGCAACATCACCCCGGATAAACTTCTCACGGAAATATGACGAAAATATATTTATAGGCTGTTCACGGTAAAGTGAGCACTTTTTAAGGCCACAAAAAATTTTTCCTTTTATTCCAATTTCCATCTTCCTGTTGCTTTTTAATATAGACATTGCAATGTGACCAATAAACACAGTGTACATATTTAACTACCACCAAAATTTAATGCCTTAGGCTGCAATAAGATATATTTATTAGCGGTTAATGCCTTTTGGGAGGGCCTTAAGAAGTGCTCACTTTATCGTGAACAGCCTATACCACTTTTAGCCTAAAGTGATATTTAAGGGAGCTATGCGCCCCCACAATATTGTAAATTTAAATTACTTTCCGGTGCCTTGTGCGTTGCCTGCCCGTCGGGCAGCACACTTCTGTTCCGAGAGTTATGTATAAATTTATCTTGAAAACTGTTTACCTATCCGATTTTTATGACAAGACGACCTTTTTGTTAACTTGGATGTATTTATATATAAGATGCATTAAAAAAAATCATATCTTATGATTACAAAGTTTCGTCAAAAAATAAGACGCCAGCACCTATTTTCGTAATGAAGAAAGATGATATTGCCAACTGCGTTTTAAGAGTATATATATATATATATATATATATATATATATATATATATATATAAAATGGTGGATTCTAATGGAAAACACACATGCCAAGTCTAGTGATTGTACGAAATGTGATCTGGGCCGCGATTCTCATTGGCTTTTTCGCTCGTCGGGAGCCTGTTTACGTCGTGGTGCCACGGTGACTGAGCAGTTAGCACGCTCGCCTCCCACCAAGGCGAATGGGGAACAATCACCGGCCGGGTTACCGGATTTTTGGCAAGTGGGAATCGTGCTGGGCGAGATGCCGCTGGTCGGCGGGATCTCCCGTTTCCTTCGCTTTTTTTTTCTTTCTGGCGCTGCTCCACACTCGCCTCACTTCACTGTCATCAGCTCTCAAGACCTCGCTGTTAAGAGCCGCTCAAATCTCTTAACTAACTCACTCACGCCGGGGGGGCTAGCGATGGCCACGTAACTGCGCTCCCGACGACTCTTGGGGGAGGGGGGGAGTGTGTGAGAATCGCGGGTCCTTGTGGCAACACTGGTCGGCGAACCCCGCCATCCCCTTGACAGGCGCGGTCCCGTGCTGAGATTCTTCGAGCAATCGCGCCGGAGGAACGTCGCCCGACGGACAACCAAAGAGGACCTGTACGCCCTCGCCCAGCAGACGAACAAGTATCCCTTCCGGCCCTGCGGCTACCAGTACATGATGATCAACCCCTGGGACAAGCCCACCAGGTTCAACCGCATTCACAACGTGAGTACCCCCCAGTAGGGTCGCCATCACAACTCCACACATGTCATCCCGATTAAATGACCACGGAAAATTATTATTTGGAAAAAACTTTTTGACGTGAATACGTCTTTAAATTTGCGACCATAGTAGGAGGCAATCCAGAACAAAGGATCAAAGACCATGTTATATTGAGCGAGGACTGCAAAGAATCGAGAGGAAGGGGGGTGGGGGGCACAATTTTGAGTTCGTTTCGCCGCGTCTCATAACTTCCGTGTAGTTTAACTTTTACTAAGAGAAGCTACGACGCTCTTTTAAGTTTCAATCGACAGCTCTCGTCAAGATCAATCGATTGCGTGTATAAAAACATTTGTGTGGCGTGGTTATGGTGGAAATTTAAGAGGTTAACGGAAAAAATTAAGAAAACTTAACTCGATGTCGGCCTATACTCGTCAAAAAAGCCAAGTCGAAATACAGAAATCGTATACGGTTCGAAAGAGCATCTCAAAAGCAATTCAGTGATGCCCATAAAAACCCATATGATCGAGTGAAGCGGTGCCGGGAACCGTAAAATAAACATCAAGGCGTCCGAGTGCGTCAACGTAGACGTATTCACGCAAAACAAACGGGCGTGTCCCCCAACACAACTACACCCCATTTCTAAAGTAGAACCACCTGTTTTTCGCAGAAAGATTTTTGCTCGAGCTAGACTCCAACTTCTTACGTGCATGCCTAAAAATTTTCTTTGTTTATTGGCCGCGTGTCTGCGTGAGAAGACTTTTTCTGCTTGACTGTGGCCAATCACAATAAAGTTAACCGGACAGCTGAACGTTCGTGATTGGTTGGTACGCTCTTGAGACGCGTGCGAGTTAAAATCATCCAACCACGATGTTGGTTCGGAACTAATGTGTTTTGGAGTACAGCTAATCGTGGAATATTAACGCGAAAAACAGGTGACCCTGTGTCCAATAATCGATAGTATACGGAGCGATTCGCAATTAGACCAGCAACCTTCGGGAGGTGATTCTTCATGAAAAAGTAAACGGAAAATATAAGGTGACACTTTATACCTAAACCGAATATTAAGGGAGGTACGAGCCCTTAAAAAACGAGGCTTTGAACCGTTTTTGTGCAGAATATCGGTAACGAAGTAAAATACAATAACTCTCGGAACAGTGTTATATCTTCTCGGGACCTTCAACGTAAGAGCCGATATTTTGCACAAATACGGCTGTGTTTAAGGGCTCATATCTCTTTAAATATTAGGTTTAGGGATAAAGCGTCGCGTATGTTTTCCTTTTACTTTTTCATGAATAATCACTTCCCGAAGTTTGTCGGTCAATAATTGAGAATCGTCCTGTATATACATTTGCCAACTTTTTCTCTAAACATATACAACAAAATATTGGTTGCACGTAGAGAATCCGTATTGAACCATTTTTGTGGCTCCAAATAGTAGTTCCTCATTTGTTTTCTATTCGTACAAAATATTATGTCGTTGGGTTATAGAGATAGCGTAGAAGTACTGTAATTGCGGAAGTAGGAAATTACTGACACTGTGTTTATCAATATTCAGTTTATTTTAGAGGAATCCTGAGGTACGTTATGTATGACGTCCGGTCCTATGTCCATACGGGGTAATTATTTCAACCTCACGATATGGGAAATTCCGTAAAGTTGGCAACGCTAACTCGCCGCTACCGAGCAACTTGGACCGAACCACGGAGTATATACTGTAGAGATGGGGTCGTTAGAGCACTTTTCTGTGCCTGTTCCAAACGGATAACTGGCACCGAATGGTTTTTGTTATGAAGTATCTAATATTTTCGTTGACCGATGCAGAAATTGCCCTAGAGTGAATGTAGGGTACCTAGTGCGACCTCTCTCGCTGCGCGGAACCTGTCTCCGTGTCCTAACATTGAACTGCTTTTCTGCAAATACGAATATCGTAAAAGGCGTAGATACTATTTGACGTTAGAACACTGGTTGTACTGAAAAAAAGTATTGCGAGATTGTTGTATCCTTCCTCTAACCAAGTTGTAATGCAGATTGATTAAATTAAAATTGGTAAAAGTATTGCGAGATTGTTGTATCCGTCCTCTAACCAAGTTGTAATGCAGATTGATTAAATTAAAATTGGTAAAAGTATTGCGAGATTGTTGTATCCTTCCTCTAACCAAGTTGTAATGCAGATTGATTAAATTCAAATTGGTAAAAGTATTTTATTCATATGTGAGCGATTGTCTTTAAATTCATGTTCATCGCTGTTTGACCATGTGACTTGGGTAGGTTTGTTTGGCGTAGGTTAATATTAAGTACATGCGTTGTGCATGTTATAGCACTTTTCTGCACCTGATCCAAACTGATACTGATAAAGAACGACATCTGTTACTGGAAGTATCTGATAATTTCGGTAACCGATACAGGCAATGCCGAGGGAGACGCTACTATTTGCCGATCTCTTTATGTGATCTCTATATCGCCATGTTCGTGCATGTTTATCAGGCACACCTGCTATGAGGTTCGCATGTTATCAAGCGCATTTTGCCTTGGGTTGGTGTGCTGTGTTGCATCTTTTACAGTGAAATTAATGTGTTAGAATAAGCGCAGAAGAAACTCCATTTGTGTGGAATTTTCTTCACAGAGGATAATAAACATGCAATTTGGTAATTGTGTAACCGAAAACTTAATTGTTAATGATCTCCTTGTGATCTAAAAACAAATTAAAAAAAATGGTAATGAAAACGTCTGAATGTGTTGTTGCGAAATCTAAACCAAGAAACTGGATTCTAACTTAAGCGCATATTTTTAGTACCTATAATTAAAATTGTATCAGGTAACACCTAACAGCAGATGCAACTTACTCGCAAATGTCGAACTGATACTAGAAGTGTCTGATAGTTTGGCGGTGTACTCGTTTACAGTACCTGTCACAAGAGGGTATCGGATACAAAGTAACAGGTTGGTTGATTGTCTATTACTCTCATCTAAGATGGTCACAGGCAACTGAAGTAGAGGCGACACTTGCATGTATTGCGTCGATATATTATTAGAGTTACGTAAACATGCCACACTTCGTTTACTTTACAAATTAAACTTTTGCTTCCGGGAGGGGGAGGGGAGGGGGCGGTTTTCTTTGTAGTGAACTCGAGTGTTTTTTTTTTTTTTTTTTGGAGATTGGCGTTGGCGTTTTCCAGCAAAGATGCTGATACCTGGTGGCGGAAACATGTTCTAGCTTATAGGCTACTAGCGACTCGCCCCGGCCTCGCTCGGGTGCGATTTACAAATAAGACGTTGTTTAGGTGTACAGCAAGTACATACACTAAATGCTAACTAACATAGGATTAATAGGTTTAATACTGTGTTGTTCAAAAAGTCTTCGTAAGAGAAAATCATATTTTTAGAAATACAAAAATGGTTACTTTGGGTCATCCTTAAAAGATAAATATCCGTTGCGGACTTTTTTGTTGTCCTTTTTGAGAACTACATTTCTGTAGTACATTAGTTTGGTGTATCTCTTATGGTTTAGTTAGCGCAAGCGATGTAAGCGCCCTAAAAGTAGTTTTATCCGACTTTATTAGAAAACGTTGACATTTCTCTACTATCCTTGCATTAGATACTAATGCATTGTATACCTAAACCTTCCTCAAGAAATTCTCTAAATGATCGTGAAAACCGCATCAAAATCTAACTAGGTTTAGTAGCCTTAGCCGAATACACAGACATACGTGGCCGGGCGATTTTGTTTTATACTATGTATAGATAAACAAACTGCAGTGTTACATGTTTCCATTCGGGGACCAGTGTGAAATTAATTTCAAGAAGAGCGACAAGAAATGTTGCTCTACACGGACAACCTTGTTTGTGACAGTCAGTATAAGTATATGCTAGTCGTCTGGGGCCTCGTTTGTTTTATAGCCAGTCCTTTCCATTTGCAGTAGACATCTAGCTTCATTGTTATAATTTGTACGTTGGAACGATTCGTTTGGTTAGTTTCCAGGGAAGTAAATCATTTTCTCTTACGGGGGAAAAATTTTTCTTACATGTGCTAGGGGCAAAAAAAATATGAGAGGGGAAATTCCTTGCCCCCCCCCCCCCCCCTAATTGGCTTGCGTACTGGTTTTATCGCTAACATACAAGAATTCGTCAAAGCGCATCAATTCATGGAAAATCTAAGGATTAAGGTATTATCTACCCTGCTGATGTTATCATTGTCTAGGTAACTGCTTTAATTAAGATTCTTTTGTTACTGTTCTTTCAGTGGAATCCTGGCATAAGCTAAATGCTTGTGGGAGTTGACATTAAATAATTTTTACGATTATACATCGAAAACTGACGACGCCCTATTTTCCCAAACTACTTTTGTATTTTTCTCGTCTTCTTCACTAGCCAATTTGAAAATAAACTATTTCTATAGACATAACGGAAGGCGATAAGCAGGCACGGCACAAATAATCAAGTACTGGCAAGTTATACGTTTTCGGTCAATTGCGTGGATAGGAAGCAAAATGTGTGCGAACACTGACAATTGTTCATGAACTTAATTTTGGGAAGGGACGCTTTATCCAGCACTGAAGGGCGGCAAATCCTTTACATCTTACATAACCTAACCGGAGAAAATTTCCGATGCCTTGTGTAATTCAACAAAAATCTGAAAGTAAGGCAGAACGTGTTGCTGTGAATAAGTTATTTGGTGGATATAACTGGGGTTGTTACTCTGTTGTGGCGTTGGATTTGATGGCGCGGAAGCATTTATTCCCCATTTGGTAGCGCATATAGTTTCATAATGGGCACTATTCAAGGAAGTTCATACTCATACATCTGAAAGGTAGCGATAGTTAGCGACGCTGTTCGCAGATACGGTTCGCTCGTATACTGAACTCAAGTGCAGGCAGTGAATAACTTCAATCAGAGATGTTAGATCGCCACTGCTCTGTCATGGTACGGAGTATTCGAAATAATAGTACGCTTGCACACAATTATGGTACATTTCTAACAAATGCGTAAAATCACAATTTTATGTTCCATTAGCCGAAGGACCTGCGAAGTTCGCGTTATTTTATGACTTCAAGCTAAAATTCACAGTGCTGTATATACTCGAGCCGGCATCGTTTCTACGTTATTTGCTGACCGGATGTGAAGTCACTCCCTTTCTGAGTGAACTGCACGTGATTGGGGCACACGATTGTGAAGTGACTATTGGTGCAGATTTACCGGGGGCGTGTCAAATAAACCATGGTCCAATGACAAACATATTGCAAAGAAAAAAAGTGTTTCATGTTAAACTGTTCTCAAATAATAACGCGAATTTTGTAGTTCTCTATCCATTACACATCACTTGTATAGATGTTACGCTAATGATATGAAATCAAATACAAATGAAATTTAGAAATAAAATAAACTGAAAAATCACATGGTTTTGTAAATTACAAAATAATCATTCCACCTTTATAAAATATGAAAATCGAACACCCCTGCCTGCACAGCAATGGAATGTGTTTGTTAATTAGAATCGGCCAGAGTACCTGCACATAGTACAGAACACAACCTGTCTTACAACAGTAAACGACGAACTAGCAAAAGGAACATCGGCAGAAACCCGAATAATGTTGATACATCTCGATCTCGATACCTTGTTCGTGAAGCCTCCAAAAGTTCAAACTCTAATTCGCAGATAAATCATAGGGGTTCGGCTTTCGAGTTAAAAAAGCAGGCTACGAACATTTTATCTTTTGTTATACTTTTCAGTGTGATTACATGTATGTCAGTGGCGTCTCGTCAGGGCAAGCAAGGTAAACAGTGCTTGCCCAGACGGTTTCCTGGCGGTGTTATATTTAAAATAAATATTAAATCCTAACTATATTTAGGCTACTTTAAGGTAACTTTTCACTCGTGCGGTACACATTCTACTTAGGAAACAAAACTGTACATTATAAGAAAACAACTAGTTGGCTAGCAAAACCAAGATGTTTGGAAGCTCTGTAAGTAATGCTTGCAGCAGGTAAGTGGTGTCAATGGTTTCCCGGCCGACGGAGGGACAGACGGCAGGGTAGGAAGACCGCCCGGGGAGGAGTGGGGGCTTATGGCTGCGTCAACCTGCGTTAGAAGCTACGGTGGTGGTGCTTTCTTCGCCGAACTGAAGCGGACATAGCCGAAGCTGGCCTAGCCGCAGGCAGTTCGCGTCGTGTAGTTTACAGTAACTCGATCGATGCGTGGGCAAGTTCGTATGCACAACACGAATCGGATTGTTTTTATTTAATTTATTTTTGGTACTGAGAATGTTATACATATTCGTGCGCGATGTATACACTACATAAAAATTATAAAATTACCGTGTGAGACTGAGAACCGAGTAGATAGAACGAGTGCGACAGAAACATGTGGATGTAAGTGTGGTGTGTGTGGATTACGAGTGAAACATTTTTCCAGCAGTGCTTCCACTTTTCAAGAAAGATGTGACATCATAAAAGAGAGTAGGCCGTCACCTGAACTTTCGATCACGAATACATGCAAGAAAGGTAATTTTGTATATCATTTCCAAAAAAAAAAAAATGTTTATCAGAAAAACTCGTGGTTAGCTGGATGTAACAGCCTAAACAAACTGTTTTACTGGCCATGTTTATTATTTTCAAAGGATGTTAACATGTGGACTGCAATTAGGTATTGTGATCTTAACAATCTGTGCAATGCTGTTCAAACACACGAGCATCCTGAAGTTCACATAAATTGGTTTTTGTCTCTTAAACAATTTGGTAAATATAGAGTTGATTTTGGCCTAGATAGATCCAAACAATTAAGCAGATAATGACATAACGAAAAAGTTAAAAGGAACAGAGAAATTTTGAAGCGTTTAATAGATGTTTGTTTCTTGGGTGTACAGGAACTGCCTTTCCGTGGTCTTGATGAGACGCAAGAATCAGAAAATCATAGCAATTATGTCGAGTTACTTGTACGAATTGCTTTAATTGGACAAGGTTCCGGGCGTGATGAAGGTATCTTTGTAATATTTTTCACTCTGGCAAATTTTATGTTAAATATTAATATTTTTACAAGCGGTGTATTTTATATTTAGGTACGAAAAAATGTTTAAATGGCACCATTCTGCACCTTGAAATCCAGATTTTCCCGGGGGAGGACCCCTGGACCCCCCTCCCCCTTTATTGGGGAGATCAACGCCATTACTGCCCCCTTGCACACAGTAGCTTGTCCGTGAAATTATAGCACACATCGTCACTGATGTATGTGTTTATTGTAATTTGATTACAGTAAATTTGCGTACCATGGCGGCCTCGTCATGGTACATGGTACACAATGTTTAATTATGGTACACGTACCACGAAAATGGTACTTCTACCTAACATCGCTGGCCTTAATGTCTGATGCGATAGAGCGTGTGCGTTTGTCAGTGAAAACTTCAAATCGTATGGCTGGCTGCAAACACTTGCAAATTGGACACAGGACGCTTCTGATCGCAGTGACGATACCTGTCACAGAGGCACAAGTGACACAGAAGAGCAAACAAGAACAGCACAGTGATGAATTTTAGTTGCTGCCCCAACTGTAAGTCAGAACTGCCACAGGAACTAGCCATTGAGCAAGTAAGCGTTGTATATATATCACGACACAACAAAACGTCACACGTAAAACATATATTCGCCGAAATTAACATTTGCCAAAAATAAATTAAGATAGGATATTTCCAACACCAAGTAAATCTAATTTGTAACGGTGTATGTTTATTTAATAATCGGTTATGTCATCAGTGACTTTGAAGGAGCAGTTCCATAATCCCTTACTTCAGCCAAAGTACCTGAGAAGTGGCATGTGTTCCCTTTAGCGCATGCTCAGTTTAACTTCTAGCCAGGCATGCACTACCGTCACAAAGGAAAGAGCACTTAACAAGAGATGCAATGCGCTAAGGGTGTATAGATATCTGGGTTCGTCTTTCATCACCGTAATCGCGTTACCGTCACTTCATCGTCTGTTGCTGTGGGCGTAACGAGGGTCCCCGAACCACGATGAGGTTGAAACCCATCGTCTGTTGCCGTGGGATTAGCAAGGGTCCCCGAACCACGATGAGGTTGAAACACATCGTCTGTTGCCGTGGGATTAGCAAGGGTCCCCGAACCACGATGAGGTTGAAACACATCGTCTGTTGCCGTGGGATTAGCAAGGGTCCCCGAACCACGATGAGGTTGAAACACATCGTCTGTTGCCGTGGGATTAGCAAGGGTCCCCGAACCACGATGAGCTCGACACTTCTTTGTCGGTAGCCGTGGGCGTAGCCATGGTCCCCAAACCACGAAGAAGTTGACGTATGTTATTGTCTGTTTCCGTGGGCGTGGCGAGGGTTCCCGAACCACGAGGAGGAGGTGAGCTTGTCGCGCGTCCTCGCTTCTCTCTCTCCGTCTTGCGGAGAGGGTCGATACAGTTCGGCGCCGCGCGTGTGAGCAAGGGTTCTGTTCGGGGCGAATCAGGTCGGCAGTGACGCCGCGTGGACGCCATGGTGTGGAGGTAATAATCGCGGATCGCGCACGCCCGTTTCGCCGGCGACATGCCGTACCGCTCCCACAAGCTGGTCGTGCACTACGTGAGTATCTGCTCTTGTGAGAGTGCACACGTCGAAGTGTGCCCCCCTCCTCCCCCTTTTTATCTTCCCCGGCGGCGAGAACTTCCAGCGGGAGATTACCCTGTTTACCCCTGTGTCTCTACACTAGAAGTGTCTTCGCCATGTCTCTTGTAGAGAACATGTCACCAGGTATACGATGTGTTGCACTTTCCCCAAGTTTCTCCACGAAGAATGGTGCCTGGTGATTTCTTTGTTATGAGCCCGCTCATGTATTGGCTTCCGTGAAATCGCAGTGTTTTATGGTTCATTCAGTAAGCAAGCACACCCGGTTTAGAATGAAACTGATGTGAAAGATGCCAACTTCATAATCTATAAAGTTTTGCGTTGTGAAGAATTGGCGGTTTGAACATATGTGACGCGCGCATGCCGAGTGTTTGTCAATAGAACTATTCGTTAATTTTCGGTTTCAAGAGGCCTTCCTCTCCACTAAAATGACAGCTCAGCTTTTCGGAAGGTTATTGTTAACATTAAAGGACGCATATTTTGCTTAAAGTTTTCATAAACGCACAAAAATTAGGCCTCGAAATTTTTGAGAGCAACTCCGTACTTCGTATAAAAAAAAAAAACCCGAAACTTAATAATAGCCGCAAGATATCTGCTAAATATATAATAGTCGGGATTCTCATTGTTTCTCGTTTATGTGTATACGAACTCTTATAGTCAGTCTGACGTTCGTTGAGAAAAGTTAAAATGTGTCGTAGCCTGTAAAAATGAAAACAAAACACTACCGTTCTTTTTTACAGGGCGCTCGTAATGGTTCGGCATGGCCTTTCTTAATTGACTAATTTTATAATTAGCAAGCGCTATTCCCACGTGAACATTTGTATTTTAACAAAAAAAAACATAAGTAAACTAGTACATTTACGCAAAGCGATCATTTTTTTAAGTTGTGTCTGGAAGCATATGTTGGTTCGTGCTGAGAACCGAAATCTATTGTCCTGGATTTGAATCCCTTTACACCCCATCCATACCTCATTTTTCCCCTTTGCACGAGGCACCACAGCTTCCAATTGTTAGGCTTGTTTCGTGTGGTGATTGCTCTGCAAAAACACGAGTCTGAATCCCACGCAAGTCTCTGGTGTATGCCGATATTGGAACCGGGCAGGGGCTGGGGTATATGTAGTAGAGTTCCCCTTGTGGTTGGAACATCTGCTCCTAACTAGTGTAAATAAAGCGACACTAGTTAACTCCTATTTTTTGTCAACCTGTATATACAAATCAGGTGTTACATAATGCCCTTTTGTTAGGGCCAGTACTTATATTCAACTTCCAACTTAAAATTTTTTAAAAAATGTTTTACAATTGTTTTATTTAAAATTCTAATCACTACAAGGCAGGATTATCGCCCTAACAGTTATGTTTTAGAATACTTGCCTGGGGAATAGTCACCGCACAATTATCATAGTATTCAGTATGGTTTAAATAAAATATCTGTGCCAGTTTTGCCTACGTAACTTCGCTATTAATGTATTCTTGTAAAGTTAAAATTGGGGTGGAGAATGTTTTATTTTTGTTAAAATAATGGGAAACAGTTGTATTACCCAGTGAGAAATAGTCTGCAAGTTCCTGTTCATTTTAGATTATCCCTTGGCACATACTAATATTAAAAAAGTATGCCGTTCGTGTAAGATTCGTATACTCAATGCTGTTTCAGACTGTCAAGTTTTATGGGCCTATATTATATTCACGGTTTCTTCACACATTTTGCATTAAAACTTTTGAAAAATTACCACATGGCTGACGTGTTTAGTTATTTCCTAAACATGTAATTTATCAGAAGAGTTTTATAGCTTCGTTAACTTAAAAGTATCTTTAGTTCTCGTTAAAATTGTAGTTTAACTACATTTCCTTTATAATATTTCATTTATAATAAATATAAAAACAATGAGGGAAAACGTGTGTTTGTAGCGCATAGTGACAAATAGTTCTCCTGCAAAATACTATTACATCTGAGTGCGCACGAACCAGGCGCGTTGTCCCTCTGGTGATATTTTTCTAGATTTAGTTGAGCGTAGTTAGTATGAGGCGGAAGAATATCCTGGAAGTAGAACTTTAGCAGGGCTGTAGAAAAGTGTGAAGCAACTGTGAATGGATTACAACACGAAAGAGAGGAACAATGGCACTGTACGTGACTCACAACCTAAGAAGAGGAAGCATGGGGTGCAAATACTGTATCGGGTGTGGTGTCCTCTTGGGCCGTTGGCAATCTACTCAGGAATCCCTGCAGTACAAAATGTTTTTATTTCAGGTGTGTTTATTTAGGTGCGTTTCTGAACGGCCCGTAATTAGGCCTTCCATACATACGCATAGGCTGTTCACGGTCAAATGAGCACATTTGAAAGCCCTGCCTAAGATCTACTTGTAATCCTCACGTTGTGTATTCATCCGCCCTATGTAAAAATAACATGACCATGGCCGAATCACTTTATTCATGCGTCGGTCAAATGAAAATGTGAAATTATTAATAAAGTAAATACTTCACAAATCTGTTCATTCTTACACTTCGATGCATTAAAAAAAAAAAAAAAAAAAGTGAAAGAGAGAGTTACCATAAATGGTTAATTAAAACTTTTTATTCGACGTTCAGATATGGAACTACTTCCCCTCTATCGCTACCAACTTTACTGGGCGAATTTCACTAAGTGCGCCCATTAAAATAAAATAATGTAGGGTCAGTGACTTTTTCTAAGGTTCATTTCTAAAGTGCCGACTTTATCGTGAACGGCCTTTAGTCATGTTATCAGATCGAAGAACGTATCGTATCGCTAAACGCAGAAATGATTAAAGTGAGGTTTTGGCTCTGCTGTTAATGTGAAGGTTATGGTTGCGCTCCCGCCAAAAGTTCTGTGCAGTTGGCCATGGCAGCAGGAGCGTTGTTTGTATCGATTGTCGCAGTTTCGCCGCGATGTTTCTCCAGCGGCGACTACTACAGAGCAAATTGTAAATAGTGCGGTTGATAGACGGCAGCTCTTCACTGCAAAGAAATTTTCTGGTAAACTTTCTAGACTGTAATCGAAGTATTTAAACTATACAGAATGTTGAAATAACACCACACCTCGAAATGTAGATATAGGAATGTTTAGCGTCCTTACAATACAAAGTTGGGAACTTTAAACTACGCTTTTGACTGTTTCCTGGGCGAATGTAGGAACGCTACAGCGAATTTACAGGGGGGGGGGGGGAAATATGGCGTGTCTGTGTTGGGGACACGGCCATTTGTCTTGCGCGGATACAACTACGCTGACGCGCTCGGACGCCTTTGATGTTTTTCTCTTTACGTCACTGTCGCTGGATTACTTTTTTTTTTATACACGCAATCGATTGATTGATCTTGACCAGAGCTGTCGATTGAAACTTAAACGAGCGTCGTAGCTTCTCCTAGTCAAGTTATACTACGTGTAAGTTGTGAGACGCGGCGAAACTAATTCAAAATTGTCCTCCCCCCCCCCCCCCACCCCATCAGCCCCACGCGATACTTCAGTCCTCACTCAACGTAACGTATTATTTGATCCTTTGGTAATCGAGTGGTGTAGTAATTGAATGTTGACGATAGATTCGGAGCTGCAATGCCAAACTGTACCCTCCGATTTTATCATCGGATGTTCTGGATTGTCTGCCAGTATGGTTGCCAATTTAAATATGTATTCACGTCAAAATTACTATTCCCGATTCCTCACTAATCCGATACACTGGTATGGTAAATTTCCGAATAATTTCTTAGTGTTGGTAAACGTGGCAGAGGGCAATGGCACTGCCTGGGACGCGAGATGCCGAGTATACAGTCCGTGACGTTGGTAAGCTGCTGCGAACGAAATATGAAAGCTAGAGTTGTCGCTTCCAGGACAGGAATATTACTACTTCTTGTTGTGTTCGCGCGCGCGCGCGAAATTTTTGTAGCGTACCAACATTTGGAACATCGACACGACTCTCGTGTTCTGCGCGTATTGCAAAAGCAAAGCACCGATCTAATAAAGGCTGCTGCATATGTCAGTGCAGTAGTTCAGTTCACCGTTCGCACGTGACGTTAATGAAGTTTTTATAGAGAACGTCGCCTCGTCTTTATTTTCCTCCTTCATTAATACATACTTTCGCTTATGCGCGTGGCAGTTCCATCTTGTTCCGACACACAATTATAGGCTGTTCACGGTAAAGTGAGCACTTTTTAAGAAATTAAATTGTATTTTACTATGCCGCATTAAAATGTATACGTGTTTAGTTTATTAGTGACCTGGCAATTTTAATATCAATTGGGGAAAGGATAAAAATAAGCCGAAAAAGAACTTTTAAGCACGGCTTCGAAAAGTGCCCACGTTACCATGAACAGCCTATAAATCAGGTTCTCAATTCTTGTGTTAGGCAGCCTTGTGCTCTCTGAACAAACGGTAGTTGTTTCGCAGCCGCTCTGATGAGAACTTCCGGACAGGAAATAATTGCTCTAATTAGATTGCCGATACCACAGCGGCAGCGAGGCCCCGGCGTTTTATATCGTCAGTTCCTGAAAAAAGGACGAATACGCAACAAGGACATTAAGAACGTAAGGTGAGTTTTTCGACTGGAAATGCACTTCGCCCTTACAGTATTGTCCAGTTCACAAGTAGGGTATTTTGACAATGTGGCCAAACCACGCAATGCGTGAACAGTAAATACTCTCGTATGTAAACATTGAATCAGCTGATAAGTAGTTGCGGGGTGTATCTTGATGACCGTGGGAAAGATAGCACCTACAATTAAAAATCGTGACTTAAAACTTTAATTATACGTACAACATTCATGGCAAAAAATTTTTTGAAGTAAGGGTGGGGGGGGGGGGGGAATTGGGCTATTGGAGAACGAACACTTCGAAGTGCCACAAATTTATTTACGTTCCGAAGATTATTGGTTTACGGAAATGAAGTGTTACATTTACTGAATGATCATGTACCAAAGGCGGACGAACTTGACTTTAGTGAATAAATCGTCTAAGGTTTGCCATAGAACAGCACGTGTTTAGAAGTTGCGGTTAGGAATTACAAACTGTAAGATGGCGTATTTTGTAAATAATGTACATACATATTTCGAAACAGCTGTTGGAATATTTCAAATGTATGCGGATCAATAAACCGGCCTTTCAACACCTAGGTTTTTTTGGTGCGATAATAACGTTTATTTTAGTCTAATGAAAAGCCAACGAGTGTAAGGTTCACTTTGCTAAAGTCGTTTACCTGATATGTTTACTACTCACATCGGAATGAACCGCGACATATTTAACGCGCTTTGCTCTTTTGTTCCAAGTTATTATAATTTTATTGTTATTTCTGTATGAGCATAGTTTTTCGCTGCTCCATAAAAACAATATGCGATACGAAATGACACTGTCTCGTAAGAAGAACCGCAAACCAAAGGGGTCTCATGAAAGACTTTAAACTAGTCACTCTCTTCCTCTCTCGAAATAAAAAAAAGAGCCCCAGCAGTCTTACTCGGCCATAACAAAAGTAAAACAGGTTGGGATTGCAACCTAGCTGCATCATCCATACATTGAGTACTGAAGTTAGCGAGCGTTAGACTTCATTGCCCGCCATCAAAGGAAACGAGAGGAAAAGGCGAAAATAAAAATATTTTGGATTGGATTCACGGCATTTGTTTACAAACATTGTCGGCTGTGGATGTGCGGAGGGCCACCTACATGCTTCAGCGAGCCAGTGGGCTAGTATGCCGGAATCTCACAGCCCCGACGAGCACGACAAAAACAGCAACAACCATTTTCAATGTGACTGCTCGAATTTACAGCCCGACAGTTTACTAACGCGACACGAGTAGAATTTTTCGGGTCCATTTCGAAGGCGCTGGTTAACTACGCTAGTTTCAAAGGCGGTGGGCAGACGGGAAATTCGGAGTACACGATGGTGACAAAGTTTTATAGCTAATGCATACAAACGTAAAATTATTATTTATAAGAGTTAAATACAATCATTTTCATAATTTTTATTTTAAGCTACGTATTTCCCATTGTAGGAAAAGCTTATCGTACAATTTTATTTCAAAAGATTGTGCACGCTGTGAGTCGTGCCGCACGACACGACGAAGAATATAAATAATTTATAATCCAAAACTGCTGTTCGTACGACAGAATTGTCGTACTTACATCAGATCTGTATTGTTATTTCATTGGTGGTTTAGTTTTTTAAGTGTCGTGCTGGTCGGGGCGATGTGATTCCGGCATAAGACGCGTGTCTAAAACGACAGAACAACAAACTGTTGAGTATGGGGTCCTGAATCAGGTGTGATTGGCCAGTGCACCCGTGCTGACGACGGCTCATCAGCGAAAACGGCTTCGTTGTGCACGATAACATCAGAACTAAGACTTTTTCTCCTTGGCAAAAGGCAACCTCTCCGATGAACTACGTTCTCTGCTGCGTGGAAAGGATGGATATTGGTTTTCCCGATGAGAAACCTCCGATAACAAACACCCTGCATTATGGCCTGGGGAATGTTTTCCTGGCGTTGAGTCCACGTAAAACTATGTAAGGCATTATCAACCTATTCGGTTATATGCCATCCAGACTGTGATATCACGCACACACATTATATGTTGACTGTCATCGCTGGAATGGATGGATCTTCCAGAAGGTCAACGTGGTGTTTCATGCGGTCGTAATTGTCCAAGAGTGGTTTGAGGAGCATGGTGTAGGCGTACAAATACTTCACTGGCTTCCTGATTTCCCAGACTTGAACCCAATAGAACGGCTTATGCCCGGTTGCATCATCATCTTCCCCGATCCGAGATCTAACGATCTTAGTTCCGAACCAGGATCCAGTTTGTTCTTGGTTCCAATTTAAAAGTGTTGCACCGACGGAATTTCATTATTCTGGGTCTCAGATTCGTCGATCTTGGTTCCAAAGTGAGAGATCGAGATTAAGTATGAGACTAATTTGGCTATTGGTTCGTAATATATAACGTCATGGAAGTAAGCGTATTTTTCACGATAGATAGAACTAATAGATATGCGATGTTTTATTTGTTTTAAGTGAGTTATTGCTGTACGAATTTTACTGAATAATATTCAAGTGCGTATAATGTTTTAATTTCCCAAGAAAACAATCGAACGTAGTTCTATCTGTTGGCGTATTTTTTAACTACACTTGTCGACGACGGCTGCTGATCTCGGATCGAGATTTGGAACCGCCAATTTCGGCGGTTCGAAATGAACTTCATCTCGATCTCCAGTCCAGCTCTGAACTAGAATGGTGGAACAATTTTCTGTGTCGATCTGAGATCCGATCTCGGATCGAGTTTCGAACCACGTTGGTGCAACCGGGCATTAGGGACCAGCTCGCCGGCACGATTACCATGTTCGCTGTATGGCTCCTCTACCACGGCCCCTCCAACAGCTGTCTGATGCACTGCAGTCTGCGTGGATCCAGATCTCGTGGCAACCTTCCAGCATCGTAATGAATCGCTAACGCGCTGTCTGGCTGCTTTCCGTCGTGCACAGTGCGGTTATTATCCAAGTTATATGATGGTTATAATGACTCTAGTTTTGTAAATTGAAAAATTTTAACTACGTGGGCATTATCTGGAAGTGATTACACCATGATTTCGTGTTTTAATTCACAAGTACATTTGTGACTTAGGAATAGGTGAACTTTTTATAAAATGTTCTAAAGATAAATGTGTTGAAATTTCTTTTCGGGGTTTCCATTTTTGACATTATGTTCAGAAAAATTGATTTTGACATCATTTAAATGCATAGTAGCTTTGGTAGCCAGTACAACACAATAGCGTATTTTAATATGAATTTTTTTCTTTCAGTAATTTGGGTTTGTCTTGTTTAGTTGTTCTTCCGTCATTCGTGACAAATATGTTCACGTAGCTTGCAGAATATTTATGGTGACTTATTTTAGACTGATCGTTTTTTACAACCATTAAAACTATCTTCAGTGAACAGCGCTTTCGGCCATATCATTCGTTGAACCGTTTACGAAAAGATTACAAGTTCTGTAAAACATACGAATGAACAAAATGAAACATAATGCACGCATAAGTAACGGGAAACTTGCATATTACTCATGTGGTCACAATAAAAGAATAAACACCACCTTATAAAATACGCGAGAACTGTGGATTTATGTTCCATATAGTATCGTATCACACGTGTGCACTGTAAGTGGTTTGTGTAGCTCAGTGAGTTAGTGCGCTGATCTGTGGCACGTAATCGTAGGTTTTAGTTAGAATCTCCGACGGGTGTAGAGTTTTTTTATGTGACACACTATGGCTGTTTATAACTTAGTTTATTGTTGGAAAATGTTTATTTCCAGAATATCTTTATCTAAAAGTAATAATACGCAAGTACCAGCACAGTACAGTCAACGAGCAGTGGTTGTTTAATCACATAGATTGTTTTCTAGAGTAGATAATTTGATCTGTATATCGTGAGTAATGTTAAACGGCACACATGAAAGCCTCAAGTATTATTATGTGTTAATTCAAGGAATATGTGATCTGCCTTGAACATGAAGAATGTTTATAGCATTGTGTGGTTCCATATCTATACATGAAGCCATTGATTATAATAAATTTGTAATAATACAAGTTTTGTATTTTGTTCAGAAATAGACATAAGCAATCTCTCTCATCTCCCCCCCCCCCTACCCACCTTGTGTACATTCCTAGCTACGCCCTTGTTTAAATAATATGCCAATGTTGTAATGACTGGCATAAATGCCCGTCGTACATACGTGTGACTACAGTATCTTGTTTTCCATACATAATCAGTGCCGTTACTCATATCATTTTCCATACATTAATAGTACTCGTACATTAAAATCTAAACCAATTTAGTCTTCAGGGGAAAAAAATAAATAATCGTCGTCCCTTTTGGACGCACCACAAAGTATTTACATATAAAATTGGGTTGCATTTGTACCCTGTCCCCTGCGAGTTGTTTTGCCTACCAATTACAAGTTTCTATAGCACTTTCTTCCCTTCTGCTATAGAAAATTGTATGCCTTCTGTTGTGCCAATGAGAATAACAGAAAGTAGCAGAAATTGGGCATCGTGTAAGTACGGCTTAAACGACTCACACCTCTCGCGCATAATTTAGGCTCCAGAAACTTCTTAAATCATTTTTAAATATCGGAAGAAAAACTGTTTTGCAAATATGATACACTACATACATCTAGTATTATACTAACATATTACAATTAACATAGTTAACTGGTAGGAGAATGCTAGTAAAATGGAGAAAATACCTACGATAAACGAATCGAATCTACACTTGCTGTATGAATTAACACTCCTTGTTAAGATGATCGTACATGTTATAAGATATATTTCGTTAGTATAGTATAATCGTGCAAACAAAATGAGTGGTCGTAAACGACAAAAGTGTTTATTCATTCAACAAAACATAGGCCACACAGAACTACTTCAGGAAAAGTAAATTATATCTTGTAAATATTCCATAAAGTTAACACACAAGAATGCCCTACTGTCACAAATCATTCCAATTTGTACATAGGGTTCGTAAATTGTTGTCATTATCCATTTGTAGGCTAGGAGACGACAAACATTCCAGAATACACGAAAAACTTTTGATATAGTCAAGATATTGAATAATATTTCTGTTATTCTTGGTAACAACTGTACACTATGAACAGAGAAATGTTTTTATCCGACTGTGTTTATACACACCTGCACATCGTAATGCAGCGTAAGCTGTGACGTCTGAAGTAAAGTTGGATTAACAATATAAATATTGAAGCATTATATTATGAGTTAAAATGTGTGCAGAAGAAACGAATGTGTGTTCTCATATGTTTTGGTTCCCAGTGGAACTTATTAGGTCGTGTGCGTTGTTGGGATTTACTCAAGCATTGAAATAAATAGTTGTATTTTATATCTTTAGAAAAAAATGTTGAGGCTACGACCAATCAGTACAGAGCAGTCGGTGTTGTTGACGGGGAAACTGTTATTTACAGTAATTTAAGTACAAAACAATACGACAAAGGCGTGTATGTGCACATGTTGACGAATATACATGTTCACAAATAATAAGCTTCTCTAAAAGCAAATGTCGTCTTTGAAGTATGATCTGCTTCATTATGGTTGTTTCTTACGCGGTGTTGTTAGGAACAAAAGTAAACATGACAGGCTTGGAGCTGTTTAAATTCACTGGAATTAAGAATTAAAACATTAATGGAAAACTTCAAATACAGAAGACGTGTTTCTGTATGACAGAGAAGCACCTACTGCATAATTATAAATGCATTAGGTTTTTATTATAAACGTGGGCCGTGCCCTAAATGGCAGATTGTTTTGACAAAATGATCATGTGACCCGATATTTTATACAAACATACATACATTCAAAACACATGCGCGAATGCATACTTAAGACGTTTTTTTTTTTTTAAACAAATAACTGTTCATAAAATACACTAGACATGGTTTAGAAAGCAAGTATATATTTCGCAACACATGTTTTATTTTAAGTCGTTATTGGATATTATATTATTGTCTTGTTTATTAACATATTCGCAGCATTCCAGTAATGATCGTAGAAATATTACGTCCATTTGAAGCATTTAATTTATACAAAACATATTTTCACTGTTAATGTAAGAATGTGTTACCGCGAGTGCTAAACAAGTGACTGTTGACAACGTCCGGATTGAAACCTACGTAATGACAAATTACAAAATAGCGAATTTGACCTTACGAACATGGCCTTAGCTTCACTATTAGTGATTGGCACAGAGTCACTGCATTCAACCGATGTTTAGTGCAGAAATAGTTATATCTTGTAATGTACGTAGTCTGAAGTAGAATATTGCGACTCTCTTTGTTATGTCTATTTCTCATGCGTTCGTTAGTGTTAACATTACTGATAAACACTACAGTGTCAACGTTTTCCGCATTTTTACGAGTCCGAGGTTTCAGTGTACGATATACAATGGTGTGCTGTGTTACACTCGTGTGAATATAAACACACACAGCTGCCAACTTTTCAGACGATATCCACTTATGCACATCATTATTGTAAACGTGGACCTTAGAGACGACATTTATATCGTAGCTTTAAAACAATCATCTGTTAGAGTTGAGCCTTAAACGTTATCATTCATATCCTTTTCCCGCAGCGTGCTAAAGGTTTTCTGCTCATACAGTGTTCGCATTCGTCTACGTACGTAAAGGTTTTACATGTCTCGGGAAATGACACACGCACGTACACAGGGAAACGAATGTGTGTACGTCTCGTGTCCTTACAGTCCATAAGCTACTATTTTGAAAATAGATTTATATGCAGTTCATAATTGTTATACTTATATTTATTTTTATAAAGAGTGGAATTGAGGCATTACCTTTTCTGGAACGCCACTGAGCAACGTTCTTAACAATATATACTCTATATCCTTTAATGATCTAGAAGAGCCGGAATAAATATAACCAGTTTTCGTTGTGATTTTTATCAACCGGACATTGAATTTATAGTTAATATGCAGAGCAATGAGAACACTGCCAATGTTTTTACAAAGCAAGGCATGCATGAGTGAAAACGTTATATCAATATCGACATTTAATTTTTATTAGTACCAATATTAGTGTTAAAAGGAAATTTACCTCTAGGGGTTCCCAGTTTTAATGATACATTATCAATGACTGCGTTTACTGACTCAAATATATATTCATTACTTTCTTGTAGTAAGTCTATGATTGGGTAATAGGATCACTTTCATTGTCATACGCTTTCCAGCTTCAGCTCCTAATGGATTGATAATTCTAAAGCTATGCGCCTATTTTCCAGCACATATTCAGCATGCCTTTTCCGTCAAAATGCTGGTTCAGAATCTTATCAGCTAACTAGTTGCTGTAAAGGTTGCAAATAAGTATGTATGTCGAAATGTATCACGTATCGAGCCGAGTGGGGTGTGCTTATATATGTAAGTGCATTCCTAGGTTCGGACACAGCCTTAACGACACTCGAATCGACATATTGAACGTAATGATAATTTGTACGATCGGTCACCTATGTAGTAGATCACAACCCCAAACTGTAAACATTGTGTTCAATTGTAGACCGTCGTGCGTTTAACATATATTTCTCCGCTACTGAACAATTATTTCCTGTCCATTTCCTTTCACATAAGAACGGAATAAAGAGTTTACTATGATGTATGCCATCATTCATGATTAATATGATGTTTGTAATTGTAAGTGCCAACAGTACTCGTATTTTATCATGAACACCTAAACTATAATAAAATAATAGATTATAATAACAGTGACCGTTATATATTTATGATAATTAATTTTCGCAGAGGTAAATAAAACCAAAAAGTAGTCGATATCGCTGCACATTTCCGCAAACACATAATTCTACGACATAAACGAAACACTTGCCATGGCCGCCACTAGTAAATCACGAGTTGGGTATTCACAGCTGCAAACGAACACGTGGGTGAGCCGAGGCCAAGGTTATAACATTCTTTTACCGGCTGCGGAATTGGCAACACCGCGCGGATGACGTCGTCGAGAACACTAGCGCTCCTCTGGATTAACAGCGGAATTAACACACAAAACTGGTCAGACTTCTTCCTTTCTCATGTGCACTCAAGTGTATATCTTTACTCAGTGGTCGAGCCTAGGTCTAGTATGTATGTATGTACTCTAGTAGATTTCTTCCTAAAATGGGCAACACTCGCTGGCAAGTTAACGTATATTTACTTTTCTTTGTACAGAATGGTTCACCTAACTTGGACACTTCTAAAATTTCGGGAACGATTGCAGATCACGAAATGCAGATCGCTAAATGAAATTACGTATGGGGGCCAATAATTTTCCACAAAGTGACTTCGTAACACCTGTATGGCCAGAAACAATTAAACCACATATGATTTTTCCCCTGGAAACATACATTTATTTCAACAGCATTTGAAAGTATGTGCAAAGAGAATTCCAGCGATGTAGCATATGTGATGTAAAGTAAGACAGAAATGCCAAGAAGTAATGTGCAAATATTACTTAGTTAAGTCGGCCGGCAGCATGGGACAGGGGACCTGTACTCACAGCCGTGATCATCCTGGCGGGACTGCTTTCTTGTGGCAGGCGTAGCGCTTGCCTTATTATGGCAAGGGGCACGGGGTGCGATATTGGACGAAGGAGAGCACCGCAGTGGAAAGATGACTGGCACTGTGAACGCAAGTCTGATATCAACGTAATTCAGGAGATTGGTTTCCTAGTCGTTATTTACTTTGATTTCTGATTTTGCCAATGCCTACAAGTGTAAGAATTAGAACATTTATAAAACATGTACTTTTTCAATAATTTCACAAGTTCACTTGAGCGACGTGTGAATAAGTGACTAGGCACATGACAAATGTTAATTTTACGCATGACGGAAGAATATACAGTATGTACACAAGTAGATCCTTAGGATATAACAGTGCTCAGTTTACCGCGAACACCCTTTAATGTAGTATAGCGTCTATATTTAGTTAATGAGTAGTGATTTCTTTTCAAAGGTATGTCTCAAACTTAGGAACTACCTATTTCATCCATAGTCCATTCACGATTACTTCCAATTTTTCTGCAGCCCTGCTAAATTTCTTCTGCCAAGATGCAAGCAAAGCTTTACTGAGTGTAGGATCAATGCGCTGCATTCGTGATGCGCAGTCAGTTTAGTAATATTTGCATGATAACTATTTATTACTGGGCATTACCAATATACCTATTATATCACTGTTTCTATTCATCTTGATTATAAATGAAATATTGTAATTTGTAAACAAAACGTAAATGTCAAATTTGATCGAAAATAAGATAATTTTACAGAAATATTTAACTGTTGTGATACATGGCACATTTAGATATATGGGGTGATTTTTCAAAGGTTTGATTTAAAACGTGCGTAGAAACCGCGAGTAGACTATAGATGGTCGTGCAGCAGCGGTAACGGAAACAAGTTTTTAAAAACGGCACCTCGCGGGAGGGCGTTTTACCTAAAATACACTCTACGGCAGCGGTTAACACTCGCCACTGAATGGTTTGCGAGTGGGCGGCTGTGTGTGTGTAGAAGGCTCGCGCCTGAACGTTTCTGTACCCGGAGTAGGATAGCTTCGTTAACATGGTTTCGCAAATGTTTGAGCTGGTTCAGTCGGCGGCAACGACACTGCAAACATCTGGTGTGGCCGAGAGGCAAATATGCTCGTGCAGTCCATTCGCGGTTACTTCGCCCTTTTTCTGAAGCCCTGCTGAGGTTTTACTTCCAGGATTATTCCCCCCCTCCGCCTCGCGCAATCTGAGATTAACCAAGTCAGGAGAATTACACCAGGGGGACAACGCCCCACATTCGTGTGCACGCGTTGTAACAGTATTTTATATTAGGACTATTTCTCACTAGGCGCTACCAACCTAACTATTTTCTCCCTGATTTTTGTTCAAATTATTTACTAATGATGCATGATAATTTATGTATAGATAAAATATGAATAACATTTCAATTCAACAGAAAAAATACTCTTATGAACACCAAGTATAAAACGCTTGTGATATATGGCATATGTTGGAAATAACTAAACACGTCGTACATGGGGAGATTTTTCTAAGGTTTGGTTCAAAAAGGCCGAAGAAACCGTGAATGGCCTATAGTCTGTTCGCGGTGTCTTCGCACTTTGCTCAAGGGGTCGCGGTGGCTGAGCGGTTAGACTGCAGCCTCCCACCAAGGCGAACCGGCTTTAATCCCCGGCCGGGTCGCTCTCGGATTTTCGCAAGTGGGAATCCTGCCGGACGATGCAGCTGGTCGGCGGGTTTTCTCGGGGATCTTGCGTTTCCTCCGCTCTTGCATTCCGGCGCTGCTCCATTCTCACCTCATTTCACCCTCATCACCTGCTCTCAAGGCCTCGTTGTTAAGAGCTGCCCAAATCCCTCAACCTTATTCATACTTTCTCAGTCAAACCTTTGGAATAATCACCCCACACGTGTGGTTGTTTCGTGTCATTGAAAACTTTATTAAACAAAAAAAAAACTTAATCATATTTTCGTTTGTGAATTATATTTATTTCACAGTCAGTATTATGTAGAAACAAATTCGTAAGAAATATTTCTTAGGTATGTTGTTATATTAATTTTTTCTGAACTGTGTTTGTAAACTTAACGTTCATTTCTGTCATATTTAGGTTTTCACCAATACAGTTTTGGAAACACGTCTCACGATTATGTACACAGTTATTTTCATCTCTCTGCCCCGTGTACAAATTTGCTCATTTTAATGGTTATAATAAATCGGTTAATAAGTCTTTCGATTTTAATGATAAACTTATTTCCGTTCGGAACCCTCTTTGCCATTTATGGAGAGGAATGATGATGATGATTGTTTTGGCTCTATGTAAAAAAGTAGTAATGTTTACAAATATTTAAAATTAATTTAATGATTTCGTACAGATATATTTTAACATCAAAAGCAAAGCTATAATTTTTATAATTATTGAAATCAATGTTCATAAAACATATATAAAAAATATTTTTCGTAACATTAGTGTCAATATTTTTTTTACATACAAGCATTGTAACTATTTTGATCGTCCTAATTAAAGTTTTTTTTGCTAAATGTTTTTTTGAAGCATCACAAATGGAAATACGCTTAAATTTTTTACTGAAAATACTCTTATGCTTTAATGATATTTTTAAACACCTACACACCTTTTAGTAAATTTTTCCAAACTATTCTATATTGTTACAAAATAAGCCAACAGCATGTCAGGAAACTCGCTGATAAAGTTAGTTCATATTGAACTGAGCACTTTTGAAAGCCCTGCTTAGTATCTACTTTTATGCACATTGTTTATCCTTCCGCCTTATGTACATTGCCATGGACCTTACCACTTTATTCACGTGTCCGTCTAGTGAAACTGTGAAATTATTATAAAAGCAAATGTTTTACAAATCTGCTAATTCTTACACTTGGACGCATTAAAAATAACAGAAAGCGAAAGAAATAATTTAATTTATCTCAAATGGTTACGTAACATTTTTTTTTTAAATTCGACGTTAAGACATGGAATTACTTTCCCCTCCATCGTTACCAACTTTACTGGGCTCATGTCACTCGGTGCACCCGTTCAAATACATGCAGTTAGGTAGGGGCAGTGGCATTTTTCTAAGGTTGATTTCAAAATTGTCAACTTCATCGTGAACAGCCTTTACATACTTTATATATACTACGTGATTCGGCGGCCAAAACTAAGAAGCAAATACTCTGTGGTTAAAATGTGCAAGGCCCTTAGTTTCAGACGCAATCGAAATAAAATTACCCAAACTTACTTAATTCCACTTTCAATGGAACGTTCCTCCGCCATATTGGTGGCTTGGTTTTTCGTAGCTAGTTTATGTTCTTAGAAAGAAAATTCCGAAAGCACGCTTGTACCCAACTAGCTATTGACCTTAACACGGTGTCAAAGTTATATGGACTGACCTAAGGACTGGCATTTGCGCCACAATATTGATTTTGCCTAATTTCGGCAGAATTAATATTGTGACGTTATTATGAGTTCGTTGTTTCCTTGCCTTGCCTTGTCTGTACTAGGTTAAGAACACAGCGTCATTTCTTATGGGGCAGTTTGGCATTGGAAAATTTTCGCCACTAGGTGCGCAGTTTCCAAAAGGTAACTTTAGCAAAGTGAATAATAAGAGAGAGGTTTTACTTAGTTACGAAGTTATTTTACATTTTTATTTATAATTATTACAGTTATCCTGCTTTATAAAGTAAAACATAGAGGAGATGTGGTGCTTTGCTGACATGAGCATTTCACTAGTGGCGAAAATTTTTTGTTGCCAAACTTTTAACGTTGATCTCCCCGACTTGTGGTAGAAGTAACTTCAGTAAGGTAAATAGCTATAGGCTGTTCACGGTAAACTGGGCACTTTTTAAGGCCCTTCTAAATTGATCATTTCATCCAATTTACAACTTCCTGCTGATTTTTAATACAAACATTGCAATGTTACAAATAAACACAGTGAATACATTTCACAACCCTCAAAATTTAATGCCCGAGGCTGCGATGAGAGAGATTTATTAGTGGTTAACGCCTGTTGGGAGGGCCTTAAAAAGTACTCACTTTACCGCGAACAGCCTATAGTTGGGTGTAGGAGTGCTTTCAGATTGGATTGTATAGGGCTTCTTAACACTCCCCAGTGTTATGCTTGAAGGCTTATCAGAAGACTGCTTGTAAACTAATTTACGACCTAACTTAAACTAACGTCCACGCCTTAACGTAGGATTCGAACCCAGAACCTCCCGCACTCCAGGAGTGCTTCCGGACTTTTCTTTTATAAAAATTGAGATAAGCTGAAAAAAATCAAGGATTCAGTTTGGCTGAGGAAGGTTCCTCTTAGCACATTACTGAAGATGTTGGAAAATCGCGAACATTCTTGTAGCCAACATATGTTCTATAACACTCTATCTAGTTTATTCTTTCATGATTGGATGAACAAGGTTTTGACTCTGCTTGTTGTTTGCAGACCAATCACGAACGCTTTCCCTTACAGTATCTGAATCCCCATTCGCGCAGTGAACTGTGGTAGTAGTTTCATATGTGCACGACAGCCAATAAGAAAAGAAAACTGTCGGATATATGTACAGTGATCAATCCTAGCAAACAGTGAACTTTTCCCGCGACAAACCATCGTCTTTACACATCACGTTACGTCTGCTTTCATAACGTCGAAAGTGAGGATGTGTCGGAAGACAGCTCCGCGCATAGCAGTGTACTTACCTGCGCGTTTGACGCGTACAGTAGCACGCAGTGTACAGCATAGCGACGTCCAACTGCCGTGCAGGATGCTCGTAACCGCACGGTGATATCTTCGGTTGATTGCGGCTTGTCGTCTGTTGCGTGCACCAGTGATTTAAGCCCCGGACTCGGGTGGCATGGGGATCGTGCCGGACGATGCCGCTGGTCGGCGGGTTTTCTCGGGGGATCTCCAGTTTCCCCGCCCCTTAATTTCCAGCGCTGCTCCGTACTCACTTTACTCTCATCGGCTCTCAAGACCTCGATGTTAAGAGCCGCCCAGACCTCTCTCTACTCGGGTGCAGTGCAGGGGCGTGCGGTGAAGTGTTGCAAGGTAATTGAATGCATTCCGACCACACACTAGCGAGCAGTTATATTTGAAACAAAACTTAATACAATAAGACAAATTCTTTTTTAAATATACATTACACTTAAGTATTCATAATAACTTGATATTACTTGTATAATCAACGAACAATTTGTATGTAATAACCTAACCTGGTTATACAAATATGTGTGATCATTACTAAGCCACTTCCACAATACACATCACTTCTGTCTGTTACTATTGGTATAGGCTGCTCACGATAAAGTAAGTGAGCACTTTTTAAGGTCTTTTCAAAAGGCTTTAACCACTAATAAATATATATTATTGCAGCGTCAGGTATAAAGTTTTGAGGGCGGTGAAATCTATTCAATGTGTTTATTCGTCACAAAGCAATTTTTTATTAAAAAGCAGCAGGAAGATGGAAATAAGATGAAAGGAAAATTTTAGAAGGGCCTTAAAAAGTGCTCACTTTACTTTGAACAGCCTATACCTGAGGGTCGACTGGAAGGCCAGTCCTCAAATTCAGAATCACTGCTCCTGTCCAAACGTCTATCCAACATTCTCTCAGGTAATTCATTATTAGGGCTAGCAGCAGCAATAGGGGACGCCAAAGGACATGTCATCCCGGAGGGCCCATCATCACAACCAGGAAATATTTTTTTTTTTTTGCAGATTCCTCTAATAATTCTGTAAGCTCATAGAAGAATCTGAATTTTCTCTTTTAATAGTGGGCCATCTGTCGCATTCCATTACACACGTCCTGTGGCGTCAGCTGCCGAGGTACGTTTCAGTGGCGGAAGTGTAAACTAGCAGGCAACGGGGTACAGCACGGAGCTAACGCCAGCTTACCTCGCAACATTAGGTTTGTTCGCGTTTCGCGTGGCATGTTTTTTCTACTATCTGAGAGCAAGTGATATATTTCACCAGCAGCTAAGTATCAAAAACAGCGGTTACTCTCGACAGGATGACACGAACGACGAACAGCAGAGAACTAACACGTCAAAAGTAAATAAAATGTGTATAATCATTATTGTCTCTGTGTAATTTATGTGTATTAAAAAGGTTAGCTACTCAAAGTAACTTACTTTCGTTAATTAAGCGTGTCTTAGTTATTTTTATTTCTCTCTGCACTTCTTACAGGATACCCAAACATATTCTCTTCATCAATTCTGCGTAAAAGCAAAATTACTATTCGCAATCGTCACCCTCAAGATTCTTCGATGTTTGTAATTTTATTTTGGCAGCTATTTTTTCTCCACCTCGCTCGTTTCGATTTTCTGCTGTACCTCGGCGAGCAAGAGCAGAAATAGCTGCTTTTAATAGCACAAATAGCAACTGCTACTGCCACCCGAACAGCGCACAAAAAAAAAGTGCTTCCGGTAACACGAACGGCAACTAGGAAAAATAGCACTAAATTAGCAGAATAGCAAACCACGCGAACACACCTATTGTTTCACTGGAAGTCACTCTCGTACCTTCAAGTTCTCGTGGTGCCTTGTACACGGGCTTGTATCGTTGGGGTGCAACCTGTGTAATGTTTATTTACGTCGGCGCAGAAGGAAGTGCACCAGCTTCCGGGAAACGGCGGTGTAATCTGGTCGCTGCAAATTACGAGCCAGCCGGGGGTATCGCTCGGCAGGACTTCCTTCAGCGGCCCCGCTGATGTAGGAATGTGGCGGGACCTCGCAGGACCTGCAGTTGGTCCGCCACCATGATCGTGAACGACCGCGCCGCGCGGTTCACCACGCGCATCACCGTCGTGCCCAGGAGCGTCAACAACGACGACGACGACAAGCGGATGACGACCAACAAGTGGCAACACAAGCAGCAGCAGCAGCAGCACAAGTTCAAGAGGACGCAGTCGGACGAGACGAACCAGAATGATGTGTTCTCGCCGACCTACGGCGCCGCTGTCCTCTCCGGCATCTCTTGTTGCCGCCCCAAGAACAAGGTCAAGGGACTCGGCGACAAGGTGTACAAGGTACACACGCTTCGTTCCTTCATCTGTCCTTCGTCCCCGGAGACGCATTATTGATAGATACAGTCCATCCACGGATTCTTCGACCTTTTTGAATCAAACCTTTGAAAAATCTCCCCGTGTATGATGTGTTCAGTTATTTTCTAAATACGCCCTGTATCAGAAGCGTTTTATACTTATATTCAAAAAAGTTACTTTTTTTTTCCTGTTAAATTGAAATGTTATAAATATCTTCTTTATAAATCGCAATGCTTCATTGATAAATAATTTGAATAAAAACAGGGAGAAAATAGGTATGTTGGTAACGTGTAGTGAGAAACAGTTCTTATACAAAATATAATTACGACCGAGTGCGCACGAATGTGGTGCGTTGTCCCTCTGGTGTAATTCTCCGGACTTAAGCTTAGTTTGCACGAGGCGGAGGAATATACAGGAAGTAGAACATTAGCAGGACTTCACGGAAGGCTGAAGTAACCGCGAATGGATTATCTCATCGGAACCACACTCCGCAGCTTGCACACCTGCATGTCAACCCGTGTTTGCAATTCCTCGCGCAGCCGTGTTTTCCGTGTGTTCGGGCGTGCCGCCGGAATGTGGACGACGAACCACAGTAGCGATACTGGTGCGCGATGCGTCAGCTTTGGGCAGATCCGGTCGGCGGTGATATCCAGCGAAAGTCGGGACGTCGTCCGTAGGCTTGGTGTTAGACGAACGCTCCGTATTGATCTCTGCAGGACGTTAAAAAATATAGAATGCGATGCTTGCCGTAAACTCTTCCCTTTGGAACGGGGGCTGCCCTACCTTCCATTGCGCATTGGGTCTTGGGCCGCAGGTCTCCGCGCTGTAGAGCGCGCCTCATACCCAAAGTGAATTCTGAAAATGTTACACTGCGCATTGTTTAGCTCGAGCCTGAAAGATGGTTACCAACAGCCTTGCTACGGAGGAGCAGGTAATCTTAAGATGCAGCGCAGAATTCTTCGTGAGTGATTGAATAGTTTTGGATGAAGCGATGTGAGTATGGACCAGCGCCGGAATGAAAGGCGGGTGGGGGGAAATGGGAGATCCCCGAGAAAACCCGCCGACCAGCGGCGTCGTCCGGCACGATTCCCACATGCGAAAGTCCGAGAGTGACCCCGTCGGGAATCGAACCCGTTTCGCCTAGGTGTTAGTGTAACCATTACACCACCGCGGCCACCTAGAATTCTTTGTATTAACTAATCGGAAAATGTTTACTCCTCCAAGACGTCAAGCGCTACGAAGGTGTTTCGGTTTCAAAGTTGAAACTATGTACAGTGTTAATAGTGAAAGAGGCGATATTGGCGTACTCTCCTCGACAGTAGTGGATGGCTTTGAAAATATGAGGTATGAGCGATAAGTTGTCGCCAAGGACAATGTCTTCCGTTATGTGATGTCTCCCTTCCTTGCTATGTTGCTCAGGTTCGCAGGCATCCTTGCTATGTTGCTCAGGTTCGCAGGCATCTGGCGCCTAGTATAATTCCAAACGATTTTGTGTTCAGTCTTATGGGTTCCAGGGATCGTCAGTGATGTCTCCCTTCCTTGCTATGTTGCTCAGGTTCGCAGGCATCTGGCGCCTAGTATAATTCCAAACGTAAGGTTTTGAGGAAACCAAGGATGCATTCCACTTGGTACTGACAGCGCTGACCAGGGACATACAAAAAAGAACGCCATCAGTAAAAATCCGCACTGAGTAGCAGAACCAGGTGGAACACTCGTCAGCAAAGTTTTCAGCAGGAATAGTGGCGTCTGCTGTGCGTGGTGAAGCAATGGTAGACCTAACAATGTTGTCCGCAGGAATGGATATTTTTTTTTTCTGTTCATATTCGTCTTATTCAGACTCGTCAATTGATGACGAGATCGAATAATGTGAAAATATACTTTCCACCTGCATCTTCAGCAGATAACGCCACTTGCTCGTTATCCATCGCCGCCATATTGTGTCGTCTGCTTTTACTGAGACTGCCTGACCTCCAGCACGTCAGTAGCTTCAGCCGGAAGTATAGCCTCCAGCCCAGACGCCACAACGCCATTCGTCAGTTGCCGATATGCAGAATCGGTATGTTAAAGAACGCTCGTCAGTGATTTCAGCTGCTGTCAGTACGAAGTGGAACGTGGCCTAAGAAAGAGTATTGGCTAATTTTCATTCGATTAATAAGCTGTTACGGTTTTTATTGTAGATTCTGGCGTTAAAATGCACGTAACTCCATGGATTGTGTACTGGTAACTCGTCGAAAACGGACCTTATAAGCGTCTCGGGAGGTTTCACAGAATCCGTGCAAATCTTTAAGAATGAGTGCTATTTACCATATGAAGAAAATAATTCTTTTGTTTGCAAATATTTGACTGTTGTAATGTGTTTTGCATTAATTTACTAACGGCGTAACTTTTTGAGGATTATCCGATACTTTGGCTTACCACGATTTATTCACGGATCAGATATAAACACAAGTAGACCTCTGAAAACACGCCTAGATTCATTTGTGAATCACAGGTAATGTGTGTGTTGACGTTCTAAGCACTGATGGGAATGAACACCGTAATTAAACTCTTGTCAGAAAATTCTTACAACTGTGTGACCGTGGCCATGTTCGTGAAGGATGGAGGTCTAAAATGAAATAACTAAATGCTGTTCACGATAAGTGAGCACTTTGGAAATGAACCTCAGAAAAAAGTCACTGCTCTTACCTGCATATATTTTAATGGGCGTACTGAGTGATATTCGCCCCTGTAAAGTTGGTAACGATGGATGGAAACTAGTTCCATATCTTAGCGTCGAATAAAAAGTGTTAAGTAACCATTTGTAATAATTTAAAATCAATTCTTTAACTTTGTTTTTTTTTAATGCACAGAAGTGTAAGAATGGAGCAGATTTGTAAAGTATTTACTTTCTTAATAATTTCACAGTTTCATTTGACTGACGCATGAATAAAGTGACGAGGCCCATGGCAATGATAATTTTACATAAGGTGGAGTAATACACAACGTGTATACATGTAGATCTTAAGCAGGGCTTTTGCTAATTTTGCTGTAAATTTATGTTTCTTAGTTTTCTTTACAGTGCTACCAAACTTAAATATTTGGTCACCCCTTATACCACTAGTCTGTATATTTGTCACTTGCGCAGATAATAACTAACCATATCAATACCTTATTAAATGTATCTAATAGTTAAATTGGACATGTGTTTGTAACACATTCTGCAGTCCGCATATTCTTGGTGGTTCGTGCAAGGATGTTTGATTGTCAGTGTTATGTTAAGGGTCATTCAAAGAATTGCGTGAAAGTTGAAATGTGTGCAGTATGTTCTTGGTTAACTGCGAACTGCATATATTTTTGACAACTTCATCGCGAGCACGATACAAAAGGTTCACTTATGTCACAAGTAAAATAGTGATGGCACTGTGTACCATAGTGATGGAACATCGTTAAAGGAATTCCCTAGTAAACAATTTTTAACGACATCTGTGGGAGGCGCACGAATGTTCTGGGAATTAGGACGATCGGCGCAGCGCGCGAGTTACAGAAAATTCTGGGTGACAGCATACGGCCCAGCGGCCAGCAGTCTTTGGCAAAGGCCATCTGACAGACTGCGCGCGAACGAAAAGTGAAGTGTGAGTGAAGAGATTTTGGGCGGCTCTTAACAGCGAGGTCTTGAGAGCCGATGAGGATGATTGAAGTGAATATGGAGCGACACCGGAATGAAAAGGGGACGGGACGGGAGATCCCCGGGAAAACCCGCCGACCTACGGCCTCGTCCGGCACGATTCCCACTTGCGAAAATACGGTGACCCGGCCGGGTATTGACCCCGGTTCGCCTTGGTGGGAGGCGAGCGTGCTAATCGCTCAGCCGCCGTGGCCCCTAAGTCAAGTGTTGACGACAGGAGATTGCGGGACGACGGCGAGCGAGGTGTTCGTGGTGTGAATGGACGAGAGGGTGTGAAACTGACGAGTGAAGCCTACTGTGCGCTCGGAGGACTCTTGGAACATTACGGACTGGCGGGACATGGACTAAAAATGAGGTGGGACTGAGTGGATATGTAATACGGATTTTATTGTAAATATTGGAACTGTCAAATATGGACACAAAATAATTAAATAGGCTGAACACTGTCTGTTTGGACTGATTCATAATTCTTTAATTACCTTGATTTCTTTAAAGTAATTGTAAACTTATTAATTGAAGTCATAAATTGTAAACAGTAAGTGATATCGATTTATTGTGAGATGCTGAGTTGAGAGAATTTTATTTATGGTTATTGTAAATAAAGTTAGGGAATTATAATTAATTATTTTATTTAATCAAGACTTCCATCCATTAACGAACTTGGTTTAGCCCACTTAATTTCCAGAGAGTGGAATTGTAATACTGGTGTCAGAAGTTGGATGGAGGTATTATATAAAAATAAAATAATAATTTAATTGTTTTTAGTATTTGTAAATATCACTATGTGTAGCAATAGGCCAAGGAAGTGTTTTGAAATTTTTGGATGTTAACTTGGAAAATGTCGCAGATATGGAAGCACTTCGCTCTTTAATTGAAGCACTAAGCGGCCAAATTAGTATTGTATATGAAAATGTAAATAGTAAAATAGATAGTGTTAGTGAATCTGTAAATAGCCTAATTATTAGTGTCAGTGACTCTCAAAATAGTCAAATTCGTAGTGTAAATAGTGAAATTATTAGTGAGTGAATTATTAGACGAGAAATGTACAGTCTTAGCGAAGTAGTAGACAAGAAAATACAGTATGAATGAGAATGTAGACCAAAAAAAAGAAGGTATAAGCGAATTAGTGAACAATAAAATAGACCGTGTGGACCAGAAAATTGATGGTGTGAATGAAAGGATGGACAGTGTTGAGCAGGAGGGACCACGGTGGCTGAGCGGCTAGCCTGCTCGCCTCCCACCAAGGCTATCCGGGCGCAATCCCCGGTCGGGTCACCGGATTTTCGCAAGTGGGAATCGTGCCGGACGATGCCGTTGATCGGCGGGTTTTCTCGGGGATCTCCCGTTTCCCCCGCCCCTTCATTTCGGCGCCGCTCGATATTCACATGAATCACCATCATCGGCTCTCAAGACCTCGCTGTTAAGAGCCGTCCCAATCCTCTTCACTCAGCGTTGAGCAGGAAATGAAACGGGAAGTGAGCGCCTTCAAGGTGACTTCATGCCGTATGGAAGTGTTGCGACGGCGATGGGAGATAACTGGGGCGGGGGTAAGAAAAAAAAGCTTCGCGTGTGTAATTTCATCAGAATTTTAAACGGCATGACGTGACCTTGAATCGTTAAATAATTGTTAACCAAAGAAGTCCTTTAACGATGTTCCATTACTATGGTACTCGTGCTATCACTACTTACATAGATTTTTTTCACTTTTAAATGACCACATTTATGTTTTGAAAAAAAAAAAAAACCCCATTAATTGGCAACAACATATCGGTTTTCATTTCTGAACAGGAAAAAGATTTACATTGAAATATTTAATAGTATTAAAAAATATATATATAATGGACAGAACTGCTTGCAATGAGACCCATATAATGATAAACCATATCAATACGTTATTACATTTATCTAATAGTTAAATTGGACATGTATTCGTAATACATTGTACAGTCCGCATATTCTATATTGTTCGAGCAAAGATGCTTGATTGTCAGTGTTACAGCAAGGGTCATTCAAAAGGATCAAATTTTTCCAGATATTGAATATTTGTGTGCGTAATTTTAATTGTGGGTTATCTGCTTATTGTAAAACTAGGGGACCCAGCCCGTGACCTTTTTTTTTTTTGTATTGTCACGGGGCTAGAACAGTTACCATGTTAAAAAATTTGGTTATTATACAAAGACTAAAAAAAATACAGCAAGATATATGTATGTAATAATGAAATTATGTGAAATTAACTCAACATTGATGCGACTGCGGTCCCATTTAATATTTTTCTATCCACTGAGCCACTGCGGCCCCACTTGGAATATCTCTATCCACTGATCTACTGAGGCCCCATTTGATATATTATATATATATATATATATATATATATATATATATATATATATATATATATATATATATATATATATATATATTCACTTAGCGTCTGCGGCCTCACTTGATATAGCTCTATCCACTAAGCCACTGCGGCCCCACTTGAAATATCTCTATCCACTGAGCCACTAAGGCCCCACTTGAGTTAATTTCCAACATTGAAGCGAGACATTTGAAGTAAACAACAATGATGTTCCATTACCTTCATATCTCTGTGCAATATTCTCTATGCATTAATATAGAACTTTTCATAGGAAAAAAGTATTTAAAAATTTGTTTTTGGGGTAAAAGGTAATGATTGCGTAATCTGATCTTGCCCAAATTCGAAATTGACCTGTATTTGACCCGGAGGATTCGCTCTGCAGAACTTAGAGGTACTAAAGACGGATAGACGGACAGAGATAGTATACTTATTATATAAGTAGATGTCGATAACATATATTTAAATATGACTTTGTTCTCTACTTTTACAACAAACTGATTACACAAAAATTAAAATTCCGCACAAAAATATTAAACAATTCGTAAAATGTAAATTTTCTATAACCGTCCATTGTCGGTAATTACTATGAATCCGAAATTACGAAGCGAAAACGAAGGATTTCTGCAAAAGGGGTGAAATGGAACTGAGCTTTTAAGAACCCGAGGGTGTGAAAGGCGATGCATAGCCTACGCTCAGTAGCTTAGGTCATATCCAAAATGGCAGATTTTGTTGACAAAATGGTCGCGTGACACGATTTTGTGTAAAAAAAAAAAAAAAAAAAAAAAAAGATAAGTATTTCGTATTTAGTGGATGTTAGCAAAAATACAAAACGACAAAATCAGCGCCATGTTGGGTTTTACCTTCAAAACACATGCGCAAATGCGTTAATAAAGGTTTTTTTTTAAACAAATAACTGTTCAAAAAATACACTAGAGATGTTTTAAAAAGCAAGTAATTGTTGTGCTTTGTTAGTATATTTCCCAACAAAAATAGTCGTTATTGGACAGTTGTTTAGTTTCTTATTTATTAACGTATTAGCAGCATTCCAGTGATTGTAGAAATATTAAATCTGTTTTAAGCATTAAATTTAAATAAAAATATTTTCGTCGTTTATTTAAAAATACGTTGCCGCGAGTGCTGAACAAGTGGCTGCCGACAACGTCCGAATTGACACTTACGTAGTGGCAAATTAGAAAACAACGAATTTGTCATTCCGCACACGGCCGTAGTGACTGAAGAAGAAGTGGGTGGGAGAGGAAGGGGGGAGGAACGATGCGGGCAGTTTGGTTTCCGCATTACGCAGCGACGTCCTCTCTCTCAGCTGGCAGTGCCATCCGGCCTCGAGTTCCCCGGGGTTGGTCGGCTTCTTGCCGTTATTCGGCGCACGTTTACGTTCACTCCTGTGTACTGCAAAGGCCGTTCTCGATAAACTGAGCACTATTGAAATTAACCTTGGAGAAAGGTCACCGCCCCTACATGCATGGGAGTAACTATGACTTTCTTAAGGTGCCAACAGCCAGACGCTGGAAACCGGGGGACAGGCCAATGGGGTTGTAAGGTGTTCCAAGACCCTGTGGAAGCTCTGATTGCCTTAGGGTGGAAGGAGCTTCCTCCCCGGTGGACGGTACTAGAAGGGAGAAGGGACGGTGACCTGGGAGGTCTTGGCCTGGTGGAGAGACCGGCATGTAATGGGCGTAAAGCTGCCCCCCCCCCCCCATGTTAGCCACGGGGCATCATGCGACTATGCCCGGTGATTTAGTCTTGATAGGTGAGAGGTGGAATGACTGACTCTTCTCTGTTAGCCTGTATTCGTGAATAGCACAGCACAAACCGGCCTTTAAAGGGCGTAAAGCGGGCTTTCCACTGGTGCGTGTCCACACGCACTAGGTGAAGTCACGTGCTCGTGGGTCCCTCGAGACAACGTCCGCATTCTCACAATCAGGCCATTTTCCACCGCAGATCAGACTACACACGACCCGCTTGCTCGCTATGGCCCGCTCATATTCGTGGTGGAGGAGGGTTGGCATTTCCACTGTGTGTCTCTCCCAGCCGAGCAGACACTACAGTGCAGGCGTGTGTGTACCCTAGTCAGTACCGTATGAGGGAAGGCCCGGCCCGACCCTTCTTGGAAACAACCCACAGTGTACGGCCTCTGTTTCCACTGTGCGTCTCTTCCCACTCCGAACAAGGGGTTTTCCGTTGGCATATTTCATGTATACGCACGTCTACCTGGATGATCGCATCTAGACGGACCCCCCCCCCCCCTCCGCACATGCCCGACGCACAGCAAATAAGGCTTTCCCACAGCCCGCTGCCCTGCGCGCATCCCACCCGTGACGTCAGGAGTGACGACGTCATGTTCGCCGAACACGAGTCAGGCGAGTATCACGTATAGGGCTCGTGCCCGGTGGGAATGCCCGAGACTAAGGGATAGGACTTCTCCACGTTGAGGTGAAACAGCATTCCGGCCTTTATAGAGAACGTATGGACTGTGAAATGTCAAGACTACTGTCAAGTATTGGAGCCCATATGCAACATGGTTGCGGCAAGAGTCAGTTATGCGCAAGATTATAGCCTCTGCTGACTTGGGACCCACACCTCCTCGTGGTACCGCTGGATGACTCTTTCGAGAGTCAGCAAACGTGGGCTACCCGTGGTGTTCCTTATAACAAGCTATCTAGCTAAAAGGGGTATCTGCCTCTCAGAAGAGTGCAGTCACGGCAGATAATGACTGCTCGGATTGTAGGCGGGCCGGTCGACACCTTTACGGTCAGGCCGCTGGGGTCCAAAAATCTGGGTCTTAGTGAAGGACCCAAAAACGTAATGGGTAAGGCCAAGAGGCTTGGTGAGCTGGAGAGGATGTGGGCCGGTCTTACACTCGGGTTTTGGAGCGCATCTTTCCCGGTAAACCAGTCCTTGGGAGGACCGACAAGTGTCATGAGAAGGAAGGAGTACATGGGGTGACCTCCGAGCCCGTGTCAAGGGTTTGCCTTGGCAACTGATCACGGTGGGAAAGGACTCGTGCGGGTAGTGCATGGAAGATCGCACCTGCGTGTCTATGTCTTTGACATGGCACAATAAATATCACTGAGAGAATAACAACACGTTACCCTTAGGGTAATCATAGCCGAGTGGTAGGCAGACAGTGGACCTTATTTCGCTAAGACTCCACCAGCCTGAGCCAAATACACAAACATTCAGAATTTTATATCACAACTTCAGTGATGGCGACCAGCTGAGGACTGGAGCAATAACAGACCTGTGTTGTTGTTGCCCCTATATGCATATATTTTAACGGGTGAGCTGAGTGTCGTGCGCCCAGTAAATTTGGTAACGATGAATGGAAAGTAGTTCCTTATCTTAACGTCGAATAAAAAGTGACAAGTGATAACTTAAACTATTTCTTTCACTTTCTATTTTTTTTTTATGAATCGAAGTGTAAATATTAGCAGATTTGCAGAACATATTTTTTTTACAATAATTCCACAGTAGCACTTGACCGACGCATGAATAGAGACGAGGCCCGTGGCAATGTTAACTTTGCATCACGCGGAAGAATGCACAATGTGCATACAAGTATATCTTAAGCAGGTGAAAAGTGCTCATTTTACAGTGAACAGCCCATATTGTGCATTGTTCCACCACATGTACAATCAGCATTGCCATGGACCTAATAACTGTATACACGCGTCGGTCAAGTGAAACAGTGAAATATATACTTTCATGCTAATATTATAAAGAGGTAATATGAGTTCGTTTATATGTCTCGGGTAATCTCCGAAACTACACTTCCGATTCTTATAATTCTTTCACTATTAGAAAGCTACATTCTTCCAGACGGACATAGACTATGTTTAATTAAAAAAAAAAAGAATCCTTGAGAAGTTTCACAATTTGTAAACCCGAGTCCGAGAAAAATGAGCCACTTGACTACTTTCTAAGCATGTCCTAACGCCGCTAATCAAACCATTATTCGCAGGTAGTTAGAGATACTCGCGGGTAGTTGAACTATGTGCTCCATAACACTTGAGCGAAGCGATGGTGGGTTGTTAGTTACTAATAAAATGAGTATTGTTGCATCCTGCCGCTCCGCGTCCGATTCTTTGGCCATCCTCTGTAGCTTGAGAAGCGTAGTGCTCAAAGGGCATCGCCGGTAACTGGAGAAAAGAAAGCACACAGAAAAAGTCAAATGTTTTTTCAACAAAAAAAAAATACTGTTGAGGCATTAAGAAAAAAATTTTATGTCGTAGTAGAATTAATAATGTTGTGACAAAGTTAATTAATATAGCCATTTACAGATTATTGTGTCACTATAATGCAAATATACTGTTGACGTGTTTATGTTAACAAAGCGTTTAAATTATGTTGCAGCAACGAAAAGTTGTATTACGTTACAAATAGCAGGAAGAACAAAATATTTCGGGTTACTGCGACTTTAAAGTAATGTTGGCCAACACAAATTTCCACTGACTTGACGTTGTAAAATAGCAGTTACTAGTGAACAGAGATAATCTCGTAAAATTAAACCACTAACTCATATTTAAGTTTTAAAGTGTATTATGATAACTAAATGTAGCTTAGACCATCTTTCCAGCCTTGCAAAGCAATTTATGTCAAATTCTTCCCACGCACTAATATTCACACATTCACCCCGGTATTTGGTTGGGAAGTAGCAGCAATTGATTCATCAGAACTGAAATAGGGTGTTCTGGGATTTTATCCTCTCTCCGCTCCACCTAAATATTTTCCGACTCTTTCCCTACCATTCCGCACTTCTTACTACGAAGTGGTTGCCAGATATTTTATGGAATCGAAGGCGTGTCACCCTTCTCGGAAGACAAACCCATACCCCATGAGGCAATTTTTTTTTTTTTCCCTGTCGCAGACTGCACCAACTAAGGATGCTGGAAATGACTCATCTTGGTTGGAGAAAACAAGGGGGAGGATGGGGAGTTGCCGATGGAGTGTCGCCAACGATATGCCAAGTTACCTACCGCCAACCGATATTTATTATGAAATGGACCTTCGGTGGCCATGAATTGGAACACTAATGCCCGGTTGCACCATCGTGGTTAAAAACTCGATCCGAGATCGGATCTAAGATCGAAACAGAAAACTGTTGCATCATTCGAGTTCAGAGCCGGACTGGAGACCGAGATGAAGCTCATTTCGAACCGCCGAAATTGGCGGTTCGAAATTTCGATCCGAGATCAGCAGCCATCGTAGACAAATGTAGTTTGAAAATACTGCAACATATAGAACTACTTTAGATTGTTTTCTTGGGAAATTAAAACATTATACGCACTTGAATATTATTCAGTTAAATTCGTAGAACAATAATTCACTTGAAACGGATAAAATATTGCACGTCTAGTTACATCTATAGTGAAAAATGCGCTTACTTCCATGACGTTATATATTACGAACCAATAGGAAAATTTGTCTCGTACTTAATCTCGATCTCTCACGATGGAACAATGATCGACGAATCGTAGATCCAGAATCATGGGAATTCCTTTGGTGCAACACTTTTACATTGGAACCAAGATCAAACTGTATCCTGGTTCGGAACTTGGATCACTCGATCTCGGATCGGGGAAGATGTTGGTGCAAGTGGGCATAAGAATGTTGGAGCGAAGCCCGAACCTCGAGAAACAGTATTATTTCGATATCTGTGCCAATCTCTATGTTCATTAAACTGTGTGTTGTAGAGTGAGGTCGTACTAGTTGTGAAGAATGCGCTCTCTCTCTCTCCTCTCTCTCTCTCTCTCTCTCTCTCTCTCTCTCTCTCTCTCTCTCTCTCTCTCTCTCTCTCTCTCTCTCTCTCTCTCTCTCTCTCTCTCCTCTCTCTCTCTCTCTCTCTCTCTCTCTCTCTCTCTCTCTCTCTCTCTCTCTCTCTCTCTCTCTCTCTCTCTCTCTCCCCTCTCTCTCTCGTTTTATGGATCATTTCTTCGCTGTTCAGAATTTTTTTTTTTTTTGTGAGCCGGTATTGGCATCTAAGAGGGCAGGTATATTCAGGCTTGTTCATATTTATATACTCTGTATTATCTTTCCAAACTCCCCAAGTAATCTTACTCCATGGTTGTGCATTGGTATTATGTTACTAGTGTTCGGGAAGTAGTTTTTTTTTTTTTTTGCTCCAATGAGCTAGAACCGCGTCAACCTCTGCAAGAACACGCCACTCTCAAAACTTTATTCTTTATTTAAGGCCAGGCTTCACCATGAAGTGGCGTATAGGAAATTACATGCAAACTTCGGACAAAGATCTCTGTAGTTTTCCGTAGCAGTATTTTCAACTAAAATTTTTTTTTGTTAAATATTGAACGCATCTAGATTTTCAAATCTTCTACATTTTGATTTTTAAGTTTTAAATGCACTTTTTAATTATTTATAAAATGCCACAATTTTAAAATATTAAAAAAGTGCATTAAATTTTTTTTTTTTTTTAGAAGGTTTACAAATCTAGATGCGTTCAGTCTTTAACAAAAAAATGTTTAGTTGGAAATACTAACTCAAATAACGACTGAGAGATCTTTGTCCGAAATTAGCATTTAATTCCCTATACTCCACTGCATGGTGAAGCCTGGCCTTAAATAAAAATCTGCCGAGCTATTCGTCATCTACAATTTTATAATTCCTTAAAACTCTGAATATGAAAAAGTAACCAGTTATATATATATATATATATATATATATATATATATATATATATATATATATATATATATATATATATATATATATATATATATATATATATATATATATAGTAGTTAAATGGAGCAGACAACTTTGGCTACATAAAATTGTCGTGTTACAATAGTATGTAAACCACTTGCACTACAATCTTGCACAAAAATACCATTGACAT
This sequence comes from Dryococelus australis, assembly GCA_029891345.1. Lineage (NCBI taxonomy): Eukaryota > Metazoa > Arthropoda > Insecta > Phasmatodea > Phasmatidae > Dryococelus > Dryococelus australis. The sequence goes on from CM057000.1 coordinate 136,826,239, forward strand.
TCTAATTTCCAAATTTTATTTTCTTGATGTGAATAGGCATTGCTTTATTTGAAAATATGTGACTGTTCAAGAAATACATATTGAAATAATTATTAAAATCTGTGCCTGGGCTAAAATTACGAGCCTTCAAGTTTTAAGTGATTCGCCCATATAAAAAAATATATGTACATAATTACGAGTTGCAGTTTATATTAGGGACGTGACTGTTTATTAGAATATTGGCAGATTGCGTTGAGGAGAACAGTAGACATATTTTGTTAACACAATGCCGTGATTAATACAGTCGAGCAGTTTCGTGTTCGTATGGCAGAATTTAAATGGGAATCAAAGTGGAGTCAGCAGTGTCATTGCATACAGTTTATTAAAAGTATTGAAATAAATCGAACGCCGTATAAATATTCAGCTGAACACGTTTTGTTTTACATTCATTACATGCGTTCCCCTCCGGGGAATGTGTAGTCTTCAAACAATTCTTTCCCAAAGTCCGTTAAAAAAAAAAAAAAAAAAAAAAAAAAAAAAACCGTTGGCGCGAAAGGAAAGTTGACTTCACTTTTGCCTTGAATTTTTTTAGGTTTGTTTCTTGGTGACCTTGAAAGTGCACGGCGGCCTTGTCACATCGTGACTGGAAGGAAATAAGTTGGAACTCATTATGGAATTTGGCGCTAGCGGTAATTTTCAACGCAGGTCTGGATTTCCTGCTTAACTCATTTTTTTCCGAGAAGAAAGTAATTAAACAATTAATTTCTGAAATGTTTTAATGATCTTGTAAGGGGTCTGGTGCTGTAATAATCAATATTATTCATTTAATTTAAGTATATGGTTTCTGGCAAGAAGTCCCCACGTTTTGAGGTGGATTCGAAAACCTATATCTATATAATCGTGAAAACAGTCGAAAGTTCCTACGCGTATGGAAATTCCCCCACAGTTGGCGAGGCCGCGCGGTGGCTGAGCGGTTACCCTGCTCGCCTCCCTCCCAGGGGGGAACCGGGTTCAATCCCCGGCCGGGCCTCTCCTGGATTTTCGCATGTGGGAATTGTGCCGGGCGATGCCGCTGGTCGGCGGGTTTTCTCGGGGATCTCTCTTCCTCCCATATCCGGTCTTTTCATTCCGGCGCTGCTCTATCGCCCTCATCGGCTCTCAAGACCTCGCTGTTAAGAGCCGCCCAAATCTCTTCACTCACTCCACCCACAGCTGGAAACATTGCTCGTAATAGCGACTGGAGCTCTTGTCGTTGGCATAATGAAGCCGGTATCTGGACCGGAAGCTTGGGGCAGCCTGTTTGTCGCCACGCGGAGCATTGAACTTCCGGTCACGGTAGGAACGCTAACCCGCTCCCCTCCATCTTGTCTTCCTCTGCGTTGCAAACTCATGGCGCAGAAGCCAGCACAAGCAGGCGCCCAAGGCTTCGGGGCTTATCATCCCACCTTCCTCTAGCTTGCTATCGCGCAAGGTCAACGTAAAATATCGTTACTTTTGAAATAAATCGTTGAAAATGCCATTGCCCCTGCCCGCATGCATTTTAACGAGTACACACGTTGCATAATAAATGGTAGATACCTGCGTGTGAATTCTTTTTTTTATTATCGACTTGCTCACTCGTGCTACCAAAATATCAATTGCATTAATTTTACACCATGAAATTTTTTTTCCCCTTTTGTTAGTTGCAGATCATCTTTTCTCTTGTGGCAGTCCCATTGACTCAAGGAAAATTGCGAAGTATTTTACTTCACAAACCAACACACAGTTTTGACGCGCTTGTCTGCCTCTGCTAACGTCTAGTTATCTTGTACCTCATCCATTCACGGTTACTTCACACTTTTGTGAGTCCCTGGTAAAGTTCTACTTCCAGTATATCTCTCCGCCTTGTTGCTAACTAAGCTTATTTAAGTGTAGAAAATTACACCAAAAGACTACGCACCGAATTCGTGTGCACTCAGTTGTAATGATATTTTGCGTGAAAATTAATCCTTACTAAGCGCTAGCAACACCAATGTCTTCTCACGGTTTTTTTCCTTCATATTTATCACAAATTATTTTAATTTAAAAATAAATTACAGGTAAAAATTCAATTTAACGAGAAATAAGATTTTTTAATTTTAACAGAGGCATAAAACGCTTGTGATACATGGCATATATAGAAAATAACTAAACCTGTCATATACGGGATTCTTTTTTCAAAAGTTAGACTCAGGTGAAGAAACCTTGAATAGACTATATTTTAGATCTACCGATGGTCTTAAAACGTAAGGCTCACGCCCTCTTTGTTGGCTTTATTTTCCGTATGCAATATTAAACATCCTAGACAATTTTATTTTGCAGAATTCAAGATCGGTCGCCGACTTACTCATAAATAAATGATTGGATGACGTTGAGTTGTTAAATTTTCATACATACTTTTGTAATACTCGTGCATACTCTATTATTTAGCGTGTGTTTGATTTTCAGGTTCTTAATCGTATACTGTTTTAGACAAATTATATTTTTCGGAGGCATCGACTCGCTTTCTGTTATTTCAGTACACGTCTGAAAACTTTTAGCCTTTCGGAAGTATACTTGAAAACCGGATAGCAAACAAAATGAGTCTTAATCAACAGTTCGCCTTCTTTTAGAGACATTTTGAGTAACTCCCGTGTAAGCGTTTCCAGTTTGTTAAACACTTGTGCATGCCGGTGTATTTTAGGCACGTTTTTACCGAGCGAGGTGGCGCAGTGACGACCCACTGGACTCGCATTCGGGAGGATCCGGGTTCCATTCCCGGCCCGGCCATACTGATTTCTGTTTTCCCATGGTTTTCCCGAAATCACCCCAGGCGAATGCTGGGATGGGTCCCTAACAGAGGCCATGGCCGATTCCTTCCCCAATCCCTCTTCCCTGCGCAACTCGCACCGTCTCTAATGACCTCGCTGTCGAGGAGACGTTGAGCCCAACCACCTTAGGTAGTTCACGATAAAGTGAGCACTTTTAAAATCAACCTTAAAAAAAAAAGTCACTGCCCTTATCTACGTATATTTTAACGGGCGCACTGAGTGACACGCACCCAGTAAAGTTGGTAACGATGGATGGGAAGTAGTTTCATATCTTAACGTCGGGAGGTCAGGTAATCATTTCTGATGACTGAAATTATTTATTTCGCTTTCTGTTTTTCTTTTAATGTATCGATGCGTAAAAATGAGCAGATTTGTAAAATATGTACTTTTCTGAAAATTTCTCAGTTTCACTTTGCCTACGTATGAATAAAGTTACGAGGCCCATGGCAATGTTAATATTACACAAGGCGAAAGAATACACAACGTACATACAAGAAGATCTTAAGCAGGGCTTTCAAAAGCGCTCACTTTACCATGAACAGCCTTTACCTACCTTCAGTGACTTTGTCTACCTAGCGGAGGATATTTCGTACTCTCTAAACACCTCTGTGTCGGCGTTTGCCGACTGCTGAGAAATTAAAGACGCACAGTTGACCTCAGAAGTAAATTGTTTTTTTTTTTTTTGAGAGACGCGAAGGTTACCAGTAGTGTTTTTTACGAGATTTTTTTTTTTCCCCTCGGACCGCAGGAAGCTGCAGAACACTTCGAAGGTCCCAGACCACAAATTGGTTAGTCGCACGGCATTCAAGCCGGAATTCTTTGCCGAGTATGTACGTATCTTCGTGGACGGCGCTGTGTGCTCAAGGACCGCGCGAATATTTCCTTTCATGTGATCATCGTCCACTTAAACAGATCGTGGAAACGGTGCTGCGGTGTGTCTGGAAATAACGGGGAGGGGGAGGGAGGTTGGGAGGTTGGTAACATCTAAACCTAAATAGTGTTCTTGCTTCGTTAAGGCTACGGTCCTTCATTTCTCCATCTTTTGCGAGAATTATTTTTTTTGTATCCAAACGGGAACCGATATTGTAAAATCCTCATACAATTTTGTTACAAATTGTTTTTATAAAGTAATCTAATTTTTCCAACACAAAAAGTGCATACTTTTATCCAATTAATTAACTAACGAAAATTTTGTTCATTTAATAATTAGTTAAAATCATACAGTTTTTTTTTTGTGTTGAAAAATTAGACTACATAATAAAACCAATTTGTAACAAAATTGTAAGAGGATTTTACAATATCGACTCCTGTTTGGGTACAGAAAATTAACTCTCGCAAAAACTGTATAAATGAAGGACCGTAGCCTTAATACACGAGACGTATTAATTTTTACATTAACTTTTCACAACACGAATATAGGCTGTTCGCGGTACAGTGAGCACTTTTGAGGTCCTAGTTACTTTATCCTTTCAGCCATTTTTTTATTTAACCACCTTTTAAAATAAATATCGCCATGTAAGTAATAAACAGTGTGTGCACATTCCACCATACTCTGAAGTTAGACTCGGAGCCTCGTGTACGGGCCGGGAGTTGCGCTGTGAATGATGAGAGAGGCCAGGCGCAACTAGTTTTGTTAAACCCACTATCCCTGCCGTACATCCTGGCCTCCTTTTGTAGTTCTCTGGGCCAGCCCCCTCTCTGTCTCTCCTGCAACGGCGTCACCGCAATGCGGACATGGTGCCCGTGCCACAATTTGGTCACGCATCATCATAACACATTGAAATGCGTTACAGTGAGTTTGTAGTACATGTTTCCCCACTAAACTATGAAACGCGCGTCCAATGTGCTGGTATACAAAAACAACACATTTCAGACAGGTTGCTGTTGAGTGCTTTCAAAACCTCACGCACATCTGCAACACCATTTCAGAGTACTCCAAAATGGCTGAAAACCTCTTTTTCAGAGCGCTGTATCTCAAAATATAACCGTCAGATCCATACAAAACTTCTCAAGGGCCCTGAAAGTCCAATAGGTACAAGCAGTGCGACGAGAACACCGCACTTCAGGACAGAGCCTTGCGCTTAGAGGCGATGGCGCACTTGATGTGCGTGGCAGTGTCGCCTTTATCGCTCCCGCGCTTCGCAGCCTCGAACGTGGGTGGGGAAAAAGTTCCAGGTAGGCGGGAACCTTTAATCAGGAACTATAATCCTTTCGCGATTACATCACACTTTTCTGAAACCCTTTTTAGTTCTACTTCCAGGATATTCCTCCGCCTCCTGTAAATTAAGCTTAACTATGTCTAGAAAATTACACCAAAGGACAGCTCACCAAATTCGTGTGCGCTCAGTTTGTGACGGAAATCCCGTCACCGCACGTCTGTGAATAATTTACACCTTGCAAACACTCTAAAAATAAATTAGTGGGTCGGACCACGTCGCCATTTCCCTCGGAAAAAGGTACTTAAACTGTGTCTGCCTGGTAGCGTGTTGAATTCGTCACATTCACAACAGCAATCAATTCCTCACACAGCGTTGCCTTCGCCTTCGACTAAGGAGGGTGCGTCTCTGCTTCTTCTGGCTGCATACGACTAATAGCTTCGCGGCACACACCCTGTACACTGTGATCGGTCTGGAAACACGTCGTCTTGAGCCTAGCCCCTAGTGGGTCAGCGGTCACAGTGTATAGCACCGATTTAGGTACTTTTCTAACAACAATTTCTCGCAATTTGCAAACAACACCACATCGAGAGTCGCTCCACAAAGAGCCTACCCCTCCCCCACCTCCCTCTCGGGTCATGGCGGCGGGCGGGGAACCGACTGAGCCGTCGTGGATGACGGGAACTAGCCCGTACTCCTTACAGTACCTCCGGGAAAACAAGCGATTTTTAGAACTGGCAAAGAGACGACCTAATCACCAAACTGTTTACGACATTTTTCCTCGAGGCATCCCCGACCACATTGACTTACTCCTGGCTACTCTTACGGAACCAACGACGCCAACAATCACCACACCAACTTCCTCCCGACCGTCAACACCGGCCGCAGGAAATGAAAAATTTGAAATGGAAACCGACTTCCAGATAGTAAAACGAAAAGGGGACAGAACAACCACGCAGGAGAACAAGCGTCTCCATTCTGTGTCGTCTGAGACACATTCAAACACCATTCCTACACAAAATAGGTTTTCCCCGCTTAAGGAGGTAACAGAAAAAACCTAAGCAGTTAACCATCCCAGCTCTTCAAGCATCTCCACCCACAAAACACAAACGGCTGCACCACAAACACGACAGAAAAAACAAAACCAGTACAGATTAGTGGTTCCTGACGCCACTAAATACAACTTACTTGTTCAGAAACTGCGAGCTATTAGTAGGGACGGGTTCTCCCTTCTCCCCACAGCTCGCGAGGAACGCAAATCCTCACTAAAAACTTTGATTTTTTCACATCTGCTCGCACAATGCTAGAAGCGAACTACATCCATTACTTTACTTTCTGTCAAGCTTCCGAGCTCCCACAGAAAGTCGTTTTTGACCTCCGCCCCACAACCGACATTGCGGACATCAAGGCAGACCTGGAATGTGCCGGATACTCAATCCAGCACATTTATCAATTTAAAAAACGCATCACAGACCAAACAGACCCCACCAAATTCACGTTGGAGCCGCAACGTTTTTTCTGTGCCACGGCGGCGCAGAACACTTCTATCCTTCCTCTGCACTCCGTCACGAGAATAAATATGACAATAGTTCACCCCCGACAATACCAGAAACGCCCGACAGACGTGGCACAATGCCGCAACTGTCTCGCTTTTGGACACACCAAAAATCACTGTTCCATGCCGACAAAATGCCCTCACTGCGCAGGCCCTCACCCCGAGAGTGCTTGCAAAAAAAAACGAAACCAACTCCAAGCCGACGTGCAGTAACTGCGCAGGCGAACACACAGCTCTCTCAAAAACCTGCCCCAAGATCCTGGACTTGGTGCAGAAAAGAACTACTGTTGCTGCTACGAAAATCGCGCCAAAAACTGCAAAACAACCTCCTGCCCCGTCCAGGTTCACAGTCAGGACATTACAGCCTGGCAAAACGTATTCGCAGGCACTCTCTGCGTCTATTCACAAACCAGCTCCCACTCTTGACACCCCTGCAATGCCAAATACACAACCTCAGTCCCGCCCTCGCCAGCGAAATTCGCCAGGAGAGATGCGAGGCGTAATGCAGGATTTCCATGAACTCGTGGAATTCCTTAGAGCATGCGACTTCGCCTCGCTCATGGCTCATTTCCACCCCTACATACTAAAACTCCGCAACATCACAGAGAAACATGAGAGAACCTGGCTACTTCTCGAAGCCATGGCGTCATTTGCGGCCCCCTAGCCCGTCAACTAGACCCGCATATGCCAGTTTCGCCTACTCTGTACTGGAGCGACTCCGAAACACATTACACAAATATTAATAACTATGACGAGCGAAATAATCGCGTATATATTCTAGTCGTACACAACTGAACATTTTAAGTCTTGCAGCACCAATAATTTATTTAAGACGATTTAATAACTTGAATTACAACCGCTTTTAATTTATTTAAATTTTTCCGTGTCAAATAAAAGCTGTTGACGGCAGCATGGTCGTTAATTTACCATCTCTCGAGCAACTTCATAAGCTCCGCCCCACCAAGTTCTCTCGGCCAATCAGAGCCCTCTGGCCTATATTACTGTTTAACTTCACTCACGCGACGTGTTTTCATGGCTCTGCTTTCGAACTTTACAAGTCTAAATAATTATCAATACCGAATATTGTTCAAAACAACTTTAAAAATATAAGTTCACGCCTTCAGCGCAATTATACCGCCCGATTTCATAGAAATAAGGCCCCAAAACTGGCCGGAATTTTCCGATCGGTCCGGGACAAAAATCGACCACGTTTAACAAAACTAGTTGGCGCTAGCATCGCGCCAGCCATATCGCTCTCGGACTTCCCCGAGTTAACATGTTTTACTTCACTTTTAGCCGCTCGTCACGGTACATTCAGACATGCATTTACACACCAATCAGATTATTTAATTGAATTTAACATATGAGATATGAAGTAATTACAAAAACTGAACCAATAACACTGATTTAAATTTTCGCGAAACTTAAATTCACCACTTCAATATACATATAATTAATTTAATTATATAAACCCTTGCCACTCCAGTCATGGGAAAGCTACTTATATCGAAAATTTAACTTCATTTGGCTATTAACCTCCGCTTTTTATACCAAACTGTCGCTAGCTCTCTCACAGGGAGCTCGTGACAGTACTTCACAAGTCCTGAACTTTAAAATTCCGCGCTGATAAATTCAATTAACTTCACCACTCTCTTTTATCCCGTACAGGCAGGGGAAAAGAGAGTAAAATTCAGCTATGGAAACAGCTCCTAGGCGCTACCCTGGGAAACCTGTACAAGAATGCTAGCTTTGCAGCATAAAATATGTTTGATGGGCGGGGAGGGGGTTAGCTTCTCCTCGCCTCCGCAATCTAACTGACAACCAACTGGGCGGCCAAGGTCCCTCACAAGGGACCGATCTACCCCCGCGCTGAGGGAGTAGCGTCCCAGTGATGTAAAATGGCGGTGGCGTGTTGAATTGTGCAGCGTACGACCCGTTACGCACGAACTTTCAATGTTTAAAACTTTCCGACGTGGTTTAAAACACTAAATGAACTGTGACGTTTTTTTCAGCTCCACGTCACTACAAAACACTCGATAAAGATCTGAGGTCCCGATAATAACTTAATATGTCCGTGCCTAATTTCGACGTGCAGCAACATCGAGGCCTGGCGAAGGAGTATGCACCGGACTGGTGTTTCAGTGATTCGTCGTGCGAGCGCAGCACAGTCGGTGACCGCCTTGGTAGGCAGCTTGGGACGATACGTGCGCCGACAAAACCGTGACGTTTTCATTACGTTATTTCCGGCACCTTGGTCAAGAGGACGGAAGTGGAGAGCGCACTATAATCTTATTGGGTGTTTTAAAAATTAATTGTATCAGACCCCGTAAGGAAATTGGTGTTCACTGCGTCGATCACCATAAATGGTAATAATTGGTAAAATCAACAGCCATTGGCTGCACATTGCTTGTACCCTCCAAGGAGTAATTGAACACCCCTCGATTTCTGAGAAATATGTTTTTTTGAATGGTTTTTTAAGAAAACTGTAATAATAATGTAGGAAATAATTTTCATAATTGATTTTATGTGCATACATTTGTTACAAACATTTACGGCTGCAATTGACGCAAATAAAGTTAATTATAAAATTGATAGGATATATTATTAATATGATTTTCTTACATGCAATCATAGTAAACATTATGACGATATTCCATTACGAAGATTTTCTTGTAAATTCTGCTTTCCGAAGCATCCAAAACGGAAATGCACTTACATTTTAGTTATAAATGCGGACTCTATCGATCGATAATTTTTTTTAGATTTAAAAAGCATGTTTTAGTGAAATATTTATAGTTGCAAAATATATATATTCTTCTTTCATATACAGCATAGATCGCACTTTTGACAATTTTCATGGCGTCTGTACTACTTTTTTATGAGTTGTTCACGTTGTATAGTCAAGTTGCTTTACTTCAACCTTAAGTGTACGTACGAGATAGGGACGAGAGCTAATTGCGTCTCAGGGCTTGGCGCCATTCGGTATATTTCTATAAATTTGTTTAAAAACTATTCTCACCAAAAATTTTCCTGTATAATTGTAATAATTTGTAGTATTCTGAAAAATGAGCTAGGGGTTTAAAAATTAAATGGGCCCAAAACATTTCTTGTAGTTTTAATGATGTGTTTGTTTTTGATCAACTATTATTTCAATGGCCCAGTTGTTTAGTAGTTACATGTTATTCAGATAACATGACAGGAAATATACTTTGTATCTACATTATGTACTTGCAAATATGAAAATTTGTTGTTTCAAATTGTATTTTATATTTTTAGTAAATGTGAAACACAAGAGGTATCTGCAATGTTTTGTTTTGTTCAAGTATAAACAGCTGGAAATTGTTAATAAGCGAAATGTTTCAAAATAATTGAATAATCGATTGTTTTTTGAAGGGATTATCCCATCACTAGTGGCTATAGCCAAGAAGGGGTAGGGGGGAAAACCGGCATAGACGTCGTAAAATCCCCCTCCCGACAGGAAAGAAGTTCAAAAATTTGACGTGCGTCACTGAAATGCCACGGGAAACACAGTGTGGGGATAACATAGACGAGGAAGTGCTGGTAGAGAGGGGGCGGAGCTTGTGGGCGCACACGCCCTCGACGGTTCGAGGTGTGACACCCCCCCCCCCCCGGTTAAAGATTCTTACACAATATAAACCTTTAGCATTCGACTTTGCGGTTCCTTTCCTCTGACGAAACAACCAATACACGATACAATATGGTATAGGTAATAGGCTGTTCGCGGTAAAGTGAGCACTTTTTAAGGCCCTTCTAAATTTTTCCTTTCATCCAATTTCCGCCTTCCTGTTGCTTTTTAACATAGCCATTGCAATGTGGCCAATAAACACAGTGCATACATTTCACCACCTTCAAAATTTATTGACCGAGGCTGCAATAAGATACATTTATTTGTGGTTAATGCCTGTTAGGAGGGCCTTAAAAAGTGCTCACTTTACCGTGAACAGCATATAAAGTCAGAGTTCAGACAATTGAACATCGGTTCTGCGAGTGTCGTAGAAATGTGTATCTTGTTATTTGAATACCTATATTATCCGGGAATGCATTTTACGCCCTTTTTCTTTTTAAATATGCTTAGCATTTACATTAAAAGTTTATTTAAAAAACAAAAAACTCATTTGTTTACTTTATTACAATATGTCAATTCAAATATTTCCTCTTCACAATGTATTTGTTCGCCATTGATTTAATTTAAGACGAGCTTTGTTTAATATACCGATATTAAAACCGGCCTACAATAAAATAACGCACTTTCCACATAACCTCTGTTAGATTCTTGGCAAAATGGCTGCTTGAAACTTTTCGAAATCGTAAAGTCAAGAGTGCTTGACTTTACCTTTGGCAGTTCCATAGTGTCAAGCTCCGTAAGAAACAACATGTCGGAAAGCAAACGTAGAGTAAAATGTTAAAGTTTTCAATTGTGTAAGTGCCTTTAGCTGGATTTACAACAGTCCGTCGCGTCCGTCCGTCATACGTTCGTCCGTCTCCCAGCCGAGCGATTTACAACCAAACTTCGTACGTCCGTCGTCCGCTCACTGCCGCAAAAAAAAAAAATACTGTTTACAAATAGGAAAAAATCCTCCATAAAAGGTGGAGACGTTTTGCGGTATTATTTTTCTAATACCGAAAACAACCATACACGTACGTAACGGAAATTAATCGATGTAAAAAAATTTTTAATAGCATATAAATCATAATTTTATCATTTTTACTATTGCACAAAAGGAGTTTGTGTTTCCAAATGTAATTATCGATCAATCTTCAGTAAAAATTTAACGTAATTTCATTTTACAGTTACGTAAATAAACATATGACAACAAAAGACAGCCAAAACACAACACAACACTGCACACGCTGCACAGCCTTGTGAAGAACTCGGGATGAACGAGTAACAAAACGTGCAAGTTTAGAAGGCTGTAATTTCATCCGTTCGTCCGTCGAAAGTTAAAGCTTGCCAAGGATTCGACGGACGCGACGGATAGAATTGATGGCCACCTCTGATTGGCTGTTGGGTCACGTGACGGTCGGACGCGATGGGTCTCTTTGTAAAGCCCTGCCTTAGCGGCACTGCTCCCAGCAGCGGCAGAAGTGAGGGACGAGATACGAAGCCCATCGATCCGACCACACATGCGTCATGGTAGGGTCCATTCGCTCCCCGTCGCCAGCTCTGGCGTCTGTTATCGCGCTTCCACCCCCGCCCAGGGTACCAGCCGTTGTTATACACGTCGACAACGGCCCTTGTTTGTACGTCGTTGGCCGCGCTTGGCCCCCGCGCCGCGACGCGACGCGACGCTTCCACGCGTTTCTGTCGCGCCACCAGTCAATGCAGTTTCCTCGACACTCCGTGGCTATTACCTCCTTCCCCCTCCTCCCTGCTAAGTTTATCAGCTCGTCTCTTGCCATATACAGGGTGATTCTAAACTAAACCGACAGACTTCGGTAGGTGTGTCTTCAGGGGGGGGGGGGGGGAGGGGGGGAAGGAAAACATATGTGACACTATACCTAAACAGAATATTAAGGGAGGCATGAGAGGAGAAGAAGAAGAAAAGAAAACAACCCTAGATTTTAAGCCATATTTGTGCTAAATGTCGGCTCTTACGTTGGAGGTCCCGATAACAAACAATAATGTTCCCAGAGTTACCGTTGTATTTTACTTCGTTACTGATATTTTGTACAAATACGGTTTAAAACCTCGTTTTTTAAGGGCTCACACTTCCCTTAATTTTCGGTTTAGGTATAAAGTGTCACATATGTTTTCCTTCTTACTTTTCGTGAAGAATCACCTCCCGAAGTTCGTTGTTCTTATTACGAATCATCCTGTATTTTTTATTCACCGCTAGGTGTAGGTTGTTCGCGGTAAAAAAAAAACTCATTTGAAAGCCCTGCTCAAATTTCCGTTGTCTATTCTTCAGCCGTATCTAATATTAACTTTGCCATGGGTCTGATCACTTTATCCATGCACCAGTCAACTGAAACTATGAAATTATTAGAAAAGTAATTACATTACGAATTAGTTAATTCTTATGCACAATTGCATAAAAAATAATTATAGGCGGTTCACGGTAAAGTGAACACTTTTTAAGGCCCTGCTAAATTTTTCCTTTCAAAATTAATTTCGACCTTTCCACCACTTTTTAATGTAAACATTGCAATATGAGTAATAAACACATTGTATACATTTCATCACTCTCAAAAGTTAACGTTTGATTCTGCAATAAAATACATTTATTAGGGGATAATACCTTATGGAAGGGCCTTAAAAAGTGCTCACTTTACCGTGAACTGCCTATAATCATTTCAGTATCCAGAAATGTTGTATTACCTAACGCTAAGTCAACGATAAGACTTAGAACTACGCCTCCCCTCCCCCCCCCCCGACTTGTTACCAACTTTACAGGCGCATGCTAGTCAGTGTGATGGCTGAAGTATTGTTACAGTTGCTCAAAGCAGGGGCGGTACCCAGAAATATTTTTTCGGTTGGGGGGGGGGGGGGCGGCTCTGATGAGTATTGGTATTATCAATAGTAGTATACATCGTTCACAAGTCACAGTGGAAGAGTGGAAGGATAGAAGAAGGAAAGGAAGATAGAAACTATTTATGCAAAATTCGCTCACAAATACACACACACACACATTTACAATAGGCCAACACAATAGTCATGTAAATTGTTTCATCGTGTCATTTAAATATCTTACAATTTTAAATCTGTAAATATAGCATTAATATTTTCGCATATTTAAGCTAATCACCGCTCTTGCATAACTTAGCCGAGCTACTAGCGTTCATTTTAGGAACTATGTATTTGTCTACCCCCCCCCCCCCAAGGCCTGTTTATTCAGAAAACGAAGTTCTGATGTATAAGATGTAATCATGTGTGGTTAATAACAAATGAATACATATAATGATTGCCCTTTTAATAGGTCTACAGGGTATAAAAATGTGTGTCATGTGGGTAATAACAAATATATAAATATGATTGACATTTTGATAATATGGTTTAAAAATGTCACGCCCCTGGCTCAAAGCCAGTGGGCTTAGCCAGATTCTTTAAAGGACGGAGGTCTTAATTTAGGTAAAAGAGATAATAATAATTTCCTAATTTATTTAGAATTCCTACAAAGAAAATGCTATGAAATCTCGCTTGCTAATTAATTGAATCGATCAATACAGTTTACAAACACTTCAAAGAAATTAATACAGCCAAGTTACTAAAATCATTTCCAATAAACATTGTATTTAAAACCCATTGGAACGACAGACACGAAAGTGTTTCTTTTATATTGTACAAATACATGTTAAAACTTTATTATGTGTTATAATGGACCGCAAAACAAATGTGAATACCTAGACTTCAATAAAATACTCGTCAACTAGGGGGGGGGGGGGGACAATCGTCTGCAAACATTAGAGAACACGCATTGGACGTACGACGTAATATTCGGACGAGAATTCGACGAGTACCCTAGCTAGTGTTGATTCCCGAGTACTGATCGATCACTCGAATGAAAATATTCGAATACTTTGGACGTCACTCGAGATATCTCGAGAACTCGAATACTCTCATCGCTTCTTCCAACTTTGGTCGTGTCGTCCTGCACATTCGCAACTTGGCCACATCGCGTTCTTAACTTCCGGTTGCATCAGTTCAGCGTCGTTCGTTTGTAGTTTACACAGTCTATGCGTTTAATTTATTATATATGCATGTAATATATCTATACATTTTAGGCTTTTGCGCTTTCAAATGCACTCTCTTTCAATCCACGAAGTTAATATAAACTCAAGAGACAGCAAACACTTTAGAGTTGCAATCTTGAATAATTAAAGTTAAATTTTGCCTTAATTGGAACCCACGGTTACATGACCTCCCTTGTTTCTCTCTCTCTCTCTCTCTCTCTCTCTCTCTATATATATATATATATATATATATATATATATATATATATATATATATATATATATAGATATATATATATATATATATATATATATATATATATATATATATATATATATATATATATATATATATATATAGAGAGAGAGAGAGAGAGAGAGAGAAAAACAAGGGAGGTCATGTGTGTGTGTATATATATATATATATATATATATATATATATATATATATTATATATATATATATATATATATATATTATATATATATATATAATATATATAATATATATATATATATATATATATATATATATATATATATATATATATATATATATAATCTCCGACCAGTGCGTAATACCTGGTTCACATGTACGCTGACCACGCCGAACAGAGGGCGGAAAACTATAACAGCCAATCAGAAACGGTCCTCGGTTCCTGCGCATCTCGCGCGGAAACCGAGGGTTTTCTGATTGGCTGTTATAGTTTTCCCGCCCCGTCTGTTCGGCGTGATCGGCGTACATGTGAACAAGGCTTAAGAAATATTGTTTGGACAGTGTTGCGTCTTCGTACAGCTGCATGTACGACAGATGTTTAGGCGTGTAGTACAGTTTTTAACGCCACGAAAAATAAACGCTAATTTCATATATCCGTATGATTGTAAACTGGTGTAGGCTTGCGATTTACGTTTCGAGAATGGCTACTTCTAAGCTTCTGAAAATTTACCATGACATCCACACATTTATGTAAAATGGCGATGAAAAAAAAATCCCATTCACAAAAAAAGCAACGCTTGTTGAAAATTGAAAATATTTAAATACCAAATGTAATCAGCATAAAATTTGATATGCTGTGTAGCTATCGCCCACATGTACTTATTTTAGCCTGTTCATTGTAATTAACACTTTATGTACCTAACCTTTGAAAACTCACCCCATATGTAATACGTTTGACTCTGTTTCCGAAGTAAATCATGCATCACAACCGTTTTATACATCCGTTAGCATTTACGCACCCCATTTCTTTCTGATTAAATAAAACTTTCACTTACATTTCCTCCAGTGGCGTGTAGTGAGTTTTTTTTTTTTTTACAGGGTAAACAATTTCTACTAACAAACGCAACTTCCGACTTTGCTTTCCTTCACATGTATTTACAGTTTTATAGTACCTAACATTAGTTATAAAAATGGAAACGAATTGACTGTAATAATAATTAAACTGTATATTATTTAGAGAGCATATTACATATTATAAGAAAAATACCGTCTACCGAACACTTTCATCCACTCTCCAAGGAAAATGTAGGACTGGAGGACGCAAACAGAACGACTGCTTACCCCGCCGAAGGAACACGGTCGAGCGTGTTGTTGCTTGCGAGGTTCGACTCATCGATGTATTGCTAGTCGCTCCCGTTTGTGGAAATAAATAAGTTACTAGATAGCAGCACTATGCGTGTACAGTCCAGGAGCTACGAAATCTCTTGTTTCTCGAATCGGAAACCGGAAACTCAGAATTAAATGTGTTTAAAATTACGGTGAAAACTAAAGGATCAAACATTTCCAATATGTGTAAGGTAATCATATATGATAAGCATTGCTTACCTTGCATCTGTGAAATAAACACCACTGATTTCCTTTATAAATTGTATTTTTCCACTATAGTTAATGTGCGTTAAAGCGGAGAGAAAAGTATGTTGGTAATGGATAGTAAGAAAAAGTTCGTATGTAAAGTAAGAGTTTTGGCGCAGTGTGTGTGTACAGTAAATGTTTCTTGCTGGAGTGTTGTGTTTTCAGGTATAACTTTAGGAAACCCATTTTATTGTTATGTAATAAATATTTATTTTGATTTTCTGGCCAGCGCAGTAATACGGTGCTTTGTTTTTTTCGCGGTGTTCATTTTCGTGACTTACGTATGTATTGTTAACGCGCGGCGGAAGGATATGTAATGCGTAGCTCGAAATTATAACTTCAGCAGGCTTTAGAAACGTCGGAATTAACACTGAATATACTGTTACAGTTTTTTCATAGCCTCTGGGCCAGCCAGTTTCTTCAAGGGATTGGAGGTCTTGGTTAAATAAAAGAGCTGATAATAATGTACTAATTCATCTAGAAAGAGTCCACAAAACAAACATTCAGAACTTGATATATTGACATAATTTGCTATCACTTACTATTTACAGGTCGTATTTACATAATCCTCTGTCACCCAACAAATTAATACAGTAAAATAGTTAACATGTGTTTCTATAGACAGTTTATTAACACCTGTTGGATTACTATTAAAAATTATATACTTGATATTTGACAGCTGCAGTATTAACAATCGAGTTTGTCATTCGTTCGTTCAGTCTCATTTTGTTTCCATCCAGGTATCCCAATTCTTTCCTGTCCAGAATGTTACGGATAGGGCCACCTGTTTTTTAGTTGAGGACCTATTCCTTAGGCGTCTGCCAGCCAATCGCCAACGTGTTCAGTGTCGGGACAAGTTAATTCTGATTGGCGCAGTCGAATATAAAGTTCGCGAAAAACCGAATGCCCCTAGTTACGGAGTGTCCAGAGCGCTGTCATCCACAGCACTGCAAAGCCGCGGCACCACACACAATTGCTGGAGGCTCGCATCCCTAGATGTCCAAGCCTGGGCCGTCGTTACGGCCGGGTCGGGGGCAGTTGATATTAGCGACGGCCCGGCTGTGTACACACGGTTGCACAAATACTGGGCGCGCGTCGGCAAACGCGCAGCTGATTATGCGGAGACTAATGTTTGTAGCGCGGCATCAGGCTGCGCGCGCAGCTGCTTCTTTCCTCACCGGCAGCACTCCGCTCCCGTAAAGGACCTTACACAATTGAAAACTTTTAACATCCGACTTTACGATTTGAGTTTACGTTTGCTTTCAGACACGTTTCATATGGAGCTTGACTCAATGGGACTGTGAAAGGCAAAGCCAAGCACTCTTGACTTTATGATTTCGAATAGTTGAAATTTAAAGTCAAAGTCAAGCAGCTATTTTGCCGAGAATCTAACAGAGGTTATGTGGAAACTGCGTTATTTTATTGTAGGTCGATTGTAATTTCGGTGTATTAAACAAAGTTCATCTTAAATTAAATAAATGGCAAATGAATATAACGTGAAGATGAAATATATGAATTGACATATTTTAATAAAGTAGGTTCAAATGAGTTTTTGTTTTGAAATAATATTTTAATATAAATTTTCTGCCTTTTTAAAAAAAGGTACGCAAAATTCATGCCTTGATAATATCATAGTTATCTTCATAAGATACACATTTTTACAAAGCTCGCAGAACCGATGTTCAATTGTCTGAACTCTGACTTTACAATATTGTAATGTGTATTAGTGGTTTCGTCAGAGGAAAGGAAATGTAAAGTCAAATGCTAAAGTTTTCTGTTGTGTAAGGAGCTTTAATTCCCGGATACCTCCTCCACAGCACTTGTGCACTCTCGTTAGCAGCCGCCGCACACACATTCATCCGCCGTCGGTCCTTGCTAGACACTTGCACTGAAGCGCCAGGTGGTTATCATTGACTGCCGACCCTCCGGATGCGGCCGTGTTTATATTGTAGGTATCCTGACCCAGAACCTTCTTCCCCCACTTCTCCACTTCTTCACGTCGAGGGAGGTGTTCTCTGGAAGGTTCTCGCATGTTCTCTCAAGTTGTAGACCGCTCTGGGAAGGTGAGAAGGGGGAGGGGGTGAGCGACGCCAGTCTAGGTCCGCTGGCAATCTTTCTCTCCCTCCCCTAAAAAGTAGCGGAGCTTGGGTCCCGCCCGGGGGAGTGTTGGGTGGTGGTGATTCACCCACCCCGTCCCCCATTCCGCTGGAACTGGCCGGTCCGTAACAACACCAGTTACGCAAAAGAATTAATGCCTTTTTGTTCTTCGGCCTCGAACAGGGGCCGATGAAACGAGCCATAAGTGTCGACCATATTTGGACGTAGCTCTCGTTGGTGTCTGTTTCCGCTCGCCGGCCCGCCAAAGGTCGCAGGAGAACGGGTAATAACATTCGTCAATGGGCCGGGCTCCATTGTGGCGTTGCCGCTGTCTGGCTCGCGCGCACGCTTGCCGCCGGAGAACGGCGAAGGCCGCTTAGAGGCAGGTATTCAATTCGCCGTCCAAGGTGGACCGGTCTCTTCTGAACACTGGCCGCACTCGTAGCTCGACTATACACAATTTTCCCTCCACGGGCAACTGAGAACTGCGCACTCTAAAATGAGAATATTTGAAAGCCCTGCTTAACGTGGATAAGTCCCCGCCATCTTGGAAATCCACTATTTTTGTCATAAGTTCCATTTAAGAACATTTAATGAATAATAGATCCTTATGCTTAATCAACATATTACATTTCTGTATAATTTATCATTTTTTCACTAGTGATCGAAAGCAAGAAAAAATTATTAATTTCTTGCCTTCAGTTACAGAAATGGACCTGGCAACAAGTCTAGCAATACATGTTTCAGAACATGTGCAATGTAATGCCCTACGCTTTGTAGAAGCCCAAAATAAAATGCAAAATCTGTGATGCAATTTACGACGAAAATTCCAAAATGGTGGGGACTGATCTACCTTAAGATGTACCGGTACGCACATTGCGCGTTCTTCCAATTTATGTAAAATTAAAATTGCCGTTGGCCTCGTCACTTCCATGCGTCGGTCAAATGAAACTGTGGAATTATTAGAAAAGTAAATATTTCACAAATACGGTCATTTTTGCACTTCGAAGCATTAACAAAAAAAAAAAAACAGAAAGCGAAAGGAATAATTCAAGTTATCACAAATGTTTACCCAGCACTTTTTATTCGACGTTAAATGTGGAACTACTTTCCATCCATCGTTACCAACTTTACTGGGCGCATGCCACCCGGTGAGCTCGTTGAAATACACGCAGACGGGGGGGGGGGGGGGGGGGGGGGGGGCAGTGAGATTTTTCTAAGTTTGATTTCAAAAGTACTCACTTTATCGTAAATAGCCTTTACGTGTTAATTTAAAACTCCACGGGAACCTGCGTCCGACGGAAGTGTCTACAATTACGACGCCCGGAGCTACAGCCCACTCGCGGCTACTTCTAACTTTCCTGAAGCCCTGATGAAGTTTATACTTTCACGGTGCTCCCTCCGCCTCTTGCAAGCAAAGTTAATCAAGTCTTAGAAAATTGAACTAAATGGGACAACGCAACCGTATTCGTACGCTCTCAGTGTAATAATATATTTTATAAGAACTATGTAATACTAGCCATTACCAGCGCACCTATTTTATCTATATTTTTATTCATATTAATTGTAAGTGAAATATTGAAATTTATAGATAAATCTTTATATATAAAATCCATTGTGCGCGACTGAACCGCATCATCACTGACAAACCGCCATATGTTATTGAGGTGGCGAGTAAGGTTTTTGGTTATGTTCCATTCCGATAGGTGGCGCTGGAGTCTAACTTATATATTTATGGGCCGATTTTGCCGATACTTGCAGGAAATGTTTGTTGATCTAAAAGCGAAAAATGGCGGCGATACCACGGTCAAACATCAGTCGACGTACCAGACGTAATAGAGAGGACGCATTGAGAAGGCAAAACAGAACGTGAAAGAGGCGGAACAACGTTCGCCAGGATCAGCTAGTATAAGTATAAATTAAATTTAATAAAAATAAGGTAATATGTTAACAGAGCTGTAGAACGGTACATGGGATATTTAGGAGACAATCAAAAACATCATAAATGGGGTGATTTTTTTTCTTCAAAGGTGGGATCAAAAAAGTGTGGAGAAACCACGAATATACTATCCTATATAGTAAGTAGACGGTCTCTGCGTGTCCCTCCGTCTTTAATACATCTAGGTCCCTTGAAACTGAACAGAAGTTCTTCAAATCTTGCAGAGCGAATGCTCGGGGTTAAATACGGGCCATGTTCGAATTTCAGCAAGATCAGATTACACAATCATTACCTTTTACCCTAAAACTCTTTTTTAAATTAATTTTTCTCCATGAAAAGTTTCGCATTAATGCATAGAGAATATTGCATAGAGATATGAAGGTAATGGTATATCATTTTTGTGTACTTTAAATGTCACGCTTTGGGGCTGCAGTGGCTAGAGCGATTCCAAGTGGGCCCGCAGTGGCTCAGTGGATAGAGCGATTCCAGGTGGGGCCTTAGTGGCTCAGTGGATAGAACTATGTTAAGTGGCGCCGCAGTGGCCAAGTGGATAGAGAGATATTAAATGGGACCGCAGTCGCTTCAATGTTGAGTTAATTTCACGTCATTTCATTATTACCTACATATATCTATGCAATATTTCTTTCAGTCTTTGTATGTTAACCAAATTTTTTAACATGATAAATGTTTTAGCCCCGTGACATTACAAAAAAATGCCGCGGGTTGGGTCCCCTAAGAGTATTTAATCAAGTGCTCTGATATGTAAGTGCACTTTTCTCTTACCTAGTTTCAAAGGCGCTACCGAGCAAGCCTGCTGCCACAGAGTTTCACTGGGGATCTGCGTTAAAGAAATCCTTTCTCTATGTACCAATCGGAAAGATAATCGCGTCAAACAATAATATTCTACGTGGTATATTTCAAGGAATACCGGCACGTTTAGAAATCTTTCAAGTTTTTATGTTTTAGGGGCCGTTCACGGTAAAAATCGGCACTTTTGAAAGCCCTGCTTAATATCTACTTGTGTACACGTTGTGTACTCCTCCGCCTTGTGCAAAATTAACATTGCCATGGACCTTTTCACTTTGTTCACGCGGCGGTCAAATGAAATTGTGAAATTATTAAGAAAGTAAATACTTTACATATCTGCTTTTTTTTTGCACCTCGATGCATTACAAAAAGCAGAAAACGAAAGAAATAAATTTCAAGTCATCGCAAATGGTTACCTGACATTTTTTATTCGACGTTAAAATATGGAACTAGTTTCGCTCTATCTAGTTCGCTGGAACTAGTTTCGCCCATTAACATGTATGCAGGGAAGAGTCAGTTACTTTTTTTCTAAGATTCATTCCGTAAGTACTCACTTTATCGTGAACAGCCGTTTAATATTTTTGTTCATAAAATGTAACATTATAATTTACATTCCACAACAAGCAAACGCATAACCCATATATATATATATATATATATATATATATAAACCATGTGATTTATTTTGACATTTGTAATGACAATGAAGGGAGAAGGGGTGAGGATGATGGTGTGCTTGTTTAGTTTTTTTTATTTCATTAACCCTACTTACCAGTGCAGCCATCCAGGGTGTTCAATTCTATAATGACTACTACAATTTAACGAACAGTATATAAGTTATATAAACTCACAATTTTTTTTTGTGGGAGGGTGGCTGTTCGTCTGGGCACCCGTAATTTAAGCTACAAATTCTATTTCTATTCAAAAGCATCATTCACGCTTCCTAGGAAGGTGGGGAGCTATTCTGCCCCGACCGAGACAGCTCCTCGACGGGTATCCTTTCGGCCGCCCCCGCCGGAACAGACCAGGGACCGGGATTCCCACGAATCCGCCGGCGCGACTAGACGCCGTCGGGCCCGCACACAGCTAACTAGCCTTTCGGCCGGTCCGGCATGGCACACAACGGTCGAATAGCCCCGCGCACGTACCTGAAGGCCCCCAGCCCCCTCCATATCGGTACTATTCTATTTTGTTCTTTTTATGTCTTCCCCTCGTCCATCGTTCTGCTCCAACCTAAGCATCGTCCAGGACATCGAAGTACCCCTTCTGGACACCCAAACCTTTGTTTCCCAGCGGACGAGGGAATGGAGCTCCGCTCCTACGGGTCCCCCGTCCTTTTTTTTTTACACACACACAGACATCAACCATCATATTATCCACCAATCGCATCTTTCCCTCATTTAGATTTTATTCTCCGCAGTTCCTTATGTTCTTCTTTCATCCGTTTCAGATCTTGTCTTTTTCTTCTTTTTCTTGCTGCTTCTCCTCTTTTTCTCCTGTCGTTCGTCTACTTTCCTTCTCTGTTCTTTTCCCCATTTTCTTTCCTCTACTTCTTTCTCTTCCTCCTTATTCTTCTATTTTTCTGCGTATTTTCTTCCATTCTTCTTGTATTCATTTCGGATCTTGTGTTTTTCTTTATAACTTTTTCGTGTTTGGAGCTTTCAATTTTTAATATTTACTGAAAATTCTGTTTATCTAAAATGGTTATTTATAATTTTTATTTAATTTAAACGATAAAACACTAGACAAACACAAACACTCGCTCAATAATTCCCTTAGTTCCAGCACTCTCTCATCCGCTCCCTAGACTACTCAGTTAAATCATCATTCATAGTTTTTACCAAATCATATATTTTCGTAATACTTAATTCTTTCCTTTTTTCTTTAAACATGTCACACAAGTACAGAATATGGTATACCGTTTGAGCTCTTTTTTCACATTGACAACTGTCCGCTTCTATTTTATTTATTTTAGCTAAATAACTTTTAATTTGACAGTGTCCCGTTATTACTTTCAACACACTATTATTTATATTGTTTTTACTTTCGTACCATTGTTGTATATATTTAGTATAATTGTTAGTATTTAGGCCGGTTTCTGTTGCATCGTACTCTGCCAATTTATAACACTTAGTTTATAGACTTCTTTCTTTAATTATTTTTAACTAATAGGTTGATTACTTCTATTTTTCCTCAATCTAAATATTATTGTGCTCTGCTATCTTATATGTATTTCCATTGTATTCTATTTCGTCTACTTCATTTTCTGTTTTATATATCATATTGCTATCTTTTATACTATAGTCTATTGGGATCTCTCTACTATCTGTTATTGCGGATACATATGATGTTGGTGTTAAATTCATTATTTTTATCAATACACATTTTTGTGATGCCCTTGGTATTCTTTTAATGTGTGTGTTTTAAATTTTATTTTTGTAACAAAGTGCTAGTATATTGTACAATACTACGGTTTAATGCCTGATATATTATTTTCTTATTTTGAGCGGTTAAACTGTTCACCACCCACCAAGGCGAACCGGGTTCAAATTCGCCTGGCCTGTTCACTCCGTATTTTCGCACGTAGAAATGGTGCCGGACTATGCCGCTGGCCGGCAGGTTTTTTTATCGGGATCTTCCGTTCCCCCCCCCCCCCCCCGCCGTTTCATTCCGGCGCTGCTCCATACTCGCCTCGCTTTACCCTCATCGGCTCTAAAGACCTCGATGGAGCCGCCCAGATCTCTTCACTCTCCATGTCTAGAACTAGGAGTCATTGTACATGGTTGAGTCTAAATATCATCGTCCATTACGATGAACAGACTTTGCCGAATGTTCCCTAAAGTAACATCAGTTACGTGGATTATTAGTGTGTGTTTAATAGTGGTCGACGGCATAAATTGAACATATGAATTATGCTAGTGCATTTGGAAAACAGAGAAGGCATGGGAATATACCGATGAACTATAACTTCGGTGTTTTGGAAGTAAAAATACCAGAAGTAGAGCGATCTAATAAAAATTATATTTAAAATGTGTGTTGCATCTTGCCCAAACTCTACTTCGGTGGCATTACATAAAATCTAGAATCGTAAAATGTGTATTTAACAAAAGCAACAACAAAACGGTTACTCAGAACATCTGGCGCGATATACTGAAGGCTATTGATTGTGTCATGTCGGCACTTCCGGCTTGAGAGAGATACCGCGTAAGTTCCTTAAGGTGGGTGATCTGCTGAAATCAGTAAAAATAGGGCACAGAAAAACCATCACATTCGCGCGAGTGAGGGGATGAAAAGATTTGGGCGGCTCCTAACAGCGCGTCCTTGAGTATTTGTATTTCCAATCCCATTAACTAAGAGCATGTTTTCCATACATTCTGTCTGCTCTAGCGTTTTATCTAATTAAATTTAATTCATGCAATAATTCTTGAATTTTTTAATTCTCTGTCGCAAGGATTTTTATGTCGCTTGACGGGTTTTCCCTTGCTCTTCATAGTTAAGACTAGCCCTAAGTACACTTAGGGAGGTAGTCATGGCCCCAAAGTGCAGGCCATGGCTGCCCAATCCCTCTTTGCCGAGATGTATGTCTCCTTGCATGATTTTCCTTCCTAGTAGGCGTAAGGTGTTAGCCCTGAGACGCAATAAAATCTCGTCCTACCTTCGGGCCTTAACTTCACATAACACTTAGAATAAGGTAGTTTAGAAAAAAAAAAGCGTGCATTTGAGAGCTGATGACGGTGAAGCGAGGTATGAAGCGGCGCCGGGTTGCAAGGGGGGGGGGGGACGGGAGATCCCCGAGAAAACCCGCCGACCAGCGGCATAGTCCGGCACGATTCCCACATGCGAAAATCGGTGGGAGACTTCGCCGGGAATCGAACCCGGTTCACCTGGGTGGGTGTCGAGTAGTTTAACCACTACACCACCGCGGCCCCCCCCCCCCCAATCTCATTCGACGTTTGGAAATTCGCATCGCCATCAAATAAACATGATTAACGTTTACGACGTTGCCACATGTATGGTGCACATTTGCCGCGAACATGAAAGTAAACCTTTCGAGGTACTGCGATTTTATGAATGGCGGCAGTGACATAGTTTTGTGTCCTACGAAAAATACCAGAAAAAAAAAACGAAACGGGAATATTTTTTATGGAATGTAGTGCAGTGAAATTCTCAAAAAAACATTCTTTTCTAATTTCCGTAACTCTTTGATTTGCCAGAGTTTATTTCACAGTTTTCCTTACGAATTGGGGAACACAGCCACGAGCGTCAGGTTAAAAGTACAAGAATGCACGGTGGCAGAAAACTACTCTAGTAGGTATAGGCTATTCACGGTAAAGTGAGCACTTTCGAAAGCCCTGCTTAAGAGGACTATGTAGGTGTGTTTTCAAGGTCAAGAAGCGAGGAAGCGATACGGGCGACACTAACACGCACGCCTAGCGCCTCATCGCTCCTACGTGCATGGCGTGCAGTGTTTCCGTCCTAACGCTTTCCTGTGCAAACGAGATCTGTAACTGTGGTGTTTTATTACGCGCAATGAAAGTACACGGATCAAACTATCTGCGTATAATCGTACTTCTCTCTTACCGCTTAAAGAAACTTCATAGGCAAGCTTTAAAAATGCGATATTTGATAACTTTCACGGTTCTTTTCTCCATTAATAAACTTAATATAATAAAAGTAAAGAGATAGCGACATAGACAATAGTTTTTTTTATCCTTTCTGGCAAAACTTCGTATTTCCAGAACATTTATTTACCGAGACACGCGTTTACGCGCAAACAACGATTTCCCAGAAAACGTTTCAGTACATAGGACCGTCAAGATCTACTTGTGTGCGCATTGTGTATTCTTCCACCATGTTAAATGAACATTGCCATGAGCCTGATCGCTTTATTCACGCGTCGACCAAGTGGAACTGTAAAATTATTAAGAAAGTCAGTATTTCACAAATTTACCAATTATTACACGTAGGCCTATTGCGTATTAAAAAAACGTGCAAGCAAAATAAATCGTTTCGGAATCCACAAACATTTAACCTAACACATTTAATTCGGCGTCAAGACTTGGAAATACTTTCCCCTCCGTCGTTACCAACTTTACTGATCACATGTCGCTCAGTGCGCCCGTTAAAATTCATGTAAGCAGAGGCAGTGACTTTTTTTTCTACGGTTCATATCAAAAGTGCTCATTTTATTGTGAACAGTATTTACCCGAAATTGTTATATACAAAACATGTGTAACGTTTCTTACGGGGGCGTGGGACATGAATTAACACCGAATACGTAAATTATGTTTACTGGTTTTTGAAAGCCAGCATAGAAAAAAGTAAATATGGCAATCATAGATAATAGGTTTCGCCAACTTAACGACCAAGTATTTTGCAGTATTACTGTATCAATTTCGCATAATGTCTTTCGCCACGAAAACACGTCGGAAATATCTCGGCAGAATAACGTCACTCAGGTAAAATATTTTCTCTCGTAGTTAGTAAAAACTATTCTGTATGATTGCCTTTTCTTTGTTTTCTCTATAGGCTTCCATAAAACTTAAACCTCAGTAGCATTAATTTATGTCCCGTGCGCTCTTAAATGCTATTGCTAAACAGACGTCACTCAAACACGTTGAGCAGTTTTTGATTCGACGTTTCCTACCTGATTCTGCACACAGTTATGAGAACTGGGCAGGCGGACACACAAAGACCGTCAGCGACGAGAAAAAAAATCTATTTTATATTAGTACAACATAGCGTTCAACTTTTAGAAGTTATCTGCGATTGTCGTTACCTCGCAAAAAAAAAAAAAAAAAAAGCCCTTAGTTTGGCAAAAATGTCGAAATCACAATTATACTTTTCTATGGATGCACAAATGATGAAAACTAACTTGCGTACAAAAACGAGATAATTTACATTTTAAATAAGATAACAAATAGCTGCTTCAGCACATCTCATTCTTACAAGGAAATGTTTTGCGATTTCGAAAATTGCTGAAAGTAATCAAAATTCTTGCATATTTTTTTTTTGTGGTTGCCCCAGAATTTTTGTAAAGGTAACTTTTGCCAAGAATACCTTAAAATGAATTAAGGCTGTATCTCCCAGTTGCCCTCGTCAAATTTTTTAGGCAAATATTTTGACTTGTTTTGTTTGCACGCTACGAAAAAAAAAAACAGTAACATATTGTCTTTGACATGTCATTTTGCAACAAAAATAAATCCTAATAATATTAAAAATGCGAATGTTTGTATGTTTGTTTGTTACTCAGTCACGTCGTAACAGCTCGACGCATTTGGATGAAATTTGGTACAGGGGTAGATTATATTCTGGATTAGCACATAGGGTACTTTTCAACCCGGAAAGAGGAACAGTTTAGTAGGGAATATATAAAATATGCCACCAACCATTTGAGTAGGCGCTGGTTGATGGCCTGTATTTTTTTTTAATATTTTACACGCGGACAGAGCCGCTGGTACAATATAAAATAATCTGAAGGAAAACGTAGTCGCAGATATGTATGGGTTACGAATGTAAAATAATTTATTTTTTGTGGCCATCGCTTGTAAGTGAAGGTAGAACTCGGTGGTCACGCATTGGCTGTTAAAAGTCCACTTTGTTAGTGTCCAAAGCCTGTTATAGGCTGTTCACGATCACGTGAGCACTTTTGAGGCCCTAGCTACTTCTCTCAGATTTTCAGCTATTTATTTTCCTTAAATAACCTTTTAAAATGAATATTGCCACGTGAGTAATAAACGCAGCGTGTGTATTCCGCCGCGCTCGGAAATATAATACATCTATTGACTGTTGTTCCAGATGAGACGGGTTTCAAAAGTGCTCACTTTACCGTGGATAGCCCATACACACGGTTCACTCTCTTGCACAAGGAGATGTACACCCTTATTGATCAAGTCAACTTGCATCGTGGCAAGCGAGGGCTTGCCTCCTAGCTAGAATCATTTAGAGACTGTTGTATTTTTCGTTTACATTTGCGTTTTATAAGTTTACGTAGTTCCCGTACGTTAATTCATACTGGCATCGTTAATTTGAGGGCAGAAAACAGATTTGAACTCTGTGTTAGTGATTTGTTAGGTTCGAAAAATGCCTGCGTGTTGTGGGTGGAAATGAGTGATTAGAATGCTGCAACATCCAACGTGAGTACGGTATGCTCTTGGGAGTTAAATAAATATTTCCGTCTGTATCAGGCTTAAGACGCGCGCTTTACACGCCGGCCATTCTCTGGCGCGACTGGTGCCCGGTTGCACCGTCGTGATTCGAAACTCGATCCGAGATCGAATCTAAGATCGACACAGAAAACTGCTGCACCACTCGAGTTCAGAGCTGGACCGGAGCTCGAGATGAAGTTCATTTCGAACCGCCGAGATTTGGCGGTTTCGAAATCTTGATCCGAGATCAGCAGCCATCGTTGACAACTGTAGTTTGAAAATACGCCAACAGATAGAACTACGTTCGATTGTTTTCTTGGGAAATGAAAACAGCATTATACGCACTTGAATATTATTGAGCAAAATCTGTAGAACAATAGTTCACTTAAAACAGATAAAACATCGCACATCTAGTTCTATCTATAGTGAAAAATACGCCTACTTCCATGACGCCATGTATTAGGAATCAATAGCAAAATCTGCCTCATACTTAATCTCGATCTCTCACTTTGGAACCATGATCGACGAATCATGTAATTTCGTTGGTGCAACGCTTTTACATTGGATCAAACTGGACCCTGGTTCGGAACTAGGATCATTCGATCTCGGGTCGGGGAAGATGTTGGTGCAACCGGGCATCAGTAGTGGAACTGCAGTGTCCTTAGCCAGCAGAGCACTAGGCCATGCGGGCTTCATATCTCTTTCTTAGTCAAGTGGCTTGCCTTTTTATTTTTTTGAAGGTTGTGAGTGGGAGGGGGGGGAGGGGGGGCATTTTCCCAGCCGTCGTCGACCTTGACGGCCAGACGAGAGAGCGCGCTCTCTCTACTGTGGCTGCCGCATTGCGCGGGTCAAAGCCGGCTTCACAACGCTCTCCTGGCCCGCGCGTAGAATACTAAGTTCTGAAAACTGGGACCGTGTAAATGTTTCCATATGTCCGGCAAAAGGACATGCCCTCATTGTAAAGCATGTTTTTTTTCATCTGACAGAATTTTTTCAATGTGAAAAGAAAAAAAAGTTTGCTTTTAAAAAGTCTGCTTTTCTTGATCTGATGAAAGATAGTAGTAGGTTTGTATTATGATAATTATTATTACATTAGTGTTTGTGCAACGAAAATTCATATAGGTATGGTGTCAACGTTCATTTGGTCAATCATATAAAACCTTAGTTAGGTTTCTTGATGAATCGTGTAAATTACGTTTAAAACTTTTTTTAAAAATTATATTAATATTTTATACTGTAGAATTTGTTGTTTTGTTGTGCAAAACAACTGTAAGCATTAAAGTTAATTTTCCTTTCACTAGGCTTTCATGTTTTATGTTAACTGACAATGAGAAAAGAGTTTTTATGTAATTATTATTTAATTTTTGAAAATGATTTGCTTTAAATATTAACTAAATTTTTTTTCCCCAACATAATTAAGATTAAGCTACATACAAAATATTAGTGGTTATCCAGTTTAAATAATTAGCGGTGGTAATTAAGTTGCACTGCCCTCATTTCTAATGAAATGCCCTCCGGTAGAGAGTGAACTCCACCCTTCTTTATTCTGAATTTCTGGTAAACTCGTCGGCCTTTGACATGGGTTGAAGGTTCAATTCTCGAAGTACCGTTTGTGAAAATGTGAAATGCACTTGAATACTTTTTCTGAGACATTAAAGGTCTGATTTAATAATCTTTGGAAAGAAATCTTACGGTATGTTCCCATGAAATCTGTACTCCTACCGTACTTCAGCCATTGCACTGTTCATTATTAGGTAGCTTATGGGTCATAAGTGTGAAAATGTGATTTTTCTGCTTTTGTGCTGTGTTGTTTAAATGGAGGCCACAGTCTGAGTTTCATAGAAACTTTTGCAAAACAGTTGCTTATAAGAAAATTTTTTTACATTAAATATTCAGTCAGTGGTATAATAAATTTATTAGTTATGGCGTGTACCTGTCATTATATGTCGTTAGGGGATGACAGTGTGTAACATTAATGTGTTTCCTTTAGAGTCTTTCTCTCTGTTTTTCTTACATAATGTGTTACGTAGTCAGATGTGAAATGTCCCCATATACCATATACAAGTACATGGTATACAGCTTCAAGGTTTGTAGATTCAATATGACTCCAGAGATCCACTTGGTGCATATCCATGCTGGTTTTAGCAGGAGTGAAGTCACAATGCTTTAAAATACAATTTTTATATTTTTGAGCACGACACTAAAATTTTAATATACTTCATTCACGGTTATTTCCAACTTTTCTGAAGCTCTGCTAAAGTTCTACTTTCAGGATATTCCTCCACATCATGTAAACAAAGCTTCTATAGGCTGTTCACTGTAAAATGAGCACTTTTGAAAACTGCTTGTATACACATTGTGTACTCCTTTGTCTTGTGTAAAATTAACATTGCTATGGGCCTCATCTCTTTATTCATGCGTCGGCAAAATTAAACTGTGAAATTATTAAGAACGTAAATACTTTACAGACCTTTTAATTTTTACACTTCGATGCATTAAAAAAATTGAGAGCAAAAGAAATAATTTTAAGCAATCACTAATGGTTACCTAGCACTTTTTATTCAATGTTCAGATATGGAACTACTTTCCATTCATCATTACCAACTTTACTGGGTGAATATCACTCAGTTGCGCCCATTAAAATGTATGCGTGCTGGGCAGTGACTTTTTTTCTAAGGTTCTTTTCTAAAGTGCTCACTTTATCTTGAAAGGTTTTCAGAAAATTAAACCGAAGGGATGATGAATTTTAAGTATTAATAACATGTGCCAAAAATTAAAGTTATGCTTGTCCAGGATGCTAGTCGCCAGAATCATTTCCTGGAAACGAATTATAGTTGTCTGTTGTCAATAAATCTGAAACACACAAATAATTCTAAGAAGGATTCTTAGTATACAGAATGTCTCATGTTTCTTGCCACTTACTTTTCACGAAACTCAATGCAAAATAAATTTAAAAATTTATAACTTCTTTTAAAAAGCTATTGAAGAAAAATATAAATACTTTTGAGCCCATGGAAGAAACATTTAATTAATTACAAGTGATATCTATTTTTAACTTTATCTCTAACATCAAAGTTCTTTAATCGTGGAAATGACCATCCTTAATAACTAGCAATAGTAAAAACACTTAATAGAACTGCTATCTTACGGAGAAATTATGAAATCAAGTGTTTCGTGAAAATACATTTTCTTTAGGTCGCAAAAAGCACACTAAATCACAGTGGCCCTGTATGCCTGGTAAATTACTCTATCGGAGCCTGTAAATTTGGGTATAAGTTTGACAGCCATATTATGTTTAACCATTGATTACTCAGGCACAGGCAGCAGTGAGATTGCTCGCCATAATTCTCTCTTATATGGGCTATTCATGGTAAAGTAAGCACTTTTTAATGCCCTGCTAAATTTTTCCTTTCAACCCATTTCTATATTTCCGCCACTTTTGTTAAAAATAAACATTGCCATGTGACTATTGTATATTTGTGGTCTATTCACACTTTTTAAATCAAACCTTTGAAAAATAACCCCATGTACGAAGTGATCAGTTGTGTCCTAAATATGGCATGTATCACAAGCGTTTTATACTTTCATTAACATAAAAGAACACAAAAGTACCTTATTTTTTTGTTAGTTTGAATGTTATTTGATATTTTATCTATAAATCACAATATTTAATACGAATAAAAATAAGGAAGAAAAAAAATGTGTGTTGGTATAATGACTAGTAAGAAATAGTTCTTACGCAAAATATTACTAAAAGTGCACACACATGCAGTGCGTTGTCCCTTTGGTGTGATTTTCGAGACCTAGTTAAGTTTTGATTGCATGAGGCGAGGTATAGCCTGAAAGTATGACTTTCGCAGGGCTTCAGAAAAGTGGGAAGTAACTGTGGAAACACTTTGTATACATTTCACCAATCTCAAAAGGTAACCTCTGAAGCTCTGATAACATGTCTTTATTGGTGGTTAGTGCCTGTTGGGAGGGCTCTTATAAAGTGCTCACTTTACCGTGAATAGCTGATATGTACGTTGCATCAGCCAGTGTGTAACGTGTGTTTTTTTGTGTTTGCTTCGACAGCTCGGGGAGCGAGGATCTGGCATCAGAGTCCGCGGCGAGGTTCAAGACTTCTATAAGCTGCGCGATGAGTCCATGTCTCAGGGAACTCTCTTCGAGGACCCAGAGTTCCCCACTGAAGATGCGTCCATTTTCTTCAGCCAGAGCCCCACCAAACCCTTCGAGTGGAAGCGCCCCATGGTGAGTACGCCACTTGCGTCTCCTTTATTTCCTAGTCTTTTCTCGCTATTGGTGCACAAGAAATGGCGGTAGTTTGAGAGATTGCTTTGGTGTCGTAATTTTAAACCTAAGGACGAGTTAACAGTTTTGGTAACTACACTGCTCAAGACAGTTGACGTGGCACGACTGCTAGGTATTAGACTATTGATTTTCAAAAAAAGGTGGGGAGGCCCCCAAGGGAGGCTTGACGACATGCTAAGGGGGGTGTGATATTGCCAATGATTTACGTTGTGCAATTTCTTCTACTTAACCAAGAATTTGATATTTTGTTAAAAATATGCAAGCTCATTCGTCTCATTGATTGATTTGTTCACCACCATTTGTGTTCAATAAGCATTAAACTTTAATTATTAAATAAAGCCTTTGGGATTTTATCCGGTTTTGTTTTATCCTTATAATAATGAAGTTGTGATACGTGATACCACGACAAGGGGGGGGGGGGGGAGATAGGGTACCACTGTTAGTCTATGGAACATAGTTTTAAAATCACTGCTTTAAAGTGTTCATATTTTACAATACCTCTGATGGCAAGCTAAGAGTTCTGCAACTAAAAGGTTTCTTATTTTTTCCAGGAAATTGCAGACAGTCCTGAATTGTTCGTGGAGGGAGCTTCGAGGTTTGATGTACAGCAAGGAGAGCTGGGTAAGGCATTTTTGTTTACTACATTGCCCACACTTAAGCTGTCAGTAATTTGATAACTACAGTGTTCAGTGTTTCGCGAAATAGAGGTGGACAGCTAAGAGTGACCCTATAAATATGGCCGTATGATACATAGATGATACATTCTGTAAATTTACTTGTGAGGAATGGACACTTTCAGCTCATGATTTCTATGTTGTGTAATAAAATGTTTAAAAAAATTATGTGTCAAATATTGAATTAGCATAAAATATCACCAAATTGAAATTAATTTTTCCTAAAGCATAGCTGAAAAAGAATTAGCCAAAAGTTTGGCGTGTGTGTGTTGTCAGCTGTAAATGTAGACTAAATGCTTTGAGTACATATGTTTGAATATTGGCAAGTTATATATTTTTTTCATGTAACATTAGATTTTCTTGTGTTTATCTGTGGGAAAAAAGGGGTGGGGGATTCTGTTTAAAAGTGTTTTACCCACATGTACACCTTAGGTTGATTCATGGTATATGCTCCATGTTACACCAATGTACAGTGATGGATTTCCACAGGTTTGGCCCCTCTCTGCCCCCAACCAGCTACATAAACTGTACTACACTGTGTTGCTCCTTGATGTTGCAATAACAGAGTGGAGCATCTGTGTGTCTGATTTTGCTGCTACCTTCTACTCTAGTGAACTGTGGATTGCTGCATACAAGCTATGCCATCCTGTGTGGATGTTAATTTGTGTGTTGGCACTTTCCTGTTATTGTCTAATCTCAAAAAATTTTCTTTACTTTTTAATTTGCATTGTAAATGCCAATTTTTTTTTCTACCCTACCTTTCACAGTTACTTAGTTTTGGAATAGAGTTCATATCTGCATTGTTCAAGATGGTTACTGCCACCGTGATTCACAAGGATCTAAATTCCATCTTTGAATAAATGGGCAATTTATATTGGATAAATTGTAAAGCTGAAATGTATAGTTTGTACATTGTTGCACTAAACCTAGTGTGGATAAATGTAATGGAGTCTGGCATGAAGTCGGGAATGCGTAATGCTATCCTGTAGAACATTGTTCTATAGTTGCTGCAACTGCCACTCTATAGGTGCAAACCTGGTTGGCTCAATGATGTCTATAGGTGACGAATCTGGAAACTGAGCTTGCCAGGGAAGAATGTCGACAGCTGGCCGACAATCCTTGGGAACATATGCTGTATTTTGGTGGGCATTATTGGTTGGGAAATTTGCCATGCCACGGAGGGAAGCACACCAAACCACAGGGTACATAATCTCATTAATGCGCTGCTGTGGAATTAGTGTTCCTCTGATCACTTTCAGGGAAGACTAAGAGTTATGGAAGGTTGCTATTCTTAACATTACACCAGCAGTTTTGCAGGTGCATTGCTCAAAAATGAATTTTGTATTTGTGTGCTGCCCAATGTAATACTTGACCGAACCAAGTGTGCATCCAGAAAATAATATATGTGAACTACACAGGGTTATGCAGTTTTCTCCCTTTCTTATCTTACTTTCCCCTTCTTCCACCAGGATAAGATAAGCACTCTGCTGGGGTGTAAAGTGTCTGTGACCATAAGTTATGGCAGGTTGTTAACTAATTTGCTTGCAGTCTTGATGTTTCTGTGCGGGCTGTTGTGTGTAGAAGGTGCTTAAATTCATGTTGACAGATGCACATGCTCTCACTTAGACAGCTAATGGTATTTAATTTCCTGTACTAGCGGATGTTATTCCCCTCTCAACAGCAACACTAGCGCTTGAATCCCACCCCTCCCCGGCTGCATATTTGACTTGGTTGAGTAGTACCTCTGTACTTGAGTGTGGTTGTTACATGTTCAGACAAAACCTGGATTCGCCACTAAAGCTGATGCACATCACCATCATTCCTCAGCCGTGCACGCCATCTGATTTTGACAAAATGGTATCATATTTGCTGTTGTCGGCATGTTGATGGAAGACTACGTAAGGGACGTTAAGAATGAGATCATCTGCCAGTTGTTTTTTGAATTAGTGAGGTGGAAACATGAGTCACTAGTGATACTGCTGTATTTCTTCCAGTTGGTGGAGAGACTGACTGTTTCTTCTTGTGGTCATTCCAGGCAGCCCAGAGCTCACTTGGTGCATGTGTTCCATCATTTTCTCGATTGCTCACAATAGTAACATGACCACGCAGTTTGATTCCAATGTTCCATGCGGCAGGCAATTCAATGGAATGACAAGTTGCCACCCACTGTCTAACAATTTACCTTCTCTGAAACTCTGCATGCTGTTTTTACCTGCATCAAATGCATTACTGAGGCATGCTAGCTGATCGCTGAAATTCACTCCACATGTACACTGATTACACCGCACACAGCTTCTTCCTACAGTTATTCATATCAGTGTTGTAGCTGTTTTAGCACTCCTTGGTGCAGTGGCTCATTTAAGCATTCATCTTAAGGGGGGTGGTTGTCTTGTAATGCACTAAACTTTGGAGGTAATAATCCTAATTACATTTCATCCAGTTGTAGATAAATTGCATTTGCCTGGTTACTTGTGTGTGGTTATCGACAAATACTTATTTATTATATAAGGGAAAAAGTTTCTGAGATAAGGAAAACTTTAAGATGGAGTGTAACTGCCAACATTTTTAACTATTTTTCCTCATTCCATGTAGTCAATAAAACGTTGTTAATAATTGCAGTTCCAATCACAAATCACAGCGCAATACAATTCAAAGAAAAGAGGCATCAAAACATAGAAACTGAAAACACTTTGCTGTGATTTTATCATGAGCACACTTAAAATTTCTCACTGCACAGTATTCTAATTAACTGTATTGTAAATACAATGAACCACAATATAAGGAAGAAAAATGAGTTTTATTTTAACTTACTTTGCTAACATTTTATCTCATCAATAATGTTAACCTATCTGATTACAAAATACCTTATATACAGAAATGCTTAAATGTTATGCGCATTATCGTCATTTGCAATATAAATATTGAGCACAATTACTATCACTTAAAATTTATTCAAGTAAATGACCAAAATAACTTATAACAAGGGATGACCTTAAGACATATACAAACATTTCATAAATCTTACTTTGTACAGTTATATACTAATACAGCACATTCCAAGGACTTTCAAAATATTATCTTCGAACATCTTACGTTGTCACTCAAGTTTTGTTCTGGTATTCATGTCATGCTGACAGCACATAAAAGTTATCTTGAAGTAGTAATTCTGTGGCTGGATATACATTCTTTGCCGTATTAGTAACAATTATCACATCTGCAAAAAATTGGGTTTCATTATTCTATAGGAAATAACATATTTTTTTAAAACTGAAAATGTGTCTTTAGCAGAAGAGGGAGAAGGTGGGATACATTAAACTACAATTATTGAAATGTAGGATCAATATGCTCTTATTGTGAACAGAAATAAGGATAATGAAGCTTAAAATAACCGCAACTTTCTCTTACTAAATAGTAAATTTAAAATGAAATGAACATAGTTATAAAATAAATGGTCAATATTAAGACATCTCTAAAAATAAGTGTATTTCAGCAGAAAATTTATTTTCCTGCACAGTCACCTGTATTATTTCATTTTACTTGTACATATCCTAAGACCAAACTTTAAAATTCTTTAATTTTTTTTCCATAACATCATTTCTTGTCATTCAAAAGGCAGCCACTTACGCTCTATCACACCACAAACAAGGATTTTCGATGATTAGCACCTTAAGCAAAACGAATAACTACCTTATCTTTGTCTATCGAAATATCCGTATGTATGTGCATTAATGCAAGGCCATTGAGACGTTTCTGCCCACTGCGTGACCGGAGCCAAGTTTTAATTCTTCGCAAAGTGGAAGAAGTACACTCGGGACTAGCAACGCTCGCAGGCGAGCAAGACAATATACACAGTGAATTTCTAATGTTAGGATACAGTACGCTGTCGCACTCCTCAACTGCTTCATTACAAAACTGTGGAAGACGCTCATTTTTCCCTTGCTGTCTTTTCCATTTAGCTGTCCACAACGAAAACTCTGCTTTCAGGTGGTTTTGCAGATATTCATTTACCGTGAACAAGCTACAGTACCTATTTGCCAAGAATTTCATGTTTTCTTCTGCTTTGTCATCTCCACGGCCAGGTAAAAACACATTCAATCTATAACCGTCAAGGACTTCACTGGGGAAACGTGACTTGAGATCGACTACAGCTTCTAGTATAGGCAGGAACGTTGCAGCGCAATGTTTGCCTCTTGGTGGTACGAGGTACAGTGATCGTCACACCTAATGCGTTTGCAGTTTCCTCTGCTTCAAAAAAAAGGGCTCTAAAGACCTCATCAACTTGAAGTTCGTTTCTTTTCTCGCTTAACACTAATAGTGTCTTTGATGGTGTCAAAGGCAGTTTGCCTGTCTAGCTCTTTCTTCTGGAGGAACCGGCTCAATGGAAGTGTTACCGATACGTCACCGAGGCATATCATCGTCACAATAAAAGTTGGATCACTGACTGATAGCAACAGTGTCCTGGTATTAGCAGCTGACTGTCATTTTTTCCATTCAGAAGC
The DNA here is from genome assembly GCA_029891345.1 of Dryococelus australis. Taxonomy (NCBI): domain Eukaryota; kingdom Metazoa; phylum Arthropoda; class Insecta; order Phasmatodea; family Phasmatidae; genus Dryococelus; species Dryococelus australis. The sequence goes on from CM057000.1 coordinate 136,863,773, forward strand.
AATCTGCAATGCTTGTGCTATTTTGGGCAGCTGATATTTAAATTGTAACACTGCATCATGATGTTTGACCCAACGAGTCTCACACAGCTTAGTTAGCTGACACCCAAGTGCTGATACTAGAATAGCATTTCGTTTTGAAGATGCCGTAAAAAAGGAAATTACTTTGCTCATTATTCCGGTTGTATTTCTGACACATTGAACAGTAGATGACTTGGATAGTGATAAATTCAGTGCATGATTGTAGCAAGGACAACGAATTGCATGAACTGCTACCTTCTGAATTTCTGTAATGGCACTACAGAGTTCTGAAGTCATTACACTGCATCTGTCAGTTGTTATTCCAACACACTCTCTCAGATTTATGTGCAAATCTTGTAGCATCTTGAGAACAACCTGACCTAACCTCACACCAGTAAGTACTGGTTCTAAAAGTTCATCCTCTTCTTGTTCGTGTTCGTCTTGATCAGAGTCACTTTGTGGAGATAGTAATTTTTCTACACCTTGGAGAAAATCGTCCATCTACGAGTGCGCTAGGGTAATTGCGAGCTGGGGGAATCACCCAACGGAGTTAGCTAGACACGTCCAAAGTTTAAATCATTAAATAATTTTCTGGCACAATATGTAAGAGTGGTAAAATAAAAGCAATTCTACGAGTGCATAAAATGTGTTTCTATTTAGCGTCAAACCAGCCATTTTCCCGCCTTTTCAGTGTTAAATGTTTAGTAATGACAAGTGTTTTGTAAAGACGCGTGGTGAGACGAACACACAGAACCTACAGCATCTCTGAGAACCCTGAGTCTCGAAGTGTGGTGTCTGAGAAACACCTCTGGTGCCCACATGCAGTAAGTAAATTGTGTCATCGTTCGTCTCGTGTCTCACGCGACAGTGTCAATTGGCGTTCCCAAGTGGGGCCAGTGTGTTCTTCCGCATCGCATCATCCGCGTCAACCACATTAAAATGGTGGACACCATGCTAGATCATCTGCAAGAAGGCATCAAGAGAGCCACGTTGGCACCCGCGATCGCGAACACGTCAACATTGGACATGCCAATCGAACAATGCGTACATTGTGGCAAATTGAGTGAGGTAAAATTATTTGAAGAAAACTTATGGGAACAACCGTTATGCTAATGTACATCCGACACCACGTCAATGCCATTAGAACAACGCCTGTGCACGAATGCCGGATGTGACGGGATGGGAACGAAGTGGGCACAGTGCCAGTAATGCAAACGGGACTCTCATTTGCGATGCATAGGGCCAGAAGTATTTGTAACCTTCTGCGATGGTGTAATCAACTGTACCGAGTGCCGTTAGACGAACTGTGGAGATCACGCCACCGTCAACACCAGAGGTAAAGCCCACGCCACCACTGGTAGTACTAACATATACGCCACAGGGCCTAACGGGACTCTACGGAAACATTCTTTTACCAACTTTTGTTGGCACGATTCAGAAGACCCAGGTACTTTTCTTGCTGTTTGCGAAGAGAAACTAAGCCCATACCGCGTGCATAAGGATGATTGGACCGAAGTTACTGCCAATAGACTGAGGGGAACAGCTGCCACGTGGTGGAATATAGTTCGTGACTACTGAGGCACCTGGGAAGAGTTCTGCGACAGGTTACTTGGCAGATTTGGCACAGATGGCGACGCCATCCAAGCCCAAGTGCGGATGTACCATGAGCAACAACGGGAACATGAGGGAATCAAGGAATTCATCCAGAGGAAGCTTGGTTTGTACAAACGCCTATGCCCAGGGCAACCTACCCCTAGAGTTCTTGAAATTATTGTGGTGCTGTCAACACCAGACATTAGGTCGTGGGAGCTTAGAGCAATTCACGAGGGAAGCATTCTTCTATGAGCGAGATGTGCGTGCAGGGCAGGAGTTCCAATCCCCGAGGCAGAACTACCGCACACCAATGCCAGCACTGATTGTAGATGTTACGTGACCACCGCCACCGTTTACGCCAGTGCTGTCAAACAGTGGCCAGAGGAACATTCATTACAACAGCCCTGAAAATTTCTATCAGGGTAATCAGTCGGGAAACTGAGTCGGGAGGTTGACGAAACAGCACCTGCACCAATCTCACCGCCAGATCGTAGGAATCCGTGTAATGAAAGTGCCAAAGTGTTTCGAGTTAGTGACAGTACTGTATGTGCATTAAGGGCAAACGTAGAACTTGAAGGTAAAAATGTAATCGCTGTAATAGACACTGCCGCAAGCCACAAATTTGTACGTAAGGGACTGATACAGGCCATTACAACTAGAGGGCCGCCACGTCGTCTGCAATTCGCTACTACCAACCAACAGGGTGAGGCGAAAAGTGTAATGCACGTGACTTTAGGAATTCGTGAACTCCGTACGAAGTGTGACGTGCACATTGTACCGGACTTGTGTGAGGAGATGATTTTGGGGTTACCGTGGTTGATCGGCAACCAAACAGTGATTGAATCTCATCTCTATTGTCTTCACGTGGGGACACGTGGGAGATGGACGCCGTACGCCGTGGGAGCAACGCTGCCGACAACAACAGCTGCCGTGCAGCTTGCAGAATTCGCGCACGAGGTGCCCAAACAACATCAGGAGAAGCGATAACATCTGCTGGACCAGTATGCCGGTGTGTTTCACACTGACAGAAAGCTGCAGCGTACTGATGTCATCGAGCACGCCATCATCACGACGCACGAGGACCTGGTGTACTCCAAGCCACTAGACCCAAGTATTTTCTTCTGGCACGTGATCAATCAACAGGTATGTGAGATGTTGAGTGACAATGTAATTGAACCTATGCAAAGAATCTATAATTCAGGCATTACACTAGCCCCTAAAAAGGACGGTGAATGGAGGTTTTGTGTAGATTTTCGTCTGCTGAATAAAGTAACTGTAAACATGCCACCTCCAGTAATTAACATCAAGGACACTTTGTCAACACTAGGGCCAGCTGCTTTGTTTACTTCACTTGACCTTAAGTCGGGAGATTGGCAAGTGCCTATCCGCCCCCAAGACCGAAAGAAAACTGTCTTTACAACACCAGATGGGCGCAGATGTCAATTTGTTGCAATGCCATGCAGCTTAAAATGTGCCCCTGCCACTTTTCAGAATTTAATGGTATGTGTGTTAGACGGATACGTTGAGACTTTGCGATGGCATATCTCGACGATGTACTTGTATGGTCGAACAACTGGGAAGAATACTTGCACCACCTGAGCCTTGTGTTCGAGAGGCTCGAATGCAACAAGCTGACATTTAAGATCGAAAATGTAGTTGGGGATGAGTAAGATGGAATTTGTAGGGCACAATGTCGCAGGGAACGGACACTAACCAGAGCGACAATACATGCAACAAATACAGGAAAAACCTACACCCAGATCACGTAAACAAGTTAGAAAGTTTTTTTGGCTTAATAAATTAGTTGAGAGAGTTGTAGTAATTTTTCAATAATCACTGCACCGTTGACAGAGTTATGAGAAACGTAAGTTTGTATGGACACCTCAAGCTGACCAAGTGTTCAAAGACATAAACTGGCTTTCCTAAACTGTCAACCACTAGCTAGGTTTCGCCCAGAACTGCCCGTTGTAGTGCAAATAGACGCGAGTCAAGAAGGCATTGGGGCAGTACTGTATCAAGTGGGAGAACAAGGGGAAAAACACATCATTTATATTTTTGCACCGAGTTTGATTTCCAAAGTCCATTTTAGTTTACGGTTAACCTTTGCTTTGCGTACGTTTTGCCAGACATCCCTATCATAATGCTTCTGCTTAAATAATTATTTTGCGCCCTTGCGGTTTTTTAAAATTTAAATTGATGGAAGGAGGAAAGATGTCGGAGAAGCCACGTGTCTCACGCAACTTTGAATCAAGCACCAGGTTTTTACATTGAAATTTCTGCTTCATTGCCATGAGCAACATTAAGGGTAAATTTGTCAAATCATTTTACGGCCACACCGCTTGCGACCACGTGGTTAACCGCCGCCAAGTCCGTGTTGCGCCATCAGCGCGCTTAAAGTGTTCTTGTTGATCATTTCTTGTGCACCATAATTTTTCTTAATTTAATATGTATTGTTTCATTAAAAGAGTTCTTGATGTTTTGTAACCAACCACGCGTCAGTCGCACACGGGAATATTTCTGGCATCAGGCACGTTAGTAACACTTGAGTGCTTAAAATATAATGAGAATAATTTTCTGAAGAGTGCTGTAATTTTGTCAGATTGTATTCCTATAAATTTCACCGAAAATATTGCAATTCCACCTGCACCACATGGCCCGCTAAGAACTTCATCCAGCGGCATCCGCGCCATGTAAGAATACATTCATGCATCTGTGTGTTTATGATGCTTGTTCATATCGTGTCCCATGTTTTCTCATTATTATTTGTGTAATTTGTACAGTGACATCATTTTTGTCCTAGCCTGCTAAGTGTATAGACTGTCACTCAAATGCCTGTGCATGTTATTTCTTTGTGCACAATGTAAGACAGTAGTAATGGTTATCCAGAAAGACAGAATTTATAATAGAGAATACACCATGTTATCCACCACACAAACTCTCTTGTGGCACCAAAATTGGTTTTGAAATTTTGTTATGTGGTTTCACCAATGTGCAATAACCTCTGACTATTTCATTTGTGATTATCACAAACATCCACTTTCCACGTGTCACACTAAAATTACATACAGGCATATTGTTTTGAGGAATTGATAATTTGTTGCAGGTGTCCCACGTAATGCTGTTTGTAATGCTGCGTCAGTTCACGTGGTACTCTGTTAATTTTTTCACTGTCTCTGCTGTAAATTGTCGGAAATGGTTGAACTGGGAACATTGGACTTTCGGGAAATTTATTTTGGGATGGTTTGGGGGTTTACCTCCATATGTGCCATTAAAGTATTGTTAGCCAACATTGTAATATATGCCCTCTTGAGTTCCTCATATGGGTGACATTGGTCACCAATAGAATAATTTGCTAACCAACACTACATCTATTCTGAAGTTGTGTACATGTACCCAACCATATGCCACGTTGACACATTTTTGCAGTAGTGCGTCCCAGTTTGAACATGTGCAAAAAAATTTGTTCTAAATCATGCTGTCCCAACATGTTTGCACAGATCATTATAATGCACTAAATGGTGTCTGAAGCTGCTACATTGCAATTGGAGTGGTGTCCTTTTATTCTGATGTGTGTGTGTTAATCATGATTCTATTTGCTTGGTACAACATGAGGCAGCAGCGGAATAACTTACAGGGGGAAGGGAGGACAGGGTATATATTTCCATTCCCTAAATATATTCGAGAGTGCCAGAATGTCAGTAAATATGCACGCAAACTGTTTTTGTTCAGAGATATGCATTGAAATATTGTATAATTACAATCTGTAATGAATTGTTACAATATATTTGTGATACTTGTTTACATTTTTGGTTCTGTGCTACAGACTTTTCTCTATGTTATATGCTTAATGTAATTAGGATTTTATTACACCAAAATGAAAATTATAGAGAAGCAAAAACATCTTACATAATTGTGCCCCCCCCCCCCCCCCCCCTCCTTCTAGGAGCGGCCTGAAAACATGCCCCCTTTTAAGTTGGACGTTGTTTTGCTACCGAGACGCAGGCATTGTGTATGTTGGCCATCTTAATAAGCTCACATACATCCAAAATCTACTAGTTCTTGAAAATATAGAAATTATGTAATTAAAAACTGTGGGTAAAATATAGAATTTAAGAGAGATAATTAATAGTATTAATTGTATGTTGCTAATCATAATGTTATAGGATGTCTTGAGAAGCAACATATGTGAGGGAGGGGTGGATATTTTAATAAAGAACTAAATTTGATTTTAATTTACTAACACAGTTATTATTTACAGCATTAATCTACGTATCTCCACTATTGCTCTTTTCATTTCTCAATGAGCGCTATAGTTAATATGTATTTTTACTCTAATTAACTTTCTTCTTAATGTTTCTTTTTGATCATAGACAATTGTCATACTCATCATTAACACACTTTCAGTCTGTCTGTTGCCATAATTTGTAATGTCTTTCACTCATGCACATAGTCCAATAGTCAAACCTGCCAGTCGTACGCTTCACTGCGCTGATGCTCGCTTTCCTCCCACTGGTCACTTCTCTCGCCACTCATTTCACTCGTCTTCTATCGCTGAAATTCCAGCCACTCATCCACTCAACTCGTCCACACTCGGGGCCTAAAGGCACGTGACACTATTTACACTCTGCTGGCCTTGATCTGGAATGTTTGTGGCACCCCGAGACATGTTGGGAGAAACAAGGGCAGTAAACCACCAGAAAATTTTTCAGATAAATGCGGAAACTCAATAATACCAAGGCCAGCAGTGTGCACCACAAAAAAGGATTATCGTGTTGGCTCACTTTTTTGTAACAGATACGCAGTTCTTGGTTTATTGCTCACCTGGCATTCAATACATTCCAAAACTCCCATTTGACTCACCACCGCTATCATATAACTGCTCTGTTTCACTCACGCAGGATAAAGTGACTGTGTAACACTGCCCCCACCTCAAGTCTGTTCATTCCAAACAGTTATTTCAACATCCGGACCTTCATAGTGCCAGTCGGTCGATGTGGACAACCTTCGTCTTTGCCCAAGAGCCTCGACGACAAATCCGAAACACCACATTATCAATCTTCAGAATCGTGTAGGGGCCTTCCCAACAACATTTCTGTAACTTTGGCAGTACCCTTTCTGGCTCTGAGGGTTGTACAGCCACATAAGTTGTCCTTGAAATACCTCGCCCGACATTCTGCTATTGTACAGTGGCTTCACCCTGTCAATATTTATTGTGAGGTACTGTCGAGCTAAATCATGAATGTCGTCTAGTCTGTTGAGCAGTTTGTGAGTTGTTGTGGTTACGTGTTGTAGGTGACTGCTGGCTTCTGGCTGCGGTGGCTAATCTGACGCTCAACCCGTCCCTCTTTACACAGATTGTTCCCGACGATCAAGGGTTTGGCCACAAGTACGCAGGAATATTTCACTTCAGGTTGGTGGTTGTTTTTGTTTACAGTTTAATTGTCAAACAAATTGTGCCTTGGAACTCGAACTATTAAGGTATTTGCAAACCTTACAGGGTGTCATGGCTGCATGCTGTCCATTCAGTGCAGTTTTTCTTTGATGTACAAGATTTTTATGTAACTTACCGGTTACTTTATTAACTTATCAGTTTTTTTCTTTTGATGACTTTTGAAATTTATGTTCCAGCAGAGAAATTCATGTTTGCCTGCATACTTGTTGCTGGACAATTTACATTTTTTATAAAGTACAGCAAAGCAAAGCAAAAAAAAAAAAAAAATCATTGAAAAGTTTTCTGTTTGTAAAAATGGAATTGTAACTGAAAAATTATTTTGGAAAAGGTAGGCTTTAATATTCCATATTTTTCACCTATCTGATTAGATACCATAACTCATAATTGATGTTTACACAATATATTTACATATTTTTAATAAACTTCGATGTTTTTCAAGTTATCTAAAAATTTTGTACATTTTTTAAAAACGTCTTTGTATATAAAGTTTACTATATTATGACGCATGACGTCTTTCCAACAATGATAGTATGATTTCGCCTCATCAGTGAGCAATTCTTGCCGCCCGATTCCAATTGTGCTTTCATTGTTATCACGCATCCCAAGAATGTACTGTTTACACGGATCAAGAATGGATGTTTCAGCCTGATATTAAATTATTCACCGGCTGTAGATTCTATGTATCCAAGACATGGAGTACCACAACACGCAGCTAAATGACTCCACCAGTATGATTCGCAGCACCTCTATTCTCCAAGCTGGCCGGTGATGCCACGCCTTGAGGAAGCAATGCTACAGCTACTCCATCACCAGCACCGCCCCTATCCAGCTGACTGAAGGGGAAGGACCAGCCAGAGTATAAATAGCGGGCCGCCGCCCTTAAACGTCAGTCTGCTCCGGGCCTTCACCGCGTTTGTGCCGGAGGTCCCGACAGAATGCAAGCGACCCGCTCCTTCGCAGTCGTTCAGAATTAATTTTCTCCACCGCAGCCCTTGCCGGAGATTGTGACCAGCCTGCTCACCTCAATCCATCTCCTACCCTCCTTCACTGCATTCATGCCAAAGGAGCCACCTCTCCTTGGTCTCCACCGCAACTTGTGGCCGGATCCATTTTTGCAGCCTATCTTCATACCACATTCATGCTGATACACCTTTGCCGAACATCGTCTACACACCAAGACACTGCGGCCCCTTTTGGGCAACACATGCATAGGAAGTAGTACCAGTTTATTTTCATAGTGCTCGTCTACCCTACCATTGCTAGTCTAGAACCAGGTTGCCTTCACCTGGACCAGTGTAGATTAAGCTTCCCTAAGCTCTGCTAACGTTGGATGGTAGTGTGACACCACTTTGTTTTCTTCCTGTTAAAAGGAATAAACAGGAGTTTTCTCAACTTGATGGTATCCTTTCCCGTAGTTGTAATACCTCTTCCAGTGGACCTCACATCACTTAAGGGATTGCAGGTGACCGGGAAAATTACTCACACGAGCCAAACACACCAATTGAGTACCCACATGCACATGGGAAGGCCACTCTTTTTGTGCTCTCGGAGTACAGAATGGTAGAGCCCCTGTACTAGGTACTCAAGTCTCTTGGCCAGCTTGCCTGCCCAGTAGCATACTCTCTTTGCTGCGTTTCAATGATAGAGTTAGTGTTCCCCGAGTGTGAGGAGACAGTTCCCTCCTGAGACACTCGGCCACGTGAACGGACTGTCAACGTGAGGCCTGACTCTGTGCTCACTGCGTTCCGACGCTGTGTTTTGAGATAGGGAGTCCACTTGAGTTGGCAGATGCTACACATGGCAGTACACCAGTAGGAGAACATGTCACCTTCAGTCACTTCACGAACGTGAGAGAGTGATTTCAGTTCAGATGTCCTGCTCCTGTTGGAGTGGTAACTGAGAGGTCACAGGTGCTAACTGCCTCTGGGTGCTTACAAGAGCATAGTCCCCTCCTCATCACTACAATCATGCAGTTCTCTCCCAAGGATCAGGCCCAGGCCTTGCGCCGTCTACATATTCCAGTCACTCTAGAGATTCCAAAGAACCTTTTTAAGGACCTCGTCCGCTTGAGCGAGGAAACTCACCCCTCGTTAGCAACATACATAAGCTGACAGGACCAGTCTTTGGGACTCGCCAACATCTATTTTGGAGGATTAGAGCCAACAGACCCTAAACAGAGTACAGCCACAACCTTTGAGTCACTGCCCGTAAACCAGCCTAGCTCACATTCATGCCAGCCGGAGTTGACCCAGGTCAAACTGCAGCCTCAGGTTATGCGTCGCCCAAAGCTTAGAGTGTCGCTTAGAGCCAATCTGCTGAAATGAAAGATTACTCTGACAGAGCCCGACTTATTGCAGAACCCCACCCCAGCCAGAGGGCGCCTGACCTAACACCTGAACAAAAACTCCCACTTGCTGTTGTGATGTTCCCTATTGCCCTATGGGTGTCATGCTTCAATTATTTATTGCTCAAATTCCAGGACCCTTACCTATTTTGTAACCTTTTCTGTCTTTACGTACCACATAACTCTGTATATAAGGGGAAATGGTATTCTGTAACTCACTATGTTACTGTGACAGTTTTTTTACATCTCATAACTGGTTTGTACAAAAAAAAACCAATAAGATTTCCATAATGTGCACAGGTGAGAGAATTGTTTTACAAATGTTGGCATAGTCAGGAAGTGACTAAATATTCTGTATCATTTAATGAGAGAGGTGTCTTTTTGCTTCTAAAAGTTAGGTATATGCTGTTCAGTCACACTGTCTGAGAACGGCACGAAACTCATTTGATGTGAAAGGTTTAGATCATAGAACCCTCAGTGGGAATCCTTCGTCGTGATGTCCTGTCTTAGCAGGTACAATTGAGTATTGTGGTAATTAAGTGAAATTGTAGGCCTTCCTACATGCCTATGGTGGTTCGGGTAGTTTTTTTTTTGCTTGCTTATAGTGTTCCTGAAGTAATGGTTGTTCTTTGACATGGGGGTCCATGATGCAACTTACTTGATAATGACCCCATTTGCTGGGCACCCGTTTTCCTTTTCGCACAAGAATTTTATTATCTTTGAAAATAAATGTATTTTTGATGGAAAAAAATAACTATAAATTTCCTATGGTAATTATTTAAGGGGCATGGTACCATAGATGTGCACAAGGGGGGTGCAGGATGTGCCAGTTCAACTCCATTGCATTAGATCAGTAGGAAAATTAAAAAGAATATGCCGTCAATTATGTATTTTTCACTATACAAACTACGAGTTTAAAACTGTAACTAAATTAAATGGAAGTTTTATAATCTAGCATAGATTATTTGTAATGAGCATGTTTAACCTAAATATATTCTTAATTTTTATTTTTAATTTAAAATTGGATCTTTATTTTGGGGTTTGCACCCCCCATTATCTGACCCTGAACATGCCTATACTTGGGACATAAACACTATAGAGTTTAATTATATATTACAATTTAATGGGAGCCGATAGGGAAATATGAAGAAACAGCAATCGTACACAATGGTTTTATCAACTATGAGCACATATTTATACTCCAGTGATGTATTTTTGCCGAGCTATTTCCGACACTGTAAATTTTTATATGTTGTTGCGGTCCAAGATATGTGAAATAAATGTGCTAATATTGCAAAAATAGCTGCTTGCAAAGATTTGAAAGTACAGTTGTCTATGATTGCTATTTTTAGCCTGCTTTCTGAAGGAAAGACAAGCATATGTGTGTGCATGCTTGTGCATGTGCGTATGCGTGTCCTCCCCTAAAAGTTTTTGAATGTGTGAATGGAATTTCACCCAACTCCATACGCGTATAGTTAGTTCTTAGTAAGGAAATCAGATTATAACAGTTGTCAACCATGTCAGGTGTTTATACTAAAAATGGTGACCATGTTAAAATATAAGGTGCTAAGTTATATCTCGGAAACCATTAAACAGATTAAACCAAATATTGAATTCTGAGAATGCGTCATGGCAGTATTGAATTTAGAGATAAATATTGTTGCTTAGCCACCATTTTAAAAAGTAAGATAGCACTTCGTAAAAAAACAAAGCTTTTACATTATATCGTGAAAACTGCTGTACTGATTTTCGCCAAATTTTGCACTTAAGTAATGCTATGGTAGGCCAGGTAAACATTTTAAATGTAAATGAATAATGCACTTAATTTCAAAATGGCGGCCTTACAAATATTTTAGATTTATTTGCTCTATTTACCATAATGTTCTGCCAATTTCGACCAAACTTTCAATGCTGAAAGGATATATATTACAACCATTGTATATGCTAAAACTTAGCCACTTTGCCTGTCATTTTATGAGAGAGAAATAAACTTTTATGTGTATCTTTGGGAAAAAATGTACAGATTCTTACAAAATTTTGCAAACAAATGGTACTATGGTTGGCTAAATATGTGGTGAATGAATTTTTTTTGTACCAGACAGATCAGACATTTATGTTGAAAGCGGCAACTAAATAAACAGTTTAGTATGCTATATCTATGAAATCATCTAGTCAATTTCAACCTAACTTAATATGCTGGAAGTATCTATGCAAGCATCAAATGAGTTAACACACAATCTCTTCTTTCCACCACTTTTGGAAGATAGTACTACATGCAAAATTAAACTTTTATGGCCTATCAAGGGAAAAAAGTCTATAATTCCCACGAAATTCATGCAACAAGGTATACTTTTGTAGTTCATGTAAATTTATGACTTAAGGGATAGTCATATTTTTTTTAAAAATTATAGCCATGTGAACATTTTGGCTTAGTAGGTATGCCATATATTCCAAAAAATTCAACCAAATCATGACAGTCATCATATGTGCTAATACATAACATTTTTGAATGCCATATTATGAAGATCGTCAGATGAAAAAAATGAGGTTTTATGCCATATATTGGGAACCAATCAACCTGTTGCATCGACAGTGTAGTGGCAAAAAAAAAAAACTACAGCAATAATGCATTATTGCATGGCTGAATAGCTATATAACTAAAATGTGATATGCGAGATTCTCTGGTCTAAAACGAGGCTATGATACCATTTTGATTGTCTGGAGTAGAAGCCAGCTGGCTAACTGCAGCAGCCAGAAGCTCCTTGCTCCCTATGCAGGGTCGCCAACAATCTAGTAACAGTTTCAAAAGTTCATGTCCACAGTCCATTATTTACACTAATACATAACCACTCAAATTATTTCCACCAAATTTCACACACGTTAGCATTACAGTAGGCCATGTAAACTTGCATACTCACACTTGTTTTCAAAATGTAAATCGGACTGGTAAACCCTATTTACCGGAACATTAGGCTGATTACATCCAAAGTTGGCGCTTCGAATCTTACCTCCGTAATGCGCTTGTTTGGTTGCTTGTGGTACCAGGTTTTCTGGGTTAGTGTTCTGGGTAAGACACCTGTGTGTTCATTTATTGTTTCAATGCTGTTGCGTTACGTTTCTGGTTCCATTTCTAAACGATACTGATGTCGATGAGACGTCAAGGTCTACCTACCACCTACCATCTAAACTTTTAAGAACTTCATTAAATATTATTTGCACATATGTAGAGGAATGTAGGCTCACTAGTTATATCGTTGACGTCTTGATCTGTGTTGGCTTCCAAAATTATGTAGAATCCACGTGATGTACTTGGACTTAACTTATGTCCCACACCATCGTAAATATTTCATGAGAATAACAATATACTTTATGTGATCTTTGAATGAATAGTGCAATGGGGATGAATGACTAAATGGAAATTTTTGGTAATTCGTCATTGCAGTGCAGACAGATGTCTGTCATGAAAAAACAAATCTTGTTTTTCCATGACAGACGGCATCACAATGGCAAATGTCCAAAAATATGCCTCTTGTCAGTATACTTTATGTTGAAATATCATTAGTGTTTTTTGTCTGCAGGTTCTGGCAGTATGGTCGGTGGGTAGACGTTGTTGTGGATGACAGGTTACCGACTGTGTATGGGAAACTTGTGTTTCTTCGTTCTTCTGAGCAGAATGAATTCTGGAGTGCACTTTTCGAGAAGGCATATGCAAAGTAAGAGTTTAAATATAAAACATTAATAGTTCAGCATTATTAGTATGTCATGTTCATGTCATGTCATGTTCATGGTAGCGCAAGGTGTGGTGGAAATGTAGAAAGTAATTCACGCATACCTACTTATATTTCTTGTTCATGTGATAAAAATATTTTGAACTTGTCACTGCAATAATAGGATTATACAGTAATTGCACAAAATTTAAATTACACAAAGTGTGGTGCATACTTAATTTTAGTATTATGTGTGCATAGTGAGTGTTGTTTTGATGCACATTTTTTAGACATGCTTCATTTGGTCACTCGAGATGTCCAGCTTTCCCTGAAATATAATTTTTTTTTTTGTGATCAAATAAGATATTACAAACTTTGTTTACACAGTATTCTTCCTTGCCAGGACGAGTGAGAAACTTGTCCTCAAATTTTGCCAATTTATCAACATTTGAAAATGTTTCATATCACAGAATTTGAAACATGACCCAGAAGTACATCCAGACATTTTGCGAACATATTTTTTATATATTTTTTTGTCAGGTTATGTATAACATGTAAAGTTCTGAATTAAGTTTAGTTCACTGTTGTAATTATTGAATAATATTATGTAAAACTAAAATTTTTACATGCTGTGCGGTCACGTTAATATTAAATGTTAAAAGCGAATGGTACAAGTGAAGTGAAGAGATTTGGACAGCTCTTAATATCGAGCTCTTGAGAGCTGATGAGGGTAATTGAAGTAAATATGGAGAGGAGCCGAAGTGAGGGTGCGGTGGAAACGGGAGATCCCCGAGAAAACCCGCCGACCTACGGCATCGTCCCGCACGATTCCCACTTGCAAAAATCCGGTGACCCGGCCGGGGATTGAACTTGGTTCGCCTTGGTGGGAGGCAAGCATGCTAACCGTTAAGCCACGGTGGTCCCGCGAATGGTACAAGTAAGATGTCAACAGAGAGAGCCACTATTGAGAGCATAAAAAGTTAATTTTCCTTTAAGTGCTTGAAATGGTTTGTCTTAATGCATTTATCATGATAACTGATGGAGTTTGTTTTTACCAGGGTTACCTATCTAAATTATATTTTTCTCAACAAGGGGTCTAAACCAACATTTCACTTGTGTACAAGGAAATAATTGCAACTGCAAGGAAGCAACCTGCAGGAATGAAACCTGGTGGGTAGGTTTGACAATATGAGGCCATGTTTCACACTCAGCCATGCAAATTTCATCAGCAAGGGTGGGCTTTACCACTTTACGTGACTGATTACATGATATTTTTCTGGTTAGCATGCTCTTAATTATTTTTGTGCTGTGTGTTAGTAGCACCCCTAAAAAGTGTAGTATGCATTGGAGATGAGTTGAACGTGTTTGATGGGTTCGCATTGTAGGGCTCCAGGAAGCAGGATGGGTATTTTCACGTATTGTGTGCAGTACCATTCCTGCAGATATATCATAGCATGCTGTTGGTGCCAGTGGATAGAGGAAGGCACATACACGACGCACTGCATCTGGGAGACAGCTATGAACCACACCGATAGAGAACCAATATATTGTTAGGCATGCACGGAGTGTCCCAGCGGTTACAATTGTGGACCTTCACCGAGTAGTGATGCATAACCTGTAGCATCCGGCGAGTGCCAGTGCTGTTAGACGACTGCTGCAAAATGCAGGACTACATGCATGCATACCATTGACAATTGCCCTTAACATAAATCATCATCATCATTGACTGTAGTAGTGTAATGACCAAATGTCGTGGAGCCATGCAGAATGGCAGTGGACAATCTTCAGTGATAAGTCCTACTTTTGTCTTGATGGTGACAACCAACCAATCCATGAGTGGAGGCAATGTGGGCAGTGCCAAGATGACTGATTTGTTGTCACATGTTGCATGTCCAGAGTCATGGTGTGGAGTGCAATTTCGTACAATTCTCTATCACCATTGGTCTTCATCACCAGCACTTTGACAGCCTGGTACGTTCATGAGGTTCTGTAACCAGTGGCCATGCGGTTTGTGAATGCCCACACCAGTGCTCTACTCCAACAGGACAAGGCTCGTCCTCATACAGCCACACATCTCAAGAGTGTCTTGAAGCCATAGATATTCTGTTCAGACCTATCTCCAGTAGAAAATGTTTAAGATGTTACCGATTGCTCTATGACGATTGCACCCCTACCACAAAATCTGCAGGAACTGGGAGCGAATGTTCTAGCTGCGTGGGATGGATTATCACAGGAATATTAGGGACCTCTACAACTCCATGCCGCGACATCTGGCAGAATGGGTTTGCAAATATGGTGGCACTACATCATACTGACAAATGTACGTGTAGTACAATAAATATTGCTTGTGTCTGTCTCAATTTGTATTCATTTATTGTGCTTGGTGACTTTTGCTTGATGTGGATTGGGGCTTGCGAGAGGCGTAAGATGCCAGCTTACCTTAATGATACTCCAGATCGCCGATGTAGGTGGATTCACATTGTAGTTTCCCAGGGCGCCAGCTTTTCAATTACTCGGAAAAGCATGAGGATCTCTTCTCTCGGGGCCGTTAAAGGTCGACAGCTTGTGGTGGCATCCCCTCGCAGCACACGTCTTACGATATGTTTGAGAAAGTCATGGCAATAAATTACACACTTTGAGCACATGGTTGGCGACCACGTGGTTACACTTGCTGGATAGGGCCGGTTCCCTAGGTGAAAGTTCTTTATGTTAAAATAAGACACATGGGTTTTAACAAAGAAATATATTACCAGAAAGATTACACATGGTAACATAAAATATTCCCGTCTCTGAAGTGGGCCTGGCACACGAGGCCTGCCAGGGGCCGATGTGGTGAAAAGTAAAAATTAACATATGAGCTGTTGGAAATTCGCTACGTGAAATTGGCAATATGGCTGCCGGAACTACAAGCGTCTTTGAATGTTTATTTTCCTTAAAATGTGAAATCAATACCAGCATGTCAAAACAAAACAACATACAACAAACCACTTGGAAAAATATCAGAATAATTACGAGCGTCTCAGTTTGTGTCAGTGTGAACACACTTGCACCACGTGGGTGAGCACTCAAATTTGAAATATAAATTAACCCTTTATTTGGCAAAAGTAATTTCCGTGAACCAATCGTTGCCCATTTTAAAATTTTAGTTTAACTACGTGATGAAAGTCTTAGAAACAATTTCTCTGTGGTACTAAACTGAGTCCATATTTCAAACATTTTGTGCGGCACTGCCAACCCTTGCAATGCATGCATCTACCTTTACGACAACACTCTGGCAAATGGCCGAACTCCATCATGTCTATCAGAACTTGGTCGAGGAATACTTGGGTCTTCAATTGTAAGTTCTCCAGAAAGGCATCGTATTATCCTCGATGGCCTGCCCTTCAACAGGCTTTTAGCCATTGCAAGCCTGAATTCTTTCAGGGTCTGTGTTATCATCTGTCCAAGCAGACGCTTCAAAATCCAGGCATTTACTGCACATATATCTATCATCTGGGAGAACATTGCCATGTACGATCAGCATGTCCGTCAAGTTGATGCCACCCATGTGAGTATTATACCCCTTCACAGTGTTAGGGCATGAGATGTCTATTTTCTTCTGCTCCTCCTTTGAATATGGCGTGTCTCTGCTTTGAGGGTTTCTGCCAACAAAATCAGTAGCAAGTAATACTTCCTTATTGTCTATCCAGCGAACTAAATACACTTTTTTCTCGTCAGCTTTTTCACAGCTTGAACCACGTTTTGGTATCCTGTTGCCTTCATCAATTTGACAGCCTCTGATACGATTCCGTATGATTGTACCAAAGGCAAAAATGCCTTACTGATTTCGTAAGTAGTGCAAGAGCTCCAAGGATGTGGAATAATTATCGAAATAAACAGCTGTCAAGCAAGGATCTGGCAGTGTCTGGCACAATGCTAACAAAACTTTTGGTCCAAAACCGAAACCTTCTTCTGTTGGTGAGAAGACATGCTTTCGAAATGTGTCTGGCCCTCCATAGACAGTAAAATCATAAATAAGTCCTGATACGCCGGCTCTTACAAAAATTTTGAATCCCCATTTCTTAGGCTTTGATTTTACAGACTGCTTTTGGTTTCCAGCCAGTGTTCCCTTGAACAGCACCATAATTTCATCTATGGCCTGTCGACGTTAGTTTAGAACCGCATTGCAATTCTGTTCGATTATGTCCAAAACTGGGCGTACTTTATAATATCTCTCATCTGTCGTGTAGTTGTTTTCGGAGTGCCTGGTACCTTTTCAGGGGCATTATGCTTGCTATCTTTTCAATCCTTAATGATTTGCTCCAATAGTCTATATATGCGGGCACAATGATAATACTCCTTAATAACTCCATAGCGAGGCAATCCGTAACTTCAGCGTCCGTAGTCTGGATCAATTTTCCACTAACCTGGACTGAATATTGATTGGTGGCCATTACAATTAGTTCTACCAAATCAGGATAGAAAAACTTGTTGAAGTAATCTATGTCCGACAATACACTTTGGGGAATTTCAAAATTATCTTCCGGCATTGAAACAATAGAATAAAACTCATTGTCTTGAAAGTCAAAGGTCACGTTGCTTGATTTGTATTTCTTTGATTTTGTTATAGGTAGAGATTCCTTCCTCTTCTTTATCTGAGTTGGCAATTTTACTATTTGTTTTGTGGTAGTATTTCTGGTTTCTCTACGTCTGGAACACTGTGTATGATTTATTGGCTTGGCTGGAACAGACTGATGAGTGTTGCCAGCTAGACCACGCAGACTTGTAAGCTCACCCGTAACAAGAACATTTAGACTGGGTTGGAACAGGTAAATTTGTAGGCTCGACTAGAACTTGGAAGACCAGGAGAGATCTGGCTAAAACAGGTAGATTTGTAGGCTGAACCGGATCAGAAAGACCTGGAGACCATGTTGGAACAGGTAGATTTGTAGGCTCTGTTTGAACAGACTCACCGGGATCTATGTTGAAGGCTATTTCATCCAGAATTTCATTCAAAGAAGTGGAAATTGGAGGAGGATCAGAAGAGACTGAACATGTATCCACGTTTTCTTCCTCCAGTTCAGTGATTTTTTCATCCTCAGAGCCATAATGACTTGGTGGAACATAAGCTTCATGTTTGCGTACCAAATCTAACATTAGTTGCCCCCTTGACGAATATTTACTTTTGACCTGTAAGCCATACAAATTTTTAGCATCCTGTTCATATGGATTCACAGACGCTTTCAAGCTGAATTAATTATATTTTGGTAATGTGTCCATTTGGATACATACAAGTACAAAACTCAAACACAGGTTTGTTGACATTGTATCCATATGGATACACACAACTTTAGGACAGAATAATTTCGTACTCCAAACGTTAATAGATTTACGACCCATCACAAATACATTAATAGAATATATAAAACACAATTACAATATTTTTTTTACAAAAGAATCCGAAGATGTGTTTGTAATAGATATGGATACTTACCTCGTGCTCTGAGAACCACTTGTAGTCGGCCATCTTGGCATCACTAGAACTGTAGTTGACCAATCCACCGCTACATTGCTCCATGAGCGAGAGAGGGTATCCAAGCGTTCACTCTGCTAGGGTTGGCTGGGTTCTTATTTATAGCTTTTATGTTAAAATTTTTTAAAGTATACGTATCCAAATGGATACAGAACCAAATAAAGGGTTAAGGCAGGGATGTAAGGAGGAGATAACACTTCCTCGGGCATGCATTAGGCTCTGCTTTAAGGGGGTCACACTTTCACATAGAAATTCACTGGCTAGGTGCCGGTTACTCTTGTCAAGTGGATCTTTAGATGCAGTGAACGGATCCCTAGTTTGTCCACACACGAACGACGTATCACATTACACGCACCAATGCACAACATGCGGTTCATGTAGCTGCGAGCACCATCAGGCTGCCCCCCTTCACCCCGAGTGGTGCACAGAGTGAGGGCAACGTTATGCTTTTCTTTTGAATGGCTTTCCAATAGGATGCTTCCTTATTAATGCAATTAATTTTTTGCCGATGAGTATGTTGATCGCTGTATTTCTTGCCTGGCTCTGTCAGATGTATTTTATAATAAACATTATGAAATAGTATGTTTGTGATTGATAATTTCCAGGCTGCATGGCTCTTACGAGGCACTAAAGGGTGGAACAACATGCGAGGCCATGGAAGATTTCACAGGTGGTGTGTCAGAAATGTACGAATTGGCAGAGGCCCCACCCAACCTCTACAAGATCATGTTGAAGGCGTATGAAAGAAGTTCCTTAATGGCGTGTTCTATTGAGGTGTGTTACAGTTTAGTACAGGACTTTACTTTATGCTCCCTCATCCTGTCTTTACTATTGGATATACAGTACTAAGTTGAGCTAAGCATGTTATGAAAGAGTGTGTGTTAACTTTCAAATTTAGTTTTCAGAAGCGAAGGTGCACAATATTTTAAAACTATTTAGAGATATTTACTGTATTTGATTCAAATATGAAGGTGTTTTATTCAGATTATTTCCAATAATAAAGGTTAGTCATGTTTTCACTGACAAAGAAATTAGGGTAAAATATTTTTGTTTGAGAGGTGGTATGTGATGGTAATTTATATGGACATATTTGTTTCATTACATTAGAAACTGTTACAGACAATCTTGAAAATAATACACAAGTGCTCTTTAGTCAGGAACACATATAGCAGTGAACACACAAGATGTGTCTGCTAGTATATTGTAATACAGTGTACACAATTAACATCTGCATAGAATTTAGCCCTGATATTGTTTTCTTTAAAAAAAATGAGCCTTAAAAATTTAATTAATTTAATTTTCTTTGGCATCGGTGAACAGATGTGTTTAACTAAAATTTTATTGCAAAGATGATAATCATGTAAAAATACATTTAAAAGTAATTTGTTTGGAAACTGATTAAATTTTTTGTTTTAGACCAAAGGCTAAATTTAATCGTTTTCTTATTGCACTTTCAGTGAGTGACCAAACTTTTCCTTTCTCTGAGAAGCAGCTACCCTTAACACAAACTCAATTGAAGTTAAAAAAAATTTTTGCAGTACATGAGGTGTGAAAATTTTATGTATGTAGCAAAATGAATGATGCAGTGAGTTCTGAATCCAACAGCTATGTCTACGCTGGCTTGACTGTGGCAGAGTACAGTAGGACGTAAACTCCACAATTTTAATACAACAGATGTGAAGTAAAATTGAAGAGTGGTTTAAAAAAATCATGTGGTGTTGCTGTTGTTGGTAGTTCGTTGTACTGAGTACATTTTAGAGTATGGTGCATAGAAATCAGTCAAGAATCCACATCATTTGGCAGTGGGCGGGGAAAAAAAACAATGTCTGGAGCAGTTTATAAATTTACCCACACTTTACACATTACCACATTACACATTTTCTAACCAGATTTTAGGACTGATTTGAATCAACTTGATATGTGGGTGAAAATTTTTTCTTACACTGGTCTCCGGTCTGTCTGTGTAGATGAGAGGTGCTCACACAAGTGTTGGCTGTTAGACTGGCCACATAGGCCTGTCGACAGTGAGGTATTTACATACGGAGCAATTTTGTTTGTACAGAAGCAGTCAACTCTATTTTTACCAAATTCTTTAAGAGACAAAAACAAATTTATGTGAACTTCAGAACGCTACTGTTTTTGAACAACACCCAGTTGCAATCCAGGTGTTAACATCCTTTGAAAACTATTAATATGGCCAGCAAAACAATTTTGTTTAGGCTGTTACATCCAACTAACCACGAGTGTTTCTGATAAACAATTTTTTGGATATTACATACAAAATCACCTTTCTTGCATGCTTGTCGTGATCGTAAGTTCAGGTGTCAGCCTACCCTCTTTGATGTCACGTCTTTCCTGGAACATTAATTTTTGTCAGGGTAGACAGTAAAAGTTTTTAACGTCTCGTGTGTCAACAATAGAACTCTGTTGCTATCAGCCTGCAAGGTTTGCTACCAGACGAGGCAAAGTCATTTATACTATTGTTGAAAAGACATCATGCATCAGTATGAACTTAAAATTTAGGTAATGTTTTGAAAACTTAAATAGTATATACAAATTGTGTATAATACAATTTCATATGAAAATGTGTCCCCATTGAAATTTTTCCTAACTGAAATAAAGTTATTAGAACAGCAATAAGATTGTAGTATAAATAAACTCTTAAATGGAGAAGAGGAAAAATCGATTTGCAATATAGTTTCAAATAAAATTTAAAATTTCAGTGCAGAAATCAAACATAGTAAATGCTAACAGTGTTTCTAGTGAAGTAAAAAACTTATAATTACAAGTTGTTAAAAAACAGAATTTTTAAGGGCTGATGCATGATGGCGATTGACTAAGGAAGGGGGGAGGGGGGTCACTGTTAAGTCCCCAGAACCACTGGTTGGCTATGTCCATTGGCACGTGTTCCCCTTGGTGGAGGGTGGCGACCTTGGCACTGGTGTGCTCGTCCTTCCTAAGGCTCTTCAGACTCCTCTACTTCCTCGGCTCAGATGTTTGCTCCCCGCTGGTGGGGAGATGAAGTGGCTGTGGTAGCTGCGGTGTCATCAAACCTCCCTACCTCTGGGTTGGTCAGGCCCTCCTGGGCTGGCATGATCTGGGTGGCCGACTGAGGTAGAGGTTCTTGATGCTTCTCTACCTCATCAGCGCGGCATGGTTTGGCCTGTTCAGGGATCAATCTCGGCGGTGGAGGTCTTCTCTCTCTTCTCCAGCATCGACCTGAAATTTCTGGGTGTAGGTTTCCTGTTCTGGAGCTTCTCCGGGAAAGGGGCCTATCTGTCCTCTGGTCGCCTTCCAGTTGCGCCCCCTCGCGTCTTCGGCCCAATACACAATTTCTTGGTGGCTCACTATTTTGTTCGGTCCCTTACATTTCTCTGCCAGGCCGGCACTGTATTGGCCTCTAGCTTTACTCAATGTGTAGCTGCAGAGGAGGATGGCTTCCTCCATGTTGAAACTCAGCACGCTGGATCTGGGTTGTGGGTATTTTCTTTCGATATAGTGGGCCTGTGCTTTTGGGGCTCTGGTTGTCCTTATCAGGGCAGCCAAGGCATTAATCTTCAGGCTGCGGCATTGCACGTGGCTCTTGCTTCCACTTTGTCACCTGGATGTTGGATACTTCTGCCCTGGATGAGCTGGCTGGGGCTGCTGTTGATGACCTCATTCGTCCATCTCCTGAGAGCGGAGAGTATTGTCGGGATGTGCCGGTCCCAGTGATGGTGGTGCTGGTAGTCGTCACCCACACTGAGTTGGAGGCTTTTCTTCAGTTCCAGGTTTCTCTGCTCAGTGGGGTTCGCTTGCGGGTGGTATGAGGGGATCATCCGGGTCTCTATTCCCCATCAGTTACATGCACTCTGCCAGCGGTTGCTGGTAAATTGCGTGACGTAAGGATTGACTGTGGGTATCTCCAGCGGGGAAATATTTCTGTTTCGAACTTGCGGATTATGTTAGACTTTACTTGGCTGGGGAGAGGGAATACCTCCACCCAACAAGAAATGAGGTCTGTGATCACCAAAAGGTAGTGGTTGCCCTGGGTGCTTCTTGTATATTGCCTGATCAAGTCGGCCGCCAGCTGTGTCCTTACGGTGTGCGGTTGATGGCGCTTACGTGTAGGCTGGGGCACAGAGTATGCCTTGCCCCGGCAGCATGCCTCGTAGCTGTTGACATACTGACGGATGTCTTGGCTCATTTAGTCCCAGATAAAACATGTCCCAATATCTTGCAGGGTCTCCTTTATGTTGGGGTGTCCGGTCTGCGGGTGATGGTGAAAATGGCAGCTGAGGTCCGCCCGCAGGTTCTTTGGTATCCAGATATGCCATGGTGCCCCAGGTTTACTGCTCTCTGACCAATCATCATCTCGGAGTTCGAACCGCTGGGGGTGCTGCTGGAGGAGTCTCAGGATTTCCGTGTCTTGCAGCTGGTGATACGTGATCTGGTATTTGTTTTGTTGAAGCTGCAGCAGTCGAGGATGCCCTTTGGGGCTTTGGTTAGGTACTGGGTCTTGGAACGTGAGTCATTCTCTCCCACTTTTCCTCCTCTATGTCTCCCCCATCGAGATCTGGCTGGCGTAACAGTGTCTGGCTAGTCGTTTGTCTTGCTCGGGCAGTATTGTACCTCAAAATCAAACTCGATGAGCAACATCTCCCACCACTCGAGCTTGGCCTTAGAATTCCGGGATTCGCGCAGCCACTGGAGGGCTTAGCTGTCCGTCCACAGAATAAAGTGCTTGCCTTCAAGGTAGTACCTGTATTTCCTCACCACCCAGACTACAGTGAGGCACTCTTATTCATTGATGTGGTAGCGTTGTTCTGTTATGTTAAGTTTTGTGCTGGTGTACACAATGAATTTTGATCGCCCATCGGTGGCCTCCTGGTATAGGACGGTATATGATCATGTCGTCGTAAGTACACAAAGCAAAATTGTCCCATGTAGCCAGTGAGCACTTCGGTTATGAGCCTCTGGAATGTTGTTGGTGCATTTTTCAGCCCGAATGGCATGAATTGGAACTGAAGGGTCTTACCTTCAGCGTGGTTGAACACCATGTACTTGCGGCTGTTAGGGTTACCGCAATCTGCCAGTACCCAGACTGCATGTCGAGGGTACTGATGATTTTGGCTTCCCCTGTGTCCCTCAAGGTGTGCGTTAGGTTAATTGCGGGTTGTGCTATTGGGTGTGTCATGTCATTCAGATCTTTATAATTAAGGCAGAAATACATCTGGCCATATTTCTTCGGGACCAATACCACGCGTGAATTATATGGCGAATCTGAGGGTTCCACTATCTCTTGCTCTCTAATTTCTTATATTTGCATCATTATTAAGTGTCGCCTCAGGGTGGACACTTCTCACGGGAAATTGTAGATGGGAGTGTCTGTAGTGGTCCAGAGCTCATGTTTATGCTCAGAGTTTGGTGTAATTTTCCTCTCTTTCCAAAGGCACCGGCGTGCTCGTCCAACATCTGTTATAATACAGTGAACTCTAGCTCAACTAGCTGATGGCTGATCTCGTCTGGGTTGATTAGGTGGTGGAATGACTGCGTTGGGGCTGTGTTGGTGTGATCCTATGTTTATCTCCCAAGTACACTCTTCTCTGCCCGTGGTCCATGACACACTGTTGCTGGCACAGCCAAGGATGTCAGAGTATTACCACTTCAGTAATGTCCGGTGACACCATGAATTCTGCCAGGTTGGAGTGCTTGTACAGGCTCATGACTGGAGTGGTGTGTCTATCGTCCTTGCGGGTTTGATCATGTTGCAACATGCACACACAATCGGTTTGTGGGTGGAGTGATGCCCTTTTTTAGCCGTGAGAACATCTCTCCGCACGATATTTCCAGGGGTTGACGTGATTTCTGACAATCAGGCAAACAGTAGAGGCTGACGTGTTTGTATTAGCCCTTGCAACAAGGGGCATAACTTGTGGGTATTCTGGTAGCTGCAGCACTAGTTAGGACCTCACCCAGTGCGACAAGGAGGCACGCACTGATGAGGCAAAGTCGTTTAAGTAATTGTCAGAAAGCGTCGTGCATCAGCGCATTATTACATATCTTAGGTATTTGGAAAATAATGTTAGAACTTTATGTAACATTTACTTTTCTCAGCTCATAACATTAAACCTGTGCCTGTACTATTAATCTACATTAACATTCACTGCTTAAGGTGAAGTCTTTAGGATTAACTGCTTCTCTCCATTTGCAGTTTCCCTTGATTTACACCATTTTACCGTTGGTATGCCCCCTGGACACATAAGAAGGAACACAACGTCAGAAAATGCCTGAATGAATTTCTGTTGCAGTTTTCCAGTGGCTATATTTTGCAAATATTTGGTATCAATATATTTATTCTCTTCGGAGGAAAGCTCTTAAACTTGTGGATGGATGCTATGAAAGTGTTTGGTGGCAACATACCCCAGTGTATACACATTAGTTAATTCATTGCAGTTGTGATAGCAAGTAACTTTTTAGGTGCAAACATGGCAGCAGTATTTTATGAAACATACTGTTAATGATTTGCACAGTTGAAGCAGTAAACGTAATTTAATATTCTTTTGTAGTTCACAATTTCTAGTTTCTATTGAAAATTTCCAAATGTCGCACGTGCACTTATTAAAAGCACAATAAGTGATTGTTGGCTGTTTTGTCATCCGAAGCTACGAAGTTGGCTGGTGGCTATACATTTGTGTTGAAAGTCCTAAAAGAACATATCGTATATAGTTGATTACCATAGTGGCATTGCAATTGACTTCCAGATTAAAAAATTTTGTGTGTGATTTTCACTTTATGAAAAGTGCTCAGGGATGTGCTTGTTTGTTGCTCCAAACAGCTTGTTGAATAGAGGTAAGCCACATGCGCTTACTCACTATGGAAATAAAACTGTGTGCTTGTGGAAATACATGTTGTGCTTGTGGAAATATATGTTGTGCTTGTGGAAATACATGTTGTGCTTGTGGAAATACATGTTGTGCTTGTGGAAATACATGTTGTGCTTGTGGAAATACATGTTGTGCTTGTGGAAATACATGTTGTGCTTGTGGAAATACATAATGTGCTTGAGGAAATATATTGCATGATTGAGGAAATACGTTGCATTATTGAGGAAATACGTTGCATTATTGAGGAAATATGTTGCATGATTGAGGAAATAAGCTATATGCTTGAAGTGTGAAAGCTGTGGTACTAAGGACACTTAAATCACTGTGCAAACATGCTTCATAATAATTTAATAATTTATCTTTTTATTTATCGTACACTTGTATTCACATTGCAGCATCCGACCATTTATATATTTCTTTTCTCTATTCTGTTTAATTCTATTGTTAATTAACTTGTGTTTCAGCCAGACCCTCATGTTTTAGAAGCACAAACTCCAGAAGGCCTAGTGAAGGGTCATGCATATAGTGTGACAAAAGTACAGTACATGGACATAATCACACCCAACAGATCTGGGAAGATTCCATTGATCCGGATGAGGAATCCTTGGGGAAATGAAGCAGAGTGGCAGGGCTCGTGGAGTGACAAGTATGTTTTGAGTCTTCCTGTATTTTTTTTGGCTACTGTTTGTTAGGAGGATAAATTAGTGCTGGGGATGTTTTAGGCCATCTAGTAAATAAAAAATATGATAAAGCAAAACAACAAATATGGTTTTTGTATTTCTTATACAGGACAAGTAGATAGGCATAGTATGAAAATGATGTAAGTAAAATAATAAAGTAACATAAATCATTAGAACTTCACGCTCACCCTATTGAGTCTTGTGGCTAGTGGTCGATGTCAAGACTCTTCCTCTCTAGACGTCTGAGAAGCAGGAGTCACTGTTTTGATGGGGTTATTCTTAGGCCCTGTGGCAGTATTTGTAATGACCTCAATCACACTGCATTGGGCCTTGGAAGGTGCACTGGGTAACGTTGGTTGAGTGGGTACTCACGTCGAGGTGCAACCTAGTTGATCTTAAAGTGCTTGACCACCTTGTCAGTATTGGCAGACCGAGAACAAGTAGTTGGCTTTTTGGGTGAAGTCTGTGACAGCGACGATACTGCACGTGGCATGGACCAGATCAGACTGCGATGTCCTGATGGCCAACCCTCTCTGGCAAGCGGCTTCTTCGTACTTCCAGGTGTACACTCGGTCCACACCCAAATCAGTACTCTTCAGTACCCCAACCTGAGCTAGCCTGTGCTCGGCTGCTTTTCCCTGCCCAGCCCTTAGATGAGGCATAAAGGGGGTGATGGCACAGAGTGGTGGACAGTGGTGGCGTGAGGATGGAATAGGCAGAGGTTGGCCTGTCGCTCCGTTAACAAGCTCATCCATGATTTGGGGCTTCGGGCTAAGTAGCAAGTTAGAAAAGGAGAGGAGCAGAGTACACAAAATGTTGGGTACGAAACTCTCTTCACTTTTGTTGAGGTATATTTGCTAATGCATATATGCCTTTCTATGAATATAGATCTCTGCTTCCTCCTCTGAACCCTGGACTATTGCATGGAAGTCTTGAGATATGCTGGACCATCACCTCTTCCCCAGTGAATTGTGAGGTGAGGCGATCCCATAGTTGGACCCAGTCCATCACGAACTCACCGTACCTGGCCCATCATTCTTTGGCCTTGCCGAGTTATCTGTCGGTTTTAGCTACCATTTATTGCTGTGAATGTTGTGCTCTTTGAATTCCCTCTCACATTCCTCCAGGAATGTGATAGGGTCTTTATGTGGGCGGCCACTAAATTCAGGAAATTCAAATTTATTGGTAGCAGCTGACATTGTTAGATTAGGTCTCGGTCCTGGATTGGTTGGTCTATGGGACAGGTCGCGCTGGCAAACCTCACAATGGTACACCTGGCTGGGACGAATGACCCTTTGGTCCGACCAGCCTATACACGAGAGGTGAAATTCCGAAGTACAAGTAGTGCAACGGATGGTGTACACTTCTTGTCCATTGCAGCTTAGCCAGCTGCACCTGGCTAGCTGTCTCTCTGGGCAGGTATTACACCAGTATTCTAAACCATTTGTATAACGTGGGACATCCCCCCACTCTATGCAGGAGTAGTGAAAACGTCTTGGGCAGTGAGCATAGTGGATCACGTTTATGCCAGTTGGACATGTGGCCACCGAGCATTTATCGAGTGAGTTGAGAAACAAGTTCCTGGGTATTGTAGCTTGGGGTTCTGAGTCTGACATGATGAGGCAAGTTGGAGCGGTCCACAGGGTTTTTATCGGGCAGGTGACCAATTCAGTGGATTCTGAATGCTGGGGTCCCTGAATGAGTTATTTCCCTACACTATAAGGGGTATCTGTAGTGAATTGTTTGAGTACCTTCAGATATGTAACAATTGGGGTTTATGTTGAGACGTTTGACTTTCCGGCCACGTTAACATATAATAGAGGTTGTGGGGTTTTTAAGCCCACTATAACAATAGAGGTTATACTAATGACCTTATTGGTCATGCTCTTAAGGTTAACAATTCTAATTTCCCTTGAGGGAAATAGAGGGTAAGTGGGGTGCCACTTACTGTAACGTCCAACCTGGATGTGCACACTGAGATTAAGTTGGGCATTAATTATTGTAGCACTGCTACAACTAATTTGTAAGCTCAACGGAGTAAATGAGTCCGGAGTTACGCAGTGTGGGGTGTGTCCGACTTGTTCTAGCTGCCTAGCCGGAACTGCTAACATCCCGTGTGGGCTCTCAATTACAGCGTGCCTTTCATAGGTGGTCACACGGGTGTAAGAGCATGGCTGGCTTGTCCCAACTACAAAGCCTGAACTGTATGTAGTTATGTCCCCACGTTGGGCGCCAATTAATGTTTCTGCGTCATCTCCTCGGGGTTGGAGAAAATATGAATTTACTCAAAACACAAAACACTTCGCACATAAGCTGAGAAAACGATGTAGGTCAGAGTCGAGACATAAGCCCAAGAATTAATTTACGTGGAATAGCATGTGCACCGGTTAGGCAGGGTGTTCGCCACATTGGGACAGGGGTTTCTTGTTAAGGGGCTTGGTAGTGTCCATTCTAGAATTCGAACCTGGGACTTCCCAACGTCAATAGAAACTTAATGCTTGAGGTGAGCTTGTGAGAGATTCATGTTTTAACCACTGAGGTGGATTTTGACCAGTGCGATGCCAGTATTGAGGAGGACATTTTAAAAATGTCAAAATATAAACGGCGGAGTTTAGTTACGTGTGGGGGCCGTACCTTTATATGAAACATGCCCCATAGGGCATGTTTCATATAAAATCTGAAATGGAAATTATTATAGAATGCCGAGTTTGTACCTTAGTAACTCCTGGCCATTTTGCTCATTTCCTTATGGGCTGGTTGACTGCGGTGGATAGCGGCCCTACAGCGGCTGGTGTTGGCTGCAGCTGAGCGGTGCCAAAGAACTCTTCAAAGTTGTAGGAAGGTAATCGAATTAGAGGGTGGTAACCAAATAGGATCTAGACCTAACAGGGCGTCCCTGTATTTGGCTATAGTTAGATGTATTGGGTGCGGTCCCTTGGGTATCTGAGTAGGTGGTTCAAACAATACAGCAGGTTTGTCTAATTGCACAGCAATTGATTCAATAAGTTTAAGGAGGTTTTTAACATCTATTTTACGAGAATATTTTACCTCTCCCTTTTTTCTTGTTCTAAGGCATGAGGATGCCTTGAACAAAGTTACTTGGACTAAGCCGGTGTAACCCGTGACCCTAACGTGTGCGGCTGAACACTCTAGCTTTCCGACAGGTTCGCACACTCTGCTATTCCTGGCCTGGCCTTGCGGCAGTGGGTGGAATACAAAGAGCGTACGCATCACCGTGGTTTTATTCAGGTGTGCCCAGGTGAGGCTCCACAATGGGTCAGGTGTTCAACTCTTTCCTTTCTCTCTCTCTTTCTATTACCCGGCCACTATAGCAGGGGCGGAGTAGGGAGATACTTTGATCACGTGATTCCACAGGTGGATAGTATTCCTAGCGATCTGGGCACTCCCGAGAACTACCTGGCCGCATATCTTGATTAGCTGATAACGTGTTTGTTTTTTGCCTGAGTGGCGAAATGCGGGATTTGCTGACTATTCCTTAATATAAAATTTTCATATGTCCTTAAGGGCATAAATTTAAGTAAGGTGCAATTCTGAAATGACTAAAAAAAGTTAATTTCAAAATACTGGTGCTGCCATCGTAGAGGAGTCGGCTATCTAGTATATAGAACAATCTTCCGAGAGAGGTGATGACATGATGGCTTCTGGGCGTGTGGCGGTGTACAGTAAAATCTAGGATCACGTATCTGTATTATCAGTTGAGGCTCGCCAATGTACTCTGTAGGCATGCGTCCTGCCTCAATCACTATTTTAAGGATGACTTGACTGGCCATGAGGATTAATGTTCTCCCAAGATGGGGCACAGTCGTAGCATAGAGAGCATTTCCTAGAAGTGCAGAAACGCATTATGCATCAATATTTAACAGAATGAAGGGTAAGTAGTGCATGTTTTTGTTATAAAATAAATGTCCATATTTTTTTACAGATCTCTCCTGTAAGTAGTCTACAAATATGGGCTTACTATTGGGATAAAAACAAATACTACCATAGTATGAAAAATGTAAACCTTTTAAACTGTTCAGCTTTGTTATTTGGAATACATGAAGAATTAGGAGAAATGAATATGTATTTGTCAAAGAAATGTTTTCTCTCTTTTCTTGTAACTTAGCATAACTCATTACCTTACTGGAATCACTAAAGTTGTATTATTACGTGCTACATGCTTACTGAAATTACGAAGCCTATTGTAATGTGGTACCTGTTTACTGGAATTACTAAAAGTGTACCACATTCACAGTGCTGATTGTATCAGTATACAGTAATTACTTGACTTAATGTGGAAACATTTCTGCGTTATTCATTATGCCAGGGAAGAGTGATTATCAAAATAGTGTGTACTGTAATATTTTTGTTTTTGTAGGTCTCCAGAATGGCGATTCATCCCTGAACACACCAAGGAGGAAATAGGTCTGACATTTGATGATGATGGGGAGTTCTGGATGTCCTATGATGATTTTAAACGTCACTTCTCTCGGCTGGAGATCTGCAACTTGAATCCCGACTCCCTGTCGGAGGAGGAGACGACTGCCAAGGGCAAGCGTCGCTGGGAGATGAGCATGTTCGAAGGAGAGTGGGTCCGAGGAGTAACGGCTGGCGGATGTCGGAACTACCTCGGTGAGCTACACAACTTTCTGCAAAAATTGTCGCTGATATGTTGTGTTCACCAAAATATACGATAACATAGAAAATAAGAAAATTCTACATTTTTAATTTGGTCCACACAAAGAATTTATTTCTTAACAAATTACGTGGATATGTAGTTTTGAAGGATTATTTTAGTTTGGCACTTGTGTACTTGAAAAACATTGACCATTACTTCCCACTACTAGAGCAATATATTTGATCTTAAGATTATTAATATACCAAAGTAAGATGGTCCCCAATTCTTTTCTTTGCATTTTTTTGTGTGTGAACTGTATGGTTTAGGAAATTAGCCAGACTAATTAATTATAATAGTAGTTCAATTCACAATAAGTGTAATTTTCTTGTCGGCTAAATTTAGATAAAAATTTAAGAGTGACTGGATCTCTTAATCACAGTAATTAATTATAAACATGTTAACATTAAAATTTTTTAGTGAAACATTTTTGTGAGCTGTGTTGATCAAAGGGAGATCGGAATAACTTTAAATTTTAACAGTATCTGTAGTTGCATTTTTTAAAACATTTTATAGACCTGTTGCGGGTAAGTGGGCTTTAGATCAGGCATCTGTGGTTTTTAGGTTGAACAATTTTGAGTTTTGTGGGTCAGAAACGGAACAGGATAAAGTTGACCGGAGAATTTGCAGTAGAATTAACCCAACTCTGTGCCAACTATCCAGATGTTCAGAGATATTGCAAGGCTCTTCTGCTGGTCCCCCAGGGTGTTTTGACCACCTGGATAATACTTTCTTCTTCACTACATTTAAAGTATAAGATATTCACGGTAAAATGAGCACTTATGAAACCCCTGCTTAAGATCTACTTGGTTGCACGTTATGTACTCTTCCATCTTATGTAAAATTAACATTGCACTGGGCCTCGACACTTTATTTATGTATTGGTCAAATGAAACTGTGAAATTATTAGGAAAGTAAATATTTTACAAATATACTAATTTTTACACTTTGAGGCATTAAAAAAACAGAAAGCTAAATAAATAATTTAAGTTATCACAAATAGTTACCTAACACCTTTTATTAGACGTTAAGATACGGAACTACTTTCCTTTTATCGTTACCAACTTTACTGACTGAATGTCGCTCAGTGCGCCCATTTAAATATGTGCATGCAGGGGTAGTGATATTTTTCTAAGGGTAATTTCTAAAGTGCTCTCTTTATCATGAATAGCTTTTATGTATAATGGTGCTGTTGTTGGAGTATCACGGCTCTCCTGATGCCATACAGCTGTGTAACTTGGAGCAGGGTGCAATCAAAATTAAAATGAAATGGAGATGGCCGGCGGAGAGAAGAAAGTAGAAAAAATGCCATGGCCGTTCTTCGGTGAATGTGACGGGAGTCGCAAGTACCCCGTGACAGCTACTAGGTTAGACTGCAGTCTTCCCATACTACAGGTCAGTTATGGACTGTTACTCAGATAATGAATAATGTAGAAATGTTTCCAAATTAGGTCAAGTAGTTACTGTATACTGATACCATCAGCACTGTGAATGTGGTACAGTTTTAGTAATTCCAGTAAACTGGTACCAGTAAACAGATGCCAGTGATACAGCGAAATGGGAATGGCAAAATGCTAGTGGTGATGCTGTGAAACTGCAACCTCTGGAAAGATTGGGAGCGGATTAATACAGGAATCACTGTTTCTGCGAATTTGGGTCAGGAAAACAGTAGAACAACACTTACCCATAAATCACTAAACGATGTTGTAGCACATGTAAACTTCATGATACGTAAAGTGAACTTCCACGAAACTACATCATGAACACAAGTGCAGCCTGGAGTTGTACATCGTCATGTCAGATTTTCACAGCTAGATACAAGTTGAAAAACTATTGTGCTTGAAGGACACTGTAAAAGAAAGAGACTTGCAGCTGGATGCGATGGTGACACAAAAAATTCTCTGCGTGTTAAAATACGCATCCAGAAAGAAAACTCGTATGCAGTTGCCTGAAAATGCATTGAAAATTTGGCTGAAGCGTATTTTTGTTAGGCTGCGAGGACGGAAAAATGTGAATGCAAGAAGGTCCTCAATAAGTAAAATGGAATTCACTGAGATCTCTCTCAAGATCAATCAAATCCAAGTGAAATAAAATATCTCCAATTGAAATTATGCTAATATGATGAATTTGTTCAACATTAAACATGAAAGTATGAAATATTATAAAAAAAATTTTTTAAGGGTACAATATTTGGCAATTATTAAATTATTAGCTTTTACCCACTGCTTCGCATGCAGTCCCAGTTGGGTGCTCTAACCTGTGGGCTACTGTGACCCCACTATATGGTTCTCTATCCACTGGGCTACTGCGGCCCCACTATATGGTTCTCTATCCACTGAGCTACTGCGACCCCACTATATGGTTCTCAATCTACTGAGCTACTGCGGCTGTATTATATGGTTCTCTATCCACTGAGCTACTGCGGCCCCCACTATATGGTTCTCTATCCACTGGGCTACTGCGGCCCCACTATATTGTTCTCTATCCACTGAGCTACTGCGACCCCACTATATGGTTCTCTATCCACTGAGCTACTGTGGCCCCACTATTGTGTTGTCTACCCACTGAGCTACTGCGACCCCACTATATGGTTCTCTATCCACTGAGCTACGGCGGTCCCACGATATGGTTCTCAATCTACTGAGCTACTGTGACCCCACTATATGGTTCTCTATCCACTGCACTACTGCGGCCCCACTATATGGTTCTCTATCCACTGAGCTACTGCGACCCCACTATATGGTTCTCTATCCACTGAGCTACGGCGGTCCCACGATATGGTTCTCTATCCACTGAGTAGCTACGGCGGTCCCACGATATGGTTCTCTATCCACTGAGCTACTGCCGCCCCACTATATGGTTCTCTATCCACTGAGCTACTGCCGCCCCACTATATGGTTCTCTATCCACTGAGCTACTGCGGCCCCACTATTTAGTTGTCTACCCACTGAGCTACTGCGACCCCACTATATGGCTCTCTATCCACTGAGCTACGGCGGTCCCACGATATGGTTCTCAATCTACTGAGCTACTGCGGCTGTACTATATGGTTCTCTATCCACTGCACTACTGCGGCCCCATTAATTGGTTCTCTACCCACAGAGCTACTGCGGCTCTTGGGAAGGAATGTAAGAAGTCCATAGACAAAAAAGAAAGGAAAAATTCTTAACAATACCTTTTCTATCCAGTAATCCTAAGAAAAGTTTAATCTAGTACCTATGTACATTCCTAATCATTTTTTTTGGAACCGTTTGAGATATTTTTCTGGGATAAAAAGTAGCCTATGTCACTCTCTGGACTTTCAACTGTATTTGTGAAATAAATCAAGTCTATCGGTTGCTCCATTTTGATATGAAAGATGGACAAACAAACAAATACACTTTCGCATTTATATAGGAGTAAGGATGACAATTGAGGTAATATATGTTTGATAATTGTGTTACTTTATAGCATGCACGTTTACATACTATTATCATACAGAAATACTTCTAAAAATTCAGTCAAGTAATAAATATTTTTGTGTTGGTATGTTGTGGTATCCTGAATTACAATAAACGAGACTGTTGTCCCAACCTTGTCACATGATATTGGGTGAGAAGGAAGACAGAATTCTTGATGGAAAGAGAACGAAGTGTGTGGCCTAATGAGCAGGTGGGTACTGATATGTATAGGGTTGATACATTCTGTTCCTGTTGGCCTGGTCTTCATCTGCAGTCACCCTAGGTGTGCTTGACCAGGCGTGCAACTTTTGCCATGTAATCATGGATGCAAGGCAGGATACTTAATTGGTAAACTGCACCTTCATTATTGGTAGGTTTGATTTTGTAATATATTTTGCTTTCAGACCCCTCACCATTTTTCCTCTCGCCCTCCACATTGTATGCAACAAATAGGTTATTGGCTTAATTGTATAATTTTCCTGTTGCACGTGTTATCTGTGCTTCAAACAGATTGACATGCACCTTTACTGGGTTTGGCGGTTGGTGGGCATTTGCCAAGGCTTCCCTCCCATCCCCCTCCCCCTCCCCTTCTGTGCTGGAAAAGTAGTGGTCGCCACTTTGGGGTTTTCTTTTTTTTCTTTTTCTTGGGGCCTGCAGTGCTGGATTTGTTTGGCCACCTAGCTTACTAGGCGTTGAGCCTTTGGAGGCGTGCTTGCCATCTGGATCTGAACTCCCCAGGACTCCAGCCAGGGCTAGTCCCTGCTTGGCTGCTTTCCCATGCCCAGCCCTATGATGTGACAGAACAGAGAGGTGAACAGTGGATGTACCTAGGGGTAGGCACGTTCTGATGGGAGTGGGGAAAGGCTGTTGGAACAGGTGGTTAGCCTGGTCTACTGGCTTCTGTCAAGTGGCTTGGTGAGTGGGAGATTGCTAACGGACAGCAGTACTTGACAGAGGGTAGCAGAAGCAGAATAGGGGCTTCCGTTGTCATGGCTACTTGGCGAGCAGGACGTTGCTGGCGTATCCAAGCATCACAAGAAACAGGGCTTCTTATTAAAGGGTTGGCCTATCGTTTCTGCAGTAAGTAACCTGGCAAGCGGGACGTTGCTAGCAGACCCAGGCACGTACTCAAGAGGGGCGGTAGTCCAAGGGATAACTGCTCTAATGATACCTAGAAAGGCGGGCTTCCTAAGCACCAGGCCAAGACAGTTCTCCAGCGGATAGCAGGAAACGTTGGTTCTGGCTCATGACTACTCCTGCATGAGTGTACTAGGTGTGGTGACGAAGCAGGAAATGGCAGGAGCATGGTAAATAATGAAAAGAGTGTTGGAAGAGACAACTCGACCAAGTCAGATTTATGTCTGTTTGATAGCTAAGTAAACACACACAAACTAGTCTGTTCCCTGACTAGGGCCTGAAGGGTGGATCCCAAGTTGCCCACCGGTATGTCCCCTAGTCTTGGAAGATGCGGCAGCGCAAGGGGTGAGGGCGACCCCAAGTCAGCGGAACTCGAACTCGTATCTCTAGGCGAGCTACAAGGTAGGACGTGCAGGGGCTTTGGAATGATGGCAGACAGCAAGGCGGTGTTGTGCCGAGTAAGGCTCGACTGAGCTGTGTATAGCAGTGACGTCTTGAAGTCGGTTGGTTCTTGGGCAGAGTGTCGTTCTGCAACTGGACTGATGCAAGACAGCCTCAAACTGCAGGCTGAATGCTCTATTTGTACCCAATGCACAGGGCCAGCGCCAGCATTGCGGGGTGTGGGAGAGAGGAAGTGGTGAGAGAGCGGCGGAGATGGCCAAAGGTGGCCGAAGCTGGCTGCAAGTACCCCTCTTGCAGCCAAAGGCTGGAGGGATAGAGAGCAGCATCGTGATGCAAAGCAGGTTGCAGTGCAGCAGGAAGCAACAGCTGGGGGAGCAATCTCTGGGCTTCTAGTCGAGCTGTGGTGTGTGTGTGTGGTGTAACGGCTCTTCTCAGGAGGGGGTTGTGGTTGTGGCAAGGCTAGATGAGAGAATGACACTGGTGGCATGTCAAGATGATTGATGTGTAGTCCATTCACTGTTACTTCCAACTTTTCTGAAGCCGGCATGTCATACATGGTGTGATTTTCCAGAGGTTTGATTCAAAAAGTGTGATGAAACCACGAATAGACTATAGGAATTGTAGTTAAGTTTTCTTGATGCATGTGTTTTCTATATGTTTCAGACACATTTGCTCACAACCCACAATACCGTATTACGCTGGAGGATCCAGATGAAGACGATGATGACAACAAGTGTACTGTTATAGTCGGCCTAATGCAGAAGAACAGACGTTCCCAGCGGAAGATGGGTGCAGAGTGCCTTACAATAGGATTTGCCATGTACCACGTTAGTGTTGGCTTCTGTTACTTTTGCAATATTTTTGCTGTTATCGTAAAGAATTCTTGTTTAGCTGCGATGGTATTCTCCCCAGTACTTCGGGAGTTCTACATTTTAAGCTGTCAAGCACACCTCACAGGCATACACAGAGAGCGCAGAGAACAAATGGGGATTTTACCAAGTGAAAACTGATTATTTGGAAATTTTATGTGCAAAATGATGAAACTTGAATAACCACAAAATATAGTTAAAATAGCTCAGCAGTGACTTTTATTTCCATAAAGTTGCTTGTGTTAGGATATTGTTGAGAATTTCTGCCTGATTACATGTGAGAGCTCAAATTACGAAAATTACACATAATAAGACAGGCAGGTAGATATCTGTACCTTTTAAAAATGTGAGCTACCAATTGTATGCATTCCTCTCACAGCAAAGCCAAGACAGCCTTGTACGGGTGCAGTGAGGATGGTGGCGTTGGGACACGTGGTTTTGGGTACTGTGTGTTGGGATAAAAATCTGTTGTATATTTAAACACATCGTGCACTGCCTTGCTCCAACAAAAGGCTGTAGACAGACAGAGGCAGTCATTATAAGCTGGTACAACTCACCGCCATATAAATCTTGCATCTCATTAACTACTCCACGCTTGTCACTTAAGTTCAAAATGGTTAGGTGTATAGGGGCTGCAGACATGGCATCAAGTACACTTATCTCGGCTAACACCTGCTAGGCCAAACCTCAGTTTATCAGAGCACTGAACAATATGAACATGATGATCTGTGTTTAGACGTTACTCCTTCAGCTGTACCATCGTGCACAAACCATATAGTAGTGACATTTGAATTTATTGTTACAGTTCAGACGTTTGTTTTTGTGTCTAGATACATTGGAAGTTGATTGTCTCTTACTACCTCTTCCTGACAGAGAAACATCTCGCATAATAAGCCACCTCTTTTCTCTGCCTGTCAGGTCTATCAAGGGAAGGTTACCTCGTACTTTGGTATTGCTAAATCTCCCCTCTGTGAGCAGGAAATTCGGCTATAATCTGTTGGAGATGCCTGTTGATTTCAGAAATTTGGATTAGAGTTTTACAATTGTATTGTAAAACATGAAACAGAATTAAATTTCCCAGGTGTAAGATGTGTAATATATCTTTGAAAAAGCAGGGATCAAGCACCGTTTCAGATAGAACTTGTAATATCATATTGTCCCGAATATAAGTCTACTTACTAATCTTAACTTTGAATTTGTGAGAAAAAGAATCCAATAATAAATAACAAAAACATAAATTTTTATTACTGTACTGTGATTTCAGTGTAGTACTAGTTGACAGGCACACACACACACACACACACAAAGTAGGACGACACATTTTCCACATGGTTGCGTAATTGCGACGTTTTGCTGGCTAAGCCAGCTTCATCAGGCGGCGATAAAGCTGGCTGATGAAGCTGGCTTAACCAGCGAAATGCCGTGATTGCGCAACCGCGTGGAAAATGTGTCATCCTACATTGTGTGTGCATGCGTGTGCGCCTGCGTGTCGACGAGTACCACACTGTTACTACACAAATTCCTATCTTTTCATATAATTTTGGTTGCCTAGTGGCCTACTTGCAATCTTAACTGTACTGCAATTTCATTTGATTTTCCCTCGGTATTTTCTTGCATTGATGTTTTTTTATGTCCCGTGAAATGTTATTTGCTTTACCGTTAAAATCACTGGTCACATTATATTGTACTGAGATACCTACATGTAAGTCGAGTCTCAACTCTCGAAACAAAATTTCTGGGGAAAAATGTAGAGACTTATATGTAGTAAAACACTGAGCAGAATATTTTATTTTACCCTTCCCATGTAATACATTATTTTGTTTTAAATTTCAGATCAAGTAATTTATTACTTTGCTTGCAGCTCGTAGATCCTGACAACCTGCCAAAGCCTTTGGACACTAACTTCTTCAAGTACAACGCGTCCGTGGCCCGTTCGCCGTCCTTTATCAACCTGCGTGAGGTGAGCTGCAGGTTCAAGCTGCCGCCGGGCGCATACTGCATCGTGCCGTCGACGTTTGAGCCCAACCAGGAAGGAGAGTTCATCCTCCGGGTGTTCTCAGAGAACAAGAACAACATGGAGTGAGTCTTACTGGCTTAACCATTTCTTGGAGCTTTGACACGTCATTGAACAGTCACTAACAAAATTGGTTTTTTATTTACCTAATACACTATAACCTTGATTTTACTTTACCTGGTTAATACAGACATCTTGTTAGTACAGACATATTGTTAGTACAGACATATTGTTAGTGCAGGCATCTCGTTAGTGCAGGCATCTCGTTAGTGCAGGCATCTCGTTAGTGCAGGCATCTCGTTAGTGCAGGCATCTCGTTAGTGCAGGCATCTCGTTAGTGCAGGCATCTCGTTAGTGCAGGCATCCTGTTATTGCAGGCTTCTCGTTAGTGTAGACAGATTTTGAGGTAACCTTATGGGAGATGGTAAAAATGAGACGAAATTGCGGAGAAAAGTCCATTAAGAGTTGTAGACCTGCAACCTTAAAAAACAATAAGGGCACTATGTTTTCTACCCTTAACGTGCGGCATCTCAAAACAAAAATATAAAAAATTGTGAATTTTAAGTAAAAATTCAGTCTGTAATGGGCTATGCCTGAGCAGAGTCATTGACTCACCAGCCACCAGCTGTTTCACTGCACACGCATTCTCAGTTGATTCAGTTCCTTTGCCCTCACTGTACTTGGGTGCTGAGATGCACATACGTTGAGTGGCACATTTCATGGCCCACCTATGGAAAGAGCATCAGTTAGTGTCTACACATGACGCGTGACTTTGGTCCAACTGATGGCGACGTCACTGTCTGACGAGGGTTCTATAGTGCTGGACAGAGTCACGGACTAACTTACTGTAGTGAAGTTCGGTTTATTGGCCATTGATTGGGCCTCGACTGCTTTATAGGCTGGGGCGCATGGCCCAATGGCATGGTACAAAGTAGGGTGTGGGATTAGCGACTCTCCATACTGCTGGTGTAGACATACACTCGTTTACCTGCAGTGGGCATGGCCTGGGGTAATTCCTAGCTCAGCTGCTGCTGCTGATGGCTGGAACTAGTGCCCTGTTCTGGGGCGGTGGCGGTGCGACTGGTGGTGGGCTGGTTGGCTCAGACTGCTGGTTCTCATAAGCCTGAAGTAAGGACTGGCAATGCCCAGTGCTACTGGAAGCCGAGTTGTAAGCGCACTACAAGCAGGTGCGGCTTGCCGGCGGTCTTGTGGGGTGGCTGGACAAATGAGCTAGGGGGAACTGGGAGGCGAGGCCTCTCCAGTTGTCGGGCGGCTTGAGCTCGTTCCAGTGGGGGATAGACTGCTGAGGACAGATGGCACTGGGCTGCAGAACAATTGGCTAGGCTCAGAGGCAGTAGCTTCCCTCATAGCTCTCCACTTTGCACCACTACTATGGTGAAGGACATATGGGTAGGTATAGCCTGTTCACGGTAAAATGAGCAGTTTTGAAAGCCATGCTTAAGATCTACTTGTGTACACGTTGTGTATTCCTCCGCCTTATGTAAAATTAACATTGCCATGGGCATCATCATTTTATTCATTTGCCGGTCAAGTGAAACTGTGAAATTATTCAAAAAATTAATATTCTATAAATCAGCTCATTTTTACATATTGATGTACTTAAAAAGACAGAAAGCGAAAAAAATTAATTAAGCTATCACAAATGGTTACCTAAAACTTTTTATTCAACGTTAAGATATGGAACTACTTTCCCTCCATTGTTACCAACTTTACTGCGTGCATGTCACTCAGTGTACTTGATAAAATATGTGCAGGTAAGAGCAGTGACTTTTTTCTAAGGTAGATTTTAAAAATGTTCACTTTATCGTGAACAGCTTTTAAAACGGCTACCACCTAAGGAAGAGCAGGCGACGAGTTCCCTAGTTATGTGTGCAGATAGTCGGGGCTAGGCCACCCAGGCTCAGTCCTAATGCTCCAACTGGTGAAGATAACAAGGTGGATGGAGCGGTTGCCTGATCGGGATGTCTAGTCGTGTCGTGGTGTGTGGTCCAGAAGGGGTCAGGTCACCAGAACCAGTCCTATCACTCCAACCAGCGAAGATAGCAACGCGGTGGCTGGAGTGGGTGGGCTAATCTGGATGTCTAGCCACTGCGTGGATTGTGTTACTATCGGTTGGGGCTTGCTCTACATGCGCACCAGGTACCTTTGCGTACCTGGTCCACAGAATGGGTGGCCGTCTAATGGGTATGTACTATTGTGACATGCCTGCGCCCGGTTAAGGGAGCCCGCAGTTCTACGCTATTTTCGGCAAAGGTTTCAGGATGTGGCCTGTTGCTCTTTTCCTTACTAGGTTTGATGTCGACTGGGATGGAAGTCAGGAGTACTCAGGGTTAGTTAAGACAACATGTTTATTCCCCAGTGGAATAGACACGATGACCCGTACTAACTCCTAGCTATCAATGAACTGTAATGGAAGTAAACTACAGTAAACCAGGTGAAGGGGACATGGGGCTAAACTAAATAAGAGCCGATACGTCTGGGTAGCTGCGACAACTGATCCTAACTAATTCTATGCGGTTGCCCAGAAGGGATTCGGGGTTTACTACCAACGTGGTAGTGAGTGTAAAGGGGGAGACAGACTTCTCTAAGGGTTGCTTGGCGAAGGTCTAGAATACTTCTGGAAGGCAGTGGTGGTTCTTCACGAGGAAGGCGGTAAGCAGAGGTCTCCAACACATGAGGTGATGGAAGGAGCTGCTGAGTATCAACTGGCGTTTCGGAACTGTGCGTTTGCGTATATACACTGCCGGCTGCTGGTTTTTTGACTCACTTTGGCCTGTCGGGTATCTTCAGGCCGGAGCTCCTCCCTTAGCGCAGGCTGCATTCTCTTGGGGGAGGCTGGAAGTGCAGTTTTCCTTGTATGCGAGTTGCTTCGCTCCTGCGAGCTTAGGGGCAGCGCTTGACTGGCTTCTATTGCACGCAGGAGTGATTAACGAATATGTGATGTCTTACGTACTGGTGTAGAGGGCCTCGACTGCCGTTTCTTGGGTACCCCTTGCCTAAGGGCTTGTTGATGGGCTCTGGAAGCAAGTCATCCTGTGTTAAAACCCCGCTCGGAGTGACGTGACGACACGTGAAGATGTGGCGAAGTCGTATTTAGTAATTATGTCAGTATGCCTCACGTGTCAACACTGATGCAAGCCTTGAGAGGAAAAAAAAGAAGCCTGCTTCCACATATTTTTTCTTCCCCTCCTGTTCTGCTCTTGTTCCTGTTGTTTGATGTTACCTACATTTGTAATTGTCTAGTGCTGTAATCATTTGAATTTTTTTATATTCTTCACCGACTAATGTCTACATATTAAAATATTACTATTTCATTAATGTGTAACTTACTATTTCACCGCAGCAAAGGTTAAACTTGGGCCGTATTATGAACTGTATGTTAGGCCTATGAATCACGGTGCAGTCCAGTTTTTGTTCATTTTGATTCAGTAATTGTTTTTGCACAACTAGGATATCATTTTGCTCTGAATATATTACCTTGTTAACTGAATTAATATTTCTTGTACGAAAACAGTGTAACAAGTCTCATTTCCTCATGGGAAAGGCCAGGCCTTACTGTACACTATATGTTAGGGCTATGTGTGTTGCCACAGTCCAATTTTTTTTGTTAATTTTTTAATTTGCTGGGTTTGCGTTACTGAAGTACAGTTTTGCTGAAAATACAGTTTTGCTGAAAATTCTTCACCATAATAAATGCATTTATATTTTTAAAATAAAAGTGACTAATTTCTCTATTAGGGACGTATGAACATGACTTTGTTCACCCAGGTAACAAAATATGCTGTTTGGATGCAACATTTGCACGTGTTTAAACTTGGTTTGTACAGACACCTTGGTTGTATAGAAAAATTGTGTGAAACCACAAGTGTGTGTAAAATTGAAGTTTGAATTAATTTTAAATAACATACATAACTTGTCTTCCAAATGATCGATTATAAAATTACAGACTTATTTCCACTTTACAGGGAGAATGACGAGGAAGTTGGCATTGGTGAGGTCGACGAGAGGGTGAGTGATGGAAATTTTTCGAGTTGTAGGTGCAAGGATGTTTACCCTCCTCGTGACACTACTTTTTGGTGTTTCTTTTACACAGTAATCCTCTTCTTGGTGTCGGAGAATAAACTTCCCAGTATTGATAACCGCATGTGTGATGAGCACTCTCTTTACTTACATAATGCAGTTTTCACATGCATATGTTTATTTTAAAAGCATTTTTGTAGTAATTTTATAGTTTGTTGGTGAATGGTCGTATTAATATTGCTTCAGCTGCATTTTGATTGATGGCAACTTTTTCAGAAAATGCATGTTGCTCAGTTTCTTGTAGCATTTTTGAACACTTAAGTGCAGGAAAATGTAGCCAGATACATACCTGTAAAATTTACATTAACAACAAATACTGCATGTACAGTTTTATCTGTTTTAGCGTTAGATTTTTCAAAATAATAATTTTTGAGACTTGAGAAACCTCCTTGCAAGTTTCTCGTAATGCCTGGCCATACGTTCAGTGGTAGGCATATGCAGTGTAGCGCTCTTCATGCTACTTGTCAACATTTAAAACAAAAGTTCCACAGAATAGCATTCAATGTTTCATGTTCGTTTCTCTTTATTTCTATAAATATAGTTGAATTTTATGTCATAAATTTGAAAACGGCTCTCTTTGGTTGATTTTATTTTAGTAGTGAAATACTGAGAGAGAGAGGATATTAAAAATAAAATGAGTGGAGACTAAACAGTTACTGTGTTCTTTTTAACATAGTTTTAGGGTTACAGTTTTTTAAACCCGAGGTTGGTCTTTGCATGACCAGTGTAATGTGCAGGAATTGTGACCTCCATTAATGTGAAAATCTTGTAGTTAATTAGGATACTTCCAACATCAAAAATAGTTCCAATTAGGTGTATTTCCTAATTATTTTGTTCTTGGTGTTAGCATTTGTGTGAACTCATTTATTGAATGCAGTGTGATAACAATTAAAATTATTATTTTTTTGTTTATCAACTACAAAATCTTAAAGAAGTAAAAATAATTTTTGGTTATATTTGAACTCCACAATTAAGTGTGTTAACACTGTTACTAATGCATGAACATATGCCTGAAGATTTAAATTA
Source organism: Dryococelus australis (assembly GCA_029891345.1). Lineage (NCBI taxonomy): Eukaryota > Metazoa > Arthropoda > Insecta > Phasmatodea > Phasmatidae > Dryococelus > Dryococelus australis. Next base: position 136,907,609 of record CM057000.1, read on the forward strand.
CCCTAAACCTATTGCTTTCTGGAAGTATGCTCTATTATTTGCGATAGAGAAACTACATTTATAAGCTGTTCCAGATAGGTTCATATTTCATAACAGTCCAGACAATGTTAGTTTCAGACATTTCATATTGTTTAAGGAAATTTTCAGATAAATATTTTGTAGTATACCACATGCAGTCTGTATTCTCATACGTACATGTATTAGTCATTTGCGGTTCAAATTTATGCGTTTAGTGCTATCATTTATTATTAAATATTGTAAGTAACGTGTGAATGATCCAAAGTACTAGTACTTTGTTAGAGCTACTAATTGATTACTCTTTAAATAAAATGTGTTACGTGAGGTTGTGTGCCCACTAAGGTTCACCGTTTGATTCTCACATTGCGGTAGTAATGAAATGTTTATTTCGTGGTGTTGGCTTCTGTAATAGTAAAAAATATGAACTTATCTGAGAGGGAGTGTAATGTTTTTGTGTGGCATGGTAGTAATAATACCTAATATAATTATAATTTATTTTCTAAATGGCTGTTAACTAGCTGCTAATATTTTTATTTTTTAAGGGAAAATGGTTTTAATCGTGATATTACTACACAACACATTTAACTGTACATACTAGTTCGGAATCTTGGGTGTTGCTTCATAATTTTATGTCATCATGTGTGAGTTGCAATTAACATGTTCTTTTCAAGGTTTCTCAGCCATAACCTGGTGAAATTATTTTCGTGGGGATTATAACTTTAACACACATTTTAAAGCAAGGCTTGTTTCATAACAATACAATCTTAAAGGGGAGGAGGAAATATATAAACATGGATATTACGTTAACGTGTGACACTCTGTGGCGAGAGGGAGGAACTTCACAGTATCTGATGTTTTGGTGGGTGTTAGAACTGACGCACTTGGGTGGGGGGTGAGGCTTGCGACTCTAGTCCTTACGTGGTACCGGAGTGTGTTCAGTGTGTAATACTGGCCGCGTAGCCTTGCGGCAAGACGTGAAGTCTGGTATGGTGAGAACTACTTTGCGTTTTGGCGGGACTACTTTTTGAATCCTATTCCTCGGTAGGAGGTGCACGAGTGCAGCGAGAAAGGGGTTAAGTTCCTGCTGCCGCTCGGAGGCAGCGTTTGCCTGTTTAACCTGCTCTTGGATACCACTCCGATGGGAGTAGGGCATGAGGACAGAATCACTACTATCATAACCTGTGGAAGTGGAGCAGGCGATTTGTTGTCCTATACAGGTGTACCACCACATACAGTGTCTGCCAATAGTGTGTGGTATCCCTATCACAGTACTTGGGGCAAGAAGCGCAGTAAATACTGAGTCAGGTCTCACAGTCTTCCCAACTCGGTGAATACTCTTTCCGGCGCAAGCGGCGTGGTGGAGAGAGCCAGCACCAAGCAGACAAGCTGACCCCAAGAGGCAGAGTACCTAATGTCTTGGCTCTACTGGTCCGTACACCGTGGTGCACAGATAGGGTGGCCATCCAGAATGCGTGTGGGTACTCTGGTAGTGTGTGGCAGTTTTGAGTAAATCTCCAATGGGCCTGATGCCCACAGGGTGAGGTACTAAGACTACGGGAAAGATAACCCTTGAGTTGATTATTCCCCTAAGTCAAATAAACAAGGTAGTGTTGCACTACCTCCTAACATCAATGGGAGCTTAAGGGTGAAGGCGACCTGTTCCTAGATCGATGGGGTAAGTAGACTAAGTGCTATTAAAATAACTTAAAGGTGGCTACGCTATGTGTTGCTCTGACAGGGCCAGAAGTGTGTGTGTGTTTGTTACGACGTTCAATGACTTTTGGAGTCTTCAGCACCACCGGGGTGCGGCTGGGTGATGTGCACCGATGAATTGGTCGTTTTAATAATGACGTGTGTCAACGTAACTTAATAAAACAGTTTTCTTTTTGAACCTACTGCATTTGAGCAAAGTCCCTTTATGCAAGACTGTGCTGAAATTCCCCAACGTATCGCGAGATGTGATCTTTTATGACTGAATATTGAAGAAAAAGAGGTAACTGAAACAAGTGCAGGTTTATAAGGCAAATGACTTGCAAGGTTATCCAGCTACAGAGACAAAAATGAAACTACGTAATGGTTAGTACGTGATGAGCACCACATTTTGTTTGCTTGACTGCATCACACACTGAAAGTTTGTCAGTTTACTTTTACACAATAGAATAGTTACAAGAGAGCTAGGAAAATTTTAAGTATTAATGGGAAAATTAAGTAAATACTGTATTTTTTTTTTGCACAAAAGATTGGCCATAACTGCAGAATTTGGTAGGTAAGCCTAACATTGAGATGGCACAAAGCTGATTTTCAATCATTCTCATTATCTTTTGGAAATTGTACAAATAAATTGAGTTCCAGTTTCCAAGCAAGAAGAGGTGAGCAAAACAGAAAGAAATAAAAGTAACATACAGCCAGTTTTGGTTGTTGCCTCGGAACTCGTGGCATTAATATCATGTTACATGTTGATTATAAAGAATTTTCAAGGTAGACGAGTAACGTGTGCAGTTTTATAATTACTAAAAATCAATTATGAGCTCTGCAGTTATCAAATTCAGCTCATCGTTTGTATGATTGAGTAACAATATATAATAATAATATGCAAACAAAATCGAAAATAGAGGCTGAGGGACACTGAATAATTTCATTTATCACTGTTGGTTTTGGAAGTTCTTGTCTGTATACATATTAGTGTTCGTTGTAATTAACTTCGGCATGTGGATTGCTTCTAAATATTAATAGTGCATTGGAAATTTTGGTTTGCTATAGGCCTAGGAGCACGTAATGTTTTTCTTCTCCTGCCCTGTAGTGATCCTTTTTTGTGGTGATTTGTAGTGAGTAACCACTGTAAATGTAAAACATTCAACTGGAATGTGCAGTATTAGTGTTTTAAGTAATATTGCTATTAACCTTTTTTCCCTTTCTGTGCACATGGCTGTGATCTAATATGGTTTTTGTAGTCTCTAGCTGCTTACTTTCCTTTTGCTACTATAGGTGAAAGTCCAAGGAGATATAGACGACATTCCTTCGCATGTAAGTTTTTGGTTGACTCATTATTTTACCTTAGATTGCTACTTGCTTGTCTAATCTCATACAGCTGTAGTGGCTATGCATGTGATGATGCTGTATCTGTATTCACTTGATATGTATTATAAACTGTTCCACTTCTGCAGTGGATGCAGCAACTTGTATTTAGGAACTCTCGCTATCGGAAACTGAACATCCCAGCAACTTTGACTGTGTGGATATTTGTTACTTCCGTGCTGTAGTTGTGTATTGGTTGCAGTAATTAATGTATTTCTATGCATTCCAGCAGTTTCTTCAGGGCATCTCAATGTGTTATTGAAAAGCTGGATTTGTTTTTTAAATGACCTATCCTTATCTACAAAATGTTTTGCATGGCTGGTACCGTAAAGCTATGTTTAGACATTTTTGAAGGGACTGAAAAAAATAATTCTTATTAACCAGGAAAACTTCTTGAGAGTCAAATTACACACGTGCATATAGACAAGGTGCAAAATTATTTAATTTATTAAGCAGGAAAACTTCTTAAGTGGGAACTTCTTAACCGGGTTTCACTGTAATTGTTTCTTATGGCCGGTTGCACCATTCTACTTCTTGAGCCAAGACCCACTTACATTATTTCAAATGTGATCCACAGATCAGAGCTACAGGTGTTGCACAGACACAATCTGAGGTTACTTATCTCTGATCACATGAACTAAGGTTGAACATGTGATACTTCATTACATCCAGTTCCATATCTGCAAGTTAGGTTTCGTGCACTGACAGTGACCAATATGGTCTACACCTAATGCATATCACTGATTCCAAGTACAGTAGTTGCCTGCCAGCAAGTGGTTTGGGCGTGCATGAACAGTTCTGTTGCTCCATCCTCTCTTCCAGCCCCCAACCCTCCGACCAGAGACAGTCGGAGACGGAAGTCTTGAGCGAGTGTATGAAAACGGCATGCTGTATTCATAGTTTGGTGTGCGCATATTAAATAATATTTTATTCTAGTCTGCGTGTGCATTAAGTGTTGTTCTATTTATATTTTTGCAATATTTCATTTCCATTAAAATTTTATATAAATAGGTTTTTTTTATCATGAAAGAAAGGTAGTCTCCATCGTAAGGTTTTAGAAAGCCAGACACGTGCAGCTAATTCCTATGTGTTGGATTTTATGGTGAAAGAAGCAGTGGAAAAAAATAGTCATTGATTGCAAAAAAGTTTAAGAAAGAGTAGCAGCTGCTGTTGGAAGTTGTTTCAAAAGCATCTGTATATCAGATAAAATTAGAAAAACTGAAGACGATTGAAAGTGGAAAGCCTGTTCATCGGTTGTTTTAGACCCCAAATAAAGAAAGAGCCTGGAATAAAAAAATAACCGGACTTCATGAATTTGATGAAGGGGTTGTTTGTTGCAGTATTAATAATTTCTATTTAGTGAAGAAATTTTTACCTACAGTAGTAAATAAAATTAGGCTGCAGTTTGAGACAAAAATAAATTTTAAAGTATTGAACACTAGTGTGAGCAGAATTCTCCACAAATAGGATACAAATGGAAGAAAAAAAAAACGTTAATTGAAAAAAACATGATGTTACGTATTGAAGATTCATGTACTTGACAAAAATTATGCAGTACCAATCAGAGGATAGAAAAATTGTTTATACATTCATCTCGTGCAGCAATGAAAGGCTGGTCGGATGACTGAATTATAGGAATTTTGATGCCAATGTCTAAGGGAAACTGGCTGATTGTGGTGCATGCTGGTGGGGAAATGGGAAGTATTTAATCTACGGGAGAGGTTTCGTGGTCAAGATAGAAGTTTTCCACCTTCTACTCTGACTACAATCTGTCTTACAATATGTTAGTTGGTTTGTGCACTTTGGTTATAGCAATATTTCAGTCTTTGTTCTGTATGAATACATCATGTGACGGAAGTACAAAATTAATCAGCAATCCACGTATAAGTGGTACTCGTCTGTTTCTAGTGACAGTTGCCAAATATTTTGAGGGGCCTGTACCTTTTACAAACTGTAAGTGGGAAGGGCGAGTCAGGCTCTGTTACTCGCACAGTTTCACACTCTTCTTTCACCTCCGCTTGCCTGGCATCTTCCTTGTTGGTGCCTACTGTACGACATACTAAAGACTGTTCATGGTAAAGTGAGCACTTTTGAAATCAACCTTAGGAAAAAGTCACTGCCCCTGCTTGCATATATTTTAACAGGCGCACTGAGTGACGAGTGCCTGTTAAATTTGGTAAAGATGGATAGAAAGTAGTTCCGTATGTTAACGTCGAATAAAAAGTGTTACGTGACCATTCGTGATAACTGAAATTATTTCTTTCGCTTTGTTTTTTTTTTTTAATGTATCGAAGAGTAAAAATTAGCAGATTTGTAAAATAATTACTTTCCTAACAATTTCACAATTTCGCTTGACCGATACATGAATAAAGTGATGAGGCCCATTGCAATGTTAATTTTACATAAGGCGGAAGTACAAGTAGATCTTAAGCAAGGCTTTCAAAAGTGCTAATTTTACCTTGAAAAGTCTATAATCCCAACATTACCACATTACCACTCTCACTTCCTACTACAGTGTGTCCCCTTCCATAGTCTAAATCAATCATACAGTTATGCAACCGGCTTTCCCAGCAACCTATGTATAAGTTAAGTTTTCAAGGTTTGCTGGATTGTCTGTCTAGGATGAAGTTCTCATGCTGTAACCCATTCCTTACGCTCCTGTGACAGTGCTGATCCTTGAACTGGAAGTCCTCTGAATTCTTAAAGCTGTGGTGAGCCTTTTAGCTTGGTCAATGTATGAACTTATCTTCTCTTCAGGCCCTCGTAACTGTTGTTTCTGTGCTGGCACATCTGTGGCTCTTTTGTCGGCTGTCGCATCTCTCATCTTTGTTGTTGACTTGACGGGCAATGCGTGACCACGCTTCAGGCATTTCTGCTGCACTGTAAGACTGCTCATCTAAACTTCCTAGTTTCTGTGGGTACATTTCTTGATATGATCAGTATGACAGAAGTGTTGCCGATCTTGAGTGTATACTTGACCAGTACCTGGACTCGCTGTGCCTCTTATTTGACCAGGAATGCTGTTCATCTTTCACCCTTCACAGTTTGCACCCAAAAATATTCTCTGTCAGCAAACTAACTACACTTTACTTGCGTTAAGACACCCCAGTGGCTTATCTCTCTGTTTCGTTTGCATTTTAAAGTTCGAGAATGCCTTCAAAATACGTAGCCTTCTACAAGTCGCATTAAGAATATCTCAGTTGGTGTAGATCCTGTTGCAGATGAAGGAATGGGCCCATACAAAACAGTCCAATTTGTGCCGTAAGGATTTGGTGCTGTTTCCTCTGTTTTGTCCACTAATATATTTCAGCAACTTCTTTTGGTTTTTTCGTATGTTGTACTGCCCTTCCTACCATTTCATTAGACTGGTGTGGTAAGAAGGAATTAGTGTGTCGTATGCCATTCTCTATCACAAATTTTGTAAATTGTTCTGATGCAAATTGTTGCCCATTATCTAAAACTAAAATCTCTGGCAGTTTATAATAGCTAAACAAAGTTCGTAGTTTGGTTACTGTGGCCTCTGCAATAGTTAAATGTGTTACACACACTTCTACTCACTTAGAATGTGCATCCACTACAGTCAATAGGTCCTGGCCCCCTGTCATTGCGAAGTCCACATGTATGTGCTGCCATTTCCAGGTGAGCCGTGGCCATTGCTGTGATGGAACCTTTTGAGCTGAAGGTTGAACATTTGACACGTGTAACACGACTGCTCTTTCCTTCAATCTGACCAACTTTAGGCCACCATACATGACTCTTGGTAACATTTTCATCAGACTGTGTATTCTTCATTTAAAAATGCTAGAACGACCTTCCGTAAGGTCTGCAGAATTGCCACTTGATTTCCCTAAATGGCACGATCCCAATTTTTGCTTATTACGCTCTGGCCATCCACATTTAATGAAGTGTCTCACTGTAGCCAGAACTGGGTACCTATATGTCACACTACCAATATCTGCTGGAAGCACGTGTTTGTCCAGTAGAAGTGCAAAATATTTTGTGCTTGTGAACTCTTGCACTGGGGATAACTTTGAGGCATGACGGCCTTAGGCACAGGAGCGCGTCTGCGTCTACTAGGTTTTTAATTCGTGTTAGACCAGCCACACAGGCTTGAGAGGCAGACCTTACCGAGGTGGGGTCTGCTGTATTTGGTGCTTAGCCTTGATTGTGCCTTTAAATAGTCGGGTGGGTAGGCCACCTGCTTGGCACAAAGTCTAGCTGGGCTAGGCTGGGCTTGTGGTTGATGACTTTGGCGGAGCCGCTGTTTTACCTCTGATGAGTCTTGCTGCGGTGGGTCGAGCGCTCGTCGGTGTGAGTCTTGTTGGGATCTCCCGACCCGACTGGTTGTTGGTAATGGCATCTGCTGGTTGGCTCCGCGCAGGCAGGCGTCCAGCCCGCTGTCGGTGGCTGACTTGGTTGGTCTGGTCAAGTAGCTGAAGGCAGGGGCAGGTTGGTTAAGCAGTGCTTGTTTCTCGGAGAGGGTAGCAGTTGCCTTCTGATCACTCTACTTACTTCCCCTCCTTTGGGTGAATGGCATTTACCAGGGGGAAGGTACTACAGTTCACGTCCGCACTGGGGTGGCAGGCAACGATACCCTTAGCTAAGTGTAACCCAGAAGGGGTAGATCCCTCCTTGTGTGGCCTGGAACTTCTTCTGGCTAGTCTATACATGTCGGATGGATTAGGTTAACTGACAAAGAGTTACCTTCTCTCTTCGTCATGTGTCTTGCTAGTGGTTGGGGCTCTACCATACCGTGCGCACTAGGTACCTTTGCATACCTGGTTTACAGTATGTGTGGCTGTCTACAAACGTCACCCAAGACACTACACATTAAAGTCCTTTTGAGGAGACAGGCCGCAATCCTACTCTAGGTTCGGCAAACCAGGTCTCGAACCACGGTTCCCTGCCTCCTTTGCGAAGTGACACCAGGTATGACTACGTACAGTTCACTCAAGAAGGAACAGATGATGGTTAGACTTGAACGTTTTAAATTCCGTCCAGAACAGAATACGGTGACCCATACTCTCCTGCTCTCCTGTTGTAAATCAATGCACAAATCAACTTAGGAAAGGTGAAAGCAAAAGATTGTCGAAGGGGCCTGTCAACTTGAAGAGCCTTGCCTGAAGGACGTGCTGGAAGAGCAAGAGCAACGAATTAGGTAGCCGTCAGAACAATTGTACCCTAACTGAAGCTGTGTTGCCCTGAAGGGACTTAAAGGGGAATATGGGGTGTGTGGATTAATGTCAAGTGTTAAGGGTTGGAGAGGGGGGTTACTTTTCAGGGCTGCAGTGTGCGCTTGAAGAAGTCTGGCGTTGGTCACTGATGATAGCTGGGCATTTCCTTACGAGGCAGAGGAGAGCAGGCAGATCAGAGAGCCTTAGCGCAAATGGTGCTAAGGTGAGCTGCAGGTATCAACTGCTGTTCTGCAGTGGTGCAGGACCCTATATTCTCCTGGGCTAGGGGTGCCTCTGGTTTCCTCTGCCTTCAGATGGCTTCGGTGGGTTGGCTCCTCCCTTCGTAGGCGGAGCTGCACTGGCTGCCATCTCACAAGGGCGGCTGGAAGTGGGGTTTTCCTCTTGTGCGGATGGTAGTCGGCTGGTTTTTCTTCTCACAAGGTTGTGTTAGGCAGGGCGATTTATATTACTCTCTTTCTTGAGGTGCATTCCGCTCTCCAGGCATCAGCCTTATCTATGGAGGTGGAATGCTGGCATGGGTGGCTGCCATTCAGGGTTTGTATCTCTTCTGGGGCACATGATGATACGGAATTGCAGCAAAAAAAAGAAATAGAGTAACTACGCGTCACAGGTAAACTTAAACTCTCCTGTTTTCAGTGGTTCACTCTTTGTTTTTGTAGTTTTGACAGGGTATCTGCATGTGAAATTCGGGTACCTGGCTTATCCTTAATTTCATAGTCATATGAGGACAACCCCACTGCCCATCTTTGTAACCATACAGCTGCCATTGTTGGTATGCCAGTTTCCTCTCCAAATGTGGTAGTGAGAAGTTTGTTATATGTTTTGATATGTGACAGAGTGAGTTTGAATTCGTCACACATGAGCAAAAGTTTTTTAAGATGTGAGGTCAGTAACACAGAGGTGCATCAACACTAATGATGTGGTGTATGAACAGTATTGCGTTGGGTTTTAACCCACCCTGTATTCAGGGTTGGGTGGGTAGGCCATTGGCAAGATATGTAGTCAGTGATGTTAGAGCCATCTGGAGGCTAAGCTGGTGGCCGGTGTTGGCTTACATTGTTCTGGCTGTACCTAGGGTTCACCGAAGACTGGCGGCTGGTGTCGGTAGCAGGGGTGTCCTAGGGCGGCTGGCCATGTGGTTGGTGTCGAACTGATTCTCAAAGGTATTCAGGCCATCTGGGTGCCAGTGGAGGTAGCTGGTGTCAGTGGTCATTATGCAGCATCGGCAATGTCCAAGGCCACAGGCAGGCCCAGGCGTAGTCTGACAACAATGGGGTGTGGCTCTCCAATGGACTTCTGAAGCGGCTCGAACAAGGGTCTAGGAGTGACTGTTGGGGTGAGCCCCAGCAATCTACGGATGATCTGAGCTTGTTCCTAGGGGATGGTGCAGCTGAGGTCTGATAGGGCTGGGATGCGTAGTACCTGATGAGTCACAGGGACAGTAGCTGTCCTGTTATCGCTCCATTTCGTGTCTCCTCTACGGGTGAATGGTATGGGGTTAGGTGCTAACAGACTACCTCCCAAAGTATGGTTTCGCTCTAAGGTGTGTCCAGAGGTGATCAGGTTGTGCTGTGTCAGTCCTGTCACTTCAACCGGCTATTTTCACACAATATGGTTGGATTGGGCTAGCTGACTTGGTGTGTACCGCTTCTTCGCGAGTCACTCAGATGTGAACAGGTTACTCATTGTCAGTCCTGGCGCTCCAACTGGTGAATGTCTTGCAGTAGATGGAGTGGATTGGGTGATTCTGGTGGCCTACTCACTTCTGTGTGAAGTGTTCCTAGTAGGGGCTCTACTGTACGTATGCACCAAGTGCCTTTATGCACTTGGTCAATGGTGTGGGTGGCTGGCAAATATGTGGTGTTTTCTGATGTACGTACTGGCCGGTGAAGGGAATTCCCAGTCCTTCACTAGTAATGGAAATTGGTTTAAAGCCATGGTTAAATGTCTCCCCCTTGAGGGATGGTATTTACCAGATAGCAGATAGGTCAGGGTTTCACAGTAGAATAAGAATTCTGTGATCAGACTTGAACATGTTTATTCAAAGTAGAATAAACCCAGTGACACTTACTATCTCCTACACTCGTGTGACTCCAAAGCAACTGGTGGAAGTTCTGTTAAAACAAATAAAGGGGATCTGTTGGCAAAAGAAACGAGAGCAAACAAATCAGGTAGTCATGAGAACGTGGACTGTTGACTAGGTTGTCGACTCGGTTGTCACTACCAAAGTGGGAGTGCGGTTTGGTCACGGTGGAGGGGGGTTGAAGACTTATTCAGAGGTAGCTATTGGTGGATCGGGAAGACTGATTTGTGAAGTGCTTTGTGAGGAAGAAGGTAAGCAGAGAACTTTTATCACAATCTGTGGTAAAGCGAACTGCTGAGCGTATTATACAACTGGCATTCTTAGGGTGTGTTTGGCCTTATATACGACTGTCCGGTCCATCTTTTGGTTTCTTTCGGCTGTGAGGCATCTTCGGTGGGTTGTTTCTTCTTTCATGGCTGGCATAGCCCTTGCTGTTGTGCTCTCTCTGGGAAGGAGTGAAGCGGGCTAGTTTCTCAGTGTGTGGGTGGTATCTGGCACTCGCTTAGGGGCAACTGATGTGCTTGGTTTCGCTTGTTTTCCTTGGCAGGGACGATTATTTTACGCGTGTGTCTGCCATGATGGTTATTTGAGTCTCGTCTGCCATTTCCTTGGTTGTCCCAGATTGGGAGAATACCTGTTAGTTCTGTAGGCATGCAGATTCGGGGTTCGATACTCTGTTCAAGTGCCGTGTCGCTACACATGGTGAGTTGGAGTTGAAAAATAGATATACCTATTGCGTGTCACGTGCCAGTTTCAAGAATAAATTTACAGCTATAAATATAATAATGTGAGATTTTTTATGCCATAGGTAATAAATAGCTTAGGTCCCTCTATCAAGTTGTATGTGTGTGTGTTTCTTTAACACCATCAACAGCTGAGCAAAATTATTCACGTCATATATAACCCAAAACAGTGCACAAATCAAGTCAAAAGTCACCTGCAGACACAAATTACGTGAAATAAGATCTTTGTTGCTCTCAATACTAGTTTGTGACTATTAATATGCAGTTATCTCAAGAGTCGACTATTAAATTGTAAAAACTAGTCTCAAGACACTAAATTGTGAAAAAAATTTGGCTGAGAATCTCTGTTTCGTGAGTCTCAAAACTAATCTCAAGATGTGTTTATTTAACCAAATCTGTTCTAAAAATTAGTCTTAAGTTTTTAACACACGACTATTAATACTGGCCTTGGAACACTTGCAAACATCCTTAAGCAGACTGACAAATGCACTTACTTTCCCTGTGATGCTGTAGCACACTGGTATGGGTAGCTTCATGATCTGCCAATCACTTCTTATAATTAGGGTGCTACCCCCTTACCCCAAGGATGTACAAATCCCTGTGGGGACTCTTGTCCTCCCAATTTTTACTATCAGTAGCAGGAGGTTGTAATAAAGTACAGTAAAGTGTCAACATAAAGATATCTCTTCAAAGTACTTCTCTTCGAAGTCTCTCTCTTCAAAGTATCCCTCTTCAAAGTATAGTATCCCTCTTCATGGCTCTCTATCCCCACTCTACCCCCTCCCCCTCCTACCCCCTCTCCCACCCCCTCTCTCCACCCCCTCTCTCTCCACCCCCCTCTCTCCACCCCCTCTCTCCACCCCCTCTCTCCACCCCCTCTCTCCACCCCCTCTCTCACCCACCCCCTCTCTCCACCCCCTCTCTCCACCCCCTCTCTCCCACCCCCCTCTCTCCACCCCCCTCTCTCCACCCCCCTCTCACCACCCCTCCTCTCCACCCCCCCTCTCTCCACCCCCCTCCTCTCCCACCCCCCTCTCTCCACCCCCCTCTCTCCACCCCCCCTCTCTCCACCCCCCCTCTCCCCTCCCCACCCCCCTCTCTCCCACCCCCCTCTCTCCACCCCCCTCTCCACCCCCCCTCTCCTCCACCCCCCCTCTCTCCACCCCCCTCTCTCCACCCCCCCTCTCTCCACCACCCTCCTCCCCCCCCCTCTCCACCCCCCCCTCTCCCCCCCCCCCCTCTCTCACCCCCCCCTCTCTCAACCCCCCCTCTCTCAACCCCCCCTCTCTCAACCCCCCCTCTCTCAACCCCCCTCTCTCACCCACCCTCTCTCAACCCACCCTCTCTCAACCCACCCTCTCTCAACCCCCCCTCCTACTCCTCAACCCCCCCTCTCTCCTCTCCCCCCCCCTCTCTCTCTCTCCCACCCCCCTCCTCTCTCTCTCTCCTCCACCCCCCTCCTCTCTCTCTCTCTCTTCCACCCCCCTCTCTCTCTCTCTCTCTCTCCACCCCCCTCTCTCTCTCTCTCTCTCTCTCACCCCTCTCTCTCTCTCTCTCTCTCTCTCCCACCCTCTCTCTCTCTCTCTCTCTCTCTCCACCCCTCTCTCTCTCTCTCTCTCTCTCCACCCCCTCTCTCTCTCTCTCTCTCTCTCCACCCCTCTCTCTCTCTCTCTCTCTCTCTCCACCCCTCTCTCTCTCTCTCTCTCTCTCTCCACCCTCTCTCTCTCTCTCTCTCTCTCTCTCCACCTCTCTCTCTCTCTCTCTCTCTCCACTCCTCTCCTCTCTCTCTACCTCTCTCTCTCTCTCCCTCTCTCCACTCTCTCTCTCTCTCTCTCCACCCCTCTCTCTCTCTCTCTCTCTCTCCCACCCCTCTCTCTCTCTCTCTCTCTCTCTCCACCCCTCTCCTCTCTCTCTCTCTCTCTCTCCACCCCTCTCTCTCTCTCTCTCTCTCCTCTCCACCCCTCTCTCTCTCCTCTCTCTCTCTCTCCCCACCCCTCTCTCTCTCTCTCTCTCTCTCTCCCACCCCCTCTCTCTCTCCTCTCTCTCTCTCTCTCCTCTCCACCCCTCTCTCTCTCTCTCTCTCTCCTCTCTCCACCCCCCTCTCTCTCTCTCTCTCTCTCTCCACCCTCTCTCTCTCTCTCTCTCTCTCTCCACCCCTCTCTCTCTCTCTCTCTCTCTCCACCCCTCTCTCTCTCTCTCTCTCTCTCTCCACCCCCTCTCTCTCTCTCTCTCTCTCTCTCCACCCCTCTCTCTCTCTCTCTCTCTCTCCACCCCTCTCTCTCTCTCTCTCTCTCTCCACCCCTCTCTCTCTCTCTCTCTCTCTCCACCCCTCTCTCTCTCTCTCTCTCTCTCTCCACCCCTCTCTCTCTCTCTCTCTCTCCACCCCTCTCTCTCTAACATACTTTTCACTTTAAAGTACATGTTTCAAATCTGTGGCATATGTAATATCTTGACATGTTCAGTATACTGTAAAGTATTGTCACTATTAAGTACAAAATTTTAATTCCACTAGTGTACTTTGTAGTCCCTGTTCTTTTGTTTTATTGTTTACTGAGGTAGTCCCTCTTGGTTTTAACCATTTACGACGTCCTAATATGGTGACTGACTTTGATCTGATTGACTCTGGAGCCTAGGCTGATTGGAGACTAGGCAACTATTCACATAAAAGTACCTCATAGGATAACCACCTCTCAGCACTGAAGCAATAGGCCTAGTGTTCAGAGACCCTTAAGAGATCTGCTGGAATGTATAGTGGAATTCAATCCCTGCAACTATCAAGACATGGCTCCAGCCTGGAAGCGAAAATAATATATTTATTGTAACAATGGTCTTGAAAACATGCAGTCACATTTGTGTCATATTTTATAGTTATGGCATAGAAAAACTTTTCAGTTCACTTGAAACAACTGAAATTTAATTGCTGGTAATAGTCTACTGTCCACATCTTTATTATGTGATGTGTACATTTTTTACATATTGATAAATCAGTTCTGTTGAATCAGGTTTGTACTTGTACAAAACTTGACTTGGGTTTTTTTTAGCATACAAGATTATAGTAATAATTTAAAGTATGTTTGATGTGTAGAATTCTATGGAAAAAGAAATTCCTTTCAAGTGTTGTTTAATGAGAGAATTTTTTAAAATGTCAAATAGATTACAACCTTTGATCATCTATTATGTAGTTTGTTTAGCTCCTGTGCCTTGTGCCTAGTTCATACATGAACAGCCTTAGTGTATTTTCTCACCTCAGCAACTCCATTCACAAGCATCATGCCTAAATGCGATATTACACAATACCAGATTCCGTAAAAGCTTGTGTAAGGTCCGCCATAGTGGCCATTATACAGGCTAGTGTGGCACGCGCCATGGTTTTTCCCACATTGTGCCGCCAGATTTCGTACCAGGTTTGGCAAATGGACACGTCCTATTTTTCGTGGCAGGTCCCATACCAGTTTTTGTGCCTGGCCAATCACATTGCAGTTTCAGAGCATAGGGCGCTTCCCATGGCTACTACTTGAAACGAGTTGATGAAGAGAAACTGACACATCCATCGTGATTATACATCCGTAAGGTTAAAATTCTTTCAGATAGATTAAAAATACAACAATAAATAATATTGGTGGTGATAACTTTTAATTACAGTTTAAAATCGTTCTAAGTACTTCAAACATTACCTACTATATGAAAAAAATTAATTCAAGATTTAAAATATCTACAGTATATATACTCATCATCTAGTGTGTTAACTGGTAGTACAGTGGTAGTCGCGGCACCCGTGGGTCATATGTAACTTTTGGGCGTGAGTTCGAAACTCCGCCAGACCTAAATTTTTTTTATCATTAAATTTTACATGCGGATAACATCCCTGTACTTAGAGAAAAAGCCATTTTCTTTGCAAACTATCAGTAATTTTCCTCAAAATTAAAAATAACACACTCTTACTCTAGTGACTTCACGTCATTTTCAAGAGAATGAATGAAACTATATAGTAAGTAATCAATTGATGTAAAAGACGAACAGTAATATAGCAATATTATGATATGCGTACTAGTTTTTTTATAGGCCTACGCAAGTTACTAACTGGTATCAGTTCTACGAATGGGATCCATATTTACTACAAACCACACACTGTGCACCCACTGAGGGTGCCAAATGCTAGTACGCGAACTGATGTCATGTAATATGAATCTTCTATGGCAACTCATGTAGCAGCTGGTATACCGGCTCGTGCACCAGGGCTTGTAGAAGCTTGTACAAGAACCAAGCACGGCTGCAGGTATCGTGTAATATCGGCTTGAGTGAGGACATCTGTCTTAAACTTGTCATTGTCTTGTCAGATAGTGTTCATCTTATTATGTGTAAAAATGAACAGATTTATGAATTATTTACTTTCTTAATGATTTCGCAGTTTCATTTGACGAACGCATAAATAAAATGATGATGATGCCTATAGCAATATTCATTTTACATAAGGCGGAGGAATACACAATGTGTATATACAAGTAGATCTTAAGCAGGCCTTTCAAAAATGCTCATTTTACAGTGAACAGCCGCTATAAGTGTATTTTTGATTCTTGTATACATTCCTTCTTCTGGGTAGCAGACTTTTCTCTATATTTTATGCAGCATGTAATTTTGATAGTTGCATAAAATTAAATTTACAAAGATGCAAAAATGTTTTAAAAAGCGGTCCTTAAGGCATGCCTCTTTGCAAGTTGATCGGAGATGTTTCACCATTGTAGTGTAACAGGCTGCAGGATATAGTGAAAACAAATTGTAATATGTGTGTTGGCAATATTCTTCCAGGTGAAGAGTGAACCACTGCCAGAGGAAGAGAAGACAAAGGAGAAGGCGAAGGAGTTCTTCAGGAAGATTGCTGGGGACGACATGGAGGTGGATTGGATGGAGCTGAAGGAGATTCTGGACTATGCCATGCGGGCTGGTAAAGTGGTGTTGATCTGTAGTCTGCTATTGTCCAGTCAATTTAGAGTATTACTTCAACCAAGTGTTTTGAGGGGTTTATTTTAGTACCACAACCAGATCGTTAACAACGGTCTGTACTTGCCAGCCTGACTTGTAACTGCATGAGCTTAGTAAATTTAATTACTTTTTAACAGCTGTCTACATGCACATCTTGTTGAAATTTGACATACCATGAGTGACATCATTCACTCATCTAGAATTGCCACTGCCGTGGGCCCCTCCTACGAAGAGCTGGTACGCCGTACACGCCACAGGGCGCCTTCTAAGCCAGAGTGGTTTGCCCGGCTGTTGCCGCCTGCTGTGCCGCAACCCACTTTGCATCACGTCACCACTTAACACTCCTGCGCCTGGTGGGCGAGGGGAATCTCCGCCTCTATGTCACTCTTTTCTCTCCTTCACGCCTTTCTCTCCACACCATGCAACCCCCCCACTGGCTCTGTTAGCAGAGTATAGTCAGGACCCGCAGTCCTCAGTTCGATGCTGTCTCATGCCATTTCACTGCCCTTGCACGGTGTTGCGCTGCCCAAGAGCCACCGGTCTTCACGTCTTGCCTTCACAGAACGTCACTTTACCCGAAGAACTAATGACTTTTTCAAGTCGCATCAGTTTTATGCTGTTCAGTCGAGAGATCTGTTTCTGCACGACACTGTCGCACTGCCCGTCAGCATACCGAAGCCCCCGTGCTTCCAGCTACCTTGTAGCTTACTCTCAGCTATCACGAGGATGAGTATCCTAGTCTTGGGGTTGTCTCCGCACCCCTGTGCTGCCACATCTTCCGAGGCATAGGTAACTAGTTGACAACTTAGAACTGGTCCTTCAGGCATCAGTCAGGGTACAGGTTGGTTTATTTGTGTGTTAATTGAGTAATCAATTAACCATGCATAAGTCTGACTCGGTAGAGTTTTCTCTCCAGCACTCTGTATTCCTACATTTTGTCCTTTCTCTTTCTGGATCATCACTGGTCCTAGTAAGACTTTTCTAGGGTTAGCCACGAGCTTATTGCTTCCTCCTTTTCTCTCCTATTGATAGCTGTCTTGAAATGCAGCTTAGGAAACTTGCCTTCCTGGGCCTCATTAGAGCAGTTGTCTCTTGGACTACGACCTTCTAATAAGTGCCTGGGTCAGACTGCGTTGTTCCACGCTCCAGGTTTCTTACTTGGAAACAATAGCCCTACTCCCAACAAGAGTGCTGCTCTTCGTGACACGTGGGTTAGGTTGCGACGTTCCGCACGCCGGGGAGCCAAGGGAGTGGATGCTCTTTGCTGTCTTACTGTAACCTCCAGCTTGGAACTTGGGTCAGATCACGACGTTCTGCCCACTAAGTCTCTGGGTTGAAGACCATTAGTACAGACCCCCCAACCTCACCTGTTCTCCGCATCCCTCATTCCATCAGGCTGTCCATCCACTACCAATCTAATTGGTTACCCCCATCACATTATGCCTCATTATAGGACTGGGCAGGGCAATGCTGCCAAACTAGGGTTAGCTCAGGCTGGGGTACGAAGGGGAAAGTGGCCCAGTTGACAGCCAGGTATACTCCTGCAAGAAATAGGAGGCTGCACATCAAAGAGGGTCACCAGCTCAGAAAGCTCCACTTCTAACCTCCTGTAGCCCGTACCATGCGCAGCATCTCTGCGGCTATCTACGTCGCCGAAGAAGATGCCTACCTTTGTCCGGCCAGCTAACGATACCTAGGTAATCAGAGCCCTTAACATCACACCAGCTTACATTCCAACCGAGAAACCCACTCGCCCATCGCTTGCCTGTGCGGCACCCAAAGCTAAACGCACAATTATTGAAATGGCAAAAGCCAACAACTCAGTTACCAGGAAAAACCCCATTCAAGAAATGACCACGGCTTCACCGTTTTCCGGGGGGGGGGGGGGGGGGGGGTCGAGTACCTCTGCCTTACCCTCCAACAGCAAAATCCCATTAAGGGTAAGTGATACTGCAACAAATTTACCTGGATAGTAAATACGTGCATGATTATGCTGACTAACGAATAATAAAATCTTGGCGGAATATTTGAAAGAAATTAAAGAGAAAATTCTAGTGATATAGAAATTTTTAATTAAATACTTCCATTTCAGAAAGATATTTCAATTTTCAAATCAGATAGGCTTTAAAGTTTAACACTTAATTATAATTAAGTATTGAAAATTTTTGCAGGCTCAACTAATGCATGTAAAACTTAACATTGCTGTTAAAAAAAATTGTAATTGTGCAGAACTGGAAAGAATTTTGTAGGTTTTATGTATAGCGCTAGATTGAGTTAAATATATATATATATTTTTTTTCTCCAAGTAATAATGAATCACACTGGTTACTACTCGTTAATAGCCATATGTAATGTTGGGTGTGCTTTACTTCTTGAGCACGTAATGCTGCATGAATAGTCTCTATGATGCCAGGCCGGTTGTCCCGGTGAGAATGAAACTTTTATTGTTCATCATGTTGATTGGCCAGCTTGGACAGGCTGTGCGCATGATCTGTCAGCTTGGTAATGGGTCCTGGCATTCTACTAACTAGTTGTAAAATTTGACCAAAATAATTTAAATGGTTAAGCATGTCAATGCTGTTTCAACCTACTCATGCTTACTGTTACAGTGAAACCTCTTTGTATTGAACTAGGATGGATTGAAATCCCACATCCGTATAACATATTCTGTGGTCCCATTTTTGATTAATCTGAATTTCAAGACCACATCAATTGAATGTCCACATGTATTGGAAATTTTTTGTCAGTCCCTTGAGAAACGATGGATAGAGAATCCATTATACTTTCTATTGACATAGGCATACAATAGCTTTACAAAATGACATAAAATGTCTCATATGTTATCATTTTCTGTACACTTATTGCAGGTTGTTGTAAAAATGGTTGAAAAAAAAAAAAAAATTTTTTTTCTTGTAGAGTAACAATTTTTTTGCTATAGGAATTCATTAAAATTGCAGTAGTATTAATGTTCTTGATTTCACTATCATAATCAAACTTGTAGGTGTACATCATACTGTTCAGCAATTTTGGTGATCTTTGGGCGGTGCTCATCAGCTAAGGTTCTTGAGAAGGTGTAATACATTGACACTAAATATGTTGATAAAAATTTACGGGTTTTGGAAGGGAATAAGGAAAACTAAGAGACTGCAATCCTAGATTTAATTTTTAGCTAACTTTGCGAGCAAATATTTTTCCAACATGATGCATTACTTTCAAGTTAATTTCGTAATCCATAAATTTGCGAATTTTTAGTCCACTACATATAAGGTGTATCCATGATGTCTTGAAGCTGGGGAAGGGTCGTCACCACGTCTAGTGTTTTGGTGGGTGCTAGGTCAGCCGCATCGAGGTTCGGGTTTAGGATGCTAGTCCTTACGTGGTACTGGAGCGCGTCCGGTGTATAGTACGGGTGCAGTAGCTTTGCGGCAGGGCACAAAGTCACGGTACGGCGAGTACCACTTTGCGCTTTGGCGGGGATGCTTTTGCAGGTATACCTGTGTGACGTGTAACTTGTGGCAATTGTCTGACCTGGGGTGATTCTGGCTTGGGTGCATTAGAATGTGGTTGCTGGCAGCGAGGTGTTTGCTGGTGTTAACTGTCGCTGCAGTCGGTTCTGCTATCTGAAGTCCCCACCAGCGTGGATTGGCTATCCCTAAAGAGGTGTCGTGTCCACTCAAGTAGGTGGCGAACATGGGGTGTTTCCTCGCGTAGGCCGACAGGTACTGGGAAGAGATCTGTGGGAATCTCCGGTGTGGCTGATCTCTGCAGGTGGCATAACACCTGGGCCTGCTCCCTCGGTGGGAGATGTGGGAGTGCTACAAGGACGGGGTTAAGTTCTTGCTGATACCTGGAGGCAGCGTGTACTTTTTTAACCCTCTCTTGGATACCACTCTGAGGGGAGTAGGGCATGAAGACAGACTCACTGCAATCAAGCTTGCAGAAGGGGAGCAGGTGAAGTGTTGTCCTATACAGGTGTGCAACCACGTGCAGAATCCCTATCTCTTTGCTCGGCGTAAGAAGTGCTGTGAACACTGAGTCATGTCTTACTGGTGTGCAGTCCCAGCACGGGGGCGTGTGTGTCGGGACGACCAGTCTTCCCAACTCAGTCCCTTCCAGTGCAAGGAGCGCTGTTAAGATTCGTACACTGTGGTGCATAGAAAGGGTGGCTGTCCAGAATGTGTGTGGGTACTCTACTGGTGTTAGGCAGTTGTGAGTAAAATCCCAGGTCACCTGCTATCCCTCAGATGGTCTGATGCCGAATGAGAGAGGAATTACACTATGGGAAAGATACCCTTGAGTTGGTTAAAATATCTGTTTATTCCTGTAACAAAAATAAACAGGGTGGTGTTGCACTACCATCTTAAGTTTGCAGGAGCTTATGGAATCTTAACCCTACGTGAGACAGGTGAAGGTGACCTGTTAAAATTAACTGGACTACTCTATGTTGCCCCGAAGGGACTGGCAGTGTAACAGGTGTTAACGACGTTTGACGATGGTAGGAAGTCTTCTGCAATTAATGCGGTGAAGACAAGGTAGCAAGAGGAGGTTTCTGATGCTAGAGTATGCATTTTACCTATATTCTCTCTTGTGTTGGAGCAAAGTCTGTAGGATATTTCACCCATCCTCCAATTCTCTGTACGCAGCAGGTCTAGATGCGGTGGAACGAACGGTGGTTGGTGAGTAGAGTTGTGACGTCCGATTTCCCTTCGGTGTCACTAGTGTGAGCAGTCTGGTATCACACTAGTCAGTATTGTCTTAATGCCCAAGGGCCAGAGTGAAGAAATTTGGGCGGCTCTTTACATAGAGGTCTTGAGAGCCGATGTAGGAACGGGAGAAACGGGAGATCTCCTGGGAAAACGTGCCGACAAGCGCCATCGTCCGGCACGACTCCCACATGCAAAAATGTGGGAGAGATCCTAACGGAAATCCAATCCAGTTCACCTAGGTGGGAGGCGAGTAGTCTTTACACCACATCACTACACCACTGCTGCCTCTACCGAGTGTCGGAGGAGGACAGACTGCACGGTCAGTGCACCAGGCACCAAATGCAGAAGTGTACCCCTCCAGGGGATTACTCCTCACAATTACTCCTGCCCCTCACTGTCTTGTGGCCTTAATCTGGTTTCCTCTATGACCCCTTTACGGTTGGCTACCTCCTGGTTTAGATAACTAGGTAGTTGTATGGTAGGTAACTGGATGAGAGAAATGTTGCATTAGTCACTTCACTTGATAATGCAAGTGTTGAGTGATGGAATTAGGTATGTAGAATAGCTTATGAAGTGGTCCGATATAACACAGGTTTATTGCTCAGAGGGCTAAAATGTGTTGCACACATGTGCACGAGTTTCTGTGGTGTGTAAAACATACGATGAACCCTAACTCTCTTGCTAAACTTGCAGACACACCAGTGTGGTGCGGGGAAGTGCGATGAGCACTGTGGCGGAAGGTGAACTGGCATTTCTGCATCAGGTAACTTATTGTAAAGATGCTGTGATGGGTTGGGGGTGTGCTGAGGTTTCAGTTTGACTCACTAGCCCCACTTTGCTGAAGCTGCGCGGATAGGCTGCACATGGAATGGGGTGGTGGCAGGTAGTTTAGCAGCTAGGTGTGTGTACTCAGGGAAGTAGGCTAGTGTGTATAGTGTCTGCACTCGATTAGGGTCAACACTTCCTTGCCTATCTTTCCTGAGCCAACTTCACTGATGTCTGGTTTGTTTGAAAACAAGGGGATTTGAGCTGCAGGGGTTAAATTTTACTGGTATTATGTGCTTCACGATATTACTCATACTATGCTGTTAATAGGTTCTTCATTAAACTCTGATTTCTTAGAAGTGATGATGTCACCTGGATAGTAGGATTTCATTTTATATGACAAGTGACGATGTTGTTTAAATATAAGGGTTCAAACAGTTTCCATTCTCTCTGAAAATGGTGGGTTTGCTATCATAACAAAGTTTATAACTCAAAAAACTATAAATAATTTTGTAGCACTCCAGACCATGGAAACTTGTTTTTCAACTTTTCAATTTGAAAGAAAACATAAAAATTCACCTACAAAGTGTATTTCTTTTTTATGGTCTTTGCCAATATTTCCAATTACTGGAGAACAACAAATAGTACATGGAGCGAGTTTATAACTTGAAACATTATAATTGATGTGTGATGCCCTGTCAACAGGGAGATGCTATGTCAGGTGGAGGAAGGTTTTTGTCTGGTGCTAAATCAGGCACACCCTATTCTGGTGGGGGTTCTTGTATTAATTCAGTCCCTACGTGGTACTGGGTCTTTCCCAGTGTAGAGAACTGGCCTGCTAGCTTTTGGGCTGGACACAGTCTGGTTCTGCCAGTGCAGTCTTTCGCTTCAGGTTCTGTACTTTGGGCTGAATACCTGAGTGACTGATGTTACTGTTACTTAGGTGAGGTGTTGTCGGAATGACTGAGCAACAGGCTTGAGGTACGTGATGGAAGCTGTCAGCTGCTGATCAGGCTTACCGAGATACTCTGCGAGCCACGTTTGTACCTCCTGACCCAAGCGGGTTGGAATCTGGAACAGATCCCTCGGTATCTCTGGCGTGACGGGGACGAGTAAATAACGTAGAGCTTGGCTTGGGCTTGTTCTTTAGGTTCGACCTGTCCGATGGCGGCAACGAGGGCAGGGATCAGCTCTTGTAAATGTCCAGAGGTAATTAGCACCTGCTTTACTTTCTTCTCGAGTCCACTGCGTCTGGAAAAAGGCATTTGGAATTCACAACACTCTCTCATCTGTGAAACGAAAGGCATGGATCGTGTGTCTCTAGAGTGGGGAACCACATGAACAGCCGCTGATGGGGTGGACACCCTATTTCAGCACTCGGAACAAAGGCGCGGTGAGTCGGGCCTCGCTGTCTGTAGTCCCTGCACGTGGGTGTTGACTTCGGCTGCATCTTCCCAATCCAGGGAACGTCCCCTCCGGCACAAAGGTGTGCTGGAAAGGACTAGCACCAGAGACCGATAAGCTGGTCTGCAAGCAGTGTACCAGTGATTGGGCTCCGCCAATCTACCTACCGGAGTATGTAGAAAGGTTGGCCGTAGTTAGTGTTTGTGGGTTTAGCAAAATGTGTCTTGGCTCGCTTGAGTATAGTTCCTGTGGATCACCTGCATTTCTGTCGAGGGTGAGGTCAACTAGGATAGGTGCAAAGTCTACAGGAACGTGGTACTCGGGGATCGGTTCAGACTCGATGTTTATTCTGTGATATTGGAAGTAAACATGTGGTGATACACTACCTCCTAGGTTTATCAAGAGCTACGGAAAGCTGACCTACGCAAGACAGGTAAAGGCGACCTATTTCTAAGCTAAACGGGGCGGGGTAGTATAGTGCTGCGAAAACGACTAAGAATGATGAATGGCTCCCTACACCATTGTTGCCCAGAAGCGGCTGCAGTGTCTAGTGTGGATAGACGACGTTGCAGTTAGCGAGTTGGCACTATGCTTGGATTACTAAGCAGAGCGTGATAGGATAAGTTCCAAAAATGGGCTTAAGGAGACGTGAGCCTTCTGCCACAAAGATGCTGTGAAGGAAAGAAGGTATAACAAGTAATGATGCAGGCAAGATCTTCGGCGTCTAGTGTGGTGAAGATTGTTAGGCTGGCCAGTTCTGGCAGCGAGTGTGGTGGAAGACTGATCCTGAGTTGAATACTGACTCCATATTTATACTCTGCAGGGCTGCCTTGGCGTTCATCGGCTGGCTTCTCCAAACGACAAAACATACTAGTGGTGCCATGTAGCGGTGGTTAGTAGTACATGCTGCATTGAGGTGCATAGCTGTCATGGGCCGGTGAAAAATATCATCTCCACTGGCTGAAACATCCATTCTTGCCATGGTAGACAGTACAATCTTTTAACGTGTTGTGGTCAGTGGTAATGCAAACTCTATAGAAATTAGTCGCAAGACTATGATATGTTGATGAGCTGAAGTCATCTAATCACCATTATTGAAATGCGTTATGCATCATAACCTTCAAATTATAGGTTTCAAATTTAGACCAGGTAAACTATGGATGGTTGGATGTGTGCAAATTTTCTGGATATACCTAGTATGTGAGCCAGCCCATGGTAGCTTATCAACATAAAGCGGAAGTGTTAATAAGAATAATGTGAACACTATTGTGTGTTATGCAAATGTTTATCATCAGGTTAATTGTAATTGTACCATGAATTGAGAACTTTTGCTACATTGGCTGACTGCAGAATGGGAGTTGAAAGATGATGAAGCTCTTAGAACCGCGGTCTTTAAACATAGCATTAAGGGGGCATTTTTATAAAGATGTAACACACAAAGTATTAAAAAAATCCAGCTTACCAGCAAAGAAGATGTATCTGGAAATTAGTTTGAAAATTACATAACTTGAAAAGCTTTATATAATTATTTTGAAAAAAAAAAAAAAAAAAAAAAATATAGGTTTCTTGGGTAGTAGCAGCCAGTAAAGTCAACTTATGGGTGTTCACTTATTATAACAAAATGTCATGACAAGAAACCTGCAGAGTTTGGGTAACAACCGAATTTGGTCTTAATCTGTTAAACTCATGTGAAGTTAACAAGTATGTCTGCCTTACACACATTCAGGAAATAAAATAAATACAGTAATAATTTCTTGGTGATACCAACATAATCGCTTGTTACTCCTGTATGTTTGCATGAGTATGCTGACCTACAAATTATTTAAGTGTTTTTAAAATAAATTTACAGTACAACTCAAGAAATTCAGTGTTGTACTGTGTCCACTGAAAGAAAAAATACACACGTATTCTACATGATTGAAAATTGTCTAATGTGTGTAACCATTAACTGAACCATGCAAGTTCAGCACGATAAACATTGACTTGTTTTATTTTATGGCACGTTTGTATTGTTTTTTGATTGCACAAGTATCTGCAGAAGTGTACCTTCAAATCAAAGTGTTACCGGTTGGGTAGCAGCGGCAGATGTTGCATGCTTGTTTACCACTCATTGCTGCTGCTGCCAAGACGATGATGTCAAAAGCTTTGTTGTCTATGAGAAACAAATATAGAGGAGGAGCAAACACACTCGTGAAGTGTGTAGTCTTCCAGTTTTTAAATGCCTATGAGGCGATGTCCCTTCTTTGTACAAATTGTAACAGGCTACTGTCCTGTTCTCTCGTCGTAATTCTCAGTAAACACCAACAAACTAGCTCAGCATGAGTTTGAGTCTTTGACTACATAATAATGAAAGTTTGTTGATACCAGGATTGCCAATAAATAAAAGAAGTTAAATTGTTTACTGGAGATTTATTGTCGTCTCGGCAAAACAAACTATTGACATTCGCAGCTGACGAACAAACAAAAAAATGAAGACAGAATGGCAACCTTCATGAAACAAAACTTCTCTCTTCAAGAGTTACGAAGATGAGAGAGAATCGTTTTTTTTCTCTCCTGGCGCCCTATTGACTCCTTGCACCGACGGAAAATAAATTTAATAGTTATTTGAAATGTCCTAAATAAAAAACATGGTTAAAGTCGCGCACGCCGGTTGGTGCGAGTAACGTGATCACTCGTTGCAGGCTGTCCGACTGACAAACGATCGTGCTGTGATGAACTGTTGTGATACCCGAGAAAGGTTGCTCTTCCTTATATATTGGTAGAAAGTTTCCTCATTGAAAACATATTGTTTTCGAGAAGTTGGTCATGTCAGCTAAAGGTGACCTCTGTTATTGTCCTCGTCTCACCATGTTGTGCCTTGCGGTGGCGGATGTTTTTAGTTTACTAACCCAGTGAAAAGGAAAAGATGCGCTATCCTCCTATAACGTCTGTTGTTGACATCTGTTACTACTGATGAAATGAGAAAAGAAAAATAATAAATTTGGAAAAACAAAAATATCTGAAATACAAACGAGTTGTCATTGCCACGAACTTTCAAATATTACATGAATTACTATCCTTGACTGAAATATAGACAATTGAAATACTTCCTGAATATAATAATTATATGTATATATATCTAGCTGCAATGCTACAAAATATGCAGGCAGACCAGAGTGCTCATAGTTGATATTCACATAACAACTTGCAATATCACAGCTTTTAGAATAACAATTCCAGATGTTTATCAGTTAAATGAAAATCCACATTTGCATTTGCATTGCAAAAAAAAAAAAAATCTATGAAAAGGGCATTGTAAGGAACAGAATATGCATAAACACTTGTGCTCTTTAATACTGGTTTGTACTGATCCTTGAAGTACAAATGTAGCAGTAATGAGAAACAACAAGTTGAAGTTAGCCATAGAACGTATACAGAAAATAATACATTCATCCAGGAGCTAGGCGAGACATTACGCTCATGCTTGCCGGAGACATCTTATCTTAAAAACTTAAAAATGTGAAATACGAAATAATAAAACTATTTTGGAAGTGTTCTGACTTGAATCCAGAACTGCTGCATATGAGAATGTTTCGTGCTGCTGTTTTGTGGTATTCACTCATAATGATGCAGAAATGTAGCTTCAGAAGATGTCAAGAGATTTCATTTCTGTCCATAAATGCATGAGATACAGCTATACAAAAAATTCAGTATAAAAACCAATTTTGGCAAGAGTAAAATCACAGCTTTTAATCAGGTTAAACTTTTTGTGGAACTAAGAAAGGTGTATATAGGACTACATTATTCATGTGGATTTTCAAAATCATTTTAGTATTTCAGTTAGTTTTACAAAGTTTCACACAAATTGTCAAATTTCTAGTTTTTTTTTTTGCACAAATTGGTTGGGTTGTGCAGAGGCAGTGATAATAGTATCTTAAATTCTCATTTATGTGTACCTAGGAACTTGGTTAATTGTATATACTGTATTGTTAATGACGTCAATCATAAAAAGAGAGACTGCAATTTGGTACTGCTAAAAAATTATAATGTATCTGTATGAATAATATGAATCTTTAAGTTGATGTAGAAGTATTTACAAAATCTCTTTTGGTATGCTTCGTTAGCTAGGTACAGTACTTTCTGTAGGTTATGAATTTTATTTCTCACCGTTGGAACGTTCTTTGCCTGTGTGTATTTTTAATTAACAGATATAGTCATTAGGTGGCTCGTTTAATATCTCAGCATAACAAGAATTTGTTTGTTTTGCATCTTTTAGTTTTGTAATGCAGTTTTAAAAATTTCTTAGTAGTGGGGAAAATATATTTTTTTGCGGCAGAATTCTTAGCTGTTAATTTTATGAATACTCTAGTAATTTTATTTTATTTTTGGAAATTTATTAAACTTAATTTATGATTATAGGAATTTACAGTATTTACAGTTTACATCTCTAGTTGTCGAGATGTGGTGACAAATCTGCATCATTTTACAATTGAATATAGAATTACAAATTACATACTGTTGTGTTATGTATATTTAGTATTACAAGATAATCTTATGTTAATTGTGCAAGGTGTGTAATTATTTCATTACAATTTTATTTAAGGCACAATGTTATAGATATAAATCTTGTGTAGTTATAAATACATTTAGGGTGAAGCTTTGAGTACTGTGACATATAATTGTGTACGTGTTAGGCAATAGTATTTTAATCATCTAGCAGCTATGAATGCCTTTGAGATAGAGTACAGAATAATGTATTGACATGGGATTGTAGGCTAAACATTCATACAACTGTACACCATCATCTTTGCATGTATGCCTTTACAGTTTGCTACTAAAAGTCTTGCAGTTGAACAGTACATAACATCTGGAGAGTTGTATACTGAAGTCATGATTAAAAGTTACCTATAGCCTCTCTTCTACTGCATATTTGATCTGATTGAATCATTACTATCAATCAGTTGAATTGTGTCTCTGTGTGTTGCAGTAAAAAAAATACTTCTTTGTTAAGCGAGAAGCAACACTGTTGTAAGGAATTTGTTGTAATCATACACATTTTCTTGTACGTAACTTAGTTCAAAGTTTTTTCCGGCAACTGTAGAAAGATTTTTATTTCAATACCATTATGCTAAAATAATAAAACAGTAGAATTACAGTAAGCAGTATATGGAAATTTTGAAAGGTTTTTAAAAAATTTGTAAACTAACACAGTGCAGAACTGAGGTACTGATTTGCATTGTATATTGTACATAAATATTTTCTTTGTCATATTTATACTTAACATCTATGCACTTTTACCCACATTTTCTACATAATACTTGTGACATTTTGATTGTAGAAATATATCTGTTTTTGTTCGCAGCAATAGGTATTGTATGTTCTTGTGTACCGTATAACATATGTATTTGCCTAAAGAAACAAATCTAGAATCTCGCAAAAATTTATTTTGCTTCTAGAATCCCGCAAAAATTTATTTTGCTTTCTGTGAGCTCATATATACATAAATGCATTTTACATTCGTCCAAGAGACTTAGTGCACACAAGTGTGTGTGTATACATTAGTGTGTGCGAATGAATGAATGTGGTAGTGTGCATATGCACTAGCTTGTGTGAATGTATGCACACCTATGGGTACACACACATGCAACGAGGTGTGCAGTCATCTATATATGTATATATTAGGCTTATCAGTTTAGTTTATAATTAGTAATAGTCCTTATTGGATATTAGAGAGTACAATATTAGATACACACTTCCATATATTTCATTAGTATTTTCCTTCCTTTATAGCACCTTTGCATTTGTTTGATGATTTAATTCTCCCTCTTTTAGAATTCCAATTTTTCTATTAATTGTTCATTTTCTCTTAAACTTTTTTTTGCATTATTCTGAGAAATTGTTTTTATATATCAAAATGTTATCTACATTGAATAGTACTAGCATTTAGATAGTTTCTAAAGTTTATGATAGCTGTTCATATATTTACTTTTTTAACATGACTGGCTCATTTTAATTCCATATATTTTATCATGTAATATTTACTGTTTACATAATTAAGTTCCCTTTTTGTTGTTGGTAATTTATTTGCTTTTGCTCGCCATTCTGCATTGCACACTTTTATTAGCTTGCCTGCTTTGTTTTTTTTTTTTGTGTTAATATATAATTTAGATAATAAGTTTTCACAATGCTGACACTGCATTTTTGAATTTAAATTGAAGGTATAGTAAAGTTTTGTAATCATGTAACTGACCAAGAAACCTATTACCACTAACTACAGACTTCACAGTAATGGGCTGCTTGATCCTTGGAATACATATTTTATGATGATTTAGTTGGCTTTAAAACAGAGTTCGTATTTATGACTGTATGCTTTTCTAAGGTGATACAACGTGCTAATTTACACTCCTAATATTTACTTTCTTGTATTTGTTCAACAGTTTTTTTATGCAGTGTCATTTGTATGTCACCACGTCAAGTGTTCTTGGTGGGTGTTAGAACAGTCACATCCTGGTAAAATTTTAACTCTAGTCCTTTCGAGGTACTGGAGCACATCCAAAATATACAACTGGCCATGTTGCCTTTCTGCAGGGCATGAAATCAGGTGTGGCCATACTATTTTTCACTTTGGCGGAATCCCTTTGACTAGTTTGCCTGGGCGATGCTTGACCGGTTGAGACACGCTGGGGTGAGCTTCGGTTTCTGCACGTACTCGTAGGTGTTGTTGGTGGCAGGTGCTACCTGAGGGAAGGTACGGAGTTCCCCAAAACCACAGCCGAGTGACTGGTCCTGTCCACTCAAGTAGGCTGCGATTACTGGGTGTGCGTCGCCGTCAAGCTGGGCGGGTGGATCAAGAGAGGCATAGTTCGTAGTTGGGCGTGGTTGGTCTCTGGTTAAGGGCTGCAGCTTGCTCCAGGGGACTGAGGTGCTAGAGTCCGGTGGTGATTGGGCTAGTCTCCGGCTGGTATTTAGATATTTTCTCAGCCCGTTTTACCCTCTTACGTATACCACTGCGGTAGGAATATGGCATGAGGCCTGAAACAGAGGACACTACTATTGAACCTCGGCAGAAAAGGAACAAGTGATATTGTAGTCCTACTCAGGTGTTGAACCATGTACCACCTCCGCCAACCCAACGTGGTATCCCTATCTCTGTATCTGGCACCAGAGGCATGGTGGAGAGAGGAAGCACCAAGCTGACAAGCTGACCCCAAGAGAGAGAGTGTGCTTGTCTGTGCTCTAGCATTCCGGGCACAGGGGTGCACAGAAAGTGTGGCCGTCCAAGATGCATGTTGTTGTGGATTTTGACTCGTCATATCCACACAAAAAGTGTTTAGGGGCGTAGCTGAAATAATAGTTAATGGTAGAGCTTTTATGGTAACTGAGGGGGTTTATTCATGATATGTGAGACACAAACAATACAATACTTTAGTTACAGTAACGGGGAGCAACTTTAAATGTTATTAACTTATTAAATAAATTATGTTATCACTATCTCATACCATTTGTCTTTATATCTAAATCAGACAGTCCCCACCTTATTCTTGGTGCCGGAGGCTGTATCTAGCTGATCATTGGATGGCGGCGGACGGACACAAACGTTGTGATCTTCCCTGGCTGCTGGTTAGATGTGGAGCAATGTCTGGCCCTGCCTTACAGCGGCCTATATTGTCGTGTCGTTTAATTATAGCTGTCCCCGATTGCCGGCTGGGGGAGGGGGATATTGCTGTCTGCCCTTCTTTTGCAATACGCTGTTGTAATTTCTGGCGCCCGGGTTTGCTGATGTTGTGATGCCAGTTTCATACAAGGATTCCAAGTTAGGGCTTTTTCGTGCAATCATAACAGTGTATGTACTGTACTGACATGTGCAGTGGTTATAGCAAATCTCCCGGTCACCTACTGTCCCTCTGATGGGGCTGATGTTTGAGGAAAGGTGCTATTGCTACTCGAGAATTACGCTTAAGTGGATAAAACTTGTTTATTCCAATGACAGAAATAAACAATGGGGGTGTTGCACTACCTTCTACCAGCTGGAGCTTACAGAAGCTTAAACCTACGTAAGACAAGTGGGGGTGACCTGTTCCTAGGCTAACAAGAGTAGGTAGACAAGCGTTGGAGCCAATGGTTCCTTCGCCACCAGGCAGTGCAGTGAAGGAGCATAGACTGGCATTTCAGGGTGCTTGCCCCGGTATTTATACTCTATCTGGCACATCTTTGCTGTAATTGTAGAGGGGGTGGACATGGCATAGATCCTCTTGGCGTGACGTCAGTGGCCGGCACTGGATCCAGGTTCATGGCTTGCAGACCATACTCGTAGGGCCATCTGGTGGTGTGCTATAGTACTTGGATGATCTTCAAAGCATAATCTCGGTGGAACGTCCATCCTTTGCCTTTTGTAGACAGTACAATTCCTGACATCTCGTAATTGATGGCAACAATCAAACTCTTTGCAATTGAGTGGCAAAGTAATGCGCACTAATGTGTAGAAGTCAATTAGTCGTGGAACCTTTTTTTAGGGACTCGTGGAAAAAAATTTAATTAAAAAGTAAGGTTGTGCAAATGCAACTTTATTCTCGCAAAATGAAAATGAAAAATTTATGTACTTTCATTAAATTGAAATGTAAATTTTAAAAAAAATTTCATCAGAGCGCAGTCTTATTGAAAGTTAACGAATTTTGTAACATTTTAGCAGAATTATCCATGACAAATTAGTTTCAAAACCAAACAAAAAATTGAGTATATAGAGTATTTATGACATGGGTTCTTGTCTGTATTTAAATTCAATATTATGTCGTTATTTTAGTTGTAAACTAAAGAAAATAAACAATATTATCATATTATTTATGGACAAAAATTTTCTTTGCTGTTGCACTTAATGAACATTCATTAAACACTCAAATATTCATCAAAATCAAATTGTTTATCGAGACTAAAAAGAAAGTTGTAATTTTTCATTTTCGTTTCAGCATATCAGATATTTGCACAACCCTATTAAAAATTGTTTTCAAGTAACTACACCTTCGCAGTTACAATCCTTTTCGTGAGAACCATGAAAGGTCGTAGAATCTATAGAGTTGGCGCATATTTTCGCCAAAATGAACCCATGATTGACTCATTTGATTAGGCTCTGGCTTCCAACTTCTGGTGTTTCTGGTTCAATCCCAAGTCCCGGCATGTGGGTAATTTTTGGACGGGTGTTACAACGTGGGGAGTATGGCAGACACTGCAGTGGTGTAGGGGTTCTCCCATTTCCTCCTCCATTTTATTTCCACTGCGTCTCCACCCCCCTATCCTCTCACCTCATCCGTTCTGCAGCGATGGGTCTGTCTTTCCCTGGGGTAGGGTAGCTAGCTCCAGTTAGTGCAGTCTCCCCTCATCCGTACGTGACCCTTCCTCAGGCAGGTAACCCATATGATTTTAAATAATTTCTTCAAAATGTAAGTCTCGGGTTCCACTATATGTAAGATGCCAGCAGCGTACATGACCTCCATGAAAACTCGTCCCTTCATTGCTGGATGGTGGATCATCAAACCCATTGGTATTAAGGGAGAAGGAAAAGTGGCCTCTAGTGAAGTGCACCTGACTGTTTTAATTGCAGAACTCGTTAAACTGTAGTTTACATACCACCAAAATTATCCGAAAAGTATGGTTTATATTAAACACCTTGATTAGGTAGTGCAATATTAATAATTATTATGGTTGTATGTAAGAAAATGTTGGTGCTAATGTTAAAATAAATTTTTTATGATAGCTTTTATGTATGTATATTTTAGCCGTACAAATAACTTTCATGGCTGAAATGGAAGTGCATAAAAACAATTATAATAATTGTATAAATTATTACTAACTTTTATTACATACAACTTGAGTAATTATGATAATCATGCCTAATGTTTTTTTTTTTTTTTTACAAATTGTACTTTCTGAAGCATCCGGAAGTATGGTTAATTGTATATAAAAAAATACTCTTAATTTATCAGTATTTTCGAAACATTAAAATAAGTAAATTTTCTCGCAAAATATGTGTGTGTTTTTCCATATGTGATATAATGGGTACTTTTCTGCCAATTTTGGTAGCATTTACATAGTACTTTACAATGAGTTCTGTATGTTGTATGTGTTGCTCCACTGTAAGCCACTTTTTCCCAGTGTTCTGTCTACAGCTGGTGCATGAAGTGCATTGTAGAAATATGACAACATGAAGAGCATTTAAGAAATGTTTCATGCTCAACGACAAGTTTCATGTGTGCATTTCAACTCTGAGGATTATTTATTTACCATGAACATGGCTAGAGTGAGTGATTTCAGAATCAATTTTAGCTGCTAAATTTTTTACATGGAACTTCAGAGTGATGTTTAGAAATGCATCATAATTTATCTTTATTAGCATCCCATTGTCACATTCAGATAAGTCGTTGATGGAATGACTGCATGCCAATTGAGCATCATATGCATAGAGGTAATGAGTAGCGACACTCGTTTTGTGTGGAAATATTTTGAAAAATGGTTAAATTTATTCATATTGCTTCATTAACATAATTTGTGGGTTATTGAAACATAGAAAATTTTCTATTAAATAACATGACAGCATTTGTTAATTTTTCTTCTATAAAATCTGTTTTGTTGAAATAACCTATTCACCATTTTAGATTTCTGTTTCCTGCAGTGATGTTATCAAGGTTAGTGACACGTTTTATCCTGTTGAACTAAATGTTCTTATTTATGTGCCGAGCTGTTGCTGTTGGTGTTTGTATGTTTATAAAAAATGTAAATTTCTCCTTTTGTGACTTGCACAGACATACCAAAAAAATTAACATGAAAAATCAACACATTTTCTGATAACATAAACAAAAAATTCCATTTTATGTTTCAATATCTCATTCAGTACTATTGAATTTCATTCCATTAAGAATTGGTTATGCAATCGAACATTCTAGAAATCAATTCAGCACAAACTATCAAAATCGATGGCTTGAAGTTACCATTTTCAATGCTTCACATGTCAGAATTTTGCAAAGCATTTGCATGTAATGAAAATTTTGCAATTTTGCACTTTGGAAAAAAAATCAGGTGTGTCTAGCGATTAAGCATAGTGAGTGAGCAAGAGTTAGCCTTAGAGTGCATGTGTTCCAAGGCCTCAAATGTGCAAAATAGCTGCAGGCAGGTGGAACCATTGAAGCTCCCAGCACATTGACCGTGTGGGAGGTAGTGCAGGTGTTTGGTGAGCTCCGATTGGCTGCTGATCTCTCCATGACATGTGCAGAATGACACAGCAGTTTTATCACGTAGTGATGGGCAGAATCAAATATTTCCAGGAATCAAATACTTGTAAGAATCGAACTTTTATTCACAACCTGAATTCAAGAATTGTTAAGTTCCGTAGCTATATTCATCTATTCTTAAAACATCAAAGGAACTCAGATCCGAGCTTATAAGACCAGATTACAGCTGGAGAAAGTGAAGAATTCCCTACTCTCTGGTTGGAAGAAAGTAAGTGAGTGTTTACAACCTGGCCATGACGAGGGATGGTTGAAATGGAAATCTTTGAACAGGCTGAGATCGGGAGTTGGCAGATCCAAGCTGAACTAGGCAAGTTGAGGCTATGTTAAAGATGACTTCAAATGTGATTGTGGAGAAGAACAAACTGTTGGACATATGCTTCAATGCCGACTGTGTCCAGTTTCATGCCCAGAATATGACCTGCTGTGGAGAATGCTTTGGCTGTGGCCAAATCCTGGTCTAAAGTTGTATAATGTTTTTCAGAGTAGTTGTAGCTGTGTTTCAATCATGTTTCTGACACAAGAATAATAATTTGAATGCGTGATTTGAATTGAATGCCTTTTTTTTCCCCCGAACGAACTGTTTTCATTCTCATTATTATATTAAAATAAGATGTAGTCGAGGGGTGGCGAATGCCAATTCCAGGAAACTATATAAATGGCAATAAAATACAAAACAATATCTCAGAAGACAAAAGTAGAAATGAAACATTGTATGTAATACTTAACAAACATATTTTAAAACCTTGTGTCATAAATTAATCAGAAAGCACATGGGAATACTTATATTTCACTAAAATAACAATTATAAAAAAATACAATGATGTCTGCAAGCATTTGAGAACAAGCAGGGAACGAATGATGTAACATTTGCATGAGAACTCGAGTACTCGTGTGAAACATGAGAACAGATGAATGACTCGGATAAAAGTATTTATTTACTTTGGCCACCATTTGAGCTATCTCAAGAACTCCTAAGAATTGAATTCTTTGACATTTTGAACTCTAATAGTCCCATCACTAGCGGGAAGTGTCAGCCCTGTTCATTGTTTTGCAAACAAAGTTTAAATATAAAAAATATTTAAAAAAATAAAAAATTGACTTAGATTATGTCAATTACTTATTAATGCTGTTTAATTTAAAATTTACGAAGATATAACTCCTCAAATTTTCATAATGTAATCCACTATAAATTTGAAATATTACTGCGATATTAACTCCACATAAAAATGTTTCCGAACCAAACAGACTTCTCACACAAACAGGACTACACACGTTTTAACTGCTGAAATACAAAATTTGAACATTGCAGCGGGTTTTACTGCTACAAGCGGCAATTTTTTGTACTTGTCCACCAGTCGTCTAACCTGCTATTGCGCCTTGTGTTTTTGGGATTCGCCATGTGCAGTCGTTGGATAATCTACCGCCAATCAGAGCTCACCAGTCACCTGCACTATCACCTGCATGGTCAATCGTGCCAGGGGCATAAAGATGTTGAGGAGGGGATGGAGAGGACATACCTGTAATATACCAGTGACCTTTAGCTGACGGATCATATGCCACTGGCATAGTCCTCTTTAATCATAAGCAGCATAGTAACAGGCTGTTTACACAGAACTGCTAACAGCGGTCTTCTTGTGCATGATCACACCCGATCAGTCGAGTTACCTACGGCCAACAGCTACGGCCATGTTACTACAAGGAAGCAGTCCCCTGTGTTGGAATGTATGCTTAAAGGAACTGGTGTACTGTTATGTCGAATAGGATTCTCAACCTTACCCTGGACTGAAAGAGTGGTGGAGTTACCGTAAGTTTAGTAACTTGGACCAAACTTATCCAGCCAGACCATACTCGTGACTCTACGTGGTTTTGAGGTAACATGGACTCTTTCGTGGGGTGTGCAGCGACTAGTGAAACAGATTATTTAGAGTTTTCATGGCTCAGTTGGACGTAAAACGAAGAACAGATTGACAATTGACCGACAAACAACGGATTGAACAATACCTTTGACTCTTTCGAGAGCAGATGAAAATTACATGAAGAATACTTAGATTGGTTTTTGAGGGTGAAAGGGACACATTGCCCCTTACATATTGGCAATTGTGAGTAGTTGGCAAAGTACTGCCATTAGAGCAGATTAAGCTGCAGTAGTTGGTCACAGTGTTGCCAAAAATGCTCTGTATTCACTATCTAATATTTCAGTCTGCTGATTGGTAGTTTGATTGTCAGAATCCTGTAACTTGGTTATCAAAAAAGCAGTAACCTTTAATACTATCTACTGTAGAAGTTGAACATATAGTGCATGCATCAGCAAATGAGATAAGACTAGAAAAGTTAGACTTCAATTCTTTCCACGTACACTAGTAACTAACATAAATGTGGCTGAAAGCATGAGGAAATCAATATATCATGTCATATTGTTATCTGAATTCAATTTCTGAAGGACATAGTTGTGAAGAAATTGCTTATTTTCTATAGTATGTTATGTGAGACGACATACTTCAAATTGCTTACTCTCCAGTATGTCATGTTGAGATAACATTGATGTAACGGCTGAAATATTAAGACATGAAAGTTAACATTTCAGTTTCACCAAAATTATCCATTTTTTTTTTGTATTATTTGATACTATCCCAGCATATTCCTTAGAATTTTGATGCCAGTTGTAGCCTACTATTTTTCCATTATTCAGCAAACGGGTTAGTAACCCTCCATACAATACTTTGGGGATGTAATAAGTAATGATCAGTTTTTTTTATAGGGATCCACCTGGCATACTTTATTGGTAATTCAGAGTGAGCATGAGGGCAAAAAGAAATTTTGTGAATTAATCTTGTGTTTTATTTGTGCACACAGGACAACTACTTTATGTATGGCTAGCAAACACTCACACTTTTAATTTTTAATTTTGTGGGGTCCGTTGTCTTTATATTCTGTTGGAACTCTGAATAATTGAACGTTTGGACTGTACGCCTTCATAATTTAAGTACTGCACATTCATTATTGTGGTATCTTATTCAAAATCACAAACTTCAAATGTTCAGTAATCTGTGGGTGGAGGGTGATGTAAAACATTGTTATTTTTGTTGTATTACTTCCTCTAAAGAAGTTAACTTAGTGCATATGTATATGTTGCCTTGTGGTCAAGCAGCCTGTGTGTGGTCTGTTAGCTCATGTTGTGTCGTTAACTACTGACTAGTGAATGGTGTGTGTGCTGCATTGTGTTTTTGTTCTAGGCTCTCGCAGCTCAGTAGTTGGTAATGTAGTGTAATGTGATGTGCGTACGTGATGTGCGTACATGATGTGCGTATGTGATGCTGCTGCAGTTGTTTTGTTTTGTTGTGAGCTCATTCCATTCCTTTTTTCCACTAGAGCTGCCTAGGACTAGTTCGCAAACTCAGGGCTCGGTCGTCACCTCCATACTTTCCACCTTTTGCGGTACGTTTTGTCGAGACACCCCGTTTGGAGCCATTTTCGGTAAGCTACGAAAAGAATCACGCACTTGGTCCTTTTTGTGCAGTGATGAAGCAAAGGGTGAGTATTCACAGTTGCAAAGCAGCTGTAAAGGAAAGGTTATGTTTGCAAAATAAGTCTGATCCAATATGTTTGTGTCCCTTTCGGGCTTTTCAAACATTGTCGAGGCTTGAATCTGCATTGTGAATGGGTGTCTGGGTATCTGTGGCTTAAAAATGTTGGCTTTAAAGTATTCTTAATAGCCATAGGCATCCAGTACCGTTCTAAAGACATTATAAATATGAGATTCATGTCTCTTCAATTTGTTGCATTGATAGACATTTTCAATTCTCTTGGTCTTAGAATTAAAAGTTCATTGACTATACATTGTGTATCTATTGTTTAGAAAATGTTTGCAAAGAAAATCTTTATTAAAAATTTTCAGAAACATTGACATAGTAACAGTTAGGTGGTTTATTGGCTACTCCCAGAATAGATCTAATAATATTCAAATTTCAGGAAATGAATAATTTTTGGCTTTAACATGACCTTTCCCTGGCTTCTGTCAGCAACTGTGAATATTTTCCATTATTTTCAGCTTCTCAATCCTACCAGGATCACACTAAAATTTCCTTCCTCTCCGTTTCCACCCAAAACATTGATATCCTGATTCTGTATAAATTTCCTAGACATGATCTACACCAGTGTTGATTGTATGTTGATGCATGTTGCTTGTGTCTGTTGTCAGGCATAATAGTGATTTATGTTTAATACTTTTTAAGAGGATTTATAGTGCCTACCTACCTGGTGAACAAATTATGTTGCAGCATGTTTAAAGTACTTTTTTAAAAAATAATTCATTGTTTTTTTTTTTTCTTTCTTCAAAATATTGGCAAAAATACATTGATGAAAATTAGCTGGCTTGATAGTTTAATTTACAGTTATGGATTGTTAGTATGTTCACATTATGTTGTACAGATAGCAAGTCTGTACAACATTTATATGTTTTTAGAAGGAAAAAGGGTGTCAATTACATTTGATCCTCGATTTTGCAAAGTGTTAGGGTTCCTGAGAATGACGCCACAAAATCACTATCTTAGTAAAATTGCAACCAACAAATTTTTCTTCCCGAAACCCATTAGTTGTTTTTGACAGTTTTTTTTTTTTTTCACATGAATACTATGTTTCATCATCTGATACAAAAAATCCTTTTTGAATGAAATATCAATTTAATTCAACAAGAAAATGTTTTTCTTTTCAAATGTTACCCCAGAAATCTATTATTGACTTATCACCAGAAAACGTTTAAACATCACACTATATAACTTTTTGCAAGTACAAAGTCCATTTTCAGTTGCTATATGTGAGAAAACCAGATATTTTATAAAAAAAATATACATACACAGCAAATAAATTAATGCCCCAGAAGGGTACATATGATCTCTTCTTGTCACCAAAAAAAAGTGTAGCAGTAGTGCCCACTATGGATACATTTTTAGCCTGCTTAAAGTCCATCTTTAAATATATATTTATCACGCTAAAAGAAAAATATTATTTTATTTTATAGGTAATGTGAAAACTTCAAAATTATACTCTAGCAATGCTGAGAACTAAAAAATGTTATTTCTAGGTTTTTATATCGTTGCTCTGTTAGAAAATAGTCTTCAATTTCACATGCAAGCACAAATACATATACAGAACATGCATTTTACTCTTTTTTTTTAATGGCTGCGTAACTATCTGTGGTAGGAAGGAACACCAAATAAGCTGAAAGAAGAGAGAGGAGTTAGTGCTAGGGCGTTCTGTCGACAAGCAACCTGCTGTTCATGTGAGATTGATGATATGATGATAGGGGAAAGGGAGGAACAATACATGTGCAGCCAATAAGACAAGAAGGGCAAGCCTAGTAGCCAATGTCAGTGCAGCTGTATGGAATGCATTGCGTGCTCTCTCTCGGCAGAACGCCACTGCCTGGAATCTTTGCAAGGAGGCAGGGTGGTGATCCGTTTCTTTGAGAGACACATTTCCAATGGTACATACCCGTGTTTAATAGTACACATATTCCAATAGGTTTTGAATGCTGATAGTTTTAATTTATGTAAACTGTGCTTTAAGGGTTTTGTTTCTAAATAACTAAGGTTGCTTAGTGTTTTTTGTTGGCATTTAAAAGAAATTGGCAATTGGAAGAATGTGTGAGTGTCAAGTAGTTATTATAAAATACATTTTCCATGCAAACACTTAAAGAGAAATTAGAAGTACTTTGAAAAGGTAGGCCAACACCACTATTACCAGACATAGTTTCAGATCTCCCAAGAAAGAAATAATAGTTCACGAGACCTTTTTCAGTTTTGTAGTGTGTAATTTTTGAATGGTAATCATGGTGTCTTGATTTAAATGAGCTTTTTTTTTTTTTTGGGTTTCATGTGCTATTTTCCAAATTAAATTCAGCTTGGAGTAAACACAGTTTTTTTTTTTTTAGATTTAATTCACTTGTAAGCCACTCAATATATTCAAAATGGCAAAATCACATACAATAATTTTTACAACAAAAAAAATGTTTGGAAAGACTGTTGGCATCGTACTAAAGGAGTAGCACCTAAATATTAGTCTGTACAACAAACATGTGAAGAGTGAGAGAGAAATTTGTCACACACTTGTTGTTGCGAAGCAGCAATAAAACAGATACAAACGCAACATTTAAAAAAATGCATCACTGGATAAACAGTGTAAAACAGCAATTTTTAAAGACCACACAAAAATATTCAATAACCTTGCTATGGCGATGGTTTGAAATTATACA
Source organism: Dryococelus australis (assembly GCA_029891345.1). Taxonomy (NCBI): domain Eukaryota; kingdom Metazoa; phylum Arthropoda; class Insecta; order Phasmatodea; family Phasmatidae; genus Dryococelus; species Dryococelus australis. The sequence goes on from CM057000.1 coordinate 136,948,086, forward strand.
TCCGTGTGTAATTGTTATATAGTTGGGACATGTATTCTTTTCAATGGGGTATTATACATCCAGATATTACTGTCTTATGCCTGTATAAGGCTGGGTTATGAGCATGTAACGTTCAGTTGTAATTTTAATTTCTCCTATGGTTAAGAGAGGAGCACACGTATCCAATTTTTTCAGGAAATGTTACTGTCTGGCAGGGAACTAATTTTATCTTGACGGAGGGAGGGGGGGGGGTGTGTGTGAGATAAGTGATTTGTCTGCCTTCCTTCTCATTAATTTGCACCCTGAATGGGACATTTACTAAACGAAGTGTCGCACTTGGTGCTTCCTTGCTTGTATGTCTCGAACATGAAGCGAACCAGGTATGCAGGCACTTAAAAATTTTTAAACTCTGTAAGTATGTGAACTTCAACATTATTCCAATAACAATATTAAAAGCAGCAAGTTTTTGTACCGTTAACTAAAATTGATTATCTTGTATGTGGAGTCATCAAAATTACAATAAAAATAGAATTTAAAAAATAAATCTTCCCCACCTAACAATTGCAATTATTCAATGTACTTGAGAGTTAATTGCGCCATGGACACCCTTAATGCAGATGCATTGTACTAATGCTAGAGCGGAATAGCATATGTGGCAGGATCCTGAGTTAGTCACATTGTGAATAACGTGTGTTGTTGAAATTTTACTTTGTAAATAACATTTCAATGCGGTCAAATGTTGAGCAATAATGTTCGTTATTAATGCAGTTACTGCAGGTACCTACTATTGCAAGCTGTACGGTACCTAATTTTATCAATTTGTCATTTTAAGTTAATGCGCTATCCAGTAAACCAAAAAGCTAGAGTTCATTTCTTTTTATCTTTCACGATTTTTATATTATTTCTTCTGAGACAGTGTTTTGTGTTAAGTGCATACTTTTTGATGATGCCACAAAATCAATTTATAGTTCTGGTACAGTACTCATTCTACTCAGTTTTGCCTACACTAAACATTTTTGTATAGCTTAAGATAATATTTTTCAGCACAAAAAAAAACCTTTGTGCGCAAGTGTTTTTACTATGCGTATGTGTGTTTTGTGATTGTTTTTTGTATGTCTTAACATTTTTTGCAGTTCTTAAAAAAAAAGGTGTTTTGGTGTTCTCACAGTGCATAATGTTTCCTAGAATATAACATGAATGTTGTGTGTAAATATGTTTTTTCCAGCTATGCTTTTAAACAACTTAACTGGATTTTGGTGGGTAAGGATTTTAAATAATAAGCATCAGTTGCTTTTCACTGCTTTTAACTGCTATACTTATAGAAACATAAGTTGGTATATATGCAGGCTGAACTAAAATGATAAAAAATCAAAATGTGTAAGTAAAGTAGAGCCCCAAATTTGCACAGCTTCAGGGTTCCTGGGAATGACTTAATAAAATTGCTGACTGCTTGAAATTGAGACAGGCAGAATTTTATGCACCATAGCCCAAAAATTGTGATAAAATATGGCTTTTTGTTTAAAGTCTTTCAAATTGTCTTTGGTGCAAAAATAGGATTTTTAAAAATATGGTGTATTATTTTTTGGTATTAGATGTTTTCCAAATTAAATTGTACCCCAGAAAGCTATATAAAACTCCCCTTATAAAGATTTTTTATTAAAATAGACGTCTGCATAATGTTTAGTGACAGCAAAGTCCATATTTTCTTCTCACTGGAAAACCAAATGTTATATTAAATGTGTTTAAAATTTATTTCTATAGTCAGATGTTTTTAGAATAAAATGATATCCCAGAACAATATGTATGTTCTCTATTGATGCCAGAAAATAAGTTCACGCAGAGAGTGGCATAATTTTCAGCTAACACAGTGTCCAGTTTCAGTTGCTTTCATGGGAAAATGAATAGTCACTAGCCATTCCATGATGTATGCTTTAAATTTGATCCACTTTGATAACTGCACATTTAAGACATTCATATACAAACATTCCATGAGGGAGGGAGGGAATTTTACCAGCACTGTACATAGTATTTTTCTGTTTTGTAAATTTTAAACACACAGGAGATGGCGGGGTTGGGCGAAGCCCGTATCTTCTGCAGGCTGGTGTTTTCAATAGATTTTCACCAGTTTTTGTTTGTTTTTTATGATGCTATATACCAATAAATGACAGCAACATAGCAAACCCTATATTTTTTTTTGCTCTGGGCAAGTAAATTTTTTTGTTAAGAATTAGTAGTTGTGATTTATTTTGACAGAATTTTTTTAAGTTTTTGTAAAATACGAGTTTGTAAAATAGGGGTTCTGTTGTAGTTCTTTGCGATTCGAGTTAATAGGCAAGGGGTTTTAGAGTTAATAGGCAAGGGGTTTTAATTTTTAAGTGTCTGTGGGCATTTTATGCCTGCTGTAGATCAAACCGTAAGATTTGTCATTGAAAATAACACATTGATGCTGCCTTATTATAGTATTTTTATGCACTGTCGAAAACACAGGATGCATTGTTTTATGGTGGGGCAAATAAGTTTCCTCTCATTTTGATGATGATAAAAGCAGCGATTGGTTAGCTTGAATGTGGAACCATAAAACTAATTTAACTAAATCTTTGTGCGTTGAAGTACTTATTGTGTGTGTGAATTCGCTTAGTAATATTTAAAATCGTCCACAGTTTTGGCTGGTATTGCCCACAAAAAATTATTTATCCAGGCTTACATCATATCTTAAGGGGAATCTCTAGTAAAGAGTATTGCACACATTGAGGTTACATTCGGCTTTAAAGCATTGCAATGGCAATGGAAAATAATATAGAGCTTCCCATGTGTACAATTTCATAAGAATTTTAAGTAGTCATTATAAGGTTTAAATACAGCAATCTGTTCAGAAAAGATACAGCAATGTCACTATACAAAAGAATAAAAATCGTAAACAGAGGGCCATCTACAGTGATTTTTGTAGATTTGAATGTTTTCAGTGACCACTTTTGTGTTTCATGAACGAAATTTATCAATAGGCAACTAAATATTGACTTGAATTTCTGTCTTGATAAATTGTTTATGTTGAAGTATTCTATAGCTTTTTTTTAAAGTTAGAAAAAATGTGACTGCTTACATTGAGATCCATATGACAAATAGGGGGGCCCATTAAAGACTACTCTGCAGAGTTTGATAAAATCTAATGAAAAATTTCTTGTCCCAACTTTTTTTTTTAACACATTCAAGTCGGACTACCTCATCAAAATTACTTCCATTTATGTGTAGGGGAAATTAGGTAATCGGTTACTACCTGTTCACCCTAGATTATCTTTTGTGCGTTTGTACTGATGTTACGAAATCTGTATTGCTTTACCTCACTATTTTGAACTGTTTAAAACAGTTTGTTTGATATTTCTTCGTAGCCTAGTATATGTAATTATATTTTTGTGAGGTTTGATCATTTGAAAGATTAATAATGCATCCTCCATTTACTCTTATCTGGAAGATGTTATTTGCCAGAACCTTCTATATCTTTGAGCTTTGCAATAATTGTCTTTATTCTGATTGTTCTTTGCTTTCAACAAAATAATTGACACGTGATGTCCTTTACTGGTTGATGGCAACTTCACGATTGGGAGTTCTTTGGTAATGCTGACCAGGAACACAGGGTTGGTTAAGTCAGATGTTCACTTGCGCACTGGAGCATGACCAGTGTAAAGTAACGGGCGCGTGACCCGTTGGCTGGGTACAAAGTTTTGGCTCATGACATCTTTTTAACAGTGGTAATTTTAGCGACTTCCACTCCATCCCTAGGTCAGCTGTTGTGGAGTTGGAAGTTAACTGTATCCCGTTAATGTGTGGATTGTACTGTCTGCCTTGCTGATTGTTTTATTCACCAACCCATCGTAATAATGCTTACAGACAGAGATTTCTTTTACTCCCTGCTAGATAGCTCTATAAGTAAACATCTTTTGTCATTTGTTTCACATCCCCCTTTCAGCCGGCCGGCGACATCACAGAGGCAAGTGATGCGACTACCCTGCTCCCTAGCGGCACAAGCCAATCAGCAGTAGGCAGCAGCCCAAAATTAGTATAAAAGCAGAGACAGCCCACGTCTCCAGCAGCAGTCATCATTTCCCAGCGCCCGCCGCTCACAAAATTACCAGATTGTAGAGCAGACCTGACCAGATTGATCTCACTGCTTCCTAGCTCTCGCTGCTCAGGAACTTCCATTCTACGTTTGTTCTAGCACCCATTGCTTAGGACAACACCCAGTACTTCGCTTAGGCTACGCTTGCAATAGGGTTATGTTATGCTAGTTAGGAGCTATCCACTATGTACTCTGCAAACCCTGTGACCACCTACATTTATGGACGTATATGTAGAGAACCTCTCCTCAAAGTAATTTTCATTGCTAAATCCTGTCACATTCCTTGCTTAGTCATCCTGCTACATGTCAGCGATTATATTAAGTCGTTTACTAAAACTCGTCCATACAACAAAATCAAAAGTTTGTTGCATAGGCTACAGCAGCTCATACCGCATTCCCCTTTTGCTGTGTCGATCGCCTCTTCCGGCCATCATAATTTGCCCTTTTAGCTTTCCGGCTGAAATTTGCGCAGTTAACCAGGAGCTAGAGTGCTTTCACCATGTGTTTATTTCCGTCAAACAAAATAAAACGTTTGTCAGCTTTTACTTTGCGTACCTTCCTTGTAGACTTAGCACCTTGTGTAGTTACCCTCACGTAACAGGTTTGCATGTGATTCCGCGGAATTCTACTCAAACGAGCCTGACACAAATTTTCTACCCAACATACACTAGCTGGGCTACCCTTCCCTTCAACCCCTCCGGGATTTACGTAATGGAGGAGCCACACAGATACACTGTCCTTGGAACAGCTTGTCAACCTGGTGTTCACTGGCCTTTCCCGAGCGGACTCCGCTGGAAGAGACTTGTGTCCCCACACACCTGTGTATGTATCTGGACAAGGTGAGACCTGACTTTCCTCGTGTACCGCAGTGTCCGTCAGACTTGGTAATAGGATGTCCGCCTGTCCACTACTGCCCGTGGTGCAACACATATCTCTGTACAAGATCCCTGTAGACGTACAGTATTAGGAGGGTAAATTCCAATTCCCAATACCCGGAGGAAAGGCTTTAAGGAGAGAGTTAGGCAGACACTCATAGAATCAGGTAGACTATACGAATATCAGCCTTCCCTGGTCAAGCAGCTAGCTAGTTTGTCACTTCAAGAACAAGCGCAAGTGCTACTCCACCAGCAAGACCCTATTGGAAGTTCTTGAACCCAGCAATCTCTTCACACCATCTGAGAGGACCGGCCCCGTTGAGTAACCGGGGTGGATCATAGAGTATTTGTGCCGACCTGAACAACCTCCCACACCAGTCATAACCTACCTCGTGCCTGCTATTCTTCATCTGGCATCTCTGCCTAAGCCACAGGACATCATTAGCCAACCCTCTACCAGAAGTAGTCGCACCTTTCTAAGTGCTGCTCCACCCAAATATCGTCCAGGTATATCCAAGGCAGTGGTGGCACCTAGACGCTGAATCAAGTTGCCCACACAAGATTTCATGCTCTGTCACATAGCCACTCGGCCAGTTTTGTATAACAGTGACGCGTGACGCTTATACATGTAATCTAATACGATTAAGACTCTTCCACCACTACAGATGTGAGAGACTGGTTGCCTACCCTATAGGCAACAGGAATCTATAAGCATATTCTCTCACCTGGAGGATGACGCAACCCGCGCTGAGAGCCTACAAGTTGCCCAGACCTCGGGCAAGGCCGAGCACCAATGATGAAGCACGAAGCAGAAACGCTGACCGGAGTATTCTCACGCCAACCAGGGCAGGAGGATGTCAAGCCTTCCCCGCACCCTGCACTGGCAGCCTACAAGGATGCTGCCGAGCTCGAGAGTCATTCTTGTTCCATCTCTTGCATTTTCCTACAGCACTGCTGTTAGTGCTGGGACCGCCCGAGATCTTCGAAGCATTGAGAACGCCTCCTGCAGCTACTTCACCTTTCGACAACCAGTCAACTAGTCAACCAGTGAACACTCTTACCAATACATTAAGTTCACTTTGTCTCCTTAAAACATCTTTATTATACAGTTTAGAAGTATTAAATATTTTCTCGTTGAGCTAATTCTTTCCCATTCTCCATTAGAACCAGGTCGCCTACACCTGGCCAGCGTAGTAACCTTCAGCACTCAATTACCTGGTTGGAGGTAGCATGCGTTGCATGTTTATTGAGACTTCAATAAACATACCATTGTTTAGTACTTCTCTGCTTTTATTTCTTAGTGTGTCTGTCTGTGTGCCTGTTAGATACTGGTTGCTGTGTACACCTTTGACGAGGACCGGGGCGCCCTTTAGGGGTCCGTCATATTTTCACATACCCATTAGACAGCCATCTGTTGCTTTCCGAACTACCACAGCATTGCTTCCAGTGCCGGTGGAGAGGAACAGAGGAGCCACAACCACTAGTCACACCTTCACCCAGAGATGGGCGACAATCTCAAGTTAATGCCTTATTCCACAGTACTGTTTCCAGTGCCGGGATAAACCTTGGCTTGAGACCTGCCGTCCATTCCTGTTGTGGATGCACATCCAGTGGTGGCATTGGTGACCCAAACAACTCCCCGTCTCTGATCAACCCGCCTAGTGTGGGGGGATCAGTGGTTATAGAGCCTGGTCAGCAATCCAAAACCGGACTTACACTATAACTTGTATTTAGTTTGTTCATGTCAAGGTGTACCCAGTAACCTGTGAGCAGAGACTTTAGGTCTTTCAGCCAGAGGCACGGCAGAAAGTGCAGGGAGCGACATGCAGCCCTCCTTGTCGACATACAGTTGAGTGCACTTCAACGTACACCGGAAAGGCAGGCAGAACGGGACCGCACAGCCCAACTCAGGCACGAGTCAGTATCGACTGCTCTGGTTGTGTATTATTCGTATTTTTGTACATACATATTCACACATCATGCCATCGTGTGGTAAGAGGATTGTTGACTAGTACAGAGGTTAGATTCGGTTGGGACAACATCCACTTCTGGACCAACGAATCTCGCCTGTGGAATCGCAGCCACGGTGTGGGCCAAGCCCACTACAACTGGACAAAGTACACCACCAACACGGCACCCAAGAAGTAGGAGTAAGTGAGTACTAACCAACACCCTTCACCTCTCGTCTCCTATCTAACTCAATCACGCCGCTTTTGGTCTAACGGACAGAGTCCTCAACTGTCATGATCATTATATTAACCGATCACGCATTAATAAGAAGGCACCAGCACCCCAGCAAAAGTGGACTCTCTTGTACCTATAGAAGCGACTGACCCAGCTTCTAAACAAAAAGACCTCGGCATCCACTATGAAGACCAGTGTGCGAGTATAAATTCCCATGCATCAAGTAGAGGAGCGACCCGGTGCTATCCTTTTATGGCACTACTAACGTGGGGCACCAACTGTCGAAGTTGCACAAGATAGCGCTACCGAGCCAACCACGATCGTCCCCTCCATGCTTGTGGAGCCCAGGACAATCTGACTTCAGGGAGGTGCAGAAAAACACCCCGTGGCGCCCATCATTACAGCCAGAATGTTGAATGAAGCCCATAGCGAGCACGAGCTTGAAGAGGCCAACTCATCCGCAACCGGGCAAAACCACTGTTCACGCCCAGGCTGTCCCTGAACGGGAATCTACCGCATACAATGCACCCACTGTCACCTCTGGCACCATTACACCTGCCTAGGCTGGGAAGACATACCACGGTATACCGACAGGTTAGAATATTGCTGTGAAGTGTCATATTAGGCAGACTGCATACTGTAATTGGGTCACTTGCCCTGGCCGTGGGATACACACAGTACGCTGTATCATCTGCAGAGTGAACTTACACCATGTATGCATCGGCTGACCCAATGAGCCCATAAATAGGCCAGGCTTAGTGTGAGGTTTGTAAACGAGCCGTAGGGTATAGGTCTTCCAACCCCGGACCTACTTAAACACGCAGTCACGTAACATGCATGGGAGAACCGCAACTTTCAAGAGTTCGCTGCACGGCCACATGAAGACCCATGCACTTTCATTGGTGAATGCGAGCGTGAATCCTGCCTTCACAAGTTTCCAGAGAAACACTGGGTTCCCAGAGCCCACCTCAAGATGAAGGGGAAGGTGCTATACTGGTGGAATGTGTACTGAAAATTCATTACAGACTGGCAGCAACTCAGCATACGCCTGATGCAACAATTCGCTGGAGAAGAGGTTGTTGCTCTCTTGACGGAATTCTACAGCTTGCTCCAAAAGCCCGGTTATGAGGTAGAAATATTTGTATGCAGGAAAGCACAGATGTACCGCAGGATTTTTCCAAACGGGGACGAGGATGCGTGTGTCCGCCAGATCACGCGCCTATTGTTGCCAAGAATGCAACAGCCTACTCTTGCCAAAATCTGTAACAATAGACAAGCTAATCGACAGAGCTCGAGAGGCAGAAAAGAAATTTCAGGCGCAAGCACTGCTTGATCAGCCCAAGCCAAATAAACTCTTCGATGAAGGGAAGACAGGGGAGCAACGTATCAAACCACCCCACCACCTCCACCACAACCTCCGAAACTGCCTAAATGTTACTTTTGTCCTGGAAATCACTTTAATAAGGACTGCCTGCAAAAGCCATTTCTTCAACTGCTGAAATCCACGGAGACGCGGGAGGCGACCCCGACAACACAGATTACCCAATTACCCAAGACAAAGGGGCGCAGCCAACCGGAAATGGTAACACTGGTGGGAAGAAAGGAGCGTTCCCGCCGAGCAAATGAAACCTACCGTCAAGCTCCTAGATGAGATGGCTGAGGCACCTATGGCCCCTACACTTAGATCAGGGTAAATGGCAAAATCGCCGTAATGTTCTTGGACTCAGCTGCGTCAGGGAATTTTATCCGCCACAATCTCCTCCTGCAACACCAGTACCACGAGTTGGAACCCCAGAGTAAGGCAGTACGAATGGCAAATTCAGATTGCACCCTCAACGCTGACGGATGAATCACTTTGCATTTCAAAGTGCACAGACTGAAGACCCACACTGACTTCGTTGTCACCTCAGATATCAAAGACGACGTCATCCTCGGACACATCCATAGCTTCGCGGGCAGTAATGCATTATGGATCACGGGAAGTACAAGGTGTATACCTGGGTGACGAATGACGAGTCATGTTACATTGGGAGTACCCGGCCGAACAACAAGAAGCCCCTGATAGACACACAAAAAATCTAACACGACGTGAAAATTGAAAAGTTTCAACAACCGAAGGAGGTCTTAGACGATCATGCAGCCGCCTTTGGAACCAACAGGAACCTGCGCCAGATGTGTACAATACATAAGATGTTCCTCAGCGACTGCACACCTATTTATAATAGACCGTACAAAGTCTTAGCGAGACGACTGCAAGTAATCATGAATCATATCAACGAGATGAAGCGACAAGGGATTTTTGAGCCATCTAAGTCACCCTACAATTCTCATGTGGTGCTGATACCCAAAAAGGATGGGCAACTACACTTTTGTGTGAATTACAAAGCGCTAAATGATGCCACTCTGCCCACTCCTGTGCCAGCTCTCGACCTAGTGTACATGCTACTTGACATTGGCGAGGCCTACATATTCAGCACCCTACACACTTAATCGGGGTACTTGCAGATTTCCGTACATCTGGATAGATGGCCCTACACAGCATTCATGTCGCCAGAGGGAGAGACTACAGTTCAGAGTCGTGTCTTTCCAGCGTTTGAGGTCGTCCGAAGGTCTCACCGGATACTTGGGTCAGTTTTGTTTTGCCTTCCTGGATGACAATCATTTACTCCAAAACCTAGGAGGAGCTTCTCTCACATCGGCAACAAGTATTGGAACGCTTGAATCTACATGGGCTCACTGCCAAACTTTCTAATAGCCATTTTGGCAGGACTTCTATAGAATACTTAGGCCACGTCGTGTCCACGAAAGTGAACTACCCACAAGATTGTTCACTCCGAGCCATTCAAGAAGCCGAGGTTCCCCATACAAAGAAGCAGCTCTGCCGATTTTTGGGACTCTGCAACTGGCTGAAGGACTTCATTCCGAAAATTACAGAGGTAATGGTAACCCTTCATCCTGTACTTGGAAAGGATGTCTGATGGAAGTGGACACCCGAATACCAGGCAGCTTTCAACACCTTGAAAGGGAGCTTTCAACATATCCAGTGTTTACGCTGTTCGCAAGGGGAAAGACCCCTTATCTTGTAAACTGATGCCTGTCAGAAAGGACTGGGAGCTGTGTTGTACCAAGCAGGCCTCGAAGACAGACCCCTCGTCATACCCTATGACCACACCAGGCTGAACCCGATGGAACAAAGGTACCAAATAAATGAACAAGAGTGCTTTGCGGTCATTTGGGCAATGTGCAAGTTCCGGTACATCCTGGAAGGGAACCATTTCATTTTCCAAACGGATAGTAAGTCATCAAATGGCTTAAGGAGGCAAAGCATAATAAAGCCAAAGTGGAACGATGGGACCACCTACTATCGAAATTTGATTTCGAAGTACAGCACTGCCCACGCTGTCCCGACGGCCAAGATCCGGAGAAGCTAAACCGGACGAAGACATGGACCTGATTTCCCCTCCAAAATCTACGGAACTATCACCGGATGAGCAGAAACTATTGCTACAGCTGCAGCTTTCATGCAGTCAAATTGAACGGCATCAGCAACTTGGCCCAGCAATCCAGAATATGCTCCAACAATGCCTGCAATTGTATGAAATTCACGACAGCGTTGTGTGGTTATGTAATCTCCATATGGACGCCCCATGGAAGATCTGGTTACCACGAGCTCTGTATAAGGATGTATGCCACCACTTCCACGATCACCTTGATGCAGGACACCCAGGTACTCAGGATACTCTCAAAGATATAAGCGATCGTTATATATAGCATGGAATGAGTCGTGACATCAGTCAGCACGTGAGCCAATACCCCAAGTGCTGCCAGCACAAAGCCTACCCTGTTTGACGAAACACGACCAAACCACGCAAACCCTACACACCATGGAACCAAGTCGCTTTGGACTTGATGGCGCCTTATCCCAGGAACACCAGAGGGAACCGCTACCTGCTGATGGTCACCTATATGTTTTTTCGCTGTGTTGAAGCTTTCCCGTTAACCAGCCAAGAAAACTGACATCGTAGACAAATTTGACTAGGAGGTATTCCGACTCTTGGGATATCCGTTCCCTGACATACAATAGAACCCAGTTTTCCAGTGCCTTGTGGCATAAGACATGCCAAGGCTGGGGAGTAAAGACTTGGACGACACCGCCGTATCACCCTCAAGCGAACCCTACGGAACTGCGCAACCAAGAACTCAAGAAATGTGTACACCTCAGTCTATAAGAATACCAACTGTACTGGGATTGCCACTTGCCGAAGATACTGTTCACTCTACGTCGGAGAACCAATGAAGCCACTGCTTCAAGTCCGAGTCAGCTTCTATTGGAACGTACATTGCAATGCCCAGGGGAATGGCCGTGGGAGCACCCACCCCACAACCTTGCCTCAACCCGAAGCAATTTGCCAAGCCGCAGAGCTATGCTTCAAATGAGCGTGAGAAAAGCAAGAGCAAGATGAGTATGTAAGCCAGAAGGATCGGCAATCCCGCACCAGAGTCCGTCCTTTTGCAATGGGGGAAACTATTACTACACAGCCATCTACTGAGCCGAGGGGGCAATCAGTTTAGCCCAAACAAGATTGGCGGGCAAGTGGCAAGGACCCTACAAGATAATTGGAAGACAAGATAACTTATACTGGGCAGAAGATCACCGTGGAAGGATAAGGAAAGCTACGAGAGGCCAGTTAACGCCCATACTCTGAATTCGTGTCCCAGCCCCAGTTCAGTATGCACATCCCTTGTTACCCCATGACACGTTTGAAGATGCTCAAGGAAGTAGCCTCTATGTCCGCTGGCCATGAAGAATGGAGGTCTTCCACTGACAGTGTGAATGAAGAAGAATCACGGGTAACGAATAACCACTTCTTCGAACCAGTTAGGCATAGGGTGCCTATCATAGACATAGTAGTAGTCTTCACAAGGACTCTACAGTCTACTACACCCTCAGTTTTGAAGGAAGTTCATCCACCACCTGAAAAGTGGACACCTACAGATACGGAGATCTCTTGGAGAAGTCCAGCAGATTGAGCCACCAGCGCATGCGACAGACTGCCGGCACCAGTAGAACCGCTTCAGCCAGTTCCGCCAGATCACCAGCCAAGACTGCATCATGCAGGACTTCATCTCCAGCTCGAGCGAACACTGCCTGCCTGGAGCCAGTGATGGACGTCATCCCGGCAACCCCTGCAGAGCAACCGCTGTCCACGCCCAGGATAGCACCCAGAGCAGCCAGTGTCCACTAGGTCCAGCCACCTACGTTGAGTCTGCTCACCGCCATGGCCATGGTCATCCCTGATCATGTGGCCGACCTAGCAGCACAGTCGACGTTCAATGCAGATGCTGCCACCTTCGAGTGTCCGGAGCCACACAGGGTAGTGTGTATCGCTCGGGAGTACCACCAGGATAAACCCGAGGGGCCACCCCCGGGTTTTTTTTATTACATATTCTCATGTAGTTAGCCCTTGTAATACCACTGTAAACTGTGACAACTAGTTCCGACAGCTTCGAGAATGTGAACCAGCACGGATGTGAGGGGGATCCAGTTGGAAGACAAGATGCCTCCCAGTTCTGGACCTCAATGAGGATGACACCACCGTAGTCTGCATTCCTGAGACGACACGCATACAGCCCGAACAAGCATCCGGATCAACATCTGTAGTAGACCAGGCAGTAGTAGAGACTGCAACCTCTAGCTGAGAGGAAACTGCCGACCCCCACCGTCAATGAGGTCTCATCGCCAGCTGATGGGGCTCACCCTGCCACACCCTGCATTCAGCTACCCCGGCCTGCCCTTATGGAGGGGTCAACTCTCTCGCCGGATTGAGCAGGATGCACGCTACTGCACAGAGCCAGCAGCCAGTTAGTCACTGTCATCTCCAGTCACCAGTAGCGTGACGACAGCAGAGAACTCAGCACACCTTAGCTGCGTGTCCAGCTGATGCGCCTGCCGAGCCAACTTCACAGCAGGGCACTACGAGGAGACACCCTGTTCGAGTCGCCAAGTCTCCCGCACGCTTCTCCAAAGAAACAGGGGCGCTCCTGCAAGCAGATCCACACGTCTTGCCAATGACACCAGGCACTAAGGAGTTTCCTTTGTTGCTTTTGAACAAAATGGAGCCTGCCACTGCCCCTACAGGAAGCAGAAGGCAACGTAGAACGATCTACGCCCTAGTGTCAGTGTAGCTAGTTAGCTAACCCCCAGTGCTACACAGTGCATGTCTGCCCTAACCCCACTTACAGCAGTTGCTGTTAGAGTAGCCATACACCAAATCAGTACGACTATGTTCGAAAAGCTCTCGCCACTATGAATATTTTAACAGGTTGGTGATTCGAGTGCTGTATTTAGCTTTTTGACATTATTTCCCGGACACCCTAGGGTTAACCTGTATATAAAATGCCTTTGATTTTGTATGCTCTGAGAATCTATGTACAGTAGTGTAAATGAGTAGGGCCGGCCAAAATAAGGGAGAGGCACTGGCCATTGCCTCACTATGGACGATTGGTGTTCTCCCCGTCTGCGATGGTTGGGGAAGTTGTATATTTGTTGGCTTTGGAACTGCATCTGCAGAAAGAGACCTGGTTGGTTGACTGTAAGGCCTTGGAACTGTGTCTGCAGAAAGGGGCTCCATAGTCGCAGTGGTCCAGTCACCTCTGGATGGCGGTCTTCCTGCAGTTGACGAAGGTGGAGGAGGCATGTCGACTGTATAGTCCTCCCATCCTCCTAAAATTTGCCTCCTCTGGTGATGGCATTGGGGGAATTGACCCCAATGGAAGTGGTAGCTTGGAGACATTGAGATCAAGCTCTGGCATGCTGTTCTTTACCTGCATGCAATTAAAAACAGGAGAGACTACAGGTTCCTTTTCCGTTGACTGCTCATAATCAGCCAGACACTGGGGGGTACTATCTGTGGAAGGCACTGTTCGTAGGGCGCGGGTTTGTGTGCTAACCTATTCCTGGTATGACTGTGAGGCTCCAAAGAGATCCTCCTCCTCTATGAGGTGGTAATTCAGGTTTGGTTTTAAGGGGAGACCAAATCGGCTTTCTCCTTCGGCAGGGAAAACAGCTCCCTTCTGTTTCCACATTACCCCAAAGGAGGTCTGAATCGAGTCAGATCTCCATGTGATAGGGTTCGAACACCCTTGGATGTTCAGGTAGGTTCTCTGGAGAGTTCCTACACGTGTCTAATCAAGTTGGAGGGTCTCCGAGGTTAGGATTACGTCTGACTACCAATCCCGGGCATTGGCCCCAAGGTAGTCTCATCCCTTCACCCGACCAGATACGTGCTATGCGCCGTCCATGGTCCAGCGGGCATTTCTGCTGTGTCAACCAAGGTTGGCCTACAACTACCGCTTCACTGATGCCCGAAGTCACCATAAATTAGGCCTTGTAGGTTAAATGGTAGATTCTTATTAAGTGATCTATTTTCCCATCGACCCCTAGGATTTGGCTGGTCTGATCAATACGGACTACCCGAGGCTGTGGTGCTAAATTTTCTCTCTGGTCCACTGTCAAGAGGTTGCTTCAGATAAAGTTCCCCGTTGCGGCAGAACCCAGAAGAGCGAGGAGTTTACACACATTTATGTCAGTATACAGAGAGACTTTGGGTATTGCAAGTCTGAGGACTCTGCGTCTAGTTTGGTAATGCCAAGGGGCTGGGTTTGATCTGAGGTGACTGCCCCATGCGCAGCTCAGTTCGGACGTCTTCCTGTCTGGGCAGGCTCCTTAAGCTGCTAGCCCGGCTGGGTGCTCTGTGGGCAGTTAAAATGGTTCTCTCATCTGTGGCGTGGCCTTTTCAGGCAATCCTTGTTGAGGTACCTTCCCGGGCAGTGCCAACAGCTAGGTGGTCGGTGATGTAGTGGGGAATGATGAAGTGGCAGGTGGTCGGCTGCATACTCCACTGGGCGAGGAGGGGAGGCTGTAACCTTTGGGGCATGTGCCAAGCTATCAAAGCACGTCTGCGCTTTTTCATTCTCTCTCACACTCTCTCACTCTCTCACTCTCTCACTCTCTCACTCTCTCACACTCACACTCACTCACACACACTCACACACACACTCTCTCACACACTCTCTCACTCACTCACACTCACTCTCTCACACTCACACTCTCACACACACACACTCTCACACTCACACACACTCTCTCACACTCTCTCACTCTCTCACCAGTTCTTCTATGGTCTGTGGCTTGGGTGTGATGAGGAGGTTTCTGAAAGAGGGCAGCTGGGTGCATGTGACAATGCGCAAGCAGTTCTCTTCGCAGAAAGGTGAAAATGTACAAGCAGATTTATCCCGCCGAGAGTGAATGTATATCTCTGCCTCATCTTCAGGGGATTCCACTAAAGTGTGGAAATCCATGATGAGCTAGGCCAGGACTTCTTCCCCAGTAAACTGAGAAGTCAGCCAGCACCTTAGCTGGTCCCAATCACCAACAAATTTCCCGTACTTTCGTCACTTATCCTTCACTTTTCCTTGTAATTTTGTGCTGAGCTTTCAGCACCCTTTGGGGGTGATAAAGTGATAGTAGAATTCCCTCTCGCATTTGTTCACGAACAGGACAGGGTCCTCATGCAGCCTTCCACTAAATTCCGGAAGTTGAAATTTCGTGCAAGTATGCAATGGCTTTGGGCGACGTCTTGATCCTGGATTTCTATGTAGGTGTGTTAGGCCACTCTGACAAACTTCGCTCTGATAAACTTGACCGGGACGAGTAACTTGCTCATCCGGCCAGCCTACGCAAGTGGTATTCATTGGGACTTGTAATGCACCGAGTGGTAAAGGTACCACGACCATCACACTCTAGCCAGTGGCACCTTACCAAAGGCTGGTGTCTGTATGACACACACCTATAATCATAGCCGTTGGTAAATCGAGGAGTGTCTTCACATCCTATGCACAGGTAATGGAAGCGCTTGGCACAATACGTACAATGTATAGAACACACTCCCGTACCGGGACATTTATCTACGTCAAATCTTATTGGAGTATTCAGGGTTCTATGCCTGGGCAGAAAGAAAAATGGAATTTCGTGTTCGCTCTCGCGTGAAGCGAACATGGTGATTGACTAATGTTAGGTGCCACAGGGTGTTTTATGTCACATACCTCTTGAAGTCCGCGTGAGTTATACCTGACCAGTGTAGGCCAGGGTAGATTAGCAGGGTCGGCATGGATGCAATCCTTAAGGGCACAGGTCTCCTAAGGATGCTAGCTAGTTAGGTAAATGCTATCTGGAAACAAAAGGTTGACACGTGTCCAGGTTACTTATTATATGGCACAGTTGTTGTCACTTAAGTTTGCGTAGATCAGCGGGTGCGTTGGGTGGTTTTCTATTCTGTCGGGCACTTCTGGCTGGAAACCTTTACTGGATACATTGCCCTACGTGCCAGAATAAAATCTGTTATAGCCTGACTAGCTAGTCTGAGTCGGTTGTTCACCCTTTTTCTTTCCACTAGTTCGGATGTCGAAAGGGTAGAGGGGTGGGAGGTGTTAGGGTTACCTGTCTTACCAGAGGACTCTCCGACTGACTGAGAAAGGTGGTTGACTGCTGGCTGGAGTCGCTGGTGTGTTAGTCCAAGTGGAGTTGACTGCACCGTGTCAGCTGAAACGGTACCGCATGTTCCAGTTGGCTGCCTCAGGGCTCCAGAACCTCGGGTTGGCGATTCCAAGATATCTCTCTGTCTCATGTTCCCAACCACTCAAGACGGAGTGGCATTCTGGGTGCGTACGGATAGGTGGTGGCGGATACAATATAATTACACATGGGAGAGATCAAGTCGGTCTCTCCTGGAACCTTATTAAGGTGGCGCAGTCTATTTCCGCCTGTGGGTCTGCTGTGGGCGGAGCTAAGACAGCCCGCTGATTGGCAGCAAGGTGAGCAATCCTTTGCTCCTCCCTCCATCAGCCGTGCTTTACCTTGAATGGCATAGTTTGTTAACCGTTGCTGAAGGGTACAGGTTGTGCACCACGGACGCGAAGTATAACCCTAAAATAGTGTCTGCCCTGTAGTCGCTGGTAGCACAAGCCCGGTGCTTAAGAAGGCTTTTCACCTCAGCAGGCAGATGAGAAGTATTGAAGCAGTGTGGGCCACCACTGTTACTACTGGGTGTGAGTTCCCAACCAAGACCAGGCCTTAACACCTAAGTAAATACACCTGCCAGCACCTAGGTGCTCCAGTAGGGATACAACTCAAGTGTACTGTCTCTCCTTGGTTGGAAGTATTCCTAGTGGTCGGGGCCCCTCTGTTGTATCCCTCCAGCACCTAGATGCTCTGGTAGGAATACAACAGGCCGCCATCTAATGGGTGTGTTCAGGACTGTAGGCCTCCTGAGGGGGTCCCCAGTCGTATATAGTTCATAGTAAAATCCTCTATCTGTCAGCAGTGCACAACTCGTAGTTTCCTAGCAAGCATACTCAAGATTACTTTGTAATAAGACTCGTGGCTAGAAGAAGAAAGATGTGTTTATTAAAGTCGTAATAAACACACATGACTCGTGCTAACTCCTACCAAGCGGACGGGTTGCTGGAAGTAACCTACGTAATCCAGGTGTAGGTGACCTGGTTCTAGGCTAATCTGGAAATAATACAAACTGACGAATAATGAAAATATAATATGAAGCTATCTTGTAAACGGGATGTTTATAAGAGACAGAGATGTTAAGTTCACTGCTCTAGTAGCAGGGTGTGTGGAATGTCAATGCTACTGCAGAAGAAGCTTCTGGTAACTGTTGGGTATTGAAGTCACAGCGGCCTCTGGTTGCAGTCGGTGCAGAAGCCTCTGGTAACAGCAATGGCAGCAGCTGCTGGTGGCTGCTGAAGAGTGTAAGTTACTGTGAGCAGCCTCTGGAAGGTTGCTGAAGAGTTCGCAATAGTAGAGGCCCCAGCACTGTAAGTGATGGAGCGAGCTCGAAGACTGGAAGAATAATACTCGCGAGCCCGGCCGCGCACTGACTTATATAATCTAAACTGCATGGTGCGGCTGCGGGCTGGGAGGGGGTTGTGACATCCCTCTGCTGTGAGGGCGGCGTGGGAGATAAGAACCCTCTCGTCAGCACCAGGCTTCATGAATGATCTGCTGTGCTCGGCTGTGCCCCGAGGCGGCTGGCAGCTTGTAGGCCCTTAGCACGGGGAGAGGCGGCATGCTCGTTGGATTATGCAATCTTGATATCCACGTGTTCGGGCGCCGTCCAGGATTGTGGCGGCCCGCAACGTCCGGGTACAGGTTTGCGGGGTTGTCTCTTGTGGGTTGAAGTAAGAATACTAAACATGATATGCGATGAGTCGTAATCGTTTAAGTAGGCAGAAAAAGCGGGCCTTGCATCAATGGCTCCCCCCCCTCCCCGATTGCGATGTATCCTCATAGTGAAAAGGTGGTGGAGAAATGCATATGCTCCTCATCTGGAAGTTCTAGAAAGGAGAAGCGAAGAAAAAGATTTTTCAAACAGGTAGGCGGGACCCTTAATGTTGGACTGCTTGACCGCTGTAATTGTGCTCGCTCTGTGGTCTGGGGCCTTCTGGAAAATTCTTGGCTCACGGCGTGCCGTGACCGTTGCTCTGTTTCTCTCTCGGTAGATGGGCTTCCTCTCTGCCCCTCGACCAGGCAAAGCAGGGCGCTGACGCTGCTAATGTGTTTGCTCCCCCCTCCCCCCATCGTTGTCAAGATTAGTGTCATGAGTAACGCGGTTTATCGGGTGTCCCACCGACCTACGTGATTTTTGCATGTCGCCGACAAAAACTCAGCATATCACTGTGGATATTTACAAGAGAATATATACACAAAAACCTGCAATAAAAATACATAAAAATATGTGAAAGACTAAGGGGAATAAAAATTTGTGTTCAAGCCTTACTCGCGGAAGGCGGGGAAACACCACTAACTATCCTGGAATGTGCTGTAGTGATTTATGAAAGAAAAGAAAAATATTTCTGGGGTAACTTGTGGGTCTTACAGCAAGCCAAACAGTTACGTGTAACAGGTTAAGAGTTCGGCAACCTCAGAACTTCCATCACCTGGGTTGACCGGCTAAACGAACAATGCGAATACACTTAAAGAAAACATGCATTAAAACACGGGCAATTGGCACACACTGGTCACTACAAATTAATACACATAACCCTTTGACATTTTGAATTTAAGATATCTTGCACTTGGTTTCACCATAGTGAGTTCATGGGAACTTTGTGGCTCAGAGTTCTGGTTCGATTCGGAGGTGGTGCACAAGATATTGCAAAAGACAAGTACACTAGCTAAATATGAGCAAACAAAAGCATACCATAAAGACTCATTCCTGCAAAACGGCATTCTTCTTGTGGGTGATCTTCAGGAGGACTCTTGTTAAAACTCATGGATATATTTATATTTATTGGTGTACCTACACCTCAAATCATTATACAAAAATCTAAATTATCAAATTCCTTTATAGAAGTCCTTATTTTTAGGTTAATTCTAACATGTATTTTGATGAAGTCTCCATCTTCAATTATCACTGGCACTTTGGTGAGCGTCTATATGTAAAATGTATGTAGTAATTACTGGCACTGTGAAGAGCATCTCTAAGTAATACTACGTAGTCTAGATGGACTGTCGGCCACCATTTTACGGAACATTATCGTCGGTGAGGTGTAAAAAGTCTGTTTTCACTTGTTTAATTACTTACGGCGTGATGACTGCTTTATTTAAGAGTTCAATTAGTTAACTTGCATATAGTCGAGTGTCTGAATAACGTGTCCATCACATTTACCTCACCGGTTCCTACACTTTCCCCCCTCCGCTTGATGACATCTGGGTAGGCACTTATTCTGGATACACTCTTTTAAACTAGCTTAATGTGAGTGTCTCTGCCTATCTCACTGTCTTTGACTGGTCAGATAGTTTAAATTACTAATGGTTACAGGTCTGTAACGAGTCCTGTAATGTTTTATCGTACTGGTTTAGGGCTACGTGTTTTATATCTTGTCGAGTACTGCACTTACTTGTGTTCTATGGGATTCAGTTTAGCTGGACTTCCTCTTGGACTGAGGGCAGCATGAGCCGAGTATGGTCACGGGTACCTCGACGTGGGTTGCCACGGTGGTTCTCGGTACCGGCTAGGCGTTTAATCTGCCTTGGCTGCATGAGGTGGCATCGGGCGTCGTGGCTCAGCATTTAGTGTAGTAGCATCTGCTTCTGCCACAACTGATGGGGAGGGCACAGGAACAAAGGACGTTGAGACAGTGCAGGGGAGTGACACAGGAAGGTCCTGTACCCCGACTGCACGGGTTCTTACCCGTAGGGCAGGATGCTTCTCTGATGGCACAGGGCAAGGGAGTTGCGGAAGACGACCGCTCTCCACCTTGCCTGCTGATGTATCTCGTCGAAGGGCCGGGTCATTGGAGGCATCTATGGTCTCAATGTCCAGGTACTGCTCCGAGGCAGTAGGAGGGAGATGGCTCTCGACCTCCACTGCGGGTGTTGCACCTGGTGAGGGGTACTGGGAGGTGTCAACTGTCTCGACATCTTGTTCATCTGAGTCCGATTGAGCGGGAGGCAGAACGGGCCTCTCGTCCTCAGTGTTGCCAACAGGAAGTTTCTGCGTGGCAGGAGGTTGTGACAGAGCACTGTTGTGGACTGTTCTCAACGTCTGTTGCAGTTCATCATCGGCAGGAATAGGAGTCGGCTTCGTGGAAGCTGGGACGACCTTGCCCACTGTTCCGGACGTTTCTTGTGGTTGAGGCGTTTGTCCTGGGTCTGTGGCATGTTCGCCTTTCATTGGTCCAGTGGCGTAGGCCTCCAGGCTTATGGCTCATGCGTTATCTGGTGGTCTAGTGGCGGAGCCGACGGGTACTTCATCGTCAGAGCCAGAGATTGACTTCGTAGAATTGGAATGGCCTTGATTTGTGGCTTTGGAGTTGTACTATGTGGAGGAGTAGACACTTTGGTTGTTTCTACCCCCTTCACCAATGGTGCTTCTGAGTGCTCGTTGATGTGGCTTGATCAGCGGGGTGTCAGGCATTTCTCTCTGTCTCGGGGGTTCCGCCATGACACTTTAGAGCAGCTAGGGATCGCCTTGTCGCGTCTGGCTGCGACTTTCTCTGCGTAGCTGCGTGGTGTCGAGGGCAGTGATCTTACGCTAACTGCTCTCCGGCGTTATTCTACGCCCGGCCTCCATGGTGCTACATAGCTGGGCTCCCTGTGGGTATCGATAGGTTTCACCTCAGGCCTCTTCACTGGCCCTGGCTCGATTTTTGGGAGTTGCCCTTCTGGTGGCATTTCTCCCGGGAATGGCCGTATTTGGATTCGGGTGGTCTTCTGGATCCGTCCTCGCAGGTCTTCGGCCTAGTAGACGTCTCTCTTGTTGACAATACGATACGGGCCGTCCCATTTGTCAGCGAGTCCAGTGCTGAACTGGTTACTGGCCTTGCTGAGGGGATGCGTTTTGAGTAGTATGGCTTCACCTAGGTTAAACTCACGCACCCCTGTCTTCGGCAGGGAGTACTTCTTTCGGATATAATCATCCTGGTCTTTCTGGGCGGTAATAGTACGGGCTAGTGTAGCTAGCCAGATGTCCTCGGGCGGAGGCATATTGGTGGGTTTGCTTTCCCAGTGCCAGTCGCCTGATTGGTGTAACCTTTGGCCCAGGAGGAGTATGCTTCTGGTGTCTACTGTTTATCCCAGTGGCGATGGTTGTTCCTCACACTGATTTGGAGGCACATCTTTATCTCCTAGTTCATCCGCTCAGTAGGGTTGGCCTGTGGGTGGTATGGAGGAGTAGTCCAGGTTTCTACTCCCCATCCCTGACAAGCTGACTGCCATTGGTGATTCGTGAACTGAGTGCCATTGTCAGTCAGTATTGCTTTTGGGTATCCCCAGTGTGCAAATATTTCGGCTTCTATCTTTTGCACAATCGGGGTGGTTTCCTGACTAGGTAGAGGGAAGGCCTCTACCCACCTGAAGAACTGGTCGGTAACTACCAGAAGCTAGCAGTTCTCCTTTGTACTACGTGTGTATGGTCACATTAGGTCAGCGATGATATGCATCCACGTAGTCTTGGGCTGTCTTGGTCATGCTGTAGGAGGGGAACTGGGTAGGCTTTGTCGCGGCAGCATCCTGTCCCAGGTGTATCGGAAACCGATATCCAACAGGGTTTGAATAACCGGTTGTCCGGTTTGAGGGTGGTCGTGGTGGTGCCGGCATATATTGGCGCACAACTATGCGGATCCAGATCTTCCATTATGTGGTGGGTTGACCGTTATGCATCCACACAACGCCATCCCTCACTTCAAACTGTTGTGGCTTTTCCTGTAGCAGATGGCAAATATCGGGGTCTTCCTGCTCTCTCATCGTGTTTTGATGACAAGTAATCTGTAACTGAAGGAGGCGGATTTGTTCTTCCGGGCTACGTTCTACCTGAGGAGGGTAGGATATCTTCTCCCCTTCCTCCTCCTCGGATTTCTCCTCTAATGTCGGGAAGCCGGATAGGGCGTCTGGCAGGTCATTTGTCTTACCTGGATAGTGTTGTACTTCGAAATCGAATCAGGTGAGAAACATGTCCCACCGCCCAAGCTTGGCTTTGGAATTCCGCTACTCATGTAGCCATTGGAGGGCTTTTGAGTCGGTTCACAGGATGAAGTGTTGCCCTTCGAGTTAATATCTGTACTTCTTCATCGTCCATATGACAGCCAGACACTCTTGTTCATTTATGTGATAGCGTTGCTTAGTCTTGTTTAATTGGGTTGATGCATACGCTATCCCACGTGGTTGACTGTCAGTGTCTTGTTGATATAGGACAACTCCTAGTCCGTTCTGGCACACGTCTGTCTGCAGGATCAACGGCTGATCTGCTTGGAAACGGTGGCATTGTCGTATATTACCAAAGCTAGTCTTCAGGTCCTAGAACGCCTGTTATTGCTCCGGTCCCCATCGCCAGCGGATGTCCTCTAGATAAAGGTGGTTTCATGTGTGGTGCAATGTTTTGTACGAAGTCGCGTAGCCATTTGTACAGACCCAGATACCGTCGTAGTTGTCCCTTGTAGGTCGGCCTCTTCAGTGGCATGTATCAAATTTTTTTGAAGGAAGTTTCCCTCGGGTGAGACGACATGCCCTAAGTAGTCTATGTATGACTTGCCTAAGTAGCTTTTTGAAAGCTTGCAAGTCATTCCATGGAGTTCCAGATGTTCAAGAATTCTCTGTAGGTGTTAGAGGTGCTCCTCCCAACTATTTGAATAGATGATTACATCATCTGGATAGGCGAAACAAAACTCTCCGTCAGTACCTCTGTGGACATTAGGTGTTAGAATGTGGCAGTGGCGTTCTTCAATCGAAATGGCATTACACGAAACTGGAGGGTTTCGCCCTCAGGTGTAGTAAATACAGTATACTTGCAGCTATTTGTGTGTACCGTAATTTGCCAGTACTTGGACTCCATATCCAGGGTACTAAAGATCTTAGCCTTGCCAATGTCTCACAGGGTATGAGTTAGGTCGATAGCTGGGGGAGCGATAGGGTATATTACCTCATTCAGGCCCTTATAATTAATATAGAACCTAAGCTTTCTGTCTTTCTTTGGAACTAGGACCAAGTGGAATTTTAGTGTAAATTGGATGGTTCCACAAACCCGTGGTCCTTCATATCGTTCACTTGCTCCGTAATTAGGTTGCGGCGGTGCACTGACATCCTATATAGTTGGTTATATATGGTGACATGTGTCAGATTAGCTAACATTGGATCACGGTCGTGTGGCTTTAGTGGCACTTTGGTTGGTTGTGCGTGTGGGTTGGCTTATGCTTGCTAATGGCTGGATATAGCGGTCAGGCACGTGGCCTTATGGGTTGGTACAGCATTCTTGACTTTACGGTTTAATAGTCCCTTGGATTGTTCTGGCTTGTGACTCGTTTCGGAGCTAGTCGTAGTCGGCAATGGGCGGGAGATGCTAAGGGTGTGTGCCTTGTTGGTTTGCTGGCGAGGGGTAGCTGGGTATAGCTGATTACGTCGCTCGTCTTCGGCTCAGGCGGTGGCGAGGGCACGACGTGACAACACAGAACTTGCAGTTCCAGTCCTCGGATGCCCTGCTCCAGAAGTTGCTATTGGAAATGCCTAGCTGATTTTCGGTCTTATTCAGTAACTCTTACTACTGGATGGCAGGTCGGGTGTATAAGGTAGCAGTTCTGAAGGGGAAAGTAGCTTGGTTAATGTCAGGCGTCATAGTTGGTGCCAGTGACCGAAGTAAGGCGGCACAATCTCGTTGGGCTCGTCGGCTAGATGTTAGAGGGGTTAGACCAGCCAGCTGTCTGGCAGTAAGGCGCGCAACTTGTTGCTCCTCTCTTCTGGCGCCATGCCTCACCTTGAATGGCATAGAGTGGGTGTAATTACTAAGTACCTCAAAAGAAGCACCACGGATGCAGATAGCCCTAAATTAGTTTTGCCAAACAACAATCTTGCCAATACGAGCGCCAGTGCTTCAGAAGATCCCCCACTGTTACGGGCTGATCAGAAGCATTGACGCCGTGTTGGTTGCCAAGACACAAGGCCGATACTGGTGTCCGGAAAGAAAGGGAACCGAGTTCCTAGCATAAGCACGACTGACCTAGCGCTGAAACAAAAGTCTCTTGTACGATTGGGGTTTAAGCGACACGCGTCAAGTGTATGAAAGCGGGATGGTCACATGACTCCAGTAGTACCCAGATGTAGCAGAGGGGTGGTGCACTCTGGTGCACATCGCCGGCGTAAGTCGTGGAGGTGGTAACTGCTGCGTTTGGGCGGACTGCCTACAGTAGAGGGAATGTCGAAGCTACGCTGGAGTAGTGGGATGAACAGGCTAAGGGAGGTGAGACTTGCATAGAAATACATTTTACAGATGCCAAAATTTTCATTTAAATGGTGATTGGCATATTTTACTCTTGTGTCTGCCATCTTGACCGTTTGTCATGAATATAGGAGAAATTCAGCCAAAGGAAGCACTACATCATTTAAGTTTAATGAGCTTCACATGTGACTATATAACACTAAATCTTTTGTCTACTAAGTTTGTCCGGAATAAGGACCAAGGCCTTTTGAACTCTCTCCAGTAGCTCCGAATTGACTGCTCCAGTTCAGTTTTGGTTCTCTTATTCCTAAACAAACCTTGCTTGCTGCCACAGTGGTTTTATTCCAGATAATTGAGACAGCTCTTTAGTAATGTCCAGATGCCCTAGCCACACTCTATATAGTTGATTCATGATAACTTCGGCCTTTTCTGAAGTCCTGCTAAATATCTACTTTTGGTTACTGATTACGTATCCTTTCGCTACACGTAAGCATATACACTGCTATGTGACGTCTACTTTTATAAATGTCAAATACGTTGGTTGCTGTTCAAAGAATGCTGTCATATTTCCTGCGAATGTTCACAATTTAGGCATATAACATTATTTAGGTCAGCTTTATAACTATTTTTTACACAATATAGCACGTTACACATAATACACATTAATATTTTGCCACGACAGTGTTTGTTACAACTGTGGTGGAACCAACGGTAGTATTTAACCTGTTGTTATTAATATGTGTTGGGTTATTTCGTTAAAAGGACGGCCTTATTTGGAATAAAAGTTAAAATGAAGGGACACAGTAAATTCAGTACACAACTCGTGTCGGGTATTTATTGTTTGTAGCATCGACAAACGTAAAAGATAGTGGTGAACATTCAAACATATAGGCCTACCGTAAAGTTTATTCTGCTAATGTTAACATGCATTGGTACTTACTGGTTTGTAGATTTATTGTATTATTTATTTAAATTTATCTGGTTGGGCTTAGTATTTTGAGGGGATCGTGGCAGACATTAAAATCACAACAAAAACGTAAGCTCGTTACAAAACTATGTTTCAAACATCTAGCGCAAAGGTACAATGTTGTGATAAACAGACGTGCATTTCAATAAGTAACTTCTACATAACATCAGTTCATGGTTAAAACGTATACATTTTGCACACATTTGAAATCCACATACACACCTGGTCTTCATAACGATTACAATGCAGCCACCAAACCCTTTCAAACACAGCGATCATCACAACTCAACACTTTTAACCTTGTTGTGGAAACATATTATCACAATATTGTAACTTGCTAGGATGTTTAAAAACACTGGTACGAACTTGATGCTTTGTTCAGAAACACACACACTGTCATTGACACGTCGCCACATTACTGTCAGTCGTAAGGCAATGGGTATAATCGCCTGCCATGTTGGGTTAGGACAAGCACGTGATTCTAGATTTTCCTTTCCACACCACGTCTGCCGACCTGCTGGATTTGTAAGCGTCGCGCCATCACATCTACATAACCTATGATAGGTATTTAAACAATAAAATCTCTTTTCAGTTGTAAATTACAATTTCAAGCATTATTATTGTTGCTGTAATTAGTATAAAATGTGCTGAAATTTAGAATAACAAGATTTATACTTTTCCTGCCCCACAGGTGGTACACACGATCCGCTTCGCTTAAACTTTTCTTCCGGACGGAAAAAAAACACAGTGTCACTAGAGCGAGCCTACGCACGGTAATTTCTGCTGATAATTTTTACTGCAGCGATAAAATATGTGCTACCTAACAGTATAAATATATCATTTGACAACGTTTAATTTACAAATAGTATACATAAAAACAAGGTTAAAAATATTGTAACTGTGAACTATTTATTATCGGCCATTGCCAACACGTCGCTGCTCTCAGTGTTGTTAATTCGTATTTAATACAAAATGAATATTTCAAGTAATAGAAGATACTAAGTAGATTATTAATCCATTCAAGAATACAGTATTTTAATGTTAATCACAGGATTATATAATTTTGGAATACAAGTGATTGAACACAACAGGATGACATGTTACGTCTAGGGTGATTTTTCAAAGGTTTTATTCCAAAAGGCCGAAGAAATCGTGAATGGACTATAGCTGTCATCTGTTTAGTCATTACTTCCTGACTAGTTCTTATACACAAGGCTGGTGGAGTTACCCAGATTTTCGTATGTGGGAAATTTGGTGGTCATTGTCATTAGCCCGACAGGTCTTCTTGGGATGCTACCGGTTTCCCTGCTCTTGCTTTCTGCTGCTGCTCAATCTTTACCTAATTTCACCCTTTCTGGCTCTGAAAATCTTTCTTTCAAGGGGCAACCAAAGGTTCTCAACTGTAAATATAAAGTTAGCCTGTCTAACCAGTAGCATGTTGGGTTTCTCTTAGTGCTTGGTCCTATGAATACTCGGAGGCTAATCGTCCTGGAGAAGCTGTATGGAAAGGTCATGCTCGCCTACTGAATTAACTACAGTATAGTGGCAGAGAGGACTCCAGGGTTATTGCATACAATATGTTTCCGCTGCACAAATGTAGGCATGGGCACAGTGTGAGCCAGGTGGGCTATGCCCCTCTCCCTCCCCTGTAACGTAAGTGTTCAATATGGCAATTTAGCCCACTTATTTTGCATCAACTGAGTACTACTGTTATAAAGAAGCATAGTCGACTTTTGAACAAGGGAGCTTTGTGCAAGAGTTTGAGCCTATTTGAAATTTATTGAAATTACTCATGTGTAGCACAAAATATTTATAATCTTTGGCTCTAATTATGAGAACATACATATATATTGGAAAATAATTTACTGAACAAGAATAATTAAATTTGCTTGTTTTCAAGCTACAGCGTAATCTATAAATGTTATTGGCATTTCATGATTTAGGTAATTTAGTTAATTTAGTATATCCGATGTTTGGTTTGTCAGATTTTTTATTTGAAGACATTTCCTCACCATTTTACTCAGTTCAGCAACATAGTCATTCTTGTAAATATAATTTTTGTAAAAGGTAAAAGATAATTGTACGAGTCGTGTCTCCACATTAAGCGTTTCACCTCCAAACATTATACGTTCGTGGTCAGATTGACTGGGAATATAGTGACACAGCACTTATTCCTTAGTGTGTAGGTAACGGAACATCCAAATGGCACCAACAATCTCAGCACTGTCAACAAATTATTGTTTGTTTAATACTTACACCTCAATTGAAGGTAAGGAGAGTTCAGAAAACTTTTAATGGTACTCTAAAATCACTTACGCGTGTGTGTATATGAATATGTGTATATATGTACATATGTATATAATTGTATACAATTCTTATTTTAATGTGTACAAAATGCATGCACATTCAACAATTACCATGCAGTGCATGCTGTTTCATATGGGTCATCCTTTTCCTGCACAGTGATATCACAAGCCTGCTGGGACCAGCTATCCTAATGAACTACACTCTCTACGTATGTGACTGAGGGGAATGTGGAGTTGACCACACTCACTATGGGCTTAATCCATCATCCATCACATATCTTAAACTTTTTCCCCAAAATAAAAAAATTTTTTTTTAAACAGTGGTTATATTGACTGTTACTATGTATTTGATAAATACATAGCGGCCATTATTTTTGAGAGTGGTGAGTTTTATCTTTGTGTGTAACAGTTGAATTGTATGCTGTTACCACTGCATATTTAAGTTTTGAAAGTACGGAGTGTAGTAGCTGTACGATAGTTATTTTAATTATGAAGTAGGTTAAATTTAATGTGGTTTAGAGTATTTGAATGTAGTCTGATAATTTTTTTATTTGTTAAATGAAGTTGAGGAATGTGTATAGCTGCATGGTATTGAGAAATGTTTCTTTTTGTTCCCTAACAACTTTTGAGTGTGTTGTAAGTAGGGATGTAATCATTGATACTGCGATACTTCGATATCCTCGATACTTTATAGTGTCGAGTATCGCATGAGAATATCCAAAAGTATCAAATTTTAAAACCCATTTTCTCATGCCATAGTTATGGTACATATGCACCATAACTTTTGGAAAATGTACAATAATGTCGAAAATCGTACTGTAGCTTTCGGAAGGTGTACGGTAATTTCGAAAAGTGTATCATAATCGAAGTACAAATGTACCACAATATACAGTATTTTAGTCATAGCATAGTATTCACACAGCTGTGAACGCCTTGAGGTGTTTTTAGTCAACCCATACATACCACAATTATGATTTTTGACATTTGCTTTTATGGTACATAATTGAGGTACAATAATAACGGGTTGAGAGTTACGAGCAAGTGCCAATAGGCTGACGCCATTGGAGTGAGACACGAGACGTACAATGACACAAATACTTACTGGTAATATGGGCACCAGCGGTGCTTCCCAGTCACCGCACTATTGAGACTCAGGGTTCTCAGGGATGCTGTGGGTTCTGTGTGTCCTTCTTGTCCGTGCGTACTTAACAAACACGTTGGCAATAGTGAACTTTTACTAAACATCACTTTGAAAATAATCATTTGATAAAATTCATGTGGCTAGGTCACTGTCACTACTGAATAAAAGAGCTAGGTTACTGATGCTTGCTTTTATTGTTACTGTGCATACACATCAACGTGCTAATATGAAATTATGATTATCTCGGTCATGACAAGCCAATTCTGCTTTGGTGCTCAACAGCCTGCAATTAATCTAGCGCATGGCTAGATGGATGATCTCATCGAGGTGCGTGAAAGCACAGCCTTCGCAAGGGAAGAGGGCCGACAGCTGCTAGGGTGGACTGACGGTTTGTCCCTGAAGACAGGACACAGTGAATTACAAATTAAACCCTTGATGAAACATATTAACACGTGTGACTACTTGGCATCACTAACGCACACTTATCTGGGCTTGCCCGCCAGCACGTGGGTAGTGTGGTGATGACCTATACACATAGCCGGCTAGTACAAAAGTAATTGCACTGTACACAAATTGCAAAATTACACAATATACATAAAGACCCTTAAAAGATGATGGGGTACGAGATGAGTATTCACAATAACACACACACATGTGTGAAAACAAGCTTAGGTGGCGCGGATGCCGTTGGATAATGTTCATAGCAGACCACATGGTGCAGATGAAATTTCAATATTTCTTCTTGGAAACGGCAAATTAAATTCAGACGAAATGTTATTCTGAGAGAGAAAATTATCCTCTTTACGATTTAAGTGATTGCAGGCGTGTAGCATGCCTGATGGCAGTAAATTCTAACATTAACATGACTGCATAGTCAAGTACATAAAGCATCAATTACATGAAAAATACATTGAACCCTGAATAAAGCATACATAGAACCCTGAAATAAATTGTAGCACACATGATTTTATGCAAATACACTCTCAAACTGCATGGATGGCACAGATATAGACTTGACGTAGGTTAGCCACGTGGTTGTACATGAAATTGCCATAAAATATTAAAACACGAAAGTACCCTACATAAAAACAAAGCCCTTCAAATTGTGTATAGTATTAATACAGAATTTACACTGGAACGCCACTAACATAGACGGATGGCGCCTGATTCAAGTTGCGCGTTTCGCGTGACCTCGGTCATCTTTCTCCTCTCTCCTCGATTAAGTTCGAAAAATACCACAAGGGTGAAATAAATTATTTAAGCGGAAGCATAATTCTGGGGAAACGTACACAAGTAAAAGTTGACAAATAAACTAAATTGACTGTGGAAACCTACATCAGTGGACAAAAGTTGTAGTGCGCACGTGACAGTGTCTTAACTTGCCAGCTCCCTACGATACACTGTCCAGAGGCAAGCGTCGCACGGACCTGCCATGGCCGCCTACGGGGTTTCAAATAAGCGGAATTGCTATGCATGTTGAGTAAAATATTTATGCTTCTAATAATAAAATGGCTCAAATTAATTAAATGTGTTATACATTTTTATAATTTTCTTATGGATTTTTCATATTAATTCAGTGTCTCCTTATTACGGCGGTCACGCCGTAATATCAGTGTTCTTAATCTCGGTACTGCGGGCACTTTGAATTTCATTACCAAAAATTTCCACTACTACAAACACTTAAAAATATTTCAAGACATATTAAACTCTGCCACTTTTTTGCAACTGCTCCTAAATGCAACTTTTTGTAGTCACTTTTTTCACTGCAAAATATTATTGGTGTTAGAGTTCAAAAATATTGGCCTCTTTGAGCACGTGCATGGATATGTGACACGTGTGTGGTGAGCATCGTTATGGGCTCTAGCACTGCTGGCTGTTAGCCGGCGTCAAGGTGCGAATGAGCAACTCAAGTAGGTACTGTACATCCAATATATACCACAATTATATGCTGCACCAAAATTTTTTATTTAATTAATTTTTGTCCCATTAATCACTTTTATGGTATATATTTCAGGTACTTAAAACCAGTAGAGAGTTGCAAGCGATCACCGATAGGCACGAGTGAGCAAATTGAGTAGTTGTTGTACATCCCAAACACACCATAATTATCTAATGCAACTTCGTTATTAAATATTACCGAAAATAAAAACCATAATTATCTGATACACCTGTCATGGCCTAGTGCGCATATTCCATGGGCTAGGCCACGTCGTTGGGTGTTTCAGATAATTACAAAATTTTGACACCTGCTAATTTTTGAACTTTCACATAAATATTATTTTGCAATGTTAAATGTGTCTTGTATTTTTATTCTCAGGGTATGATATGTCTTAAAATGTTTTAAAGTGTTTGTTGTTATTTTGAAAATGTTTGGTTATGAAATTTAAAGTGGCCGCTGCACCGAGATTAAGAATACTGATATTCCGGCATGAATGCCGTAATAAATAGACACTGAATGTATACAGAAAATTAACAAGAAAATCATAAAATGTAAAACAATATTTAATTTAATTTGTGCCACTTAAATTTCAAAAATAAATATTTTACTCGGCGTGCATATCACTTCCGCTTATGTGAACCCCGTAGGCAGCCATGGTAGGTCTGTGCGACGCTTGCCTTTGGACAGTCTGTCGAGGAGAACTGGCGAGGTAAGACACTTGTCACGTACGCACTACAACTTTTGTTCACTGATTTAGATTTCAATAGCACTTTTAGTACACTGGTCAACCTTTGCTTGCGTACGTTTTGCAAGACATTTCCCCAGAATTATGCTTTGCTAAAGTAATTAATTTCGCCTTTGTGTCATTTTGCACTTAATCGAGGAGAAGGATGAGAAATATGTCGGAGAGGTCTCGTGGCCCACGGAACTTGATTCAAGCGTTATCCGCTTCTGCTAAAGGCGTTTCATCGTAATTTCTGTATTATTGCTGCTTGCGATTTGAAGGGCTTTGTTTTCATATGTATTTGAGGGTATTTTCCAATTTCAAATATTTTACGGCAACATCACACACACAACCACGTGGCTAACTGACGCAAGTCTATGTCTACGCCATCACTACGTTTTGAGTGCTTATTTATGTACTGTCATGTGTGCAATATTTTTGTTCTGGGTTCTATGTTAAATTTTGTCAGGGTACTGTGTAATTTTCACGAAAATGGATGCTTTTGTGTCTGACCACGCTGTTACTTTGTTTGCTTTTTCCGCCATCAGGTATGCTACTCGTTTGTAACCACTGTAATCGCAAAGAGAATAATTTTCTCTACAATAATAATAATTTGTTGGAATTTAATTTACGGTTTTCTCAAAAGAAATATTGACATTTCACCTGCACCATGTGGTCCATTACGAACTTTATCCAGCGGCATCCGTGCCATCTAAACTTGCTTTCATGCGTATGCATGTTTATTGTGTCTACTCATATCGTGCCCCATTTTGTTTCATTGATATTTGTGTAATTTTGTAATTTTGTATGGTGATATTATTTCCGTCTTAGCCGGCTATGTGTATAGGCCGTCACCACACTAACCACGTGCTGGAGGGTGAGCCCCGACGAGTCCGCGCTAGTGATGCCAAGTAATCACAATAGTGTTCATGTTCGTGTATTGATTCATCTTGTAATTCTCCGTGTCCTATCTTCAGGGAAAAACTTCAGTCCATCCTAGTGGCTGTCGACTCCCTTCCCTTGTGAAGATTGTGTTTTCAAACACCACGGTGAAGTCATCCACTTAGGAGTGCGCTAGAGTAATTGCAGGCTGGGAGAGCACCCAAACGGAGTTAGCTAGACACGTCCGAGTTTATCATCATTAAATTTCCAGGCATGTTATTTGTATGAGCGGAAAAATAAAAAGGAAGTCTCAAAGTATTTCAGTCTTTTATTTTGTAGTGACAGTATCCTCGCCACACCATTTTCAGTGATAAAATGTTTAGTAAATGTTTAGTATTGCAAAGTGTATAATAAGTACACTCGGGTGAGACGGACACACACAACCCACAGCATCCCTGAGAACCCTGACTCCCAACAGTGCAGTGATTGGGAAACCACCGCTGGTGCCCATTATCAGTAAGTAATTGTGTCATCATTCATCTCGTGTCTCGCCTGACTTCAGCATTTGTTTCCAGTGTAATGTGGGTTTTTATATGGTTTCAGTGTGTGTCAACAACACTACTAAAATGGGTAATTTTCTTGGCCAAGTTGTTTTGTATTCACGACAATTTTAATTTGGTATTGCGAAAAGTATCTGTATCGAAAATTGTATCGAGTATCGAGAAAATATAGTATCGACCCATCCCTAGTTGAAAGTATAGTCTAACTATAGAATGTATAATAACACAGTTATTGCAATTTTAGAAAGTTTCTAAATATGTACAGAGTTTGACCATTTGATCATTCCTTATGGATAAATGGCTGAAAACTTTCTGTATCATTATGTGTCAAACAGCTGCTTGTATCTGTCATCTGTGAACTGAAATGGTGAAGTGGTCCAATTTCCAAGCTGGAATGTTCATTAATTTGCAGAGACCCAGAATGAGGGCTTCTCGAAAGATGTTTGCCGCAGCATGATAGCGATGATGGACGTTGACAGGTCGGGGAAACTTGGATTCGAGGAGTTCAAGGCTCTTTGGGTTGACATCAGGAACTGGAAGGTATGCAGTCATCTGTGTTATGTTTTGTACTGTATGTTCGTGAAATTCATGTTGCTTTTTCAGGTTTCATGTGGAACATTACTGTAGAAGTTGTAAAAATGTTCAGTCACTGAATTTATTTGTCACTGTAGATCAGCAGTATTAAAATAATGGTACAGAAAACAGTGTAACCTCTCTATATTGAACTCGTGT
This sequence comes from Dryococelus australis, assembly GCA_029891345.1. NCBI lineage: Eukaryota > Metazoa > Arthropoda > Insecta > Phasmatodea > Phasmatidae > Dryococelus > Dryococelus australis. Next base: position 136,982,269 of record CM057000.1, read on the forward strand.
AAAGTGACAGTTTTCCTATAACAACTCCTTTTTCAGGAACTGTGAAAAATTTGCATGAATAAAGTCGAAAATTAGAGGGAAATGTGCTGAAAAATAAATTTTTAGCACTTGGTTGCTGTGCATTGCATTTATCTTGGTGAGTGCTGTATGAGCCGGGCCATAGCTCATATCTAAAAATAGACACCACCACCCTAGGCCATTAGCACTAGCCACTATGTGATCTAAAGTATCCGGATACCCACCTGAAAATTAAATAAAAGTTTGGGCCGCCCTCCATCGGAAATGCTGACAGTTGGTAGTGTGGGCCCACCCTTAGCATTGACGACAGCCTGCACTCTCGCAGACATACTTTCAATTAGGTGGCGGGACGTTTTTTGGGGAATGGCAGCCCATTCCTCACGGAGTGCCAACACTAGTAGAGTATCAATATGGGTCTGTGTGGTCTAGCACAAAGTCAGCATTCAAAAACATCCCAGAGATGTTATATTGGATTCAAATCAGGCCTCTGCACAGGTCAGTCCTTCAGTGGGACATTGTTGTCATGAAACCATTGCCTCACGCACCCTGCAGTATAGACGTGTGCTCGATTATGTTGAAAGATGCTATGGTTCATACCCGAATTGGTCTTAGATGGTAGGCAACATGAAAGTGGTTAAAATGTTAACATAAACTTGTGCCATGACAGTGTCACATTAAGCAACAAGAGGGCCAAGCCCCCTCCAGGAGAAAGATGACCACACTGCAACGCCACCATCCCGGAATTCAAAAGTCAGCACTATACAAGCTGGTAGATGTCGTACACCAGGCATTCTCCACACCCACACCCTACAATAAGATCACTACATTGTAGACAGAGATTCGTCACTCCACACAATGCTTTTCCATTGCTATATCACCCATTTTTGATGCTCCTTGCACCATGCAAGGCGGAATTTGGCATTCGCCTCTGTGATGTGGCTTGTGAGCAACTGCTCGGCCATGGAAACCAAGTTTATGCACCTCACGCCAAACAATCATGGAGCTTGAAGTAGATTCTGATCCGGGTTGGAATTTTTGTGAGATGGTGATGGTTGATGATTGTTCTGTACGACCATCTTTAACATTCATCGGTTTCTGGCGGTCAACATGGGAGGTCGGCCTGCATGATTTTGGGTTGTACATGTCGCTTCACGTTTGCACTTTACTGTAACTTTGGAAAATGTGGGCCTAGAGATATTCAGGAAGGTGGAAACCATGTGCACAGACTTCTTACACAAGTAGCACGCAACCACCTGACCACTTTGAAAGTCCGTGAGTTTCTCGGACCATCCCATTCTGTCGTCTTGCGCTGTTGATGTTCTCACTGTATTTCCTTCTGTACGAGTGTCTTCATCATGATTTCTGGCTTCCTTATTTCCTGTTGTTCCTCACAGGTTTTCTGTTGCTTACTTGAGCCTGATATACTGAAGGTTCTCATAATTTTTACTGTTCTTGTAGCATTGCCCATTTCCTCTTCTCTCCTTTCTTCCAAATACCTTAGTGAGTTGCCTTCTCTATTTCTGCATATGAAGCTTTTGTTAGTACTGAAGCTGTAACATATGATTTTGATGCTTCTGCAGCAATCTCGACTTGCCTGTAACATTTCATGTTGGTGATCCACACTGTGTGTCCTGCCTTTAGAATATTCAGGATCTTGACTCTGCTTTTCCTATTGTGTATTTTTCTGTTCTTCTGTTTAAAGGCTGTTCACAATAAAGTGAGCACTTGTGAAATGAACCTTAGACAAAAGTTACTGTCCCTGAACGCATATATTTTAATGGGTGCACTGAGTGACATTTGCCCGTTAAAGTTGGTAACAATAGATGGAAAATAGTTCCATATCTTAACGGTGAATAAAAAGTGTTATGTAATCATTTGTGATAACTTAAATTATTAATTTCGCTTTCTGTTTTTTTTTTTTAATGCATCAAAGTGTGAAAATAAGCCAATTTGTATAGTATTTGCTTTCCTAAAAATTTCGCAGTTTTGCTTTACTGACTCATGAATAAAGTGATGAGGCCCATTGAAATGTTAATTTTACATAAGGCGGAAGAATACATAATGTGCATACAAGTAGATGGTAAGCAGGGCTTTCAAACGTGCTCATTTTACCATGAACAGCCTATAAGATGTAAAACCAAATGCATAAAATGTTATACGACAGCTTCCATGTCTCATGTGGGCTTAGTTTGTGACTGTATCATAGGTAATGTATTTCTCTGCTTCTGCCTGAAGAGCAGCTCAGCTGGTTATAAACCTGACTTGAGAAGTGTGCATCTGTAGGAGAGAAGGCCAAGATCGTGACCATCTGATTTTGGCAGAATGTGTTTAGCGATATCTACTGTTCTCTCTCTCTCGCTCTCTCTCTCTTGCTCTCTCACGCTCTCATGAAAAATACATTGATCCCTGAAATAAATTATGGCACACATGGTTTTACACAAATAAACTCTCAAAATGCAATGATGGCGCGGGCATGGACTTGGTGGCAATTAGCCACGTGGTTGTACGTGATGATGCAGTAAAATATTCAAACACTGAAAAATACCCTCAAATGCATACATAGAATTAAAGCCCTTAAAATTGCATGCAGCAATAATACAGAAATTACAATGAAATGCCTTTAGCAGAAGCGGATGGCACGCGATTCAAGTTTCATGGATCGCACGACCTCGGACATCTTTCCCCGCCTTCTCCTCTGTTAAGTTGAAAATGCCGCAAGGGTGAAATAAATTAGTTAAGCGGAAGCATAACGCTGGGGTAATGTCTGGCAAAACGTACACAAGCAAAGGTTAACCGGTATACTAAAAGTGCTATTGAAATCTACATCAGTGAACAAAACGTTTTAGTGCGTACGTGATAGTGTCTTACCTCGCCAGCTCTCCTAGACAGACTGCCCAGAGGCAGGCGTTGCACGGACCTACCATGGCTGCCTACGGGGTTCACATAAGCTGAAGTACTATGCACGCTGAGTAAACTTTTATATACTTTGAAAATAAAAGTGGCACAAATAAATTAAATATTGTTTTACATTTTATAATTTTTGTGTATTTTCTGTATTATCTCAGTGTGTATGATGGCATTCACACCAGAATATTAGTGTTCTTAATCTCCGTGCAGCGCGCACTTTACTTTCATAACCAAACATTTTTAAAATAACAAACACTTTAAAACACTGTAAGACGTATAAAACTCTGAAAATAACAATACAAGACACATTTTACGCTGCAAAATAATATTCTTTATGTGAAAAGTAAAAAATATTGGCCTCTCTGCGCACGTGCAATTCCCAGACTGAGAAGTATTAAACACAACATAGTCCATTGGGAAATTCTGCAAAAATTTAATTTACAAATGATTTTACTTTCTGTGTTATTGAAAGAGCACATTCAAGCATTTTGAATTTTTCGAAAATGTTCACATGATGATAAAATTTCTGAAGAGAGGAAAAATTAAATTTGAGAGTGAAATTCATATTCATTATACTTCTTTTTCTCAGCACAGTATTTCAAAACTATATCAACATGCTGAGAAATAAAAATATTTGTTGGTCCTGATACCTATTCCTGTAGTGCTGAACATGCACTAAAGATCTTATCAGTGGGTTTGACGTTCCTCAGTAGTAACATGAGGAAGCCGCGTTTGTAAGAGAGTGTGACAGGTTTGCAAGTTTTACCTTTGCTGTATCGGGGTCTCTCACTTTGCAGCGAACGGAAGCTAATGAGAATCCAAATCTAGCAGTCAGTGTGCAAATTGTACTGATACTTCAGTGCGATGTGCAATACATTGAAGATCTGGAATATCTTCATGTAGTGCATTTTTTAAATACTTATAAAAAAATTTAAGTTACAAGTGAAATTTGTGACAAATTTTATCATTTGATGAACATTTTATTGCCCAAATAAATGTTTTCTATATACACATTTTAATATAGTGTAGTTCATTTACTGTTGCTCAGCTTGAACATATGCATAATTTTTGTCGCTCACTTTTAACAGCTGTGGATTTTTTTGTTGAAAATGTATTACTTTTGTTTTTTTACAGGCAGTTTTCAAACTGTACGATAAGGATGGGTCTGGTTACATGAGTGCTTTCGAACTGCGTACGGCGCTCAACTCTGCCGGGTACCGATTGAACAACGGTGTCCTAAACATCCTTGCTCATCGTTACAGCACCAAGGATGACAAGATCACATTTGACGACTTCATAATGTGTGCTGTCAAGCTGAAGGCCATGATTGGTTAGTTTCCCATTGCTTCAGTGTCTTGTTCTAGAAACTTTAGTGTTGATTTTTAAGTGAACAAAGTTGTTACTGTGTCCTGTCATTGAGGTACCACAAATCTAGCCCAGATTTCAATTGAGAGTGGGAATAAGGGGGAATTTAGAAAATACTGTGCGATTGGGTATTTGAAAAATTAGATTGTTTTATATAGAGTACTATTGATTGTAAGACAGTTCATTGTTCCCAGGAGAAAGGATATTTCGAATGGGTCTTATTGGAAAAACATTTTTTTAACTAATTGTTTTTTCTTAGTACCCCAAAAAAGGGTCATTATTTCAAGAGGGCACTATTCCAGGGATTTTAGAAATGAGTTGTCTGTACATTTACCTTTTTTTTTTATATGCTGCTTGGCGATAAATTACAGGAACCAATACGAGAAAACTTTTCATCTAAGCTGTACGAGCTATGAAAAGGTCTTGCAGTGTACAAATTCCCAGAACGTAAAATCAAGAACAGAATTTGAATGACTTAATATACCTATTTTGATGGGGTGTGGTTTATTGATATTTGAATGCTGGTAACACACATGTACAGCAATAGTTAATACACTATGGTTACCAATTTGAAAATAGCCAACTTTTTGCAAAATATTATGTATACATGCAATGAGATCAGTAAGAACTTGATAAAATAATTGTATAGAAAAAAAAGTACTATTACTGACAACTTCATAATATTGTAATTTATATAACTTGAAGAAAAAAGATTTAACATAATTTTGAACAGTAGCTTCTAAGAAGAAGAAAAATTTATTTTAACTCATCATACTGTTTAATACATTTTTGTCATTATTGATTTCTATATAATAAAGTATCTACAGTTTAAAGTAATTATATTTGCACGTGTACTGATTTAATTTTTTTGTACATTATTATTCAAAAAAGTAATTTTTTATTTGAAAACATTACATTGTTTATGTGATGATTTGGTTAGTTCTAATATATATTTGATAAAACAAACCACATCAATATATAGTAAGTAGTTCAAATTCTGTTCCTGATCTTATGTTTCAAAAATTCATGCCCTGTGGTACCATTCCATAACCCTTAATGTGTGTGAAATGTCAGTAAATTGGTCTGTTTTCAGATTAATGTACTTCTTGTTGGGAGAAAGGCTCAGTGAGGGGTGGGCAGTGGTTGGGAAGGGAAGGGGTTGTCTACATAACTTCTGGACCCTTTCCTGGGTATGTGTGTGCCGTAAAAATAGTGCTATAGTATTCCATGTGTCTTTGTTTTAAAACAAAGCTGTGAGGACTTAGTAGCACTTGTGATAATGTATTTTATGTGCTTCTTACAGAGAGTAATAATGGCTACGTAGATTTGTGATTGCCATGTGGCATGATGATGTCTATCTGTGTTGCTAAGGGATAGTTCAGGTGAAAAACATTTGAAGCAATTTAGTCGGCTTGACACGTGCCCGGATAGGCTACTAGGCACGATGGCCGAGGATTTTGTATGCTAGACCAAAAGCAGGGTGGTCTAGATTAGACGGTGGGAGATGAGGGGTGTTGGTTAGTATGTATTTACTATTGCTTCTTGGGTGCCGTGGTCGTAGTGGGTTTTACCCAGACGTAGCGAGCTTGGCCTACGCCGAACTGGCGATTCCACAGGTGAGCTTCGTTTGTCCAGAAGTGGACGTTATCCCAGCCGAATCCTGTAGCAGTGCCGGTTAACAGTCCTTTTACCACGGGATGGCACGAGGGATGAATTTGTATACACGGAGATACAAATAATATGGTTACCGGAGCAGTCGATACTGACTCATGCCTGAGTTGGGCGGCACAGTCCCATTCTGCCTGTCGCTCCGGTGTGGGTTCAGGAAGTGCACTCGACTGTCTGGTGACAAGGAATGATGCTTTTCATTCCCTATGTTTATGGCCGTGCCTACGGTCGTAAGGCGCCGAGTTTCTGATTACTGTATGCTAGGTACACCTTGACGTGAACAAGCTAAACACCGTTTATAGTGTCAGTCTGGTTTTGGCTTGCTGACCAGGCTCTGTTAAGTCTCCACTGATCCCCTACGCATGTGGACTGATCAGAGACGGCGAACTGTTTGGGTTGCCAATGCCGCCACTGGATGTGCGTACACAGGGATGGGCGGCAGGTCTCAAGCTACAGATATCCCAGCACTAACAATGCTGTGGGATAAGGTAATAACTTGAGACTGTCGCTTCTCCCTGGTTGAAGGTGTTGCTAGTGGTTGTGGCTCCTCTGTTCCTCACCGCCAGCACTGGTACAGTGCTGTGGCAGTTGCAAAGCAACAGATGGCCGTCTAATGGGTGTGTAGAAAATATGACTGACCCCTGATGGCACCCGCGGTTGAAGTTAATTAATACCAATTACCTGGTAAGGTATGAAACAAAAGTATGTTTATTGATGGTTCAATAAACATGCGACGCGTGCTACCTCCTACCAGGTAATTGAGTGCTGAAGGTTACTACGCTGGCTAGATGTAGGCGACCTGGTTCTAATTGGAAAGCGGGAAAGAACAACAGTCCGAAGTAAACTTGCACCAGTTGTAACAAAAGTTTTTTTACACCCAGATAGGAAGGTGAAGGAGTAGCTGTTTTTGTCTCCAAGCTACAAGAGTTGGTGGGCCGTCGGAAGCAATACGGGGAGGAATTGTCGGAACGTTAATGACACAGCTACTAGTGTCATTGCCAGAGCCATATAGGCATTTTGTGTCAGCTTGGGAATCAGTGTCGACGAAGGACCAGAAACTGTCTGAGTTAACGGCACGCCTGCTAATGAAGAGCGTGTTTCAGGCAAAGACAGTCGTGAGAATGTTCTGTTCTCACAAATACATGGTAAGTCTAACCAAGTTAAGTGTTTCATTTGTGGCAAACCTGGCCACACAAAGGCAGCTTGCTTCCAAAATAAACAAAGACCAGATAATGGTGGAGGAAAACCTCTTTTTTTTACTGCAAGAAACCTGGGGTCATTTTATTAAAGATTCCAGAGTGAGGTTAGGGAAGGAAAATGGCTCTAGTGTCTCTCCTAACAATGCATATCATAATAAAGGGAGCAATGTGAATGCCTTTATAAGTGCAGCAATGTTGAGTGAAAGTGTGGATTGCCAGAGTTGGTACACTGACAGTGGAGCATCAGAACACGTGTGTGCCCAAAGAAACCTGTTGTCAGACTTTAGTATTTTGAACCAAGATAAACAAATAATGATTGATGATGGGTCAACATTGGTAGCTGAAGGAAGTGGGACAGTTCGAGTTGAGGCTTTTGATGGTGACTCAGGGCAAGTGGCTGAGATAACAGATGTGTTATTTATTACAGACATCAAATTTAGTTTCTTTTCGGTTGGGGCAGCATTGAAGAAATGTTATAAGATTGAATGGAATGAGGGAAGGTGTGAGTTCATTAGATCTGGTAAAGTTAGTGCTCTAGGTGCACAAGGAGGCAAACTTTATAAAATGATGTTCAGGTATTTTCCAGGCAGCGCTGCTGTGTGTATTGCAACTGTACCTTCTGTAAAAAGCTGGCGTGAAAAATTTGCGCATCAAATCATACAAGTGAGGAGGATTTTGATACATTGTTGTATAGCTGTGCAAGAAGTAGAGAACTTTCTTCTGTGAGGCCTGTGTGAAAGGAAAACAATAGAGACTGCCATTTCCAGCTGGTGATAAAACCAGTGAGACGTGTGAAATTGTACATGCGGATATCTGTGGTCCGATGGAGACCGCATCATTGGGTGGTTCAAGATATTTTTTATTGGAACATGATTTTTCAAAGTACAAGTTTGTGTATTTTCTGAAGTGCAAGTCAGAAGCTAAAGAAAAAATTGAGTTTCCTTGCCCTAGCACAAAAGGATGCAGGTAGTTCTGTAAAAGTTGTAAGGACAGGGAATGATACAGAATTGGGAAGTTGAGAAATGGGAAAACTAATAGAAGAGCTAGGTATACACCATCAGAACAAAATGGAAAGGTAGAGCGGGAAATACGGACAGTCGTCGAAGCAGCAAGAACCATGCTGGAAGCAAAAAATTTGGATAAAACTTTGTGGGCAGAAGCAGTTAACATGGCTGTGTACGTTCTCAACAGAACAGTCACAAGTTCTGTGAAGGAAAAGACCCCACACGACACAAATTATGGTTTAATTCAGAGGCTGGCATCGGAGAGTTTCATGTGTTTGGAACTGGTGTTTACATGCATGTTCCAAAAGAAAAAAGGAAGAAGTGGGACTCCAAAAGCAGAAAAGGATTGTTGTGGGATATCAATAAAACTTGAAGGCATATAGGGTGTGTGAACCCAACCAGAGAAAGATAGAAATCTCAAGAAATATAGTGTTTAGGCACAATGATGAAACTGAGAAAGGGACAGAAATATCTGTCAGTATTCAAAATAAAAATTCTTTGGGAAACTAAGACGAAATCATACTTTCAGAAGGTCTAGAAGAAGAGCCTGTAAAACAGTACTCTGTAAATGATAACTCTGAAGATGAGTTCAGGGGCTTCGAAAGAAGAGAAGAAATTTTGAACATCTCTGGGCACACAGAAGGTGAACCCAGTGATGGGAGACTAAAAGAAAGGATGTGCGGACTGAGGAATCGCTCTTCATTTCTGATAAACCACTTACCTATGAAGAAATGATGAAGCATTGTGATAGTGACAAGTGGAGAGAAGCAATTGGTACTGCACTGAATTCTGTATCAGAGCCGAGCAAGTATGGAGTTGTGGACTGCCTTGGAACGTGTTCTAAAATATATTAAAGGAACATTGGATCTGACACTGGTCCACAGACGCCAAGCCACCGGAATACAACTATGTGGGTATGTGGATGCCGATTGGGGAGGAGATATTGAAGAAGGAAGGTTCACATCCTTCCAAATTCAGGGGAGCACAGTCACGCGGGCTTCAAAGAAACAACCAACTGTAGCCCTGTCCTGGACAGAAGCTGAGTACATGGCTCTCGGTTGTGCAGCCGCAGAAGCTGAGTACATGGCTCTCGGTTGTGCAGCCGCAGAAGCTGAGTACATGGCTCTCGGTTGTGCAGCCGCAGAAGCTGAGTACATGGCTCTCGGTTGTGCAGCCGCAGAAGCTGAGTACATGGCTCTCGGTTGTGCAGCCGCAGAAGCTTGCTGGATACGTGGTGATTTATGAAGATAAACAGGCAACAATTCAAGTTGCAAAAACCCAGAAAATCATAAACGCTTAAAACATAGTGGCATTCGCCACCACTTTCTTCATGAGAAAATAAGTGATGGTATTATTAAAGTAGAATATGTATGCACACAAGATCAGGTTGCAGACATTTTAACGAAACCTTTAAGAAAAACCCTTCTTTTGGAATTCATTACAGATTTGGGTCTCGAGAGAATTGGTCCTTTTACTGTCATGTGGTTATGTTTGCATCTCTCAGGTTCTGAGCCTTGAACTAGTTTTCTGTTTATTACAATTTTGGATATATAGTGAACTGTTTGGTTGCTTTTTCAATTTGTACTGCTGAAATTTAAAAAAAAAAATAATTTTATTGAAGGGGGTTGTTGGAAGCAATAAAATTCCTAGGTTAAGTACATCTTGTTTTGGCACTCAGGAAAACTGTTATGTTGTTGATGTTTTTTTTGACAAAATGGCGATGTGTGGTGTGTAGTAAGATGTGCGATAAAGCAGAGTAAAGTTTGAATTTGTCCGGAGAGTTTGGTTATTGCGTTCTCTCTCTCTCTCGTCAGATTGGACAGTCAGCAGCAGCTGTTGTGTGTGTGTGCGTGTGTGTGCGTGCAAGGATGCCAACATGGCAGCAACCCCAATGGCAAGCTAATTAGTTTGACTTTGCCATAGTTTGCTGTTGCTGCGCCAATTGCCCTTCCGCTCTAGCATGATGAGGCCTGGCAATATTTACAAGAATAAAAAAAATTCAGTGCTGCCTATTTTTATAATATTAATTATCCCTAATTTCTCATAAAAAATCTTCTGGTGTGGCCTATACATGCACACAGCGTATACACGCCAAAATACGGTTAATTATCTTAGTATGGTACTGTCAAGTGTCAGTAGCTACCAGTGAACATTTGTTTGCGTGTTGCAGAAATCTTCCATGAAAGAGACCCTGACAATACAAACACGGCAACCTTCACTATGGAAGAGTGGATAGAGAAGACGCTGTACTCGTAAGCGACACCTGCCTTGTTTTTTTATGAATACTTGTGTTTGCAACATATTGTACAAAGACACCATCTTTATTTCTGCAGCAGAATGTGTCTCCAGGTTCATATGTTGCGCGTGTGTAAATACGTGGGTTACACAAGTTCTCTTCCACAGCCCTCCATTTACAATGTTTTGAGAGAGTGAAATGTGATGGAGGTGTTGAAGATATGTGCACTGTGTATTATGCCATGGACAAGAAGTGTGAATCTCTATTTTGAGCCAAAATGTTTCTTTGGTTATCCCTTTGACATGTATAGTAAATATGTTTACCAGATTTTACAGTTTTGTCATTGGTATTTTGTGAAGTGTTTGGTATGTTTTTTAATATGTAGCTAACATTTTTCCCATTGTGGATCTGTAATTCGCAGATGACTGGGCATTGGAAAAATGTTCTAAATGTTGCAGGTAAAAATTTTTTTAACCAGTTTCACTTTGAATCCGTAATGAATATAAACAAATCCATGTATGGAGATGTGTTGCATTTTATGTCGCTGTTAATAAAATTTGTTCCTTTATGGGAAATTCAGGTGGTTACTGATAGACTAATTTTCAATAAATTTGGTGGAATTGATATAACCCAGGGAATATGTGTGATTAATGTGCAAACGCGACAAAATCACCATTGTAATTGGGGTTTGCCTTCATCTGTTTAATTTTGTGAACATTTGTTACCTCATATCATATTTTGTTAATAACAAAAAAAAAATGATTGTAAAGAAAACTGCTGTATACTGGAAGATTTTGGCAGATAATTTACGTGACATAACATTATGTATTTGCATGATTTTATTGAAAGTGGTCCTGTGAAGTTGCGTGTGTGCATTGTAAGTATGTCTGAAAAAGATTTAGTGGAACTTCGCAAGGAAAATGTTGGTTGCTGAAACCGTGTATGGAGGTGCTACATAACATTAGCCTAATTGTAGTTAAAATAGTATAAATGTTCAATGTTTCGCCAGTTGCCTTCCTAAATGTTTTGAAGTGAGCATAATATAACATTGCAAATTGTAAAGGGTGCTATAATATATTTTTGGTGTGTGTTTGCATGTTAAAGATCGATAAATTTTCTATACGGTACCGTTAAGATGGAAAACATAGTCTTGTAGAGCACTACATTGAGAGTCATAAATGTTCAGTGACATTCCTACTACAACAGAAATATTTTCAGTTTGTGCCAGACATCTTTTTGCTACATTTTTTTCTCTGTTAGCAAATTTGCTGATCAACTAGTCATATGTAGAAAGCTTGCTTAGTTCGAATATGAAACGTTTCAATTTGCTGTGACTACGTCATTGGGATATCTAAAATTGGAGTTTCGCAATCATGGCTGAAAATGACGGTGAAATTGATTATTTGAACTCTGTCTCTTTTTAACATTTTGTTTTTTTCAGAGTTAAAAATTTAGAAGTAGTCAAGTAGTTATACAAGTATTGTTATATTTAAAAATATTCTGCACAATAAATTTGGATTTAGTTAAGTGTAACTTGCTTACTGTTTATAATAAAATATTAACTGTTTGTTATAAAAGTGTTGATGTATTTCTTTTATCTGTGTCCAACCTTGAAATAGAAGATTGAAGTTGTTTTAAATAAGAGGAGATAAGCGGGTCAAGCTATTCATAGTAAGTTAAAACATTTTCTGAATCAACCTTTGGAAACCATCACTGTCTGTAATGGCATACATTGTAATGCAATCAGTTACAGCAATACTCACAGCAAAGTTGGTGGTGTATCGTCAGTATTACTTCTATGTTTTAATGTCTTGTTAGTCAGAATAGTAACTACTGACACACCTGAAGTTCAGTTTATTTTTATTTTATGCATGTCAGGCTAGTGAAAGGGTTCTATTTGTTGGGGCTGCTTGCATCAAACATTGACCTATTACTTCGGAAGTTAATTGCCACACACAAAACTTATCTAAAGTATTAAGGAATGAGGCTTTAGTCGAGGTCAAATCGACAGTTTTTAGACAGTGATGCCTGAATGACGAGAAACGTATGAGAAAGGGAGCCGTAATGTTTCTGCGGTCCCGGCTGGTATATAAGACTGGTCTCGAGGCTCGTCTTGCCGTCACAAAGTAAACACCTGCTGTCGCGACCCTGCGAACGGGCTGGCCTTTTATTACTGGTTTACCTGAAATTTTAAGATTCTCCGAGGTGTTTGCTCCTGGTGACTGGTAGGCTGCTGTTAGCCGGTGTTCTCCTTGGGACTTGAAGAGCTGCTGCGGTGACCATTGTCTGCGACTGTTGGGTGCTGGGTTGTCTGCCGGTTGGCCCAGAACCAAGGACAGGCTAGTCCCAGGGGCATCTCTGCTCCTCGTAGTATTGCTTCTACTACCAGGTGAGGCTTCCCAGGCATTTTTATCAATGGTGGAAATAAAGGTTGGGGGAGGGCCGAGGGGTTAGGCGCCTCAGTAGCACAGGTGGTATGAACTCTGTCCTGCATGGTGGAAGTGTAAAGTGCAACTGGTGGATTGGGGTTTGCAAGGCAAGCCAGTTTTGGAAGCGCAAGATTTCCGTCTTAACTTTGTCTGTCTGCCTCCCTTCTGGGTGTATGGCATGGGAAATTAAGAGTGCAAACTAATGCCGTGCGAAAGCAGAGCCGGTGCCGCCATTCCCTACTGTGTACTTCTGAATATTCCAGCAGCATAAGCAGGAACTGTACCTCTTGCTCCTTTCGCCTGGCCGTATAAAGAGCGGTGGACAGAGAAGTAGGTTGTGTTCAAGCTGCTTGACAGGAATACCCAGTGTGTTATCCACAGGGGGTCAGATGGTCAGTTATATCCAGCTCCCTTCCAGCCTCATAGAGCGGTGGCGGAGTATAGAATAACCTGATTCAATGATTCACCTGGTGGTGGTGTTGTTACACTCCCTCCCTCCCTTCCCCCTAGTGATACAGGCTCTACCGAAGTCTACCAGGTGGCAGAGTTTGGGTGGCCAATTAATGTGTGTGTATTTAGATTAAGAGTTTGGGGTCTGCCGGCTTCATTTTAGTGGGTTGAAACTACGTAGGAGATGACACAATGACACTCAAGAAAATCAGCACACACACAATAGTTTTGAATCACATGTTATATTGACTGAGTAATATAACACTGCCATATACTGCCTCCTACACTAACTTGCTTTGACACTGAAGTCTTTAACTATGCAATTTCAGGTGAAGGCGACCTGGTTCTAATCGGGCTGGGAAAAGGCGATAGATATTGCTAGAATAAGTAATTTACAACTTGCTTCCAACTATATAACTGGTATTCTGAAGGAACCAAATGGAGAGACAGCTACCAGAGGGGTAGTGCCAACAATGCTGTCACCGTCCGGTGGGCAGGCGGTCCTGAAGAGATGGTTGCGACCATTACCAGTTCATACCAGGGAGTGGTAAGGAAGGAGCGGACGTCTTCGGGAGCTGTAGAAGGTCCAGTCTCCCAGAAGCTGTTGGGGTCTACAATGCATGCAGAAGACTTCTGACAGGGATGTCTTCTCTGGTAGTCAAATTCTGGCCCTCTGGAGAGCGGTGGAATCTGCGGAAGCGCATACCACCGATGGCTTCCTATGGTCCTAAACGAAAGCAGTGGAGGAGCAGAGACAGTCTTTTGCTGGTTGTGCCAGCTTTTCAGTCTTTTGCTGGTTGTGCCAGCTTTTTTATACTAATTTCTTTAAGGTACTTGATGGTGAGAGGTGCGGGGGTGATGGCCTCGGTCGCAGGAGTCCAAAACTGACGGATGCTGATGCAGCGCTATCATCCCTTATCACTGGTGGCACACTCTTGGCGTTTAGACGAACCATCAGTGGCCTTGGTGATCGGCTTTGGTGTCTGTCAGGCAGTACAATTTCACTTCGGGGGGGGTGTTGACGTGACAGTTACTTGGAGAATCCAGGTGAACAGTACAAGTTGGACTGGCCAGTCTGTAGTAGTGTCCAAAATTGCATCGGCGTATCCTCTAGACATGTGTCCAGTAGTGTGCATTAAAGATGTGTTGATGCGTAATGCATAACTGTGCAGTTGGCATGCGCTCTCGACTTGCGACTTTGCCCCATCATCGAGCATCCTACGTTCATTTGGGCAATCTGCAGTGCATTACTGTATTAAATCGTGTGCCTACAGGATCAACAAGCATAATGGCAACTGAGATTACAAACGCGTGGTTCATAAAAATATAATAACTAATCAAAGCCATCACATGGTCGTCGTAAACCCAACATGGGAATTTTAAATCTCGAAGTGCCACCAACACTCTGGGATGAGATAAGTAAGTTTAAGGGTTCGCTGTAAGAGAGCAGCACCCATTCTACAAGGTCGCCACAGCCTCCAGCGCATCGCACAGAGGCTATAAGATATGTCAACACCTCCGCCCCAGGAGATATGAAAAGGGTAGCATAGTGCCGAAGCCTGAATAAACAACCCCTGCGGACATGAGGCCAGCCACCACTCACTCCTCTGGAAGCCTACAAACTGAGTTTTCTAGTATAAAGTGGCATGAGAGCAGTCATCGCTTCCTCACAGTCTGAAGAAGGCAGAGGAAGCAATAAGGGAAAAGGGAACTTCCACCTTCTTCCAGTCTGAAATACGGATGAAGAAATGTTTCAAGGGTGTGATGCAACTTAGTAAGTGGCAGCCAGCAGACCTCAATTTGAACAAGAACGAGGGTAAATTATACAATTATGTACTGACCACTAGGCCACTTGCTGAACTGCGCAATTCAACCAGAGAAGATATCTGCCGTCGGTGAGCCCCGAAGATGCCTCCACCGCAGCGCCACTTCATTACAGAAGACGTCTTTCTCCACCTCATTCTCCCTTAAACCATTTCTCCTTTCAAGTTAAAAATCCGCTTGGGAACAGGTCACGAGGTAATTCAAGTTTCTAGGCTCGTTAAGAGTAATCCCACGTAAAGTTAGGTTTAGTTTTGTTTTGACATAATTATCTTTTTTTATATCACTTAATTTACTTTGCTCATGCCGCCTTCGCCTAAATAATCATAGGACTAAGCTTCCTTCACTATTTTGAGTATTTTATATATTAATAGCGAGTACAGACTCACTCTGTATTTTCATAAAACGTAAAAAATAAAAGCATGATTATTTATACGATCTATTTCATGAGTGACTTAATTTACCTAGTGTTTTCCCTTTTGTCATTTAAAGGAAAGTAATTTGACATAGAAAACATTTCGTTCATAACAATTTCACTATTAAAAATTTCTGCCAGTAACAAACCACAAGAGAAAAACATGCCACATAGGCAAAATACACACACCCATAGAACGGCAAACCGATGCCTGCCTTTAAGGTAGTTCATCGGGAGCGCCTCACTGCAGGTATACAAATCCACACCTCAATTATATAAAAAGATAGGGATTCGAGTACTCGCAGTGTAGTACTCGCACACAGAGGGAGAGTTTCATTGGCTAAGCCAGCTTCATCAGGCGGCCAGTTGTAGAACACCTTGGTTAGTCAGACCAGATTTCTACTTATCCTTCCCAGTCTGCAAAGGCCAGAAGGAAAGCTGAATGTCCTGCACCTGACTTAAACTCGGGTGGGTGCCTCACCCAAGTCTCAGGTGAGTATACGCCATTCTGTCAGTCAGTCCCAGTCTGAATAAGGCCCGACAGTAGGTACTGAGATTGATGGCACCGATTCGGCACATTAGGATTGCCTTATTTACTTGTTTCTGCTTCTGGTACTTCTTTAGCAACTCCATGCCTTACGCAGAGCACGGCAAGCAGAGTAGAATACATAGACAAGCCCTCAGAGAAACTGTAAGAGCATTAAATACTTTAAATTCTGAGAACATTGAGAATATTGACACTTCAGTTATTGAGAACTCCGACGTGCCAGTAATTAATTCACTTTCTTCATTGGTCCCACTCTTTGGGCCACCTATTAAGCTGCCAGGTGAGGAACGCCCTGCAATTGCTTTGATCAATTATTAGAGCTGAAACATTATTGATCATAATGATAGTTTTTATGAATTCTTGCCTTTTGATGCAGTGACAATTTGACGATCATTAGATCTGAGCGATGTTTACATTGGTATGGTGTTGAATAACTCATTTAGAAATGTGATAAAAACAATATTACTAAGAAAAACTATCATACTGATGCATGCCAACATGCTGCGCAGTGCATTTGCGCTTTCTACGGGCGACCGCCCCATCACGTGCCTACGAGAGCTCGAGGCAAGTCATAAACAGTGTCGGACAGTCTCGGATGTAAAGATGATTAAATGTGATTAATTATGAAATGTACGGCCCACCCAGAACCCAGCATGTATTCGCCACCCCCGGGAATAAATAAAATATTTTTGATGAACCACTACCCTATATTTAGCTGTGGAAGAAGATCCTACGATAATACGAGATAGCAGCTCCTCTGCTGCCCTGCGACGTCGCATCCCGCCAGCCTCGGGACGAGGGTTTAAATTGGTCATCGCCTCCACGTAGGGAGATAAGAAATGGGCGGCGGCACCGCCACAACCTTGATAAACCTACCCCTGCACTGGAAGGCTACTCTACCCTGCACCCCTGGAAGATCGTTGACCATGGTGTTTTTCACAGTATAAGGAAGTCCGAGAGCACGCTTGGTAGAGAAGCCGGGCTCGCTGGCCGTGTAGGTCAGTGAGCACTCCCTGGTCTGCGGAAGACTTCTCTCTCCTCTCCTCTGCCACGGCTCAACATCTCCAGCAGCCTGCAATATGGCTTCAACCACCTCTGCAGACTAAGAAGACTGCACCATCCCTGCAGCTTGTATAAGGCTCCTCCACAACTGCACCAGCTGACCGCAAGGGCGGCTTGACTCCAGAGGTAAACCTGACATCCTGTACCCTTTACCTCAGTCAACTTTCACGACTCTGCGGTAGTAGGTCGTTGCGACGTAATTTACCCTTCTGGACAAACCCCGTAAATTTGGACTCTCTGTAAAGAGCGTACTTTATGTAGATTTGAAATCTTGGTATTATTATTATCAGGCTCAACTTCGCCTGTTATGCTTACCGTCATTTTAACTTTAGTTCCTGGATCACAATTATTTTTAATATTTTTTTGTACGTTAGTAAATGTTGCGACACGTGTAATAGCAAAACCCTGCTGAATACTAGCCGTAAGGCGCACCGAACTCCACAGGAGACGGAGCTTGCAGAAAGCCTTAGTTTTCACAAGACATGCTGCTGCACCTGAGTTTCTGGTGTTCCCGCGCCTACCTTCGGTGGCATCCCAATACCGGACTGCACGTCTATACGTCAGGACCTTGGGTGTGACTGAACAAGTTGCGCCCCTAGGACTGCATGTCTGCGGAAGGGTCAGAGGACAGTACAGATGCGCCATAAGAAGGGTGGAACTAAGTGTTGCATACGACGTAGAGAATGCTGTGCCTTACAGAGAGCTTTAAATTCTAACCCCAATAACAAAAACCCCCTCACATCTCATACATCCTGGGACAGCTGGTGTCCCGCCTTTTGGCAATCTTAGTAGTGAGGAAGATTGAATTCCCTGGGTGGGAAACAATCTCATTTCGCCTCACCCTGGGGTTCGACTCCCCTCTCTTCAGACAGTATCCTCCCACTAAGCGGCCTCTCACAGATTCTACCACGAGGGGGGTAGTCAGCGCCTAAACCACTATCTCTCGAGATAGCCCGCGTCAATACATATATTAACTTTCACTTCAGAATTTACAGACGTAGGAAATACTTCTTTGTTTTTTCTTTGCAGCTTGGGAAATATAGGAATGAAAAGGTTGTTACCATGATTGTGCACTGCCAAAACAAAAACCTCTTTGTATTGCTTTTATCAACATTCCATAAAGCACTGTATCATGAACCAACAGATTTTTTTTCTGTAATTTCTTCATGGTGCTGTGGCCCAATCGTCACAGTTCCTTGGTCACAACTCAATCTACCCAACCTGCCTATCTACTTAAAGTCAAAGAATCGGGTCAGGAAGGGTTAACTGAAACGTGTCGGCAAAAGATGGTATATTTGTGGATACTTTGGCTGTTGACCTTGTTCACTCACTCTTTTTTTTTCTGGATAGATGGAAACTACTACTTCCATAAAAACCTTGGAATTTCTGTTAAATAACATTTAATTGTACTCCCAATGTAATACAATATTGTTCTCCGCCTGTATTTACCAATAGAATACTTTCCCTTCACAAAAACCTTTTAATGCTCCTTAAAAAATGCTTTTCCAATACCTTCGACCTTGCTTTTACAAAAGCTTTACGAGATTCTTCAAACACGTTAACATAACAAACTCCACTTAAAATTCTATTGACCTGCCTGATTACTGCAGGTTTAGAAACCATGTTTTTTAATCCTCTTTTGAATACAGTTTAAAAAGAACCATTTAAAAACACCCAACATTGCATGAATATCTAAAAACATTAGCACCTAAAATGTGCTGACACAAACTAATATTTTACAATGTCTACACACTTGTAAACACTCCAAAATAATTTGTTTTTACAGTAAACTCCTTCTGTCTGGTGTTCTCCCAATTTACCTTCATTTAGGGTAACCACGAGCACCATTTAATGGCCACTTTACAAATCTCTCTTCCTTTACTGATGTTAAAAAATAAAGTTGTTTAAAACCTTTCCTCTCGGGTACTTCTACAAGTCCTCGCAACTGTTATCCCAGGGGAGAAATACACTAAAAGTATTTATTTTAAAATATCTTCACTCTACCCTCGCATACTTCACCGCACAGGGTGAATACACCAACAAATTTCAAATAACACCAACTCCTTTAAAATGTACTAGAAAAAGGCCCTGCTGAGGTACTGGTCTCTTATCGTTTTGGCTTTTTACAATTGATTAGCCCTAAAAAAATGCTCAGGACCAAACCGAAAGAAATTCCCACCAAGTACTCCACAACATGCTCCACATTTACCTCCACATGGTTCATCAAACTGGGGATGCTCTTCCCACTGTACACTTGCATGGCGACTTGCCCGTGAACCCACACCAACACACTCGCCACACCACCAAAGAAATTCCCACCAAGTACTCCACAACACGCTCCACATTTACCTCCACATGGTTCGTCAAACTGGGGGTGCTCTTCCCACTGTACACTTGCGTGGCGGCTTGCCCGTGAACCCACACCAACACACTCGCCACACCACCAAAGAAATTCCCACCAAGTACTCCACAACATGCTCCACATTTACCTCCACATGGTTCGTCAAACTGGGGGTGCTCTTCCCACTGTACACTTGCGTGGCTGCTTGCCCGTGAACCCACACCAACACACTCGCCACACCACCAAAGAAATTCCCACCAAGTACTCCACAACACGCTCCACATTTACCTCCACATGGTTCGTCAAACTGGGGATGCTCTTCCCACTGTACACTTGCATGGCGACTTGCCCGTGAACTCGCACCAACACACTCGCCACACCACCAAAGAAATTCCCACCAAGTACTCCACAACACGCTCCACATTTACCTCCACATGGTTCGTCAAACTGGGGATGCTCTTCCCACTGTACACTTGCGTGGCGGTTTGCCTGTGATCCCACACCAACACACTTGCCACACCACCAAAGCAGGCTGAGGATATTGTCCCCAACACCACTTTCGTTAAGGTTGCCAACTTCAGCACCAACTACTCTCCACACACACCATCCATCCGCCATTCACTCTCCCTCCCCAAAGTTCCAGTCCTTTCATTTATAGTCTCTCACCACAGTGACTAATACTCCCAACCTGTCCAATTATTCTGTCCAAGTTCCTTCTCAAAAACCATAACGAGACACTATCCCAAAGTACAATGCAGTTAACCTTCAACACACGCATAACTTCGGGAGGCACATGGGGAAACACATTTTAGGCTCTTCCCAATACTGTTTACTCGGATTAATAGCCTTTCACTAGGGTTAACTCCAACACGGCCGCTCTTCATGTGCCTGACGCAGGGAATCCACAATTAAACAAAGTTCATGTGTGAGCTCAAAATTAACTAAGTTTTTGCTCTTTCTCCTCGTAGAAAACTAGCAAAGTTCCACACAGGACATTGCCAATAAAAGTCTTAATCTCGCAAACACACGGGAGAAACACTAAGTCCAGGGGCGCCTTCCTCCATACTCGGTCATTAAGTACGCCTTCCAAGAAAAATTCTATCTCCCACTCCTAATGGAATGAAAAATATTAAGTCCAAACCATCGTTCTTCTTGAAAAAAAGTCCCAATCTTGGCTGACCGAAAACTAGTACCCCTCGAAGTCTCCTCGCAGAAAATATTCAAAGTCCCCACATCGATGAATATTTTTGCCAAGTCCGAAGATCCCATTAGTACTTAGCCCGTCGTAAGCAGGCTCCTCGTCTCGTCACTCAGGGCAGAAACCAGCTCACGCACCTTAATATATACGCCGAGTGAATCCCCACTTTCGTGCTCCCCTTCCCAAAGACTAGTACCTCAGCGCACCCTATACAGGCAGCACCCTCTTTATTACCAGTATATTCAGAGTGGTGCGAAAAATCGGACAGCCAATGATGTCTCAGGGTACGCTTTCACAATGAGTGCCTGTACGCCTGCTACACATGCCAGTCATGCAGGTAGATGCGCACTCATCTGCCAGGTGCTCACACTTATCTAAACAGAGGAATTTTTTGAGCAATTTTTTCCATCTTTATCACACTCGTGACTAACATCCCATCACAGTGCATTTTGCAGTTTGTTTTTGTGAACCTGTACACAATAGATATGATGGTAGTAATACGTCTTCCGATAGTTTTACTTATGTCCTCGAATAACTTTCCCATTCTAAATAAATGCACTATGATTCTTCGTTCTGTGGTGGTTTCCTCCAATTCGTTTCCCATAGCTGGTTCTAGACACACGCTAACTGCTATGCACATATAGAGTGAAAACTAAAGACAGCTTTGCCTTACGGATCATGGGTTAACTGCAATGTGTTTACAAGACCAGTACTAGTTTGGCGTTGAATGCCACATGTTTGTCAACATTGTTAATCTGCTTGAAAACGACATGACTTACACAATTCTTTTTGGCTAATAGGAAATGCACCAATACGCTTATCGTGTTCAAATTGAAGCCCTACGGGTTTAAAATTAACTAAACGCTACTTGATTCAAGGGGGAGGCTGTTCCTCGTATCGTAGGAGTTGGCGGCACGCCGCGCCCGCTGGGGCGGCAGGTTGAGGTTTTTATCTTCGGTTGCCATCTGGGGTACACTAAATAGCAGATTGTACATCTAAGTAATCACTCAATGGAAGTTATACACATGTCCCAGGCATAGCTCTATCTTGTGGGTTGCTTCCCACATCGGTAGGCGAGATTGTGTGACAAGTGTACTGGGGTGACCTGGGGATCGAGACCCCGCGATGAACAACCTGAATTTAAGTGCGATATTGTACGCTAGCTTTGTATGAGTATTGGTGGTGGCTCTCGAATGTCTTGACGTGAACGTAGCGGAGATCATGGCCCGGGGAGCTATTTCCTTTTGTGCAAAAAGGCCAGTATAGAGTGTAGGGCATGTATGTTTCCGGGAGGGGGCAGTCGCACGCTGCAATAGGCACGACTTTCTGACGTGTTGCCTGTGTTGTAGGTGCAAGTGGGGCTCTTCTCTGCTTCGTTGACTGCGCTGCAGCAGCCAGCTGTGGGACAGCTGCTGACTTTGGTTGAGGCGGAGTCGTGTTCGTAATGCTTGTAGAAGGAAGGGTTGGTCGAGGGGGGGGGGGGTATGGCTGTCCATTCCTCCGTGAGGTCTGATCATTATATTCTGACTACTGAGTGTCCACAGTATAAAAGTAACAAATACTCGTAGGACCGTCTGCCCTTCACTCTGGAGGGTAAAGCAAATAGTGACTTCTTTTCAGTTGTCTTAGAATTACTTAAGTCATTGATCTCTGCCTCAATGTCTTTGAGCCCTCTTAAGTTTATTCTTTATACCACTCTTTCGAGCTCGCAGCATGACCAACCAGTACGTTAGACGAAGCCGGTTATAATAACTGTCCTACTGTGTTCGTCCAGATATACGGCTATGCCCAACGTGTCTCACAGCATAACACTTAGCCATTCGCTAGCCCGAAGGATTATACTGCAGGGACCCGTAGACAGTCGTAATACCTACGTGTAGTGAGTTCCTAGCCAAGGGCTCCCCCGAACATTAGCCAATGCTATACACCGAGCATTACCATGACAAAACTCGGAATACCACTTGATATTCCTTGTATTTGCAGTGTGGCTGGTTCGCGAAGTTGGTGTTGCCTTACGTATTCAAAAGAAGTAAAATTCAATAAATGAATTCAATGAGTTCTGATAACACTTGGGGATGACAAGGTTTAAAATCTCTAGAATTGAGAAGGTCCTAGAATTAAATTGCAATAGAATTTTTATTATAATTACGTAAATTGCAAATAAATAAATTAATGCAGTGAACAGTAATGAGTAAAGTTACATTAAGTAAATATAACATAAATATTCACTGTGGATAAATACACTGCGGAGGTTTAATCAAAGCAGTTCAGGTGGAGGCAACCTGATTATGTTACATTACAGTGTTTAATAGAAATTGAAATATTTGGTAATTGAATAAATGATGCAAAATCTTAATAAGCCATGGGGAGTCCTAACCTTAATTAGGGGGTATCCAGAATGGACCTCGATGTGTACAAGGTTCTCTACCCAACTGATAAAGATGGCCGGGCTAAGGCCTTTTGGGGATGTCCTTAAGGGATGATGTCGCCATGGCCTTGGTTTACCTGGAGAGTGGAAGAGGGGTAGGAAGGTTTCAGGTCGACGTTGGTAGCTGCTGGCGGTGAAGACGACCCAGGAGGTTGGAGGCGCTTTCAGAAGTAGAGACCATCTGGTGACGGTGCCCTCTGGAACAGTTGGCGTTGTCGAAGATCACTCGTGGCTATGGCTACCATTGTGGCAGGGGGGCCCATTCCTTGTCAGGTTGCACCCGGCCTTCTTAGCCTAGGAGTTGTTGCAAAACAGAGTTTCTGCCGCAGTGTGGGATTTCCACCCTTAGTATCATCGCTGGCCTTTGCAGCCTCAAGGATGATGAGCAACTCCTGAGCCCCGGTCACAGCCTTTTATACTAACTTCTACCGACCCTAGGTGCTCAGAGGGGTGCGGGGGAGCTAGCCCCGCCTCTCAGTGGAGGAGCTTGCGACGTCACATGCATGAGCACTGGGTCTTTATCTTGCCTGCCTCTTGGCGTGTGGTGGCGAGCTCTTTGGTCCGTATGCGCTCAAAGAGGCAGTAACTCTTCGTTGATTTACCCGCTTCCTCTAGCGGCGTGTAGTTTGCAAAGTGCGCACTCCCTCTAGCAGGTGTGGCGAAGTGTAGTGGTGTTTCATTTAGGCAGAGGCGATGACGTGACTGCGTATTGGCTATGTGGAGCGACGTTAAAAGTTAGGAGCACGAGGTTGGAAGTATGTTGAGTCTATTGAACTTTGCCATTATTTAGATGGGGCAAAGTCGGCCATTTAGAGAGCGCTTCTTCTAAGCGCTGAAATGCATCATGCATCAAAATTAAATAATATGTTTTAATTTAATGTTGGTTTTTATATCTTACTGATGCTTTTTGTGACCACTGTATTTCATACAGCTAATGAACCTGCCAGAGCAAAACAAAGACAAGTTAGTGATTACTTCTCTTAAAGGATGATGATTATTTGATGAAAAGTTTTTATTGTAAAAGTGTAACAATGTTTTAATAATGTGGAATTTCTGCATGTAGTTTTATTTTGCTGGAGACTGCAAAAATAATGTATTCTTACTGCGGAATAGTGTGTCTTCATTTTAAAATCGCCTAAACTTGTGTATAATGTATGTGTACTGGCTTGAATAGGAAAAGAGGTAAGTTTTTTTTTTCTCAAACCACAACAATGAGTTTCATTCAAAGAATTGTAGCAAATGTCACAAAGAAAGTAAAATGTTTAAAGTTTATGCTCTGATTAAACACTTTTATAAATTAATAGAGTAACAAGAGACAAAAGCATATATTCAGACATTCATTCAAAAAGACAGTCATGATAGTGCCAGATTTAAAACCTCTCGCAGTTAAGGAACACAGAAATATTATATATTTATTCTAACCAACAGGAAACTTGCTGCGAGATTAATTTACTCGGCTGTGAGAATTAGATAAAAATTCTAATGGTACGTACTAAAAAATTTAAGTTTCGATGCATTTATACACAGATATAATTTATCATAATGTACCAGTCAAATACATTATTACAGGAATCTGTCTAATTATAGCACCAGTCTTCAACACACTGGATGCGGCATAATGTTTTTTTGCAATATGTAATATACCGTATGTATATGTTTAATTAATCCAAAAGTAATAAACATATAACTTTGAAACATAAAATTTACATCTTTTATACACCTTTATTTGGAACTGGAATGGAAAATTCTGAGGGAACAATCTCCTACCAATGCAGTCATTCAGTACTTACTGAATTATACGCTTGTCCAAATTTTGTTACGACTGTAAAATGACAATAATATGTTGCCTTTAAACATTTTAGAAGACAATTTGTGATCACGTACTATTTGAGATCGCCAGCCGCTACTACGCCACTAACCCCCCACCCCACATAGTGTTGACTGGAGAGCATTAGTCAAGTTTCCTAGCTTGGAGTCCTGTACATATTATCCTTAGAAACTTATCCCTGCAATTATCATCATTCTGTAAATACATAATGGAAAATCCAGGTAAAGAAAATGAAGACATTACAAAAAGAAATTTATTAACAAATAAAATGCAGTACTCATTTTTTTTTTTAAACCTATGTGCTATTACAAAATGAACACATTACCTCTGACATACATTTAGTGTGTGCATGTGTGTGTGTTCACACTGCTAGGCATTTGGGGCATTAGGTACAGTATCTGAAATTATTTCGGTAGGTATTTGTATAATTTAAATTTTCTGGAAAAATATGCGGATGTGAATATTCTCCACTAATAAAATGCTGGATATGAAAGACTTTGCCAATATTTGTAGGGATATTTGTATGACAAAATTTTTATAGTTTTACAATACCTATTTAAAACTTTTAGTGAAATTTCATTTAGTTGATAATTCATTGTATGTCGTTCTTTGGCATCGAGGATCACCTTTATAGATTCATGAATTCCATTTACATGATGAATTAAATTACAGTACGTAGTCTGAATTTCGTTAATAACAATAGTGTCATAATAACTTAAATTTTCCTTGAGAAAAAATTTATTTCAGTGTCAAATTATAAGTTACTATAAAATATAATGATTACAAACGAATTGTTTACGTATATGGGTGGTTAGAAATGTTGCCGATAAAACAAATGAATTCTTATCTCATCGCTGTAGCAATGCTATAAACTTTTTTTTTGCCATCCGATGATATTTTCATAATTTTTCACTTCTCACATTACGAGCAATGCATTGTGACTAGTAAGGTTATTGCTCTCTGTTATCTTCGCTTGGAAAATGCAACGTGGTGCTGACACTTCAGACGGTCGGATCCATGCCCATCAAAGCTTCGTCTTTCCACCGCACATTTGCAGCTTGCGAGGTTTGTAAGTGGGCATGAAAGGCAAATAAGAAGTCCAAGTCCACCTGCACAAAAACATTTAAGTCTAATTATTATAATTAAATTACGAGATATGGCGGGGAATAGGCTGCTAGGCTGCTGAGTACGTACTCACTGGGTGGAACTCGTAGATACACACACACACACACAAAACAAAAGTCAGACAAACACATTTTCTGTGTAGATGTATGGTCACGTGGAAAATGTATTCGCCTGACTTTTGTTTGTGTGTACGTATCTATGAGTACCACAGTGTGTGTAGCCTATATATGCATTCTACTCTTTATAATGTCATTATAATTAAACTGTAATACATACCTAACTGTTACAGTTTTGTGCATCACCACATTGCAAATGTGCATAAAAGCATAAAATGTTTTGTACAACAAATTAGGAGGCTTATTTAATTAAACATTGGAACTTAAAAAAAAAATAAGACAACCCCTCATATTTTCTTTGGTCTACAGCAGGGTTGTGTTCAACCTGCAGCCCGCTGTTTAATATCATAAGGGCTGTGGGCTTATTTGGAAAATATTGACACACTTCCATGCATCAAAACAAAAATTAATTCCTTGTGACATGTATGTAATTTTCTATAATTAATATATTCTATGTGATGAAATATTGCGTTTTATTAATTAAAAAAACAATGATAAGTATTTTATTTGGGTGTTCAATTTCTGTTCGTACCAGTATTTTCCTCATTAAAATGCCCAGTCTTTTAATGTTTTTAAGATTTTGTTCATTAACTTGTACTGTAATGAAACATGTATGTTAAAAAATAAATTACTACTACTCAATCAAAAACACCGACCTCAAAAGTTCCATGAGTGAAATAAGATGAGACTCAAATTTTTGGAAGTAAAGAATTGGAATAAAACATTCCTACATTCAGGTTAATACGGTACAGTGCCATTAGCTTGCCGACGGCTGATACCAGCTATTTATAGTTTTTACACATAGGTACAGAATTCTATGTTACATGTCTTGTATGTAGCCTTAGTATATGCCTACCCTTAACGTGATCAATTCCGTTAATCTATGCAGGCTTTCACAGCCATTGGCTAATGCCCCAAAGCCAAGAACCTTCATATCATTCCATGTTGAACAAAGAACAAAATACATAGATTTGGCTGCAAATGAAAGTCCACTTCATAAAACTTAAAAGTAAATGAATATCTGGCTAATATAAGTTACACCAATTTTTATTATAAATTCACATCACTAAATGAAGTCGTGTTAGAGGTCCAATGTACTACATAGTTTCCAGGTGTCTATAGTGAATTTTTGTAAGCAAGTTTGATTTTTGCCACTATTGCAGGTCAGTTCTACATGTTTGAATGCACTCTTTTTATAATCTGAATTCTATTTACTATGACATCATCCACATATTGAATCAGGAGCGGATCCAGACTTTCATGTTTCTTTGGCAGTGGGTAGGGGAGGGGGGTGTCACTTGACCATTCTGCAGATGCAGGTGTATGCTTTCGTAACATGGCAAGGGAGGGGAAACTGTCTAATAATTTAAGGAAGCAATATTATAATAAAATCAGTATTTCAATTAATTCTGGTATTATTTCATGTCAGCTTTAAAACATTCACAGGATATTTTCATGTAAATGTTTTGGTTTTGACAGTAAGCTTCATGTCCCCTCTGAATTTCCCCCCCCTCCTCCCTTTTTTTTCCCATCGGTACCATGGTGATTGAGCGTTTTGACTGCGAACCACCAAGGTGAACCGGGTTCAATCCCCGGCCGGTTCATTCCGGATTTTCGCAAGTGGGAATCATGCCGGACAATGTCGCTGGTCGGCAGGTTTACTCAGGGGTCTCCAGTTTCCCCCGCCATTTCACTTTCATTCTGGCGCTGCTCCACACACACCTCATTTCAACCTCATTGCCTCTCAAGTCCTTGCTGTTAAGAGCTGCCCAAGTATATTCACTAACCCCCCATCCTCCCACCCACTTCTGGATCAACCCCTGAATTGAATGTTATCACTCAGTAACAAAATTGTATGTAGAGATGTCTGTAATTTCAGAGCTGGACAGGCTTTTGAAGTTGGGCATCCTTCACC
This sequence comes from Dryococelus australis, assembly GCA_029891345.1. Taxonomy (NCBI): domain Eukaryota; kingdom Metazoa; phylum Arthropoda; class Insecta; order Phasmatodea; family Phasmatidae; genus Dryococelus; species Dryococelus australis. The sequence continues at coordinate 137,010,341 of CM057000.1, forward strand.
CTGTTTCTTTCAGTGAGTGGGTCACTCCATTGTGCTAGTGGATAAACAGGATGGTACAGTTGGTATTTACGCAAACTTCAGAATTACAGTCAACCCTAAGCTGAAGTTAGAAAACTATCCACTTCCTCAGGCGGATGAGTTATTCTCCAAATTACAAGGTGGTATAGAATTTTGGAAGACTGAATTGTCTTGGGCATTCCAACAGTTGCAGGTTAACGAAATGTCTCAGGAACTATGTACCATCAATACCCATAGAGGACTTTTTAGGTACACGAGACTTCCCTTTGGCATCATATCTTGCTCGGCCATTTTTCAGAAAACTATGGAGCAGGTCTTTCAATGGCTAGATGGAGTGGTATGTTTTCAGAATGACATCTTAATAACTGGGGCTTCCAAGGAGCAACATTGAAGAAACTTGTACAATTTACTACAGTGACTACAGGACTATGGTTTTATGCTGAACGAAAATAAATGTGTATTCTTTAGTTCATCAGCGACGTTCCTGGGAAACATGATAGACAAGGATAGTTTGCACATGTGTGACAACAAGGTTGAAGCCGTAGTAGGGGCTCCATGCCCCCAGGATGTGGGGCAGTTGCGCTAATGTGGTTGGGTCTTGTCAACTACTATGCTAAATTTTTGCAAGATCTTGCAACATTCTTGGCATCATTATATGAACTGTTGGAGTTGGCAACAGTGTAATTGACTGACTTGAAAGTGTTTCTTTGCTAGTTTAGTTTATATTTGGTTGTTGTTGTCGGCCATATTTTTGTAATGTTTGCTATGTGTCTGTAAAACTTTCCAACATGAACTATTGAAAAAGGATTGCAAGAGGCATTGGTCACAAAAATGTGACGAGAGAGCTTTAGCCATCATCTTCGGGTTAAAAAAGTTCTTCCACTACATATATGGTTGTAAATTCACTTTGTTGACGTCAACCACAAATTCATATTCTCGGAAATCACTGTGGCATCCCACAGCTTACAGCTAACATTCTACAATGGTGGGCAGTGCTCCTTCAGGGTTTTGATCATACAGTGAACATGTTAAAGGTGCCGAGAACAGTAATGCTAACGGACTGTCCAGGCTGCCTCTTCTATGTTCGGAAAATCCAGTGGCTTATTTTATTTGCATGTTGGGGTGTTTGAGTTTCTGCCACTAACCACAAAGGCAATAAGGATTGCACCTGAAAGAGATGTAGTTTTAAGCAAAGTGATTTTGTGCATGAGAAACAGTTTGCCCACGCAACTAACAGATCCACTCGAGCCATTTTATGCAAAAAGGAATGAACTAGCACTAGAAATAGGGTGTTTAGGTACTCTTGGGCACAGAGTCATCACTCCATCTGCCCTGCAGGAGAGAGTCCTATAAGACCTCCACACAAGCCATTTTACAATTTGTACGATGAAGGCACTGGCTCGTTCACATGTGTGGCTGCCCTAAATAGATAAGGACCTTGAATTTGTCGTATCTGCTTGCCTTCCATGTTTTGAAAATAAGTCGTTGCCAGACAAGTCAATTCTGGCGCCCTGAGCATGGCCTAATAGGCCATGGTAGACAGTTCATGTAGACATTGCTGGGCCATTCATGGGGACTAATTTTCTTTTGCTAATGGACAGTCACTCAAAATGGCCTGAAGCATGTGTCCTTTCCAGTGACACTTCCAATGCTGTCATAACTAAACTATGTTGGTGGTTTTCCATTTATGGTCTTCCCGAACAACTTGTTTCTGACAGTTCTGTAAAAACAATGCTATCAAGCACACCTTTTCACGGCCCTACTACCTGGCTGCTAATTAATGGCCTTGCAGAAAATATTGTGAAAACTCTGAAATGCAAGCTAAAGGCTTTAGTTCAGTCCAGTGTTCCACTGAGTGTTGTGCTACTCCGTTTCCCTCATAAGATACCATATAACCCCACATACAGTCACATGGGAGTCGCCCAGTAGCTTTGTGTTTGGCAGGGTCATCCACAATAGACCTTCATTATTTTCACTGTCAGTGTCCGAGACTGTTGCCGCCCATCAAGTGGGTCCTGTGATTTCCAACTCTAAATCGCCGAGCCAGGTCCTCTGCTGTGGAACAATCCAGTGGGATTTACTTTTACAGTACACACGTGGAGGGAAGAAATGGGAGAAAGGAGTGGTCGTTCTAAAGTTGGGCCCCCGCACTTACAGGGTGCAGGCAGCTGATGGCAGCAGCTACCACTGTCACCTGGATCAGCTTCCTTCTTGCCCTTTGGAACGTGCTCCAGATGCAGTAGAATAAGCGAGTCAGCGTCTAGAAGACCCTGGGATTGAGGACAGCACAGTAATAGTAGGGGGGGGGAGGAGGGAAGATGCAGAGGCCTATGTGGCTGAGAGGCTCAACTACAACACTTAGGACAAGGATAGATCGACTGAGGAGCCGGGAGAAGGTTTCAGAGGTTTTGCGTGTGAGGAGGCAAGTCCCGAAAAGGATGTATAAGGTCTTGTGTGTGACTCAGTGGCAGGGGATAAAAACGAGCCAAGATATCTCAAACACAAAAGGGCTCCCAAGAACGTATTTGATTTGTAACTGTTAATTGTTGTTACATAGCCTGTCTTTGTGATATTCCTAATAAGTGGGGAGAAGTGTGGTATATTGTGTTAACTTTGTACATTTGATATTGTCAGGTTGGCGGCCCTGTGGCTGGTAGTTAAAAAAATGGAAGCTTGCCATGAGGCATAAATAAATGTGGTACAGGCCAGATATGATCACACTGCGAGGAACATAACAGTTTGGGTTTTGGAGGTAAGCTTCATGTCCTTTGTGAATTCCCCCCTTCCCCCAAACCCTCCAGCTCTGCCTCTGAATTGAATGTTATCACTCTGTGACAAGATTATTAAATGTGTAGAGATGTCTGTTATGTTGGAATAAGCAATAAAAGGAAGTTTGAGATTTTAATTACAGTCAGTGACAAGCTTTGTACATAACTGCTAAGTGGGTGCAGAAAATATTGTCTTAAAATGTTGGACTGACTTAATTTATTTTAAGGTCTAGTGAAAGCAAGCTTTGAAGCAATCAATCAAGCAGAAAAATATCTCTGCCATGTCATTTTCATCACCCACTTTAGTTTAACAACTTTGAACAAACACTCATAAAACATATGACATAATTGTGTCACTGTGATTTTACTACCCAACTCTTATGGGCATATGACTATATGTATATTTACTCATATTAAACTAAAGCAATCGCATGGTTGCGATTGGGAAAAGGACTAATGTACCGTATACAGGAACAAAAAACACACACAAACTGTGATACCAGGCTCTCCTTCAGTGAATTTTGCTATTTTATTTTTTGTGAGTATTATTACTGCTCTCGTAGGGTGGGTCAGAACATGGTGACACCAGGAGAGAGGAAGAGTTTCAGTAGGTTTCTCCTGGCGGTACCATTGAGGTTCATTTATTATGTAAAATGTATACCTGCTAGTACAGCAGAACCTCACTGTCGTAACCCCATTTATTAAGACCATCTCTCTTTAACAACCCATTTTTGAGGAACCGTAAAAACTCCTTGGAAATTTTAGCAAAATTGGCAGAAAAATAAGTCGCTACACATTGTGTTTAACACTACACCAAGCAGTGTATATCTAAAGATAGATACTATGCCATTTTGAAGTATTGGGGTTGGAGTGGGTCAAAATTTTCAAATCCTCTTTAAAGAACATACATCACTAACAATCGTATCACGAGAAACCATGGGGGCATCCTAACAGTGGGTTTTCTAATGTATATTATAGACTCTCACACGATAGCGAAACATCATTATGCAAGGCGTGTATATAAACGGTATTGTTAATTAAAAATTTATAATAGTGACTGGTACCTTCTAAGATCTGAAAGTCTGCGTCAGAGTTGCGTGTTACTATTTTAGCAATGTGTAAAATACCTCTTAATAACAGACATCCCAACTGGAAAGTCGTAGGTGTTTGGAAGATCATCACTTTCTGTGTCTGGCAGCAGTTTCATCTGGTCCTGCCAGGCAATCAGGCCTCGCTCTTCTGGCGTCCCTAAAACACACACACAAAATCAGTTTTACTGCTTGTAGAAAATGAGAACTGCGAATCAGAGCTAAGACTAAAACACACACACACACAAACAGTTTTACTGCTTGTTGAAAATGAGAACTGCGAACCAGAGCTAAGACTAAAACACACACACACACAATCAGTTTTACTGCTTGTAGAAAATGAGAACTGCGAATCAGAGCTAAGACTAAAACACACACACACAATCAGTTTTACTGCTTGTTGAAAATGAGAACTGCGAACCAGAGCTAAGACTAAAAAATTTATTTTGCCTACTGAATGTAACTGGGAAGTTGGTTTTCTATCACCACCCTCAAAGTTGATGGAGAGAATTAAAAGAGGTTTGTTTAATTTAGAAGGAAGCTTAACTTGTCACCTTGTTTTTGTATCACGTATGGTCAACTAATGTGCAGATGTATTGTGGTAGGAAGGTTGGGCTTAACGTCTCGTCGACAGTGAGGTGGTTAGAGATGGAACAAGTTTCTCAGTGAAGCTGGAACTGGGAAGGGGTTAGCTGTGGTCTCTAGTACAGAACAATCCCAGCTTTTGCCTGGAGGGATTTCAGGAAACCGTGGAAAACCAAAATCAGGATGATCAGGCCAGGAATCGAACCCAGATTCGACTCACAAGACAACACTGTTAAGAGCGTCCAAATCTCGCCACTCTCTACTCAAACCCAGCTCCTCTCGACTGCAAGTACAGTACCTTGCCATTGCACCACCTTGATTTGTGCTTGAATTATGGAATGAGCAGGATTGTGGTTTCCCAAGGACAGCATGGTCTGAGTGAAGAAGTTGAAATGAGCGTTAGGCCAGGGCCACGCTTGTGACCTGGTTGTCGCAACCAGGATGCCACGACCAGGTCGAATCAATTTTATACTTCAGCCAGTCACATTTCAGTGACAACATACAAAATGTGGGAAGCAGTTTTGATCATGGCAGTGTAAGGTTGCTAGGTATTTGAAAAGAAATGATGTACAAAATATGAGGTTTACACCATTAATATGGAGATACTTATTTACGTACAGCAGTGGTATAGGCTGAAATTTCTTTTGGGAAGTAGGTGGGGAGGAGATTCACTGATAAATCAGTGCCTATAGAATTTTTTTTGGAGATGAAGAACAACAGAGCATGTAGGCTAATATATTTTTTATTTTACTTATAACTAACATTATTTTAATGATTTTATTCAGTTTTTGAAGTACCATTTTTTTTTTTTAGTTATAAAATTTTTCAGTTTTAAGATAAAAATTTTAATTCAGTATGGAAAATAATTTTTGAAATCATAATTTTTTAAACATGATCTTTTATTATTTATCAATTATGCTATTTTGTGCAATGATTATTTGTGGAATGTCATCATCAAACATTTCTAGTATATTTCTTGTTTTCTTTTGCAAAAAATCTAGTCTGCAGTGGAAGGTCTTCTAACAACTGTGAAAGTTCATCTGTTAGGAGATTGGTCTACTTCTGGGTATCCAGTGTTCTGTATATGAAGAAAAAAGGCTGAGATGATGTTTCACTTTTCCACACAACACATTTTACACTCCATGGATGCTGATCTTCCACTTGACAAAGCCAATTGGAATTGTTTACTGACCAATAGTGCAGGTTTCTGAGGTTGACTTGGCCATGATTTGTAAATGTTGCTCCATCACTAAACAAGATACATGACCAATCTGGTGTATCATCTCTTAATGCTCATGTACAATTAGTTGGATTGGACGAAGGGTGACCTGTATGTTGGCCTGCCATTCACCATACCCGATACCTTTAGGTTTTTTCTGTAGGAAATGCTAAAATACAATGTCTACGAGGACGTACCAACTACACCAGAAGATAGGAAACAATGTGAGTGAAGAGATTTGAGTGTTTGTTAACTGGCCTGGGATTAAGCCTGGTTTGCCTTGGTGGGACGCGAGCGCCCTAACCGCTGAGCCACCATGGCTCCATAAGAAACAACGTATTACAGCTGCCTGTTCTGAAACTTCTGCTGAAACGCTACAACTTGTGCAGCAATCTTTACATTACAGATTGAAAGCTAGTATTGTAGCTGGCGGTCTTAATTTTGGACACAACCTGTGAAAGACTGTTTTCTCTTTCATCTCCAGAATTCACAAAATTTGTTTATTCACATTTTTATTTCTTAACAGAGTGCTGATACATGGTGCAGTAAAATCACATAATTGTACAAGATGTAAAATGTGTTTTCTTGCACATTCAGATGAAAACCACACACAAATACAGAAAAGTTAACATTTGAACATCATAGTCTAGTAAATATGCACTTTAATGGAGCAGAAAACTGTAGATATTTAAAATTGTCATATTATGATAACACGTAAACTACTTACACTAGAATCTGGCGAAAAATACCATTGACATTCTAATTTCCTCTATTTTTATTTTCTTAATGTGGAACGGCATTGTTCCATTTGAAAAAATTGTAACTTTGTTCAAGAAATACACATTCTAATACTTATTAAAATCTGTGTCTGGGCTGCAATGTGAAACCAGCACAGCACATCAATAATACCTTACATTTCAGAAATATTTGTGGTGTGAGTTTCAGGTGATTTACCTGGCATTTACCATAATGAGAATTGTGAAATTGTGAATAGTTTTAATATCCCACTTATTGTTGCCTGAGGCACAATCAGTTCTAGAGTCTGGCTGTGCTACCCAAAGATTAGACATGATGTTCCCTGATGACTGGATGAAATGAGAAGAGGTAGGTATGGATAGGATATGAAATATAGTGGTTGGAAAACTGGCACACCCTGAGAAAAAAGTCATTGGCGATCAGAAATATTGGTAATATTTTCTGTATGCTAAAAGCTGTTTGACTTCACTGGATGTTTCATTCAATCACTATAGCAAGAAACTAACATGTTCAGACCCTATCATTTTGTGTTACGAAATGGCAACATGTTAGACTTCAGTCATATACCGTACCTACTCAACAGATCTCATTTTCTCATTGGTTGCTGGCACAATAAGAACACAGTTTCATGTTTGCCTCGGCCAAATGGTATGAAGCGACCAAGAGATGAATGAGTTGAGAGATCTGGGCGGCTCTTAACATTGAGGTCTTAAGAGCCGATGATGGTGAGATGAGGTGAAAATGAAGCAGCATTGGAATGCAAGGGCGGGGAGAACGGGAGATCCCTGAGCAAACTTGCCAACCAGTGGCATTGTTCAATTCCCACTTGCGAAAATCCGGGAGTGGCCCGGCCGGGAATTGAACCCTGTTTGCCTTGGTGGGAAGCGAGCAGTCTAACCACTCAGCCACCACGGCCCCCACAAGCCAGCAAGAGTGCTACATGTTTTCTATTGGTGCAGAGTCCTGAAGGACATGTCGGACAAGTGGAAGTCGAGTGACAACCATGAAGCTAACATATAGTTATGACATCTAGTTTGTAACAGAATTATATTGCAAAATGAGAGGATCTCTCCTACTATTCAGAAATCCACTGAGTCCTCTAGTGAAGTGATGATGTTCTAATTATTCGCTTAATTGAATCCTAAAACAAACCTTGATATGCACAATTCCCGTGACATCACTTTGAGAAAAACTGGTGAGTTTTATCAGTACGAGCAAGTACTACACTCTGGCGAGCTTTTGTTTCTCTGATAGCATGCAGTGTTAAACCAGCTCCAGTGGTCTCCCTCCACCACTGTCTAAATCAAAATGAACGACAGCCTCAGAACTGAAGAGTACCTGGTATGAGGTTGTCTAAAACACAGCCTACGACACCGCCAACCAGGATGCTGGTACTAAGGAGCACCGTCAAGATCCCATCAGCAACATCACTTCCAATTTGAATGACATTGGGATTTTGTCCCATCCACTTGGGTAGCACCTGCAAAACACCATTATTTGGTCGAAATGTCTGTACTATAGCACACACACGCACATACACATAGTCTGTTATGAGTATTCCAGTACCATCTGAAAACAACCTGCGCAGAATAATTATTTTTCGTGAAAAGATTTCAGGACAAGTTGTGCTCCAAAACCCTTTAACTCTGTACCACTTTGGTGACTGGAGCACCTGATCTGTTACATATGTTATCTGTCTGTCCATGAATCATGGATGGTCAGTATCGGAGAAACTTAATTACGAGACAAGCGGCCAATAGCCAAAGAATAGCTACAAGTGTGCGCATAGGATATTGAAGTCTAGCCTCCGTGTATATATTTTCGTGAAAAACAGGTGGCACTAAATATAAGTAATTAAATAGGGCAACAATACTTTGTGTTCTTCTTGAAAAATAACTGAAATATGCAAAACCGAGTTCAAAACAAAGATTCAATTGAAACAATTTGAGATAAAAACTGTTAATCCGCACACAAAATTTAAGTTCATATGGTAACCTGTTATTTTAGTGAAATTATTAAATTAAATAAATTCTGCAGTAAGAAGGTTAAGTCGAAGTCACTTTATGATTTTAAAAAAAGGTTTTTGTTGTAGCTCCAGTTTGTTTTAATCTAGTTTTACAGTGGACGGTATATAACAACTAAATTCAGTTCTTCAATTTAAATAAAAATAAGATGGAACTGGCAAAAATTAAAATGATGTGCTACTACTAAATAATAAATAGACATGATGCTTTGTTATTTTGTGCTGCCTCATGGTTGAAAGTCTGAGGTGGAATTAATTCAAGTTGTAACGTGGCGTATGCACATTACGTTTATTCCGCACTATCGCATGAAGAGAGTGGAACTGTGTGAGTTTGCAATAGACTTTACTATGGAACAGCCCGTATTCCCACACTACAGTCGGTGAGCTGCAGCAACTTGCTCGTGTAGCTGGCGGAGAAAGACTGTGCAGTGTTTCAATTGAAACAGTTCGAGTGTGCTCTTCCAGTGACATTCACTATGTTTATACTGCCGACATTTGAAACCAGAGTTTCGGTAACGTGGCTTTCGGTAAGCAAAGTTTGTATACAGTATAAACACCGTCAAAGTGAGATTTGTAATTCAAGTTTCGCATCGAACCTTAGATGGTGTGCGCAGTATAAACAACAAAACTTTGGTTTCGTTTGTAAATATGGTATGAAACGTACAACTAGGATATGTTGAAGTGTAAAACAAGATGTTTAGTTAGTTAAAAATTACGTGTGTAAGTGCAGAGTCATTATATAATTTTGCTGTAGGTACGAAAATAACTAATACACAATAAATATGTTGCATCTTAAAAAAAAAAAAAAAAAAAGCAATGAAATACCATTTCGTAATTACATTTTATCAAGCAACATATGCATCTGTAAATTACTTTTTTGTCATATTTATGACTTTCTGTAAAAATGTACTTCTTTTTTCGTATCATCATGCCAAGAAGGCCTAGGTTTTTTTACAAGTTTTTATTTAACTTGTTTGTATGTATGGTCTCTCTCCGACCTTTATGCACTGGACTGGCATGCAGTCTGCCCACAAAGCATTACTGTTCGTCAGGTTGCAGCCCGAAGTGTGGAAGGGGCCACCAGTATTTAAATGCACCTTTCTGGTCTTTTTAGGCTCAGTAATGTATAAATAGTCTGCATATATAATAATAACATAGAAAATTTATTGAGATTAAAAATTGAAAAATAGATTACTTATAAAAAACATTTTAAAACAAACTTTTATTTATAAATGCACAAAAAAGAGAAAATAATTATAGTAGTTACAAAATTTTTAGAACCTGTAAAACGTGGTCGAAAAGCCGTAATAAACTTTACTACAAATTATTATGTTTGTATCAATTTATATTTAGTATATAAAAGCTTGAAGCAAATAGTTAAGAGCCTTACACAAGATATGTTCTTACTATGCTTACGCAAATGAGGAATATGTTCTTTATTGCGCCAAGATTTTATATATTAAATATAAATTGATATAAACGTGATAATTTGAAGTAAACTTTATTTCGGCTTTTCGACTACGCCTTGCAAGTTCTACAAATTCTGTAACTAGGCCAACTATAATTATTTTTTCTCTTTTTGGTGCATTTATAAATAAAAGTTTGGTTTTAAAATGTTTTTAACAGTGAATTTTATTCTTTTCCTTTGTTTAGACACTAGTGATTGCCGGCATAAAACAATACACGAAACGAGTTTCCAAAACAGAGTTTTGTATCATGGTTGCAGCCCTTCACTAAAACCTTAGTTTGGAAAGTTGGTTTTCCGAAACTGATGTTTCAGCTGACGGTATGAACGTACTGAGTGTTCGTCCCCTTTACTTCCGCCAAGTTCTACTCTGTTCTGCTGCATGTACAGACTGGTTTAAAAAAATTGTGGGCAGTATTGCTGGAATGAATTCCTCGTAGACGATAAAAAAAGGTTTAGTACAACATGGGTCCGGAAATGTTTGGTTCCTGAGATATGAATATGTATCTATTACACGTACTTTTTTTTTTCTCCATAAAGGAGATGTCCAAAATATTCACCACCTGTATGTAAACAGGCCTCACATCAACATCTCCATGTCCCTGCGAAGATGATCCCAAAAGCCTGGAATATTACGTATTGTCTCACAACCTGCAACAGTTCGATACTCCAAAGGGTTATTACGCCAGGCACCGGATATGGATACAGCAATGATTTTAAATGATCCAAAAGTAGAAATCGTTAGGGTTCAAATTAGGTGAGCGCGTAGGCCATGCAATTGGCCACTTCGGTTAACAGTATTGTTTTGAAGACCAGAACTCGGAAACCAAGCATTTCCGGACCTTTATTTTTATTATTGTCTACACATGAGGAATTCATGCATGCAATAGCACCCTTTTTTTTATGAATCATTCTATGTATACTGACACTATGCAACTACGTATGTTTATGTTTAAAATGTACTTGTGCATCTATTTCTCACCAGCCCAAAAAATGTGGAGAATCCAAGAATGTACAAGTTGCGTGATGAATTGAGGTCCACGTACTGAAGAGCAGACAAACCTGTAATATAGACCCATATATTACTGACAAGTTAATCATACAACATTATTTTCACATTAATTCACTGCAACAGTTTGATAAGGATGGTAATTTAACAACTAAATGAGCCTGACTAATGAGTGACAGCATTTTCGACTCTCTGGTATTATTCCTTGAACAAGCATTTTTTTTTAATTTGTGTTCAGTAATCTCGAATCGGCAAAATTTTTAACATATTGTAAATATCAAAGTGAAATAAATACTACTACTTAAACTAACTAACCACCTTTCCAAGTTTCAGTCCACACAACTTAGTAGGCAACTTGACACAGTCGGTTATTTAATATTTTTTTTCTCCTTTAGGTAATGTTATTATTCACTTCCACGTGTTCTACTTTGTCAGTCTACTTCATATATGATCGTGTTTGGCCTTCTTAAGACCATTTACTCACGTAACTTAGTTCCATACCTTCCTTACCAGCCCCCTTTGTTCTGATTATGACCCTAATACACCTCGTGGCATCACACTACATAAGCATATTGCATTATATTTTTATGACACTGAGTTCATTGTCTACTACACTTCCCACAGCTTCGTAGGCAAAAGTGTTTTCATAATATTTTTTCTAGTCTGTGAAAGCAGCTTGAGAAAGTTTATTTTTTGTTGCTGTTGATTGACAAGTTAACTTAATCTTATTGTACTTGGCCAGGCACTTTTTTTTTTTTATCAAGATAATCTTTTTTGAAGTAAGCCAGTTGCATAACATTTTTTAGTTGCAATAACATAATATAACTTCAATCCTCAATAACGCTGTGCGAGTACACAATTCCGATTCCTAAGAGTTAGTAGTCCAGACACATTTACTGTACATCAATTCTCCATTATCTGAAAAAAGTTCTTAAAAAATAATTGTGTTTGCTATCGTATTTTGCTAACCAAGTGACTGGCTGCGGAATGTCTGATGGTTTGCTACTCTTTTTCATGACTTTGATAGTAAGATATGACTTCATAAAATGTACTACAAATCAATGTTTCCTGAGGAAATTGCACACTTCATATTCTAGGTACAACTTAAAACTATGTTTGCTAAACAAAAAAAAAACAAAAAAATTTCTCATCCATCTATAGCCCTGAATGCAGTGATACCGAAGTCATCACGTTAAATACTTTACAATCACCGGGAGAAAATTCTAAACAGTTGACAGAATGGAGCAAATTCCAACCAAGTTATACTCATAATTTAGGACTGCAGAGACTGAACCCACACGAAAATTGCAATAACTCTCGAAATTAGTTGTTATAAACGAAGTTAAATAATGCAGAAAATGCGAAAATGAATTATACAGTACAAATTTAAATTAGAGTTATAAATCCTGTTAAGAGTTATAAATCCACGCTTCTAAGCAGAAGATATACACATGAACACTTCGGCATGCCATCCAAAAGAAGCACAATTTACTTAAATATGTACTAATGTTTCTTATAGTGGAATGGTGACTCACAAAGGACAATTAATGTACACAATTCCTGAGCAGAAAAGCAGAATATTTTGTGTGTGATTTAATCCAGAGCAGTGAAGTGCTGTACTCACCGAAAGCTGCAATCATTCCGAACATGACACAGAACATGCCACCAACCACCGGCTCTGGAATGATGATGAACACAGCACCGAACTTGCTGATCACACCTTGCAGAAGCATTAAGCAGGCAGCATATTGGATCACTCTTCTGCTGCCTACCTGAGAAATGGAACATTACTGTTCAGAGGAGATTTACTCGAGTCACGCCATTTGTTTTAGTGTTATAATTTTGTATGTATTAAGTTGGCGCTTGCAAACTTCTCTAAATGCTGATGCAGGCATGTTCGCAATGCCACTATTTAACACTTACAACACTAAGTCCGAGTGTAACTTGGGTTAAATTAAGAAGGAACATTTCTCAGCCATTGAAAACAAAATTTACTTGGATGTAATTTCAGTGTTTTGTTAATGCTCATCAGGGTCATAAAAGAACTTTACAGTACATCCAGAATAAAAACATTAAAATTCTAGTACAACTCAAACGAACAATATAGATTGTATTACTTGTTACTAGGGCCACCTGTTTTTCACGAAAATATTTAGACTACGCGAAGGCTAGACTTCAATATCTTATGTGCACACTTGCAGTTTTTATTCAACTACTGGTCACTTGCCTTTGTGTGAAGATAGTCCGTCACACGAGTGAGTCAATCAGAATTAAGTTTCTCCGATACTGACCGTCCATGATTCGTGGGCAAATAGAAAAGACGAGTAACAATTCAAATGGTCCAATCACGAAAGTGGTTCTGTACTGATGTGCTTTGGAACACTACGTGTCCTGAAGATTTTTCAACTAAAACAGACACCCCTACCTGTTACATATGAAAGGGCAATCGATTGGGAAACTATCAACTTGGCACTTGATTGTGTAACAAACGGCCAGCAATAAAGTTCATTAGGTGCAGTAGGCGTGTCCAATGTGGGTTGAAACAATACGTTGGCAATAAACGAGTCCTACAGAAATGGCTTCCGTATAATGGTGAGTATAAATGACAAAATTATATACTGTATTCTACGTCGGTAAATGTGCACAAAGTACAAAGTGTCGCTGAATTGAAAATTGTCTGCTCCAGAGTGGAAAACCACTGATTCACAGTGAAAATGGCTCCACTTAGAATCAGCGAAATTGTTTCGTATCACTAATTGAATCAGTGAAATTTTTCCACTCAAACAATCAACGGTTAGTTTTTCACTGCTTCTAAGTGGAGCCATTTTCACTGCGAATCAGTGGTTTTCCACTGATTCGAATTTTAGAGTGAGTTATATCTTGGTCACCTGTATTCTACATGTCATGTTGTCCTTTACATTATAATGAAGCCTTATAATTAACCATCTCAGTTGACCGACTATTACCCTGAAGATATTGGAAATTCATAAATACTTTTAAAAATTTAATATATAGGAATATGAGCGTGTTTATAATAATTGGATGCAGTTATACATTTAGAATTGAGATGGAAATCTAAACTTATTTAAAAAATTTACACGATACGTATATAAGAATATATATTTTCAGAAAATAAGACATTATGATGTTTGAAATAGTAGAATTTGGGCGAAACACCTAGTCATTCGGCATTTCCTGTATTTCTACTGAAGGCGGAAAATATATTATTTATTCGACAAATTATTTATAATCGTTGATAAATATTTATTGTTATTGTCCCACGCCAAAAGAACATTTTCCGATCATGTTCGAACTCGGACGTATAAACAAGTATACACATATCTCAGAATATAATGACGGTAGGTAAAGACTGTTCACGACAAAGTGAGCACTTTTGAAATCAACCTTAGAAAAAAGTCACTGCTCCTGCCTGAATTATTATAGCGGGCACACTGAGTGGCATGCGCCCATTGAAGTTGGTAACGCTGGAGGGAGAGTAGTTCCATATCCTAATGTCGAATAAAAATGGCCGAATCAGGAATCGAACCCGGGTCCTCCCAAATCTGACACCAGTGAGTTACCACTGCGCCACACCGCTGGATATGTTATTCGTCTTCTTAAACTTGCAAATAAAGGTTCCCGTTTGCGCAGCATCTGCGTATTTGGTTTTGTTTCAGGAGCACATTTAAAACCATCTATGAGCTTAACACATTCAGGTCTGCACATATTTACTGTAATTGAAGGCAAGTTAGAAGTGAATCACCTGTATAGACCACTGCAGGAACGTCTATTCTATTGGTTTCTGTATTCCCACTTACCACTCTTCGATTGGTCCACACCGTACTGGGTGTGCTTATTGTGCTCTAGAACGTTCATCATTGGCTGGTAGTCGGGCACTGGGGCCTCAGAGCTGATTATATTTCAATCAAATGTCTCTTACTGTGTAAAAGGTTAACAGTCAATCGTATCCTTTGATAAGGGTGTAACAATATATCAATTTCTTTTCAGGAAAACTATAACTCCTGGGTTGTATTGTTCTTGTAATATCCTGTGAAATACTAGTGGTACAATGGCTTTATAAGCAGGCGAGTTTTATTTTGAAGGACGAAGAGATATTTGAACTGGCATTGTTGGACCGTAGCTCGAGCGTAGTCTAGATTGTGTTAAATAATGACCGAGGACGAGAAAACTTACTTTGGTGACTCCGATGGCACCGACGTTCTCTCCGAAGGTGTTGGTACCATTGCCGCTACCCCATAGGCCAGCTAGTACAGTCCCCAGTCCCTCGGTTCCGATGCCTCTGTTGATGGCGTGGACAGGCGGAGGAGGTGCACCTGCGGAAGAAGTATGCAGCACGTTGTTGGTTCGCGGTTTACGATGAAGAACTTTTAGGCCTACGCAATGAACGTGGACGCATCAGAATGAAAGAAGGCGTTTTTACGAAACAGTTCGTGGTCGTCGGGTAGGGTACATCTTCGACGTTCATACATGTACGAAATAGCGATATTACATTTTCTGCCGTGAATTTTGGGCCATCGGTAAACAGAACTGAACAATAAAAAATTAAGAATAGATGTACCGCATTTTGTGGCGGTAACTTGCCGACACATGAGACAGGTCCACCGTCTCCACTTCCTCCAGTGGAACACATTTTCCAAAATAGCAGAGGGACCCCCTCCCTGTCAGGTGGCAAGGGATGATTATATTTTGGTTTGCAAAAGCAACTGTAACAAATTTTGGTTTTCCTCGCATATTTTTAGAGTCCAAAGATATTGAACTATTTACCTCATGAAAGCCATATCAAAACACATATGTCACAAAACATGGTCACACAAATGAATTAATGTAAACAAATTGATAATTAAAAAACACACAACAATTGTTACAACAAAATTCCCTAGGTATGCAAAATAACACTGCATAACGCAGAATTGACGTTATTAATATATCACAAAATTAAAAGAAAAAAACTCTTGAGGTTAATTATTACATGACTTTTTACATCATGATATGAGCACAGTGGCCTGAGGTAAAGTGTTGCAAGGTAAGCTGGTGGGGGATCAGTGCTTTACACACTGGGCACATGCAGCAGGAACCAGTAACCAGAGTGGAGAGACTGAACGAATGTATTGTGCATAAGAACTATTTCTTACAAGGCATTACTAACACACCTATTCTTTTCTGTCTTTATTCATATTAGTTATACAGTAAATTCAATATTGTAATATATGGATAAAATATAAGAAAAATTTCAATTTATCCAAAAAGAAGGTACTTTTATGTTTAAAAAAAAAGTATAATTGTGATACCTGACATATTTACGAAGCAATACAACACGTTATACATGGGGTATTTTCTCAAAAGTTTGTTTCAAAATGTTTGAAGAAACCTCGAATCGACTATAAATAAATTGCCTACGTTAACATGATCCACGACTGTATTATAAGTGAGTAAGACCCGTCAAGCATTTTAGAGCCTAGCTGTTTTTAGTTCGCCCAGTGGGGTAAACGAGCTGAATGACTTTGAATGTCGCGTTAGTTCCTTACCGCACATCCGGGCAGTTGTTGGATAGTAGCTGATGGACTCGACGGTGCAAGCCAATACTCCTGCCAGCATTCCGAGGACTCCAGCAGCAGACACCGTGGGCATTCCCCACTGACCTAGTACAAAGAAAACCATTTTCATAATCGTGACTAGAGACCTGTTAAATTTGTGTTATTATTTGGCATCAAGCTAAACTTCAAAGTATATACGCTCGCTGGCTGGCGTCGGTTCTCCATTGGTTGCTGCATACAAGTGAAGTCACTTCTTTTTCGACTGGACTGCACGTGATCGAACTACACATTTGTGAAGTGTTCATTTACTGGCTCAGAGTTACCTACGACGTGACAAACTTATTGCAAAGTGACACGTGTTTGAAGTTTAACGTGTCCCGTAATAATAACGCGAATCTTGTAGGTCTCTAATTATGACTCATAGTAGTATTAAAGGAAATCCTTGGCTGTATGTATGATTGCGCTAATCTCGAGAACCACTAAACGGATATGAATGCGGTTTTTACTGTTATGATCTGCATTTATCGGGAAAGAATTATGTGCATTGAAAATTACCGCAGTACTTATAGGAGCTGAGCATTAACGGTATTAGTGAGTCAAGTCGGTAAAAATGAGCAATTTTGCTGCTTTCTAATAATGCTCTACCAAAACTGCAGGCCCGATTGTTATAATTTTTTCGTTGTTAGCAAGCTACATTCTTCCATATAGCTAGAGACATAAATAAAGTGGGGCCACAGAGGCCCAGTGGGTAGAGTAACCTCAAGTGGAGCCGCAGTGGACCAGTGGGTAGAGCGATCCCAAGTAGGCCCACAGAGGCCCAGTGGGTAGAGTAATACCAAGTAGGGCTGCAGTATCCCAGTGATTAGAGCGATCCAAAGTGGAGCCACAGTGGCCCAGTGGGTAGAGCCATTCCAAGTGGGGCCGCAGCGACTCAATTGATAGGATATCCCATGTGGGGCCGCAGTGGCCCAGTGGTTATAGCAATCCCACATGGGGACGCAGTGACTCAGTGGCTAGAAAGATACCTGAGCGAAGCAATGGCGGACTGCTTCAACTAACTTTTAAGTCGAACAATTTAGATATACGTAAAAATACTGTAATGGTCTTTTCCCATTTTATGTATTAGTGTATGGCTGTAAAAACTAGATCGTACCCGGGCGAAACCGGGATGGGTCGCTAGTTTCAGAATAAAGTTCTTTGCTATTTATGGAAGTTGAAACAACGTGAAACGGCGGCGTGAAGATTTACACGCAGGCTATACTCCAACTTCATACGTGCACACTTGCAAATTTCCTTTTGCTATTGGCCATGGGTATGTGTGAGAAGACATTTATGCTCTACTGGGCTAGTCAGACTCAAGTTACCCCGCCATTGAATGCCCGTGGATGGCTGGCAGAGAGATAAAACCTGTGAAAACTGACATCCTCCAACCACAAAATCGTTTCTGAACTAATGTGTTTTGCAGTACAACTAGTCATGGAATTTTTTTGCGAATAACATGCGGCCCTTCTTTCAGGTAGAGATGGTGGTTTATCGCTGGAAAAGTTGACTGTTTGCTATAATTCAACATATTGTACACACGTCCGACGGATGTCTTTTCTTATTGGCTATCATGCATGTGTGAAGCTACCACCCCATGTCACTGGAACAATGAAAATTCTTATACCACGAGGCAGAAAGTTCGTGATTTCCATGCGAACTGCTTAACCTTGTTCAGCCTATCATAAAAGTATAAACTAGCTAGAGTGTTATCGAATATATGTTGGATTAAAACATTTTCGCGATTTTCCATCACCTCTACCCATAGGTAGGGACAGGTGTTTTTCACGAAAATACCTGAAGGCCAGTTGTACTCCAAAACACTTTTGATCATATTCGCTTTCGTGGTTGGATGATTTTTAATGTCAGATGCCTGAAGTGTCTGTCCGCGAATTATGGACGTTCAGTATCGGAATACTTTATTACGATTGGCCCAGTCAAATAAGAACATAAGACACACGGCCAATAAACAAAGGAAGATGTGGTTGTGGACGTAAGATATTGAAATCCAGCATGGCCATAAACATTTTCACGTAAAACACCTGTCCCTACCGTAGATAGGAAAAATTCGCGAGTTCAATGACCTGTAGGCTAGACCACAGTTCTGTGTACACACGAGCCTCAGATGTTTGTTAACTGGCTACCACTCCAGAGAGTAGCCAGTGTTACTACTCACATGAGAGTATGGCACTTGCTACTTGTTTCCGTTCAAGTCTGCTATTGGCTCAGAGCGGTCCAGGGCGTGTCTAATGATCTGTGATACGATTTGCAAAGGCGACTTCAGAGTACAAGTGTTGGACATCTAGCTCGTCCTGAAATGAATTCGCGAAAATGTCCTGTCCCTACCTGTAGGTTACCAGGTGCTCATTCGCAAAGGACGTTAGAAGGACATGACGCGCTTGGAGCTCCTGACCTGGATAAGGGAAGCGGAACCAAGGCGAGTCCTCCAGGATGCGTATCTTGACGTCTGTGCGTGCGGCGTGCCCTGGCGGCAGGTATCCTGTCAACGTGAGCACGCCGCATATGCCCCACATGAGCATGATGGTCAGCAGCACCTGCGAACATACGCGCTTGTCAGAACGTCTCTGGCCGTTCACTAATCACTTCGACTGGACAGCATGCGCAACTCATTACAAAGTCGTATATAACTTCAAAAAAAAATTTCAGAAACCTGTTGCATGTAAAAGAAGAGCGCGTATGTTTCGTAAAGCTAAACATTTTTTTCTTTAATTTACTATTTTAAATATCAGTCACTAAAATTAAATTTTAATGGATTCTGAATGTTTTACAACACACGTTATGCAACTAAACCTTCTTCAAGTAGGGCAGTCATATTAACAACGATGTCTGTATGTGAGAAATTATTGGCATTAAAACAAAAGAAATAAATCACTGTGAAATAATTCTTAAATAATTCAAATTAGATTATCCCAATAAAACAATTTGGCAGCGTGACATATTTTCAAACACGTTCAAGATTATTTGACAAAATTTTGTTGGAAGGATATATTTAATGGCTGTATTTTATCTTCAGATTTGATTGTCACATATAGTTGAAGGCGAAAATTTGACAGCGTGACAGGGGGTTCACACATCTGTATTTCTCTTTTATGCCTGCTACATGTTCAGAACGTTCAAGCCACATAAATTTTTTCTATGATCCTGAGGAAACATGATACCAACGATAGTAAAAACAAAAAAATAACACCAACACAAAGGAAAAAAAAACAATTGATGTCACACAACGGAAAAAAACAATTGATGTCATGTTTTTAAAGTAATTATGAATATTTTGTTGAACCTTGCCTCAAACAAACTTCGAAAATATTTTTTAATGTAGTTGCTTGGGATTGCTATAATTGTTGCTAGGATTTAAAAAATGCAATGAAGTACTGCATTGAATTATTTTTATTATTTAGAATGTTGGCATTTCGTATAGACGACGAGTGCCAAATTGTTGCTTATCGAAGCGCATATCATCTGTTTCTGTGTAATCAGCTACTTGGCACCACGGGAGTAACGGGGTGCGTACTTACAGGAAATAATTTGAAGAGTGGGAACCACGATACATTGAATCCTCTCGCCTTGCTGTACGACCAGACTGGCACCTTCACCTCGCCCATACACTGCGAGAATACGGTCAGCATCAGGATGGTGCTGCAACAGAATACATGTAGAATGTGGCGATCAACAAGTAGCATTGATTATGAGTACACGCAAGTTACTTACTACATTGTCACTTCGTCTTTTACGTCGCCGTAGAGGTAAATGATAAAATATCGCGGGGTAAATGTTAACAGGTTTGAAAAGCCTGCGAAAACCTTATTACTTGGCGACCTCTGAATTTTTGTAATTGATTTTATGTGCGTCCATTTGTATCAAACATTTATGGCTGAAACTGACATAAATGTTAATTATAAATTTTATATGATACAATATTATTACTATTTTCTTGCATGCAATTTTAATAAATATTTTGATGATCATTCTCGAAGAATATTTTATTGTAAATTCTGCTTTCAGAAGTATCCAGGATGGTAATGCACTTAAATTTTGTTAAAAATGTGGACTCATAAGATCGATTAATTTTTTAGATTTAAAAAGTATATTTTAGTAGTATATTTTATAATGTTGCAAAATATATGCATTCTTCTTTCATCGCACTTTTCTGATAATTTCCATGGTGACTGTACTGCTTTGTTATGAGCTCTTCACGTTGGATAGTCGCGTGCAGTGCCCCATAGACAGTTGCTTTACTTCAATCTCAACAGTTCCAGGCTACAGGTACACTCTGGGAGGTAGCCACGAGCCAACAACTGCGGCCATGCCTACCCGATCTCTCTCTCTCTGCAGCGATGCATGCCTATTTAAGACTTCCCTTCTCCTTTAGGCGTACGAGGCTCAGCCCCGATACGCACGCAGGTCGCACACCTACCTCGGACGCGCGCGCTTTAACACTTATTATATTAGACTAGGTTATGAAGGAAACAATCTTACCCGAAAGAGATGCCCCAGTGCTTGGACGCGGCCGATCCCGCATTCTCGAACAGCGACAACCCGACCAGCGAGACAGTAGGCACAATCGTGAGTGGCGTGACGTACTTTAGGATCACGCCGATGATACCTGCATATCAAACACCAGCTTACCACACAAACCCTTGTTGGGGAGGTAGTTGTACACCTTAAATTACAATTACAATAGTTAACAATATATGATCTTATTTAACACTTCGAGCACCAAGCCCGAGTGCAGCCCAAGTGAAGCAAACTCGGAAATATCGCGACAACTGGAGCCAAAAATCAAACAAATATATTTCCAATGCTTTCGTAGCTTTTATCTTAATTTTACGTGAACACTCCAAATCATCGAGGAATACTTTCGGGATCAAAATACCACGTTTTTGTATTGCTATGTAAATGAGCACGATGGACTGTAAACCATATGTGAACATTAAGGAATATTTTATTAGAAATAGTCTGACCATTACACCACACACATAGCCACGCCCCGAGTTTTTTTTATCCTGTCCGCCTCCGTGGAGTGGGGTTGCCAAGTTTTTTTAATACGTATAGCAGGACAATTGCCATTAGAAATATGATATATAATAAAAGGATTGTGGTTATCTGCCAAGCATGGCAGTACCGTAAATAAATAGTAATAAAATTGAAAAAAATTGTAAATAGTACACCAAACAAATACTTGAGTGTACTGTAAATAAAAAGCTTTATTACAATATAATCGTAAGATAACATACGCTAGTAGAAAAGTCTCACATTTATATTTATTTGGGAAATATTTCTCATTTGAACTAGTTGCAAGCATGATATTTGTAAAATAAGTTCATAAAACACACTGCATTTGAAAATAAAATCAATTTTCAGTAGTTGTTTACGAGAAAAAAGCAGGATATTGCGCAGGATACGTGGCTAAAGAAGGACGTTTCATGGCATTATTTGGAATTTCGTACCCTGCAGGATGAGACTGTAAAAATGGCCTGTCCTGGGGAAAGCAGGATGTCTGGTCACCCTACCGTGGAGCATAGGTTTAACATTGTCATGATCCTCATCACTTATTCATGTGCCGATCAACTGGAACTCTGTAATTATCGGAAATGTAAATATGTTACAAATCTGCTCATTTTTACACTTCGATGCATAAAAAAAAAAAACCGGAAAGTGGAAGAAATTATTTGAGTTTTCGCAAATGGTTACTTTAGCAGATTTTATTCCACATTTAGATATGGAACTATATTCCATACATTGTTACCAATTCTACTAGGCGCAGGTCCCTCAGTGCATCCAGTAAAATATATGCAGGCAGGGCCAGTGACGTTTTTCTAAGATTGATTTTAAAAGTGCTCGTGAACATCATTTTGCTAGTTTCATGCCGGTTTATGGCACAAGAGACCGCAGCTTCAACTATCGGCAATACTGTGAGACGAGGGCGAATTTGGTTTTTATAAATACATTTCATGAATTTAGCTGAGAATTGAAAGGATTTGGTCGGCCCTAAGTAAGGGTGCTTGCTGGTCACAGACATTACTCACGAGTAATGTTTCCTTGCATAATAAATATTTAGGTGACATGTTTCTTACGCAAAGTTCTGTAAAAATCGCAATTTTAGTGTTTCTGGGACGCACGAGTAATGAGAAATGATTCTCCGGAATTTGATAATTCATATAGAAAAAATGTCACTATGAAAAACTGCAAAGAATCCTTAAAAATACGCTTTTAATTGTTTTCGCAATATTTCAAAATTGGTTAAAATAAGGAAATTTTTGCATGTTTTTGATTTGTACCTCAAATTGAATTAAAAAGTCACCTTAATCGCTCTTTTCACAATTTTTCTTTGTAAATAATTTCAATAATTTCACTTGCACATCCCAAAAACACTCAAAATTGTGATGTTGACATGTTATGACGGAAAAACCAAGCGGTCTAAAATTTTTCATGCGAGGAAATAGTAGTTATAAGAACCCCGAGAAAACCCACCGGCCAATAGAAACATCCGCCACGTTACCCACACGCGAAAATTCAGGCGACCACACTGGGGGGGTCGATCCCGTCTCGCCTCTTATTAGGAGTCTGACTATGCGACGATTTCCTCTCCTAGTTCCAGAAAGTTGCAAAGCATAAATGTTGTGACATAGTAAATAAAATATTATTGTATTTCCGCTGGTAATGGCTGTTCATGGTAAGGTGAGCACTTTAGAAATGAACCTTAGATAAAAGTCACTGCCCCTGCCTGCTTATATTTTAACGGGCGCACGAAGTGGCATTCGCCCAGTAAAGTTGGTAACTATGGCTGGAAAGTAGTTCCATATTTTAACGTCGAATAAAAAGTGTTAGGTAACCATTTATGAGAACTTAAAATTATTTCTTTCGCTTTCTGTTTTTTAATGCATCGAAGTGTAAACATGAGCAGATTTGTAATAATAATAATTTCACAGTTTCACCTGACCGACGCATGAATAAAGTGATGAAGCGCATAGCAATGTTAATTTTACATAAGGCGGAGGAATACACCACGTGCATACAAGCAGATCATAAGTAGGGCGTACAAAAATACTCATTTTAGCGTGAACAGCCTGTAGGACGCGCTTAAAAGCAAGACACTTCGCATCAGTTACGTGTTAGTGTTGCATACTTGCATAAATCCGTACGTGTTCCTTCCCAGTCTCGTACAATGCTCATATGTTCCATCGCCAAATTGACACAAACCACAATCAGAATACCACACGTGCGATAGGACGAGCAATTTACCTCGCTGATACGTTATCAAAAGAAATGACAAACCAGGTGGAGAACTTAGTTGATACAACGCGTCTCGGGTGAGCTTTCAAGGTAGCAATAAAACGATTTATAAAAATGCTTGTCTCTGTAAACGCCGAAGTCGGTGCAAACAATGTATGAGGTCGAGATCCCAGGTTGTCATCGTCCTCGTACGTACTAAGCATAGCGCGTGATGACCGCCTGACATTAGCCATTTTTGACGTCAACAAGCCTTTAGATTTGCAACCATAGTGGGAGGCAATCCAGAAAATCCGATGATAACAAAATCTGGGGGTACCGTTTGGCATTGCAGCTCCGAATATATCGTCTACATTCAAAATTCAATTATACAACTCGATTGCCAAATGATCAAAGAATATATTACGTTGGGTGAGGACAGCGCGGCATAAGAAGTTGGGGGGGGGGGGGCGGTTGGCGCAATTTTGTGTTCGTTTCGCCGCCTCTCATAACTTCCGCATGGTATAACTTTTGACTCGGAGAAGCTACGGCACTCGTTTAGGTTTCAATCGACAGCTCTCTCGTCAAGATGAACGGATTTCGTGTATAAAAAACATTTGTGTGGCGTGGTTATGGTGAAATTGTATGCGTTTCATGTAAAAAAATTAAGAAAACTTAACACAATGTCGGCCTATGCTCGTCAAAAAGCCAAGTCGAAATACAGAACTCGTATACGGTTGGAAAGAGCATCTCAACGGCAATCCAGTGATACCCGTAAAACCTCATATGATCGAGCGAAGCGGTGCTGGGAACGTAAAATAAACATCAAGGCGCCCGAGTGCGTCAACGTAGATAGGCCGTGTCCCCAATACAGCCACACACATTTTTTACATTAAATAAACCTTTGAGTGTAGCGTTAATCTGCCAAGGGATGCGTTTACAACCAATTTATTAAAATACAAAAACAACATATTAGACTATACTCGAGTGAGCAACCTAGGGTTGCGGTTATCTGATGACAGGAGATGAGTTCCACAAAATGGAGCTAGAACAGTGATCTCTATCAGTAAAATCATACAGAGTGGGCAGAGTGTCTGTGAGGAATCAGGGTAGTATTCAAGAGGACGGAAATAAGTTCCCAGCGGAGTAGGTGTTTAATAAATAATTTTAATTTTCATGTGTGCAATGAGGTTAGACTGCCGAAGTATGCTCCAGAATGTGCGAATAGGAGTGTGACGAGGTAAACCACGACCAATCACACTCTGTTTCAGCTCAGAATAGGGAGATACCCGCAAGGAAAAGGCTGTTCACGAATAAGTGAGCACTTTTGAAATCAACCTTAGAAAAGGTAACTTCTCCTACCTGCACATCTTTTACCGGGCGCACTGAGTGAAATGCGTCCAGTAAAGTTGGTAACGATGGATGGAAAGTAGCTCCATATCTGAACGTCCAATAAAAAGTGTTGCGTAACCATCTGTGATATCTTTAACTATTTGTTTAGCTTCATTTTTTCTAATGCAGCGAATTGTGGAAATGAGCAGATCTGGAAAAAAAAAAATTTAATTTCCTAATAATTTCACAGTTTCACTTGGTTTAAAGCACGACTAAAGTGTTGAGGCCTTTGCCAATAATAATTTTACATATGGCGGAAGAATATACAACGTGCATGCAAATAGATCTTAGGAAGGGCTTTCAAAAGTGCTCATTTTACCATGAACAGCCTATACACACACGTACTGCGGCAATGTAGGGAAGTCATAGGAATATTGTGGACGATAGTAGAACCACTCACAAACACGTCATTGGTCGCTCACAAGTTTACACCAGTATCTCCTTTGGCTGGCCTGGCTGACCACTCATTCGCGATATCAAAATGTTCCGTGGTGTCGCTCATATTCCCAGTTTCATTTTTGCACGCTTTTACTGAAACATTCTGTTCAGTGCAGTGTTCAACTTTAATTCATACACACGGTACTTGGTGGTTGTTGTTGCAACCAATTGGAATACACTGAAATCTTACCACTAACCAACCAATCAGAGAGCACTCTCTAGGTTCTGGACGATTGACAGTGAGAAACCTTTGAAATGGCGGAAAATAATGGTGATTAACGACTAATTAAAATAACGTTGCAAATTGTATTAGCTCCAATAGCTTTATTAAATTCAACACTAATTGTTGTGTTTGTTTTTTAAACTACAGTTGTATTTCTATATAAACAATCAAAAATATACAATGGTCTTCGCCCACAAAATGAATAATAATTTATATCACCATTGAAGTTTACAGTTGGTTTATAATAAAGTTCGTTATTTCTATGTATAATATCTAGTTTTGTTTTTTAATTTCTAAAATCATTATAAGCAAGAAACATTTTAAGGCAATGGTTATTATCAATATCTAGATCCCAATTTTCTTTTGGAAAAAAATTTATTTCTACCATTTTAACATAAATATTTCTCACATTTTCATCAAGCGAACACATAATACATGCTGTTACACAGCAGCCAAAAATACTTCATATTAAACATCTTACCTGTGATAATACAATATCTAAAGTAAATCATATGAGTATCGTATTTGCAGGATTTTATGAAGCTATTACATAATTACAGATTAATTTGAGTCGACTATGAGAATATATTTATTTTTAATACAGTACATTTAATTCTTAGTTTAACGAAATAACGCAATGTTAAATATGTCATACTTAAGCGTGCTTTACATAAAAAATTTAAAATTTCAGCAATAAAAATCTTGTTCGCTTTTTGTAAAAAAAAAAAAAAATCATATTCCAGCAGTAGTCAATTAAAATAATCGACACAACTTTCCTAAGACTCGACTGCTCTCTGTTGGCACAGTCGCGAAACAATTTACACCAATGCTAACTGTGATCATTTTGCCATGGAACACATCGGACATCAACAAAAAAGGGGCCACGGTGGCTGAGCGGTTAACCTGCTCACCTCCAACTAAGGCGATCCGGGTTCAATCCCCGGCCACTCCGGATTTTCGCATGAAGGAATCGTGCCGGACGATGCCGTTGGTCGGCGCGTTTTCTTGGGGATCTCCCGTTTCCCTCGCACTGCTCCATACTCACCTCAGTCACCCTCATCGGCTCTCAAGACCTCGACATTAAGAGCCGTCCAAATATCTTCACTCCACCAACCGAAAACCACGAATACCAACAAGCACCAGCGAACTCCCGTAGCGCCAGGTCGACTCACGACTCACCCAGATATCCGATGGCGACCTGCAGCAAGGCGGACACGGTTATCGCCCCGGACAACTCGCGCATGCGCACCTGCCACACCTCCGTGCGGTTCTCAGCGGACATGGCGGACAGCGTGTCGTCGTCAGGACACCTCCACGCCGGCAGGTTGAGGATCGCCAGCGTGGGGACCAGGAACGAGATCGTGCCCCCTTGCACAATAGGCAACCTGCCTCAAACACACCCACAATCTCAACAGCGCGTGCATCAGCTCTTTGTCCCTGCACGGCGATATTATGAAGTCCATTCTCTGTTTCTTCGGCCTTTTTGAATCAAACCTTAGAAAAATCTCTCCATGTATGACGTGTTTAGTTATTTCCTAAATACGCTCTGTATCACGAGCGTTTTATACTTGTGATCATAAAAATTACTTTTTTTCCTGTTAAATTGAAATGTTATTAACAACTTATCTTTAAATTATAATGCTTCATTGATAAATAATTTGAATTAAAAAACAGGGAGAAAATAGGTATGTTGGTAACGCCTAGTGAGAAACAGTTCCTATACAAAATATAATTACAACTGAGTGCGCACGAATGTGGTGCGTCGTACCTCTGATGTAATTCTCCAGACTTGTTAAGCTTAGTTCTCACGAGGCGGAGGAATATCCTGGAATTAGAACATTAGAAGGGCTTCATAAAAGGCTAAAGTAACCCTGAATGGATTATATACAGAATGTTGCTAAAATACACGTCGAAACTTTGGGCACATACTGCTCACCTCTAGAGGAAGGAAAAAACCTTATATGAGCACAGGCCCGGAAACGCTTTGTTTCTTTATTACAGCTCCCATTACATAACGTACATTGTATGGCCCGCGGGCTGGATCACGATTGTGTGGAAAGCCGTCGAAACTATCGCGTGCATGGTAGACAACACCGCAAACCACGACTTCTCTAAAGACCCACGCCCTCGTAGCGCCCTGCTAGACAGTGAGCAACGTCCAATGAAACGGTTTCCACATAACGATGATCCAACCCGTGGGCCATGCACTGTACGTTATGTAATGGGCGCTGTGGTAAAGAAACGGAGCGTTTCCGGGCCCATAGCCACGTATCGTTTTTCCTCCCTCTATAGGCAATAAGCGATCCCCTAATATTTGCCCTGTATTTCCTTTTTCAGCAACATTCTGTATAGCGAGCAGGGACAAAGCTGTTGAGCGGACTGTATTGTCTGTCCAGGGGTAGAGTTGTGTGACTCCTGGGTGAGGCACTACTTCGGGATTTGATATCCCTGGGGTGTAGTAGACAGGAGGAAGGTCCCGGGCATGATAGGCGGTGTGGCAGTACCATCCTATAGTATGCCGAGCTAGGTATGCACAGCATACAACCTGCACAGGGTGGCTGAAGCGTCTCTTATAGCCTCTCACCACTCAAGGTGACCCAAGGGTTCCCGGGCCACCCATGTTAGTCGCTCAACAGATTGGGCAACGCCGCCCGTTCCCTATGGGTTGTCAGAGTCCTCGCGACTGACGAGGGGTATCTGCCGTGATGGTTAGACCGATAGCTGGTACCTAGACTCGACCACTTGGCGGGATGTTGGACCACTTAGCACTCAGGCCGTTGGGTCCCAAAGTCTGTACTTCAAAGAAGAAGTACAAAGACATGGAATGGAGTGTGGCCGACGGTCCCCCCCCCCTACTGGGAATTGGTCACGTAACACCTTTGGTGGTCGAGGGAGCAATTGCTTGGTTGCAGTGATGAAACCATGGAGAATATGTGACTATATATTATATAAACTCTCAATTTTAGAGAAAGGGCTGCTATCTCCGGTGAATCGCGGCACAGGGTAGGGGTCCCGACTGCTCTTTTGTGCCCGGCCGTCGGGGTGGTGGCCATTCTGGGGCATAGTAATTCCCTGCCACTAAGGATGTGTCTCCCAAGGAGTGGAGTGTGATCGGCCCTTCATTGGGTGCAAGGCTTTGCCCGGTGAGGTCTTTTCAACCACTTAAGGAGACTTCCTCTTGCCACTCCATTCGGGGAATAATGTCGGCCATGAATAACCCACAAGTGCCATGGGAAGTAAGTGGTAGCATGGTACGATTAGTTGGCCCCACCATGAGGTTCTCTCTGGTGTCCGATCATAGGGTTGGACTCGTGCCAAAACCCCGGCCAGACACGCTTGGTTTCTGAGGACGAGGATCTCAGAACCTCTGAGGTAGAGGATGTGCGGACGTGCCAGGCTTGGGCTTTGGGTCTGGCCAACGGTCGCATTAATCTTGGCCTTCTTGCGTTGAGAGGACGTGATTCCTCCCCCGCCTATTGGGAGGCCGAAGAGCGGTAAGGCCGTTAGGCTAAGAGCGCTGCGTAAAAATACAAAATACATAACCGAGAGGTCCACTGTAACTGTACAGTCTGTCCCACGAACGAGTGCATTTTTTTGACATTTCTGAACGCAGACCTGTTTACAGCTATCTCCATGGATAAAGCAGTATCTAAAATGAAAAAAAAATCCTGGTAAACTTCCTAAACTATAATGGAAGTTTTTAACCTATACAGTATATGGAAATAATACTACATGCCAGGCTGAAAATATGGGAATATTTACTATACAAAGTAGGAATGTTACCATGGATTTATGGGTTTACCACTCACGTTTTCTCAGTGTGCCATACATTAATCTGGGAAGTTTACAAATAATTTTTTAGAGTGTATCCTACCACAGATGATGTTTACATAAATACTCAGCTGCCCAGTATGTCAAAAGATAACGTTTTGTCATGGAAATAACTATACATACGGCTACATTCAGAACTGTCAGACAAGTGCACTCGTTCGTAGGACAGACTATATAGATCTACGTTATTATAGGCTGTTCAATGTCAATTGAGCACATTTGAAAATCTACCTTTGAAAATCGTCACTGCCCCCTGCCTGCGTAAATTTTAACGGGCATACTCACCTTGCATGCACCCAGTAAAGTTCGTAACGTCGGAGGGGAATAAGTTCCATGTATTAACTTCGAATTAAAAGTGTTAGGTAAAATTTCGTGAACAGTGAAAATACTTCTTTCGCTTTCTGTTTTTCAATGCAAGTAAATGTAATAATTGGAAAATTAGTAAAATATTTACTTTTTCTAATAATTTCGCAATTTCACTTCACCGACGTATGACTAAAAGTGATCAGGACCTTCACAATGTTAATTTTATGGTGGAAGGATACACAATGATCATACAAGTAGATCTTAAGCCGGGCTTTCAAAAATGCTCATTTTACTGTGAGAAGCCTATATTTATCATGTGACGATCTTCATAGATGGAGGACAAAATGGTTATGTATTAGCACATTCAATGACTGTCATCAATATTTCCATAGAAAAAAGATGAAATAGACCGATATCGCTGACTGCGCATAACAAATCTCCGTGCTCCAACACTGAACTGCTTTTCTGCCAATACGACTAGCAAAAATGGCGTGGTTTGGGTTTGAGGTCAGAACACTGTTTAGTAAACAAGTGCTTCTGAGATGTTTCTATACTTCCTCCAGCAAATTTGTAAAGCTTTTTGGTTAAATTCAAACTGGTTAATATATTCTAATAATATAATAGTGCTGGTAATTTAAAAATGAAGATATAAAAAAAAAACATGTTCATCACTGTTGACCATGTGACTTTGACAGTAGTGTTTCTTTAGGGCAGGTCCATTTCATCTTTAGTCTATGTGGATATTCCGTGTCGCCCTTGGCAGTACTTAATTTCTCATCAGGCACAGATTGAAGACATACAATAGAGCAGTTTGTTTATAATCTGTAATTCAGTACGTGTAACTTCCAGCAGACAGCCACTTTGCTAGAAAACGCGTATCTCCAAAAGTCGGGAGTTCCCCCCCCCCCCCCAAATGCCCACCTCCCTCTAACCACAGCAAAAAGCTTGGTTCGCACGCTCCTTAAAGCGCATGAAGCGGCAGTGTCTTCGAACAAATTCAGTTCATCTGCGCCACTGCGACGTTAGCGCCAGCGCGTCAAATTTACCTGGCGCTATCTGCTTCTGTGCTGTTCTGCTTCTGTGCTGTGGTGTACTCTATGCTCGGCTCGAATCACTCTCCTCGCCATCCCCTTGCGCCTTCGCGCGTCTCATGTATTTTGATTGGCCGTGGTAGTTTATTTAAGACCTTGCACGGCCTCGCTCTGCCTACTTTAGGCTTTTCAGACGTCTGCTACTTTACGCCGCCGCGCTACGCCAGCAAGATTTACGTTTGTTCCTGATGGCTTAGTTGCACTTCACGTTTGTCAGCTGAGGTCAAACACAGGCTATTCACTGCGGTAAAGTGAGCACTTTCAAAGGCCCTCCCAACAGGCATTAACCACTAATAAATATATCTTAATGCCGCCTCAGGAATTAAAGTTTAAGGTGGATGAAATGCATTCACTGTGTTTATTGGTCACATTGCAATGCTTATATTAAAAAGCAGCAGGAAATTGGAAATTGGATGAAAGGAAAAATTAAGAAGTTTCTTAATGCTTTTGAGCTGACGTTTCACTAAACACGTTTAAGTTTTCGGTAGAGTTTTGAAATGTTTGGTAATTTGTGTGGCAAGTGGTGTGTACCTTGGGTGCGCGGTAGTGTTTGTCCAATTTAATATTTGCTTTTGGCTTCCCTTCCGAATTATGTTTCGGCTTAACTATGATGTCGCATTACTGTGTGTCTTTTTTCAACATGCCGTGTTCGTCCTTGTTCGCCGCACAAATCTAAATAATGTTTGCTATTTCACTGTTTCCACGACTTCATCGTTAGGGCGATAACCTTTTAAACTGTTTGTGGTTCGTCTTGTACAGTTTTTTTATAGGTCGGAGATTTGACAGGTCCTAAAAAACTACCTCCCACAGCAATTGTTTTAATTGTTTTTAATATAATTTTTATTGGTAATAGAGGTTTTCATGAGCAATACTTGCTGTCCTCCTTTCTGTTTTTTTTTTTTTTTTTTTTTTAACTAAATAGGTGCTGTGAATAATTATAAGTCAAGATAGGATAGTAAATTTTTAGCTGTTGTGCTGGCAAAGCAATGTTTTCATTATCATAAATTAAATTCTTGTTGTAGTGAAGCCGAGATGCATTATTATATTATCAATTTTTTCTATTGGTGCCCCGATACTAGTCATGCGTTTCAATGAATTCTATAAACTGTATTAATATACACTACTGAATAAAATAGAAGTGTCTGTCTGTGATTTTCGAATTTTTCAGTTTTAATTATTTTTTCATATAGTATAATTGATAATTAAGCCATATCTAACGTTTTTTTTTTTTTCGTGTCTGTTTGTCTGTCCGAAGGGATTTAACTCAAAAACCACGTAACGTATTGACATCAAATTTACACAATATATAGATAATAACCTCAGGGCCAACTTAGTCTTTGTTTCGCCGAGATATTTCAAACGGTTCCAGTAGAATTATGATCAGGGATGTAAATAGGAACTGGATTAAGTTTTTCTTAAGATTACTGCATAAACAAAAGCATTGTTAAAAACAAATTTTCGTCATTTATCCTTTCTTTTCTGTCTATGGGCTGTAAACCTTTCCTTCCAAAAAGCTGTAGTGGCCCAGTGGCTAGAGTTATTCCAAGTGGGGCCGCAGTGACCCAGTGGATAGATATATATCAAGTGGGGCCGCAGTATCTCAGTGGCTAGAGCACCCAATAAGGGTGCCGCAGAAGCTCAGTGGGTAGAGAACCCAATAGTGGGGCCTCAGTAGCCCAGTAACTAAAGCACCCAATAGTAGTGCCGCAGTAGCTCAGTGGGTAGAGAACCCAATATTGGGGCCGCAGCTGGTTAGTGGGTAGAGCACCCAATGTGGGGACGCAGTATCTCAGTGGCTAGATCAATTCAAACTCCTGAATATCATGTTAACATAAAACATGTGCGAAGCTATGGCAGGGCGTAATTGAATAACTCCATTAAACCTGAAATAAGAAATGTTAGTATTCTAAACATAAAACCGTAATGAAACGATGGTGAGCTTTACTAACTCATGCGAACGAAATCGCGCGGGTCAGATAGTTACTAATAATTATGCTACTCATTGTGATCATTCTCTATCAATTGCTCATACATTTTTTTTTCTAGTCCTTTATGCGTTATCTGGCATTCAGAGCGTTTTGTGTTTCTCACAAAATTAATAGAGCTCTAAACTTGTTTTCTGCAAGTAGTTATCTGTGAACTGTCACATCATAACACCTCACTACGCGTCGTACTGTTATCCTCAGGCACGCCTAAGTCTTCGTCACACGGCTTTATCTTTGCGCATGCATTTGTTAGTTGTTATGTTGGCATCGTGTCCCCGTGTTTTACAAAACTTCCCGCCTGTTTTCGCTGTTATAAAAAAAATAATAAACTACGCAAAAAAAAACTCTTTACGAATATTTTACTTCTGTACGTTGTTTGTGGTTAAAGGCTGTTCACGGTAAAAAATGAGCACTTTTGAAAGCTCTGCTTACGATCTATTCGTATGCACGTTATGTAGTCTTCCGCCTTGTGTAAAATTAACATTGCCATGGACCCTGATCACTTTATTCATGCGTGGGTAAAGTGAAATTGTGAAATTGATACAATAGTAAATACTTCACAAATCCGCTCACTTTTACACTCCGATGCCTTAAAAAAAACTTTAAGCGAAATAAATAATTTAAGTTATCACAAATGCTTACTTAACACTTTTTATTTGACGTTATTGTATAGAACTACTGTATCTCCCTCCTTATAAGCTTTAATGGGCGCATGTCACTCAGTGCGCCCGTTAAAATAAGTGCAGATGGGAGCAGCGAAATTTTTCTACTGCTGATTTCGAAAGGGCTTATTTGATCGTGAACAGCTTATATATAATTCAACCATTGTATAATACATTAATTTTATTTCTTTCAAATAAACACTTTTATCCTAGTGCACACTCTCACGTGTTTACCAGCGGCGTGTGGTGGACTGTTGCAAGGTAAGCTGTGTTTCGCTCTGTGCTGTACCTAATAGTTTGCTTGTTCACACACCGGACACGTAAAACTGATAGTGCAGTTGACACCACAGAACATGTGTAGCGGGTGTCTTTCAAGTCTCTCGTGAGTGGCCGCAATATGTACTCAGTCTCTGCCGGCTCCACGCTGGTTGCTGGTTCCCTGCTGCGTGCAACGAGTGTGTACAGCACTGAGCAAGCACCGGCTTACCTTGCAACACGTCACCAGACGCCACTGGCGTTTACGATCACCAGTTACAAATACTATAAATGCTTATTGCTGCCTACCTGTGCAGTATTGACAGTATCCTCCCATATGTTTATTTGTTTACATCTGAACTGAGTCAGTATTTGAATTTTTATCACTTTTGTTTGTAATTTTTTTCAGTTAATTTTAGTTAGATTTATAACTGCTCTTCTTAAAGTTTATTACAATTATATTTATAATATTTATTTTTTACATATTTACACATTGCTAACGAGTGCAGTTTATATTCTGTGGCAGCAGTACATTTAATTGTGATTTCTCTTTGCAACATCCTATTAAAACGTATGTAAGGTTATTTGCACCTCAGAGGAATGAATTTTTTTTTTTTGCGCGTGTGGTATCAGGAAGTGATTTTAGCTTAGATTATTCTCCTGGCCAATAACTTTTTGTGTGAACCCCGGGACTTTGAAAGCAGACAAGATGAAGAGCAATCCATCCTAATTTTGGTCCAGCGATTTTCTTGTTAAATTTGGCCACGACTGCCCATCGCAAGCCTAGGAGAAATGCATAGAGTCGCCTTAAAGTTTAATGAAATGTGCGAGCAGACAAGGAATAATCCTGAAACAACATGTATACTTTTGAGAGTTTTTATTTCAACCGACGCTGCGAACTCCACTTCGATTAGATGATTATCTGTACGGGCTTACGTGAATATTTTATCATCATCTACCAATGAATTTCTGGTTATATTCGAAAGTCAAACATCTTTCTGGAAATATTTATTAATAATTTTGGAAATTTTACTTCATGTCATTCACTAAGAACTTATCAGTGGTCTGGAAACTTTTACCTTTATCATGCACTTTAGCTGAAGTGTAATAATTTTTTACACATTAATTTATGGCTTTGATAATTTTTCCTAGAGTCAAAAACTCTAGTATTAATATCTTATCGCGTAATTTAAAACCTAACATGGATTGTAAACGATAGCTTATAACTTTTCAATCGATTTATCTATCACCTCTCGACGAGAGGCGACATAATTCAATTGAAAAGTTAATAAGTTTGCCTGATACAGTTTACAGTTCACGTGCACTACCAATCTATTGCATTTCTATTTTAATTTTCACAGTAATTTTTTTCTTTTCACGTTTGCAACTACGTCAGTTTTCTTACAATAAAATCATATTGAATGAATGTTCTCTGTTGGCACCTACGTTTCTGCCGGTCAAACATATTCAATTTGAAAATTGCACGCTGAAGCATTTTTTTTTCAGATTGCAAAGAGAAAGGCACCTCCTGCTGACAAAAACTCACGCCCATTCACCTGCAATAATTTATCACAAATCATATCCCATTTAAAACACACACGTGCGTATATACCACTAAGATTCTCCTCATGTACATAATCATACACAATTAACTCCGTATAAACTGTTTATGTTGTCCCTATTTTATTTTTATTCTCCCATCCATTGCAGGGTGCGAATTAAATTTTTTTTCTGAGAAGAGAAAACTTTTTTTTAGTGAACTCGAGGCTTTCGGATGTTCGCGTTTTCCAGCAAAGTGCGGCTGTTATCTGCCGGCGAAAATATGTACTAACTTGTAGATTATAAACAAAATGCAGTGAAGTTAAGTACAACAAGGGCGACACGAAATTTAGCGATATACCAGATACCTGGAATTTCTGATAGTTTATTTCAGTCGTCTCTGGACTCGTGTGTTTTTCCAGCCTGAACTTTCCTCTTGGAATAGCTTTGTTGTTATAATTTGTACGTGGCAACAATTCGTATAATCAGTCATCATGCACTATCCAGGGAGGAAAATCGCTTCCACTGGCGGGGAAATATTTTTTTTTGTAAAAACTAGAGGGGAAAATATATGAGAGGGGGAATCCCACGGCATCCCCCGCGTTGATTCGCACATCCCTTAACCCTTAGAAATACACAAATTCTTAGCATTTAAACTAAAGTACAGCTGATGTCACAATACCCCGACGAACACGCCACGACAGAGACTGGCATGACGTCAGAGCTCGCCTGAACTTCATATTATATTTATTCACTGATCACAATGCCCCGACGAAATCTGCCCGACAATTGTGTTACTCGGCTGTTGAGAAATTCTAAAACGTAAGATATCCTTGTAATATCCAATATTTACTTTTCGAAACTCGCGATAAAGTGAATGATTATTTTGCTTTTGACAGTATTTGAATTTAGACGAGAGATAAAAAGTATTTTAAAAAATCCGGAACGTTATTTGGATGGAAAGTTAATTTATTATTTACTATAGTAGGGAAATACCCACGAAAGTTTGTTTTATAATGTCGTATTTACATTTTTTTCGCACCCCGACGAGTCTGGCACGACGGAAAGTAGAAATAGAATCTACTTTTGTCGACTGTCAGGGGCTACGATTTTGTCTGACTGACATCAAAGTGACCTTGCTTCCCATTGGCTGCTACTCAGCTCTCGTCGTGTCGGGGTTGCTGTGTCGGGCTGTCAGGGCTACGGTTATGCCAAATGACGTCAAAGTGACCTTCGCCGTGTCAGGGTTGCTGTATCGGGCTGTTGGGGGCTACGATTTTGCCCTGACGTCAAAGTGACCTTGCTTCCCATTGGCTGCTATTCAGTTTTCGTCGTGTCGGGGTTGCTGTATCGGGCTGTCGGGGCTACGGTTTTGCCAACTGACGTCAAAATGACCTTGCTTCCCATTGGCTGCTACTCAGATTTCGTCGTGTCGGGGTTGCTGTGTCGGGATGTCGGGGCTACGATTTTGTCGGACTGACGTCAAAGTGACCTTGCTTCCCTATGGCTGCTACTCAGATTTCGTCGTGTCGGGGTTGATGTGTCGGGCTGTCGGGGCTACGATTTTGTAGGACTGACGTCAAAGTGACCTTACTTCTCTATGGCTGCTACTCAGATTTCGTCGCGTCGGGGTCGCTGTGTCGGGCTCGTCGGGGTACTGTGATCTCAGCTTAGGAAGAAGTGCGTGTGCGAGGCTGTCGCGATGTCGGCATACCTGCAGCCGAATGTGACCTGGAAGAGCGTGACTAAACCTGTGACGAAGATCATGGTGGAGATGATGTGGCCCCTGGCAGGATCGTCCTCCGACATGCACAGCGCTGGCGTCAAGATGAACGGGATCGCCACTATGGCGCCGATCATGGTGAGGTAGTGCTGCGGAGAGCACAAACACACATGAGCAGACGTTGCCGACATATCAGACAGTGTCGAGAACTAAAGGCTGTTCACGATAAAGTGATCACTTTTGAAATCAACCTTAGAAAAAAGTCACTGCCCATACCTGCATATATTTTAATGGGCGCAATGAGTGACGTGTGCCCAGTAAAGTTGGTAACGATGGAGGAGAAAGTAGTTCCATATATTAATGGCGGTTAAAAAGTGCTAACAAACCATCTGTGATAACTTAAATTGTTTCTTTCGATTTATGTTTTTTCTTAATGCATCGAAGTGTAAAAACGAACAGATTGATGAAATACTTAATTTTCTAATAATTTCACAGTCTCACTTGACCAACGCATGAATAATGTGATGAGACCCATGTGAATGTTAATTTTACATAAGGCAGATGAATACACAACGTGCAGACAAGTAGATCTTAAGCAGGTCTTGCAAAAGTGCTCATTTCACCGTGAACAGCCTGTAAGAGTATTCTGATAACCGTTTCAGAAAACACGGCCTATCTTGACAACAGTATGCTGATATATGCTGATAACAGTTTCAAAAAAATTAATGAGTTTTTATGTTAACAATCACACTAACAAAGGATTCATTTTATCAGTTCTTTACGTGTTTATATTTTTAGTGTGTGGCCTAACATTTGATATTACACTTAATGATAATTCTCTGCATTCCAGGTATTGAAACTCTACTTTTACTAGCCATAAAATATAGTAAAATTTTCTTCGTCAAATACTCTTTCATAGGAAGTGAGAATTCTCTCATTATATAATATATTTGCAATAACTTCAATGAAATCAACATAAATAGAAACGCTCTGTGGTATACTAAGAAAATGTCTCTGTTCTGGCTATCTGGACATTTATAGAGGTCTTCTCGCTTTGAAATTATTGTTGTTGTTAATCATATTACAAATACAGCCGCTGTCACATGTGCCTTTGTGTGTAGGATTCTGCAGCAGGCACTGCACTGTAGTGATAATGAAGAGGACATAACCAGAACGTTTCTATACAGAGGGCAGATCTGGAGCGCGTATATAGACAGTAATGGTTTAACCAAAATTTTGCATTAAAAAAAAAAAACTAAAATAGGAAAACCGCGGGGACCGATGCCAAATATTATTTTCAACACAACAATTTATGTGTGTATAAACGCATGTCATTAATGCGAGAGCCTGAAAGTAAAACGTTGCCACAACAGTTTTATTCTTATGGGAATTGCAGCGGGGGAGGGGGAGGTGTGGTTAAATGACTGTAACCCTTCTAGCTCACCTTTAGATACGCTATTATTATTTAATATTTGGATGTGACCTAAGTTCAGCCCTTGCTCAAATTAGACGCAAATTTATTTCCCCCGTTAGGTCGGACTGGTGACTATTGTGGGGGTTGGATCCGCTTCTGAATCATCCCTGTAGCACTGTTTCAGTCTCACGCCTTCATTTCTTCGCCGAGAATACATTTCTTCGCGTAATAATATTTGACACTGTTTCCAAAAAAAGTAACTGCGTTGCTATTTAGTTTCCACAGTTTAAAAGAAAAGCATATCATAATTAGCTAAATAACTCTCGCGATTCAGATATTTCGAATTTTCTTAACGGCCTTTCGAATATAGTAAAGGGACTTTTATGTATTTTTCGAATTCACCGTATCTGAGAGTCAACAACTTCTGTCCGAGAGGTATTCCAGTTATGAAAATTTGCATGGAGCTTTCCAATTATTTATTGCGCGCTACTGGAGACATTCGAGACGAGTATCAGTCAAGAATTGAACATATTTATTTAGCTTTAGAATGCTCGGCAGGCCAATATTTATTTAATTTATTTTCCCCTCTGTTTGCAAACCTCAGCGGTTACTTGCTCTGCAAGAACGGTTTATATTCCGAAAAGCAAATTTCCATTATGAAATGTTGCTGGTTTTCTGTGGCCAGATAACGTTTGCTTTCTAGCAAATACAGCGTAGACATCTTATTAAGTAAGTAGGTAATCTTATATAATTTTTTTTCGTCAGAGAACTTGTCAACCTATACAATTTTCACACAAAGTTTACTTTTATAAATGTAATTTATACTGTCTTGAAATCCACAGAATGGCTTGGATTCAGCTACCCAAAGACAGATGTAAAACGAAAAATTCAGGACTAACTACGCAAAAAAAATTAATATTTAAGCCTGGTAACAATGACGAAAATAGGCAGGTATTTTAGGAGAGGTTGACTTTATGATGATACCGAAACAAGTAAATTGCACAGTGAGCTTTTAAAAATTACCATTTTAAGCGTGCGAGCCACGGATGATTTCTTGATGCGCGCACGCTATCGGTTACAACCGGAGACGCAGCGGATTTTCACAAAGGAATGTTTACAAAGAGTGCCTGTTTTGTCTAACAGGGTGCGCGCCGCTCCCGACCTTAGGTATCGGGTGTCTTTGAGACATCTGAAGAATGTTCTGGATTGCTGACATCGTTTCTCTCAACTATATTCGGGGTGCGGCAAACCTTCCAGGTCAAGGACAGCGGCTATAAAAGGTGCGTCGGGTCTCCGGGCCGGCAGTTGTTGAATGGATGAGTTTCAACGACAGACGACTAGCGAGGAGAGAAGCGCGCGGCGAGAGAAGAGACCAGCTGGAGGAAAATCGTTGACTGCGAACATCAGAGCAGTGAAGGGTGAGACTGCAGGCAGAACTATTGGACTAGGCACGTGTGTGAAATACATTACAAACGACGGCAACAGATAGACTGAACGTGTGTTAATGATGAGTATGAGTTAATTGGAAATAACTAGACCGAGACATAAAGGACGTTAATCAAAGTTGAAATAATTAAATATTGCGCTCACTGTGAAAAATAAAGAGTAATAGTGGATACGGATAGTTTAATACAGTAAATACTGTAATAGCTGTGCGAATAAATTAAAAAAAAAAAATTTCTTTTAATTTTATTTAAGACCTCCATCCCTCTCGAAATCAGTTACTCCCCTCATGCAGTCTTGTAACAATATGTTGCTTTGATGATAATGACGTAGAAAAATGTGAAATTTGCAAAGAATAATAAGGAACACATATTAAAATAATATTTTAGCGGGTATTAACGAGTAGAGGAAGATTTCGTCTTCTCTTAAAGAAGATCCCGCCTACATAGAGCTTTTCCGCCTTTGAGGCCGAGAAGCGCTGGAGTGATAAGGACGACAATGCCACGTGCAGCAAGTGTACCTTCGCTGCTATGCACTGGGCTTTGAACTGGCGTGCGGTGATCTCGTCGTGCCGCATGTACCTCAAAACTTTTAAGAGAAAATCCTATCATTTTATCTGCGAAGAATGTTCAGCAAGGTTAAATGCAGGCTCGAGTTCATATATATATATATATATATATATATATATATATATATATATATATATATATATATATATATATATCTAATGTGTGTAACATCTTGAAAGTATCGACAGGCATCGTATAAAGAGCGTATTCTTGACGAATATTAGCACGTTGGGTGCACGTTTAATGGCTCCATTAAAAAAAAACTGTATTTAAAACACTATACAATATAGTTCGAGTGGCAGGTAGGCAAGCCTCTTAAGATAAGCCAAGCTCCCAACGAAATCTTCAAATTATCAAAATATAGATAGTGGTGAATGTATAGATAAGAAAATAATGACCTGCACAAAAATTAAAATATATTTATTAATTTTAATACTATGTTTAAGTATTATGGTGCTTTTCATTAATTTTTCTAGATAAGCCACGTTTCCGTTTTTTTTTTTTTGTAATTTTATGCTAGGCACTTACTTCAGTCGTCGTGTTTCTGAAAACTTACTTATTAAATAATGCAGTAAGGAAATGAAAAGAATGAAAAGCTCTAGTTAAGTATTAATACAGTCTCTGATCCGTACTTTTAGCGAGTTGGAAAATTTGAGGCGGAGTCGGTGTTATGTTTTAATGAAGAAATACGGTAATTAAATTATTCACAATAATATGGTCTTATAAAGGAAGCGAAACATGTCTCAGACAATGAAACTTATTTTAAGTTGTTTACTTCTTACTTAATTTATAATCATGTATTTTGAATTTTTCAGTTAAACCTGATTCTCTTTCCTAGACTGGCACCAAAGTTATTGCACAAACCTTAAATAAATACAAAAGTCATGAAACAATGCTTACGGTGTTTAGACATAATACGTGTTTGTAAATTCTCAATTTTTAGAAAAATTACAATTATGTATTATTTACTTTATTAGATCATCATATTATATAATAGGACGATCTCTGTATGTCTGTCCGTCTTTAATACTTCTAAGTCCCTTGAAACTCGACAAAAGTTCTTCATATTTTGTAAAGCGAAT
Organism: Dryococelus australis; assembly: GCA_029891345.1. Lineage (NCBI taxonomy): Eukaryota > Metazoa > Arthropoda > Insecta > Phasmatodea > Phasmatidae > Dryococelus > Dryococelus australis. The sequence goes on from CM057000.1 coordinate 137,052,049, forward strand.
CCTCAGGGTCAAATACAGGTTAAGTTCGAATTTCAGCATGATCAGATTACGCAATCATTACATTTTACCCATAAAACTCATTTTTAATAACTTTTTTCCCATGAAAGTTTTGTATTAATGCATAGAGATTATTGCATATACATATGAAGGTAATAGAATATAATTTTTGTTTACTCTAAATGTCTCGCTTCAATGTTGAGTTAATTTCCAAGTGTGGCCTTAGTGGCTCAGTAGATAGAGCGATCCCAAGTGGGGCCATAGTGGCTCAATAAATGTAGCGATTCCAAGTGGGGCCGCAGTGGCTTAGTGGATAGAACTATATCAAGTGAGGCCGAAGTGGTCAAGTGGATAGAGTTATTCCAAGGGGGGGCCTTAGTGGCTCAGTGGATAGAGCGATTCCAAGTGGGGCCGCAGTAACTCAGTGGATAGAACTATATCAAGTGGGGCCGCAGTGGCTAAGTGGATAGAGAAATATCAAATGGGACAACAGTCGCTTCAATGTTGAGTTAATTTCTCGTTATTTCATTATTACCTACATATACAACCAATAGAATCTTTTTCACTCTTTGTATGATAACCAAAATTTGTAACATGGTAACTATTCTAGGCACGTGAAAATACTAAAAAAAAAAAAAAAAAGGTGACGGGCTGGGCCCTTAGTGTTCGATAGGTTTGAACATCTAAGCAGATTATATTTAATAGGCCTAATATATGCACTACATTAATGCAGTACTTTAATAAACTATAATTTTCACATGATCTTGATTAACCACCGTTATTTACTAAGAAAAGTATACAATTATAGAAATATGTGAAATTTATTGAACTGATACCTAAAATAAATATGTTATATTGTTTCCTTTTAGAAATAAATTCGGTAAAATTCACTTGTTTAGTTTATATGAATATATTTTTCTTAATAAATAATAAACATAAATAAATTTCTAACAAAGTTGGATGAAACATTTCTTAAACCTAACGATATAGCGATTTTCGAAACTATAAAACATCACAAATTCTACACATAATGCGAAAAAATTATGTGCATGAGATGATAATTTGAAATTTCACTACTATTGAGTAACATTTAAGAAGAGGAAATTTTAAACAAAAAGAATACGGTTAATGTTAATTCCCTTATAAAGAATTTGGAAAAAAATAAAAAATGGTCAATTTACACATGTTATAAATTTTTTATTAATTTTAACATTATAATATATATTTATATAATTGTAAGAACAGTAGGGCATACTTTACGTTGTATAAGTTAATGATAAATAAAATTATATCATCCAAAAGCTATGATACCATACTTTTTATAATGCTTATGTTTTAAATAGGAGATAAGAAATTTGATCGATTTTACATCAGCATTAAAATACTTTCGTTTTTGATAAGTGTAATTGTTTTAAGATATTATTTTCAAATTACTGAAATGGAAAAATCTACTTTATGTTTACTACTCCCTCATTCGATAGCTGCCAGTAGCGTATTTTGCCGCAATGCACTTACCTCATTCGGGTTTCAACTAGCTCATTCTTTCTTCAACTCAATAAGTACAGCTGTGCACTCTCAGGACACAACTGACTCAGATGGATGAATGAAGCATCTTTTATAATCCCTTCAGTACTCCCAGTATCATTATTAACTGTTATGTTACCCGGGCTAAAGGTCTAGTAGGTTTTCGGAAGTAAATTAACGTTAAGTATTTTTACTGTCACGATGACTACATGATTCTGTCCCACTGCGAAACTTCATATACCGAGCGTGCAATAAATTCTCTCCTCTCTCAAACCTGTTGTTGCAGATGGCCAAAAAGGTAGCTTCTCTCGCTTGATTGGAAGAGAGACGTAGCAAAGTTTTTGAAACTGACTCCACAACAGAGAGACTTTGTTGATTCCGGATCCTTGTAGACCGTTAGTCGATCTACACGAGTAACCACAAGCACTGTTCCAGAGCACCTGAGACAAATCCGGAAGACCGCATCGTCTGACTGCTCAAGAATCTGGTAAGAACCTTCGGGACGTTATGGTAGCTAGAAACGCAGCAATTTTGCCACTGGGGATAATACTACTGAACCAGTTATTGTTTTTCAAATGTGCCACCAGTAGCTCTCTGGTCAAGTGCCCTTCTTTTGTTCGTTGGCTGTAGTTTTTCTTCTGCTTCGGTTGTTTTTGCGTGACTGCTTTTTTTTAGTCACTATTCTATTATCTAACCTTCTTCGCCCGCAGGTAAACTGCATCGATTTTTGTACCCCAGGGTCCTCGTCCTCCTCAGATAGTCAGCCTTTTCTTCATCCATTCTTGAACTTCAATTCTAATATTGGTTTCGCGTAGATTCATCGCCAGGTCACATGTACAACTGCTGATATATTGATTGATGCCTGATATACTTCTCCAGTCTTGGTGTGGAGTAGTGCTAGAAGGTACGAAAGAGCTTGCACTCTCCAGTGATTCGAAACCGTCTATGTTCATATCGTCAAGGAACAGGTGCCATTGCAAGTACCATGGCCTCAAGGTTACTCGTCACCAGCTTCAGACTTTTCAAGGAACTCTAGGAAGTGATCTTACCTACTTATCTTATATTGTGTTTCCATTATGCACAGTGGCCTCACGGATGGTAATACTGCCCACACTCCTAACACTCTTCAAACCTGGGTGGTCGAGGTCGTGAATCCTTGTAGCGACGTCGTTCACAGCAGACTCCATGTTCTCTAAAATACTTTCAATGTGGTGTCAACGGTCTTCGCGTCGTGTGCCTGACCACAGTCTTTAGCTTCGCCAGTTCCACTTCTAATGCTAGGGCCAGGGCATCGTACGGAATGATGCTGAGCCTCCACGTCGGCGACAGCATTTACGACAGTACTTCACGCCTCCTCGAAAATCTCCTTCAGCGATTGATGAGCCAGCTGTACTGCGTGCTGTTATAGCTCCTGTGATGATCTCTCTGGTTTGTGCAGTCCATTACTGGGCTTGGTGGGCGTGCCCTAGGTATCTATCGGTCGACAAAGTCCACCTCTAGGGATGACACCACGACGTCTATCTGGTAGAGAGTAGTGTATTCAGAGTGCTGGTATTCTCCCACCATACAGTTACCGTAATTATCATGAGAGATATGGGTCACGTTAGTTGGAAGAGAGTGGGCGATAGTGCTAACATGTTAATGGATACTTTTCCTGCAAATTCAAATTTAGTTTTCCCGAGACAAGTTACACAAATCGACCATTAGACATTTTGGATTCGTTCATTATATTGTGGATTACACTTCAAGTTTTTACTCTTCCTTCCTTTGATGCTATGACACACATCGTTACAATATAATTAATTAACAATTCAATTTACTTAGCCTTTTAAAACACTACATTTTTCTATAGAGTGCTGAAACTTGGGAAAGCGGATGTAAAAAAAGTAATATAATTTGCGCACAGTATTAGAAATTATATAATTGTTTTGGTACTTCACCTGGAGAGCCATGAACAAGCAGAGGTACCAAGGCGGAATGTCATCGATGCCATAAGTGATGTTGGCATTGTTCTTTGCCGGCTCGTCCGTCTTCTTCTGTTTCTCCTCAGGTGCCACGTCTTCGTCTGTATCAGGTGCAACCACCATCTGCAATACGCAGTAAAACCCATTACTTGAGTCGGTAATGACTCTCATTTGACAATGAATCACCTGAATGATTGCCCTGTGTTATTGAAATTATAAAATAATTAAATAGAAAGTAGCTTGTAAATTTTAGCAAAGAAAAGTAATTATTATTAGGAGAACTCTACACATGTCTACGCCTATCACTCTTAAGTACCAATTTAAAGAGAAATATTTAATTTTTCCAGTATCCTATTATTTTAGAAGTGTTCTTTCCAGTATGTAGTTGCAATTCAGTTTATAAGAGTCCAACGATATTGGAAATATACATTCTTTGTCTTAATACCTCCTTAGAGCTTATAAAATGTTATGGAGATTAATCAATGCATTAGGTATAGGTATGTTCACTAACAACACTAGAAAAGCAAAAGCCAGCATAAAAAAATATATCAGAAGGTTAATGATACAGGTACGAAATGACGTTGAAATAGTTAGTTTATTTTGTCTGATTTACTTAACTAATTTCCCTACAATGTATGATAAAAACTTGCTCAATTTCAAACCCAGCATGCTTTTCGCGACACGACCTGCTAGTGTTTGTTTGGTGGCACTGACTTTTCCTGTTTAGACATTGTTTCTAATATCTCCTTATGGTTGCCTCGAATAAAATTAAGGTCACGGAACGTAAGTATATTGTAGTTAAGTCTGATGGGTAGTTTGTGGTAATATCCGTGTGAAGTATCTGCGTCGGCACAAAAACGAATTTTTACCTTGCCTATTTATCTCTATGCCAGACAGAAGAAAGATGTTAATTGTTATGTGAATAATACTTCATTCTTTTTTAGTACTGAGTGTGTACCAAAACTTGGATCATTTGCAAGACTGATCTGTCATCTCTTAGATCGATGTTGACTGCACTTAGTTTTTGGGCGGAATTCATCAAACTGACGCAAAATAGAATTTATATTAATTGCCACAAATATTTACATTTTTCCTCCAAATCGGAGCCTCAAAAAATAACACCAGTATCAAGCCTGTTTTCTCTCGTTCATCAGACAGAAACGTCATACATAAGCGCTGATATTCAGATGTATATTTCAAAGGCGATGATTTCGTTTCAAATGAGATTAGCCAGTTTCAAATGCGATTAGTTTTTTGTCAAATGTCAGAAAGTAATTAAGGTATACAGCAACTGCCTAACACTTGACTTACCCAGAGACTACAGTCAAGTAAACACTGTACTGATACGAAGAGAGAAAATAAGCGCAAAAGAGACTATTGCAGCATAGTGGTTTCCCTGCTCCCAATGTTTCATTCCCCAGCTACTCTACCCTGTCAGTTGTCCAAAGTAAATGTGACTGCCGAAGAACTATGCTCTTGTTTCTTAGAAGTTGAATCGAAAAATGTATGAAATCCTCACACCTTAAAAGTATTGGGCAGTTCCATTATATTGTCAAATATGCTGAGGCATTATTCTCAGGTCTCGAAGCTCTGGGTGAAAATCCTGGATAACGCATGCAATTGCGTGCAGATTATCAGCGTGAGTTTAGCTTCATTCAGTTTGCAAGCTACGCTACTATCAGCCAACTTGGATAGGGGTCACAAACAAGCAAAAAATATCTGAGCATCGCCTGAGTGTCCACAACCAGGAGACCTATTGCGGTATAGCCTTGAGCATGCCATGCACCACGTTATGCAGTGCACTTCACACCATTTATCCTCATACATTTGGCAGTCCAGGACAAATAGGGTTAGGTTCGTGCTAAGAGAATAGAGAAAGCACTTGAAAGGTAGGTTTTTAGCGTCGACTGGGGCGAAGTTAATGCATGAGGTGCAGCGACAGAATGCGAGGGCAGAGGAAACGGGAGTCGTCTGATGAAATCCACCGGCTAACTGCAACGACCACTGCATTTACCACATGCAGAAATGCGGCGTGGACACACGTTGGGAACCAAACACAGATTGCATTGGTGGGAAGCCGTTAATGCGCACTTGGGAGGGGGACACTTACGAACTGAGTTAATCTACCTCGAATTCAAGTACCTATTCTCAGGTCCAAGTTTCAACTTGCTATCCTTAGTGTTATTGGTCGGTTAATTGGTAAAACGCCAAAGAAAATGTAACACAGCTTTAGCGCATGAAAGGCTGCTACCTTCGTATTTATATATAATTATATGTAATTCTTATAATATTTAGCAGTAAATTACAGTATATTACATTTCTGTGGTTCCTGTACAATATCTTATATATTTCTGCGATATGGATCTTCGGTTCAAAGATATGCAACAACTCTCTGCTTCATGTGTGAGATATGAAAGACAACGCTTTGCAGAACTTCCAAAAGTTATAGTATGTATGCCACACTGGCCACGAGCCAGCTCGAGAATCGCCATGCGATATGGTACGTGAGATGGTTAGCATGTGGGAATTTTGCCGAACGATGCCTCTGATTGGCGGGTTGTTCTCGTGGATCTCCCGTTTCCCCCAGCCTTGCATTTTGGCGCTGCTCCATGGTTCCCTCACTCTCATCGGCTCTCAAGATATCTATGTTAAGAGCCAGCCAAATCTCTCCGCTCCACTCCTTAGGGATTAAATATACGGTCTGGCCCAGTCGTAAGCGAAGATCTGGGGACCTCTAAACTGAAAAATTATACGCTATTTAAGGTAAAGTGAGCACTTTTGAAACCCTCTCATTTAGAATAATAGTCAATAAATATATTATATTGTGGCCTTAGACGCTAACTTCCGAGTGCAGTGGAATATACACACCGTGTTTATTACTTCCATGGCAATATTTATACAAAAAATTTGTTTACAGGATAAAATATTGCTGAAAAGAAAAAGTAACTAGGGCCTCAGAAGTGCTCACTTTATACCACGAGCAGCGTATACTTGGAAGTATCCGTTTATAAAGCTTAAATGGAAGGTGAGTTTGAACGTATGTCTATCGAATACGTTGGTAAAATATTTCAAATTATATCCTTCTTTTGATTTTAACTTTTAATAGTTTCAATTTATGTTAGTGTTGTTTACATATTTGGTGGTAAGCAACCGTAACGAGTAATAATAAATACTATCAAGATGAGAAAAACATCATATGTTTGTATAGTTCGTCTAAATTGAACTGGAAATAGAGAAAGACTACAATCTGGTGTTTCTTTAGCCTAATATCCGAAGGAAAGAAACGCCTATGAGATCACTTTCCTGTATGTGTGTATGTATGTGTGCGTGTATGTATGTATGTATGTATGTATGTATGTGTGTGTGTATGTAGGTGTGTGCGCGTGTGTCCCCCCCCCCCCCGCCGACCTCCTTTCCAGTTTTTGTACGCGTGAACCGAATCTCACCAAACTCGGTTCACATATAGTATTAAATAAAAACACGCGACTTATATATAATTTTAGAACATGGACCTATTTAAACCAATAATGATCCGGGGCGAACCCACGCCAGCCATTACTGATGAGTGAATTATTTTATGGCAATTTTATGGTAGTTGCAGGCTTGAGGTGCCTTAAACGAACAAAAAATATTCCAGAAAAACCGAGGGTCTGAGGTCTAAGAGCAATAGCACGTAATTACTGTTCTAAAAATATTGTGTGTTGGGAACACCAAGAGATTAGCCCACTCTAAAGCCTACACGAAATTGTATTTATTAATCTGTTTTTATCATTCAATATATCACGAACACTAACTGAAACAAGTAAATTAACAAAGCAGTACCCAAGTAACGAAATTTCCTAGACAAAATAGTTTACCACGGGCTCTCTACTTCACTGTTGGTAAACTAACTTCCCTGAACCAGCACATTACAAGTAGCAGACGTCGATATTACAGCAGCCAATTGCAAACCAAACGTCATATTTACCTTTTCCGGCATTTATTTAACCGTCAATTTCCTAAACGTAAAAATTGTGTAGAGAAATTGTATGTTACTGACCACCGACTTGAAGTCACGTTTATTTTTGTCGTGTGGTCAGATATATTATACTTTAAACGAACATTTTGAAACAACCCTTTTCAATTCCCAGTAGTAGTTTCACATGTGTCAGACCAGTATACTACGGGGGGGGGGGGGGGGGGGGAAACGCGCACACACACACATGCGCGGTTTTCTAACACTTAGCCACGCAATTTACGCGGCAGATATGCGGTGGCCTTAAACTAACATGGGTTAAATTTACACTACGCGCGTCCATACGGATCCGAAACAAGGTTGTCTGGATGGAAAGTAAAACCGTTCACATTACAGGGGCAGGTTTTATTTTAAAAAAATTTATGACGAAACCGTATATTATCTAGACAAACTGATGCCCAAGCGGACAGAAGCAGCAATTAAGGCCGATTCTTTACCATACGTCCGTATTTCTTCGAGACTTGCAATTAAGCGGTGACGTCGCGAACTGGATAGCTAAAATGCACTTGGATGATGTTATTCTTCTCAGATTAATATTTATATACTTCCAAGGTTTACAGCGTAATCAGAAGAGGATTTCGCCTAAATTTACTTAGCTCAGGTTTTCACCCATAGTACGTTGGAAGGAATAGAAAGAAAAGTCATATTTTATGCCGGAAATAACTTACTAGCTAAATAAGTGATTTGGTAAAACAGTTTTATAAAAAGTTATTTTTCTTTACTTTTTAAAATAACCAAGTTATTATCAGTATATTTATTTGAACAAAAACCGGGAATTTTTTTCATGGTTATCCAAAGTTATATGAAAAAAATCTACAAAACAAATTCGAGTGGACAGCTTTACTTGTAACGATTTCTAAAAAGAGAGCAGATCATTACAATGCAACTGTCTTTGCGGGCACGGGACCCGAACCCGCACACCTGATGGCGGAGCGCTGTCCTGGGAATACATTTGGGGTGAGGGGAGCTAGAGAGCAGCGAGGGTAGCAGAGAGCTCCCTGTTTGTCGGCCAGTAGCAAGGTATACAACAAGGCCGCTGGTGCATGACGACCCCCCCCCCCCCACCACCTCCAATCGCTGACCCATTCTGCTGGTACAACCTCGAGGGCACATCGATGCCGGAGGTCGGTGCGAGCAGCCCGAGGGCAACACTGCAGAGCGAGCCGAGATACTGACGTGTTAGAGAGACGTGACCAGATCAGCCAATCACACCACATCACAAGGTGGAAGAGCTCCAGTTCAGTGTCGCTAATTACCAGTGGTAAGGGGATATTTGGTTCTGGATGCAGGATAGATCCGGAAACGATATCACTCGCAGCGAACCCTAGAGGTCCCCTATTAAGAGCATTAATATTTGTTAACTAATCCTAGCTTGGAAGAGCCGAGTTTTTATTCACTATTATTTGTTGATATATGTCAAATCTAGTAATCATTCAGTATTGTTTGTTAAATTGTTTGAGATCATTGACCGTATGAGGAGTAATAAAATATTTAGCAGTTTTTGTAATTGTCTTGTGTCGTTGAACTATCCTGAGTTATACCCCCAGAGTACAGTAACGTTAAGAGGATGAGCCTCAGAGATTTGTCTTGTGTATATTCTTGTGTTTAATAGTATAACTTTACAGCAGTCATCCCAGTAAAACGTTACAGTCGGTATTCATAAATATGCCTGATCGAGCGAAGTGGCTCTGTGCACTGTAAACACGCTTTCTTTGCTGCAAAACATAATTTGTAGCTGCAAAGAAAAATTTGTATGGATATGAACCACTGCAAAGTAGCTTTGCCACAAACATAATTTAGTTTGATCTATATAGTAATGACTATGATAACCTTGCGTTGACGTTACAGTACATAAGAGAGAAGTAACAAATATTTCAATATAACACTCGCAAAAAGAAGTGAGAGCGGCCCTAAGAATCGAACCCGTACACCTCGTGTTTTAAACCTAGCGCCCTGCACCACGCGACCACTTTGTCTTTTTGGAGCTGAACCCACTTTTGGCGGACAGATTATGTGAGGTAGTAACATACGCCAGAATACAATGGCGCCTCTTTGGAAGACTTGAGATTAGTATTGTGGAGAAACGCCGAACTTCAGAATGACATTAAACGTCTTCAGGAGGACTATAAATTTGTTCAGCTGCAGTTTCGTAACTGCAGAGTATAGGTCCTTATTGGTTTATGAACGTTAGCGTAGGGGCAACAGTTACCTACAGAAAACTGCAACGTATACGACAGAAAACCTTTAAACACTTGCCTTTAGTACAGCGTAATATTTATTTACTGTGAACAAAAGCAGCACAATTAATGTTTATTTATTTGCTATAAAGAAAATTAATATTCCCATAAAACTAGAACGTACAAAGTTAAACATTTATTAGCAGAAAACTTATGTTTGTGTAACATTTCTCTTTGAATTAAAGCTACAATGTGTTACTGTAAACAAAACAGCATCAGATAAATAGCTTTCTTTGTAGTACAGGAAACTATGTATGGATTTTTTTTAGTGTGTGGGAAACCACTGGACTCGTATTTGGGGGGCCACGGGTTCGATCCTCGGTTCGGCCAGCCTGCGTTCCGAAATCACTCCGGGATTGTTCGTTGCTACAAGCGACGGCCCATTCCTTCCCCGTTCCTCATTCTCTGAACAACTTGCTCCGTCTCTAATGACCTCGATGTCAGTGAGACGTGAAGAACTACCTACCTTCTTACCTATAGGTTATTCACGGTACAATGAGCACTTTTGAAAGCCCTGCGTATGATCTACTTGTGTACACGTTGTGTATTTTTTCCGCCTTATCTAAAATTAACATTGCAATGGGCCTCGTCACTTTATTCATGCGTGGGTCTCGGGAAACTGTGTAATTATTAGAAAAGTAAATATATTACAAATCTGCTCATTTTTAAAATAAGGCGCATAAAAAATTAGAATGCGACAGAAATTATTTAAGTAAACACAGATGGTTACCGTAACATTTTTTATTCGACGTTGAGATATAGAACTACATTCCATCCGTCGTTACCAACTTAACCGGGCTCATGTCACTCAGTGCACCTTTTAAAATATATGCAGGTAGGAGAAGTGATTTTTTCCTAAGGTTAATTTCAAAAGTGCCCACTTTATCTTGAACAGCCTTTAACTATCTTAACATGCGTGAAACAGATTACTTTGAAGTTCATCATTGGAGGTACGCGGATTTTGCGGATTCATTTGACAGCAGCCTATACTTCTCAGTTCTTACATGCTCAGGTCGCAACTGTTTGTTAGTGACCTGAAAAATTCCCTAGTTCAATGACCTTCAGGCTAGACTCTACAGACTTATGTACAAATATTCCGATATAAACTGCGCATTGGTTGTCTGCATTCACAGTGGAAGGCGACGATTGGGCCAGCGTTCTCCAGGCCGTGTCAAACACAGCTTGGACCAATTGCTAAAGTCAGCTAAACCAAGTGTTTTAAATTCTACCTTGTCCCAAAATGAATCCGCGAATTCTTCAGGTATCTGCTGTTTATTCATTGGCTACTAACAAGGAGAGAGGTTTTTCGTTTTTTTCGTCTTAGTTGTGCGTAGCAAGGTCACGGAATTTATTCCCCTGCTTATTGCTGATTCAGGAGTCGTCCAGGGCTTGTCCAAACAACTGTGGCACAACTATGAAAGGAATACACGAGTATAGTCCATTCACGGCTATTTCCTTATTTCCTGACGTCCTGCTGAAGTTATACTACCAGGATAATTCTCCGTCTCATTTAATAAAACCTTAATCTAGTCTCGAAAATCACACCAACGGAACCACGCCCCACATTCGTGTGCACTCAGCAAAATTCTATTTTGCGTAAGAATAATTTCTTACTAGGCACTACCAACACACCTATTTTGTCACCATTTTTATTAATAATAACTATAAAAGAAATATTATGACTTACAGATAAAATATAAAGAACAATTAAGTTTAACAAAATTGAGTCACTTTTACACTCTGAATACGAATCAGTGAGAATTTTACATGTTTCAATCAGTCAAACGACCCTTACAGATACAACAGACACTTAGGTGAATTTAACCGATGAACCAGTGGAAAAAAATGCCATATTTCCTTCTCTGATTGATTAAGTGACATTTCCCATTGATTCGTAAGTCATTTTCCCACTGTTTTCTTAGTGGTTTATTTTTTGTCTGATGGATCAGTGAAACATCTGAGCAACTTGCTCCGTCTCTAATTATTTTTGACTGATGTATCATTGAAACTACGTGTAAAAATGGCGTTAAACAACGTATATCGAATGAAGTAACAACAACAAATAAAAGAATAAAACTAATACAAAATACTTTATTAAATGTTTTCCGTCTTTCAAAACGCTATTTTACGAGCTATTATAAACACATGGCCTTTCATTTCGATTCCATGTAATCGTCACAGCGCCCTGTTTGAAGGTTTAAACTGCATTTAATGTGGCGAAGAGAGTGCACTCATATATACTATTCGTTTTAACAATCCTAACGGCACAAATCACGAAAAGTAGGAGCATGCAATTTCAAACTACACGATTTCGCAAAGGGGCCACGGCGACTGAACGGTTAGCAGGCTCGCCTCCCACCATGGCGAACCGCGTCCAACCCCCGGCCGGGCCACCGGATTTTCGCAAGTGGGAATCTTGCCGGACGATGGCGCTGGTCGGCGGGTGTTCTCGGAGATCTACCGCCCCCCTCCCCCCTAATTCCGGCGCCGCTCCATATTCACTTGTCACCCTCACCGGCTCTCAAGACCTCGCTGTCAAGACCCGCCCAAATCTCTTCACTCACTCACTCACGATTTTGCAAAGGATCAATACAATAAATATTTTCCTCTAACAAATTCCTCTAACTTCGCGAGATAGCGCTAATGGAAAGGCAAAGGCCTGGAGTCGAAGGGTGCGCGGGTTCAATCCCGGTCACATGCAGAACATTTTTTACATTTTTAAATTACGGTAAATTGCGCAATATAAATAATAAACTATCGTAAATATGTTTATTTCACGTAATTATTTGCCTACATTAAATAAAATCAATATTTAATTCGCCGCTGCATTCGGCCATCGCTTATTCAGGCAGTGGAATTGTTTCAAGTCACTAATTCCACGAGTGAAATTTTTCCACTGAAACAATAAGTGATTTTACATTGATTCTAAGTGGAGACATTTTCACTGAATCGAGAGGTTGAATTTCACTGTGTGTATGTTAACACAACTATGAAACGCTTCAGATACATGGCACATAAAAGAGGCGAAGGAACAGTGAATAGACTATATACGTTATTCAAGTCCAATGTCACAGAGAGAATTTGCGAAATCCATGGACGACTATTAATCATCTCTTTGTATCTCAATTTTTTGCCTTGGCGATTAATAAACGGCATATACCGCTCGTTGGAAGGAAGTGGCGGATGTAGTTGAAAGTGCGACTTGCGCGAACCGAGGCGGAGACGATGCGATAACGTAACGTCTCCCTGGCGTGTTTGTTGTCTCGCTAACCATCTTTATCTGTGGCCAGCGCCGCACGAGCACGAGGGGTTCGGATCCTCGAGGGAGGAAGGAGGGAGTTCAATAACCTCCGAGGCCCCACAAGCGTCGATTCGCCCCCTCGCCGATCCACTTTGGGCTCCGCGCTGAAATACGGCCGCAACTTTGCCCCTTCGTGAGGACCCCACACATCCCCCCCGGGGTTCCTTCAGACACACCGCGGAGAGCCCAAGCGCCTGCCACGCGGCGTGGTCGGCAACCCGTCGAGCACTCTGGCCAGTGCTGCCTGACAAAGACAAGCTTTTGCACCCGGAGAGAGGGTAAGATCCGAGCGCTGGCGTGGCTGAGGAAAGGGGCAGGACAAGGACGGGTGCGTGAAATCCGATACCGTTATCTGTTTGCGCGAGCTCGTGTATACTTGTCCAAATGAATTCAAGCAACTTCTGTGGACACCAACCCACACAAGCGCATCAATAGAGCAACGCGAATTATAGGCTGTGCGCGGTAAAGTGAGCACTTTTTAAAGACCCTTTCATTTCATCCAATTTCCATCTTCCTACTGCTTTTTAATATAAACATTGCAATGCGACCAATAAACACAGTGTATACATTTCACTACCATCAACATTCAATGCCTGAGGCTGCAATTATATATATATATATATATATATATATATATATATATATATATATATATATATATATATATATATATATATATATATATATATATATATGTATGTGTGTGTATCTTATATATGAGAGGTTAATGCCTGTTGGGAGGGCCTTAAAAAGTGCTCACTTTATCGTGAACAGCCTATAGTCAATGTTGTGCCGCTGCTCATGGTCTCTACGACACGTGACATTTGCAGCTGAGCACTTCGTATTATCCTGGATGAGGAAAGACTAAAAAAGAGAAGAGGGGAGGGCGGTAATGGCGTGGATTTGTTGTTACGGATATGACTTAAGGTCATATCCATAAAAGAAGGGTTTTGGGACATAGCTGAAATTACAGTCCATGGTAGAGCTTTTATGGTAACTGAGGGGGGTTTATTATGGCTTGGGAAACACGTATAACAACAAAGCATTTACAGTTTGCATGAGACTGAATGATTAAACACGTGGGAGAGCTATAATAATTGATACTAATTTAAGCCACAACTATGTTGCCACGCCTGGTTTATAAGTTATCTACTTATGGACAGTTCCCACCTTATTCTTGATGCCGGAGGCTGTATCCAGCTGATCGGATGGCAGCGGACGGACACAGACGTTGTGATCTTCCATGGCTGCTGGTCGGAGGTGGAACGATGTCGGGCCATGCCTTACAGCGGCCTATATCGGCGCGTTGTTTAAACATAGCTGTCCCGGATTGCCGGCTTGTGGAAGGGGGTTCTTGCGAGCGGCCTCGTCCGGTGGTTACTGCAATAAGTTGTCTCAATTCCTGGCGCCCTGGTTTTATTTCGAAGGTGTGAGGCCGGTTTCAGAGTTGGAAGCATTGTTAAGGCCCATTCATAACATTGCGCAGTTCACACATTTTCCGAACGCCCACCAGGTTTGGTAGCGTTCTTAATTTTTGTCAGCAGTCGAATCTAATCTGCGCGCCAGACATCTGCGAATTTGAGGAACGTCACAAAGTAGGAGAGGCATCACTGACGATTCCTAGAATCCATTATAAAGAGCGCGAGGGATGGGGAGCTACTCGAGCAGACTGCAGCCTGTCGCATAATGTCAAGAACAACAGAAGGCATTGTTCGTAGATACCAATTTTCGCTCATACCTCTGCATATTTCCCAAAATAATCCACTACTGTCGACGAGAGTGCATGATTATCGTTTCTGTTTTCCCTTCTAACGGTGTTGGACCCCAAAATTTTAATAATTTTATTTTTGTACGAAACATGATCCAACTTTTACACATTATATGTGTTGGCATTTTCCTCGGATAAAAATTTTATACTTTATATTTTTTGAATAATTTGATGTCAAATTCAAAATACGCACAAATTTCTTTATATTTAACAATTTCTTTACACATTTGAGGTAAATCCGGGAGATATGACGCGGCGGGAAATATGTCGCTGCCCCAGCAGACCATGGAAGGGAACGAGCTGATGCGCAGTCATCGTACGCAACAGTCGCCGTTAGTCTGCTAGAGTACAGTAATAAAGTACTGCTTTCAGTACTTACCATTAGTCTGCTAGAGTACAGTACTAAAGTACTGCTTTCAGTACTTACCATTAGTCTGCTAGAGTACAGTACTAAAGTACTGCTTTCAGTACTTACCATTAGTCTGCTAGAGTACAGTACTAAAGTACTGCTTTCAGTACTTGCCGTTGGTAAGTACTGAAAGTTTCGTCGTGTGTTACTTCAATTTTACTTTATCTCATATTGATGTAATTTGAAGGAAATTTTGGCGTGCAGTTGCGAAGGGTATTGAGCTAACCTTGTGTTCACGCCGTATCGTACATGTTCCGCCATCTTAAACCACAGTTATGGGCTGTGTCGTGTCTCCCGTGGTTTTTGGGAGATACGATGCATTTAGTGAAAGGGAGATACGACACATAGTTAATTAAAAAAAAAAAAAGTATCCTTTTGTATACCTATAGACAGTAACACTGACGTAGAATGTTATGTCTTGATATTAGTTACGTAAATTTCATGTTGCGTTAAGTCGAATTTGTTGATTACTTAAACGCGACTTGAAAATGGCATTAGGCCTACTTAAAGTAGAATGCCTTAAAAATGTGACTATATTTGTTGTACGGTGTAGAAACACACAAAAGACTAAAATGTAATCAATATCAAGTACACATGTGCGTAAATGTTATTTTAAAAAAAATTATATGCCCAAGCAGTATTTATGTCATGTAAGTAAAATGACTGCTGCACCTAATAAATGAAAATTCAATTGGCACACTCTACTGCATGTTCTCTAGCGAAAGTGACTTTATGATAAATACAATTACACAGAAACAAATGTCCTTAAAAAAAGAATCGTTCTCATGAAAAAGACAAGTAGGTAAGTCCTTCGCCTGTGTATTAGATACGGTGGTGAACATGCGCACGCTTTCTTCAAGATTACATTTTCTGAACCGCACAAGATAAAAAGCGAAACTGTAGTCAGCTGTCTGCTCTACTGATACACTGTATGGCAGACAAGATTACACGGACAGCTAATCAGACATGAATCACTGACGTGTGTGCAGTGTGCTAGTAATTGAGACCACGCTCCCACGCTTTCCTTATGCGTGTCTGTAAGCAGTTAGATAATTTTGAATTAACGTTAGGTCGCAGGTTACACTACTCTGGGTGCTACTAGGAAATTATTGTTCCGTCTTAGAAATGGGAAAATTAGATAGTCCTCTTAATTTCGTATAAAATTTATATTAAAAAAAACTATTTAGTTTAATAATTAATTCTATTTCCTCTCTCTTCTTTTTTCCAGTTCAAATGGTTGAAAATGCCTACGACGTACGGACCTAGAAAAAGCAATCGGGCAGCATGGACACAGGAAGACATAGATAAGGCTATTAGTGCGATAAAAAAAAACCAGTAAGGAAAGCTGCGAGGGAAAATAACATCCCGGAGAAAACGCTGCGCACTAGATTAACTACCGGATCTTTCATAAAAGAGAAACTTGGTCAACCTCCATTGTTAAGGAAGATGCTGAAAGGAAGCTTGTTAGCCATGTTAAAAAGCTTCAGGCAGCAGGATTCGCTCCAACTAGGAAAAACCTTAGAAGAATCGCCTATAACTTAATATCTTCAATGAATAAGGCAAAGAGGTTCAACAAGGAAACCGGGTTAGCAGGCTGTGATTGATACAAGACTTTTATGAAGAGAAACACAGATTTGGTGTTAGGAAATCTCAAGGCATGTCAAATAATCGTGCAGAAGGAATGGACAGGGAAGAAGTCAAAGCCTATTTTGAGCTATTGCAGAAAACCTTGACAGAAGACTGTTGTGTAAACCAGGTAACATCTACAACATGGATGAATCGAGTTTTCCATTAACGAATGAGCCTAGACCTGTTATGGCTGTACGAGACAGCGAAGATGTTCATGTAAGAAAAGCAAAGGAAAGGGGTGAAACGAATACTTTAGTGGCATGCTGTAATGCTGAGGGATCATTTTTACCACCCTTATGCATTTTCAAAGGGGTAAACAAGAAAGCATTGTGGAAAGAAAGTATGCCGCCCGGAGGAGTCATAACAATGAGGAAGAAATCTGCATACATAGATGAATAAATATTTATGGACTGGCTCGAAAACCACTTCATTCCACGCAAGAATGCAGGGAAATGTCTTCTTCTGTTGGATGGCTATGGTTCGCATATCAACTCTCCAGACATACTTCAAAAAGCTGTTGATAATGATAGTTCGGTTCTGTGTCTGTCGAGCCACACGACGCACTACCTTCAGCCTCTTGATCGGAGCTTTTTCAAGCCACTGAAGGCCTATTGGGCAGACGCATGTAATAACTGGATGCTAAGTCATACCAGCATTGAAAGTCACCACTTTGGAGTTATCCTGAAGAGCGCTTGGTCTCCCGCTGCTACTGTAGAAAGTGGTGTTTCAGGATTCAGGGCTACAGGGATAGTTCCTCTAAAACCCTCAGCTGTTCCAGATTATTGATATTTACGAGGATCTGATCCAACGGACCAGTTCCTGCCTGAAGAAAGTGACGCCTCCTTTGAAAGAGGTCCTGACGACCCTCTTCCTAAGAAGGGTAATGGTATCCCACACCCACTCCAAGCAGGTGTTACTACATCCTACTCTCATTCTACCTTCGAACTTAACAAAATGTCCTTCCACATCCACTGAATCTCCTTCCACATCTTCTGCTTTCAAACAGATGAAAACTGTCACTACTTTTGTTGCTTCTCCGCCTCCATACGTCCCCAGCCAAGATGTAACACCAACCAAATTACTAAATACAGTATCTCCCATACCAAATCGTGCTCCAGGTAAACGACCGCAAGAAAATATGTTCGCTGATCCCATCCTGATGGGTTAGAAAACAAGAAAATGAAGAAACATATATGTTTCTTTTAAATATTAGTATTTTTTTTTTTTTTTTAAGAACAGTTCATGCTAGTTTCAAATTAAATTTATTTCGTTTCGGAAAACCCTTTCCTATAGCAGCTGAGAAGTTAAACATTGTTAAGCCATAAGCCATATCTACCACCCCATCACGGCCATATCACCCATCCCTATGGGAGATATGGCCAAAAAAGAGAGTATTTGTATTTTTAAAATTTGACTAAGTTGGCAACATAATTTTGTATTCATAATTATTTTGTAAATACACAAAACCCTTAACTGTTTTTTCCCAGTGTTTGTTTTAGGGTAGAATTAATTTTGTATTTTTGAAATCCATAAATTAAAAGGTGTATCATATCTCCTGGATTTACCTTATGTGACTTGTTATTAGGTGATGTCTTATGTCATGTTGTAACCCATGGCATCAGTTTACTTTATAATTTTTTTTCATTTGGACAACTTAGTATTTTATATTATAGCTGCAGCATAACAGAAAAAAATTTGAATTCGACATCAAATTATTCAAGATAATACAAAGTGTAAAATTTTTTTATTTGAGGAAAATATCATCACATATAATGTGTACAAGTTGAACAATGTTTGATACAAAAATTAATTCCTTAATTTTTTGGGGCCCAGCATCCATAACAGTGTATTGCTATACTATTAATTTTAAGAAACTCTGAACTCTGAAACATTATCTACCTTCGCAGTGCTGCCCTTATTGAAAGAGTCAAAATTTTCCGATCAGTTATTAGGAAGAATTCCGTGCTGTGTTCTCATGTTAATTGCACCTTCTCTGTACCCTCTTCCAAGAGATAGTGGCCAATAACAGGGCGGTTTAAAAACGCCGTCCAGGCTTGCAGATATGTTGCGCGCAGTATCCTGAACGTGTTCCTTTATTTACTGTCTTTGCCGATGAGTCACTAACGAAAGGTGGTTTGGTGTCTGGGTTGGAGTGTACACTTCCTGCTGAGACCACCGATGTACAGGATGATTAAAGAATGAAACTCCAGGATGCATACATTCTCTGCACTATACATTCTTACTTAGTCAAAGCCAATTGAAGTTCCTTATTAGTGAATATTGAACTATTACCAGTATCCAGTATCATCTGACCTCGAACAGACAGGGGAATAATGGGAGCCAGCAAGAGTCCCCACCAAACCCCCGCACACGCCAGTTCAATAGCTGAGGGAACCTCAAATGGGGTCTTTCTGTGCCAGCCCATGCTCAACATTCCTTTACATCGATGTTATAAGTTTTCCCCATAGGATTATTAAATGCCAACATCCCAATGAGAGTAAGACACCAATGAGCCCATCTCGTACAGTACCATACTGTACGAATTTGTTAACAGAAGAGACATTCCTGCTTAGGCCCCATTGTTCTGACTGTTAAGGTGTCTACCAGCCCATCATCAGGCCAAAATCATCACGATTGCCTGTGATTCAAGCACAACCCGAGAGGTAGATAACCCTTTCGGTAATCATGGAATGGGGATCGCCAGGGAGTTCCCCAGATTTGCTGCTCCCGAAAGGTCATCTGGTGGTACCGCAAGTAGGAGTGGGTTCCCTTTAGTAAGCAGACACTATTGCCTTGTGCTTAGTTAGCTCTTTCTGCTACTATGAATTAAGTTGGACCCTGATACTAGGACTGGCAATAGTCCCGAAACCTCACTGTCTACTGGATCTCATGTACTGGATGAGCATCTGGCACACAGCATTATCACTCTAGCAGAGCCCTCCTATACTAACCGGAGATGGGACATCATTTTGTTAGTGATCAGGCTATCAGGAACTGACCCACTATTTATGGTGGCAATCACAAGGCATCAACTCTGCCACAGTGAATCCAAGTGATGGGCACCTTAAGCCATTATAGTTTGGTCTTCTGAAGTTCAGAATTTCTACTTGGACATGAACCACCAGCCAGACATCTAAGGAACACGACGCATCCAATCGGAATGACGGATAGCGAGATCGGACATGGACTGATCTTCCTTTAAGTTACCAACACCCTGACCAGGTCCTAACGAGCAAGTCAGGGAAGAAAGGTACTGAGTGATCAGCTTCCTGTATCACCTCACGCCATGCCTTACGCCCATTACAGGCTGGCTGCCCAGCCTATTCCACCGCCGATCAAACCACACTGTAAAAAAATTGAGTTAAAATTCCCTTACATGTAAGGGAAGCTAATTACCTCTACATTTAAGGTAAAATCACCTCTTAAATGTAGATTAAATTTTCATTACAAGTAAAGTACTATTCCCTAATAGTACAGAGAAAGTACCTGACAAAAATGGGAGGAAATCCCACACAAATAAGGGGAAATTAACTATATTGTATAATTAATATATATATTTAAAAGAAATACCCGAGTATTAGAACTGTACATTTTTTAATTGCCAATATTCTTTCACGAATAGTAACCAAAACCCCAACACTAAAATTCTCGACGTTTGCTGGTGGGTGGAATCATGGTCCTTAGTGACGATCAGCCGATGCGCTATCCAATACACTACGACGACAGCATGACAGTACGAGTGAATATTAGTGTATTAAAAATTTATTCTTCCGCCTGTCCCCCCACTTAGCTGTTGAGACAATGCTGAGGAGATGCACGCATCGTAAGGTAATGTTTACATCAATTTATGGAAATTTCCACCGCTGTATACGTGAATTTTACTCCACAGTGCGGTACTTATACCTTACATGTAAAGAGCCATGTTGGACACATCGTATGACTAAACAATAAAAATTAATTTTAAGGTAAAAATATATAAAATGCCATTATCAAATAGTTACAAACATACGAGGAGATTCACACGTCGTAAGGTAATTTTACAATCCGTGTATGGGATTTTCCACTATCCTGTACGTGACTTTTACTCCAGAGTGCGGTAATTCTACCTCACCTGTAAGGAAAACTATGTTTCCCCCACAAGTTTGCGAATATTACCTCACACTTGTCAGGTAATTTTACCATTATATTTTTACAGTGCAGGGAACTCGACATCCGAACATCCGAAGTGGGGCCACTGGTCCAACGTCCAAACGAGCGTCTAGGTCCCACACACGGCACGGACGCATCTAACAGGCACACATAGCAGGGAGGGAGAACATTCCCCATTTGTCAGAAAATCAGGGACACTCCAAACAGGTATGGCGCCACTAATTCGGCCACTCGATGACACACACCCTAACACCATTACAGCCCGAGACGACGGCCTTCATACACCTCCCCGATTGCAAGTTGTTTCAATTGCAATTTTCAAAATCTCGGAATTTTTTTCTATCGGAAACGGAGTAGACAATTTGATAACATAAAAAAGCGTAGTTTTAATACATAATTTCTATCGCAAACATTTTATTATAGCATATGAGTAGCGTTATTTATATTTACATCAAATTCCCTACGTTATTACTACAATGGACTCGCCCAAGGCATCATCTCCTCCTACTCGTCTGGGCATGCACGAACCAATTGTAATATTGTTTTCTTGCATATCATTTTAAACCACTATCTCTTCAAAATCTAAGTAATAAAACTTTCAAATGGAAAACTATACATATAATATAACAATTGTCACTCACTCTTAACAGTAAACATTCGAGTTACTTAACAAAGAGAGTGTGCATATATGTATAAAGTTATTTCACAGGTTAAGTTAACAATAAGTGATTGTGGGAATATATTTGCGTTTAAGGCGCATCGGTGCAATCACTGAGGTCACTGGTTATGGAAGATGGGTGAGAAATGATGTGAGAGAAAGAAGTAAAGGGGTGTCAAACAGTAATCCGTACCATCTCGCCCGGATGAAAAAAAAATTCCTTTGGGTCGTCCCTGAGCACAGTACAAAAAAGCGAAAGCACGGTACATATAGTCTATTCACTGTTTCTTCACACTTTTTGAATCAAAACTTTGAATAAACACCGCTTGTATGGTGTGTTTGATTGTTTACTAAATATACCATGCAGCAAAAGCATTTTATACTCGTGTTAACGGAGTATTATCGTATTCTTGGTTAAATTTAATTCTCTTCCTATTTTTTATCCGTAAAGCACAGTATTTCATCTATAAACTAAAATAAGAGATAATATGGGTGTTTTGGCAACGCTAGTAAGAAATAGTTCTTATGTAAATATTATTACACTGAGTGCGAAATATTGCGGTGCGTTGGACTTCTGATGTAATTTTCTGAGCTTCGTTTGCATGAGGCGGATGAATACCCTAGAAATAGAACTTCAGCAGGGCTTCAGAAAAGTTGGAACTAACTGTGAATGGACTATAGGACCGTTTCTGACGGGAACGATGTTTGGAAACCCACGCACGTTTCTCTTGCGTTGGCGCTCTCTGGCACCAGGATGTTATGAAGAGATCAGGCCTTAGGTGGACGGCCTGCCTGATCAAACCTTCAAACACTGAACCAGGGCACGAGCGTGATCGTAACAACACATTGCTAAAGACAGTTGCAGAAACTCCCTCCACCGGCCAGTAAACTGGGCCGAAAGTATTAAACAACGCGCCCGATATAGGCCAACGTAACATTGGGAGCGGCGTGTTTTGTCATCGGGGCAGCAGACCAAGAATGCATGGAGATGGGTATGTCCGGCCGTCGTTAACCACCTCCTAGAATCAGCCTCCGGCATCAGGAACAAGATGGGGACTTTCCAATTAGATTGTAACAGTAGTGGTGTGCAGTAATAAAACTTATTATAATTATTTAGCATCTTGGTATTCCATTTAAGCTCCCCCGATCAATAGTCACGTAAATAGTTATTGTATAATCCTTATGTTTAATAAACCCCATCTTATACTGTTGTACTCTACCTAATATTGACTCATTATTTAGTTCCGCTCATAGCCCCTTTCAGGTATGGATTGACTTAAAAGTTAATCCGTAACAAGGTGAAGCAATGCGTTTAACACGCCCATTACGGTTCAGTTCGACACAAGTAAACTTTGGTGGAGGATGGTCAATGTTTTATCTTCCCTACATGTGTGCCAGGGCAACATAATTTATCATGTGTCTCGTAAGCACAATCACTGAAAAAATTAATTCACACGCTGATAATGAGCTCCTGAGACTTGTTTACACGCAAGGTTTATTTTATAAGTAGCTTTATCTTTATTGATCGACTCGAAAATTGATGTCGCATTCGACGTAATTCACCTGGACCGTGATTCTGACACAACAACACTCATTCTCTAGACTATTTCTGCACTCAAACACCTGATGCCGTGGCTTGAGTTCCTGCACCCAAATATACTTTCTGACACAAATGTAAAAAAGCTTAAAAACTCTGTAATCTTACCTTGCAGCTGCGCAATAAACTATTGAAATCTCGTGATTCCCGACGACGCCAAGAGCAATGTTGTGATAGGACGTTGGGGTCTAACCTGGATTCGACACTCCACTGTGAAATGTATTACCCCACTGTGAAATGCATTACTCCACTGTGAAATGTATTAGCCCCCCCCCCCCCCCCTAGTTGTAAAATGGGCTTCATTGTAAAGGCTGTTGACGGTGAAATGAGCACGTTTGAAAGACCTGCTTAAGACCTACTTGTATGCACGTTGTGTATTATTCCGCCTAATGTAAAATTAACATTGCCAGTGAGCCTCGTCACTTTATTCATGCGGTGACAGATTTAGTCAATGGAAGTATCCTGTTTCCAGCCTCAGTTTTCGTACAATGACTCGCACTTGAGCAAATCATTTCGCAATTTCATGGAAGATCCTGCCGCAGTCAATAAAACGAGCAGATTCTGTGAGGTTCTGAGAAATCCAGAGCCATTCGAATGAGTCTAAAATTTGACGAAATTCATTTCAAACAGCTTTTAAATACCGTTTAGCTAATTTTAGCCTTATAGCACAACCCACGTAACTCACATTTTAAGGGCAAATTTCACAAATATAGTCTTTAAAAATGTATAGTCTTCATATATATATATATATATATATATATATATATAAAATATTCTGGAGTTACCAATTCGTAAAGTTTCGCTTTTCATCATGACAAAAGCTTTGCGGGCGAAAGTTTATAAATAAAATTTTAAAAACATTGAGCGCAAATAAATTTACGGGAAGGAATAACTTAGTGGATACACAACATCATGCAAATACTTTTTAAATATTCATATACTTTGAAGTACTTAAATAATTATTTGATTATTTTTACGCTTATATTTATCCCTCTCCAGGCTACCGTAGCGTAACTGAATATATTCCATGTCGTTTCAGATCAGTGGCCTGATTAAGAACTCTCCAACCTTAATTGCTAAATTTAGGAAATATTGCAAAACACAAAGCGAAGTAGCGACTAGGGACAACATTTCAGTACGTGTTTCTTTAGGCGTCCATATACATCGAAATGCTGTGACGTCAAATAATGGACGTACTCGTCGAAACATGTTAGTTGTCGCTGTTTCCTTCACACTTTTTCAACCAAACCTCTAAGAAATCACACTAAGGAAAGGCTGTTCACGATAAAGTGAGTACTTTTGAAATCAACCTCAGAAAAACGCCATTGATCCTACTTGCATATATTTTAATGAGCACATTGAGTGACATTCGCTCAGTAAAAATGGTAACGATGGATGGAAAGTAGTTCCATATTTTAACGTCGAATAAAAATTGTTACGTGACAATTCGTGATAACTTAAGCTATTTCTTTCGCTTTTTTTTTTTTTTCCGTGCATCGAAGTGTAAACATGAGCAGGTTTGAAAAATATTTACTTTTCAAATAATTTCACAGTTTCACTTCACGGACGCATGGATAAGATGATGAGGCCCATGCCAATATTAATTTTACGTAAGACGGAAGAATACCCAGCGTGCTTATAAGTGGATCGTAAGAAGGGCTTTCAAAAGTGCTCATTTTACCGTGAACAGCCTACACCCACCTGAAATTATAGATCCAAATGAAAAAGGGATAGTAAAATTACAAGTGGGCATTAATTATTTTTATGACTGGTTTCGGAATTTCAGTTCTACGAGCACATCTGTTGACTAATTACTAAATATGAGTTGTGTACTTCTACCGAGCATGTACGCTCGTATAGCTATTCGGAGATAGTTTCCTGGCTCAACGTTTTATATCTACATTAATTCCTTTCGCAGTAGCACTCTCGTGCGGTGAGACACAGTTATTTACTCTCCCCTGTCACATTTTAGAGGCACACTTGTTCGATATTTCTAAACAAAAAAAAAAAAAAAAAAGAGGAGGAGAAACAGTTTGCTGTACGTGAATTGGTTAGAACAACTTCAAGACACTTATAGCGTCTTGGATGAAAACTAGCTGAAAAAAGCCAATAAGTTAGCAAAGAAAATAAACAATACAAGAATGCGAGCGTCATTCACAGCACAGTCTGAATAGTTCTCTTCCGCACGTCAGTCTTCAATTGAACATACTAAACTGTGAAGTGTGCAACGAACAAAAAAGTTTGAAATTACGAACGTACGAACTGTACCTAGTGCAATACACCTAGCTTCCCCGTAAGCCGACGAAGGTAATTTTTTTTTTTTTTTTTTTTTTTGCGTTTCGTGTTTGAAAATCTGAATGTAAATGAAAATTTCTTTTACAAAATATAATTTTGTTTTATGAGATTACTTTCCACGCACAAACGCACGAGCAGCATGTGTTTTTTTTTTTTTTTTTAACGGCCACAATGTCTGGATTTGTTGGGAGGGAAAACCGTTTACATAATCGTGGCGTTTCGGAATTTTTTTTTTGGCTCATTTTCTTTCACGAGAATAACATTTCTAAACCACTGATGTTAGACGTGCTGATTTCTAGGTACATGTGCCAATTTTCTGGTCTAATATTACATATGAACCAAGATAATTTCATCATCCGCGAAAATACCAAAATTTTAACATCTGTGAATGATAGACAGAATAATAAATAAATAAATAAATAAATAAATAAATAAATATATATATATATATATATATATATATATGTGTGTGTGTGTGTGTGTATGTGTGTGTGTGTGTGTGTGTAGAAGATGCAGAAAAAAAATCATATCTTGTCTCTCTTTATTGCATGAACATGGCATAATGTACGAGATTTCGTTGAAAGTACCAGATATACTTTTCTACGATCTATGTATAGGCTGTTCGTGGTAAAGTGAACGCTTTTGAGGCCCTATGTACTTTTTCCTTTCAGATTTTTTTAAATCATTTAACTACCTTTTTTAAATAATCACTGTCATGCAAGTAATGGACACAGTGTGTATATTCCAGTGGAATCGGGAGTTAACGTCTAAGGTTAAAATAAAACATATTTATCGAGTATTATTCTAAATGAGAGGGTTTTCAAATGTGCTCACTTTACCGTGAATAGCCTGTACGAGGAATATTTAAACGGCCATCTAACATCACTGCAATATGCCTGAACACGAAAAAAAAAGTTTAAAAAAAAAAAAAAAAAAAAAAAAAACCACGTTCTCACAAATCGTTGTGATTGGAGTTGTTCTGGTTTCGCAGCAAGATTTCGGACCATCCCATTTTGGGAGAAGCTTTGCTACTCTTCTCTGGCCAAACAATTTCTCAGCATACGGTACGGCCGTGAACTGGCCGTTCAACTGATCCTCTGCGGCTCCCGTCGACATGTTTATTACGGCGTCGCATCAAATACGAGGAGTTTCTAAACTAGACCCGCAAACGTCGGCTGCAGGTAAATCACGAAAAATGAGATGGTGAAAGCGTATGACCTATGATGTAAGTGAATGTCAGGACGCTACATATCTTTGAAGTAGGACATGAAGCAGTAGTTTATTACTACTGAAGATAGAACGCTCAGTGTATGGATACTGTGTAGAGGTAACTGTGACATGCAGGTTAGTAATCCATTTTTTAAATCCCAAGTACAAATACTACAGCGTCATGTAGATTAAAGCTGGATTTACAATAAACCAACAGCCCCAACACAGACAAAAATTGTTTCATCAGCCAATCAGGAGCAAGGTCACTCCGACAAATTCGCATCCCCTGCAGGCTGACCAAAATAGATTTTATTTATACTTTCGTCGGGTGTCTGACCAGTCGGCCTCGCTTGGCACTAGAGAAAAAACATGAACATAACCTTACAAAACAAAATATATTGCGTATTTCACTACTGTGGTAAATTTCACATTAAGGATATTATACTTACGTGTATGTCCTGGTTATCTTCTAACAGAAAGCCAATGAATTGAAGAAAATAAACATTCGTGGAAAATTAACTGCGTCGAAATCCCAAAATGCTTCGTTTACAAAGTTATCAAAGCAAAATAGTGTGCAATGACTTGTGATTCCTCCACACTCCATAGCAAGTTACTGGCCATTCTAGGAAACACTCGTCGGAAGAAAACTATCGGGGTATTTTTAACATTTAACTAGCTTTGGTGGCAGAAATGGTCGTGTTTGATTGTCGGGACGACCTTGTCGTGGCATTGCAAATACAGCAGAAGTCTAAGAAGTGTAGTAACCGTGTTTTTTTTTTGCATTAAATAATTTGGGGACTGCGACGGACACGCGATCTTCATTACGTCACACATTATCCAGACGTTCGGTGTTCCATACTGAACATTTTCTCCAGTATTTGTAATAAACTAGTGGTTTAAGTCCAACTTGAAATATGCGTAACTCTCTTACGATACGCTTTAGACCATAAGTCGTATATATATATCTGTCTGTGTGTGTGTGTGCGTGTGTGGGAGGAAGGATATATATATATATATCCCTCCTTCCATTTTCGTCATTAACCCTCAACCGAAGATTGTCGGTCTAATCGAGATACATTCCGTGTATGGTGTACTCCAGAAGAATGGACACACTTCACAATTTACGCTAAAGATACACAGGGTTCTGGTCGCCGCACTTAACTTCCCCCAGCGAAACTCAAGGTGCGTGGAACTCAATTAGACCGGGCCAGCGCGACGGGCAGCAGAGCTGAAAGTCTAAAGTTTGGAGGGATGCGAGACCTTAAGAGTGGGATGGACCCCCCCCCCCCCCCCCCACACCACCCCAAGCTACGTCCAATGTCAAGAAGCGAGGGAGCGATACGGGCGACACTGGCACGTACTTATAGAGCATCATCGCTCCTACGCACAAGGCGTGCAGTGTGTTTCCGTTGTAACGCTGTACTGTGCAAATTAGATTTGCAACATAGGGGTTTCATGACACGCAATGAAAGCCCACAGATTACACTACGCCCGTATCTTTGTACTTTTCTCTTGCCGGTTACGGAAACTGCATAGGCAAGCTTTAAAAATTCTATATTTGACTGTTTTCACGAATTTTTTTTCTCTAAGAATTCACATTTTATACGAAAAAAGTAAGAAAAAATGGGGGCATAGATAATTGTTTATGTTTTCTGACAAAAATTCGTAATTGCAGAACATCTAACTATATTTGATGCACGATAACTTCGGCCTTTTCTGAAGCCCTGCCACAATTGTACTTTTGGTTACTGATTATATATCCTTCCGCTACATGTAAACATAAACACTGCCATGTGACTTCTACTTTTATAACTGTCAAATGCGATGATTCTTATTTACAGCTGTTGAAAGAATTACGTCGTATTGCAGAAACCATTTCCTACGAATGTTCACAATGTAGGCCTATAACAATATTTAGGTCAGCTTTATAACTATTTGTTACACACGATATAGCACGTTACATATAATACACATTAATATTTATCCACGACGGTGATTGTTACAACTGTGGCGGAAACAACAGTAGTATTTAACCTGTTGTTATTAGTATGTGTTTGGAATAAAAATTTAAACGAAGGGACAACCAGTCCAACGAAACGACGCAGTAAATTCAAGCACGCAACTCGTGTCGCTTATTTATTGTACATCGACAAACGTAAAAGGTAGTGGTGAACATGCAAACACATAGGCCTGCTGTAACATTTATTCTGCTAATATTTACATGCATCGGTACTTACTG
The DNA here is from genome assembly GCA_029891345.1 of Dryococelus australis. Lineage (NCBI taxonomy): Eukaryota > Metazoa > Arthropoda > Insecta > Phasmatodea > Phasmatidae > Dryococelus > Dryococelus australis. The sequence continues at coordinate 137,081,040 of CM057000.1, forward strand.
GTTTGTAGGTTTATTTTATTATTTATTTGAATTTATCTGGGCGGGCTTAGTATTTCATTGGGATTGTTGCAGACATTCAAATCACAGAAAAGTAAGCTCGTTCTAGCACAAAGGTACAACGCTGTGATACATAGACGTGAAGGTAAATAATTAGTTTCGTCATAAAATCAGTTCATCGTTAAAACGTATAAATTTTACACATATTTGAAATCAACACACACACACACACCTGGCCTGCGTAACGATTACAACGCAGCCACCACGCCATTTCACACCCAACGATCACAACACATCTCACTCTGCCGTGGAAACACATATTTATCACAACATTGTAACTTCCGTAGGATGTTTCAAAAACACGAGTACGAACTTGACGCTTCATTGAGAAACACGCCGTGTCATGGTATGTCGCCACACCACTGTCAGTCGTAATGCACTGGGTATGATCGCCCGCCGCCGCCATATTGGGAACGCTTTCCACACCACGTCTGCCAACCTGCTGGATTTGTAAGTGTCGCGCAACGAGCTATGTCGCGCCATCGCATCTAAGATATGTCGTTGTATCTAACTAACATATAATAGGTATTTAAACAATGAAATCTCGTTTGAGTTGTAAATTACAATCTCAGACATCATTACTGTTACTGTAATTAGTATGAGATGTACTGAAATTAGAAATAACAACATGTATACCTTTCTTACACAGGTGGTACGATCTTCCCGAGAGAGAGATGAGAGACAGAGAGAACGAGAGAGACACTCTCTGTTTCGCTTATTGAACATTTATTCCGGGCGGAAACAAAAATACCAGCCTACACACGAGAATTGGCGCGGATATTCTTAACTACAGCAATGAAATGTGTTTCCGTCAGTGCTACCTAACAATAAAAATATATCAATTGGCAACGTTTAACTCACAAATAGTATACGTAAAACGAGGTTAAAAAATATTGTAACTGTGAACTATTTCTTACCGGCCATTGCCAACACGTCGCTGCTCTCGCTGTTATTAATTCGTATTTAATACGAAATAGATTTTAAAAGTTATATAACATACTAAGGTAAAGTTTCATTTATTCAATAATACAGTACTCTAAAGTTAATCACAGTGTTAAATATTAGTGGAATATAAGTTACTTGAAAAACAGGTTGACATAATACGCCTAGGGTGATTTTTCAAAGGTTCGATTCCAAAAGGACGAACAAAGTGTGGATGGACTATACTGAGATACGCGTATTTTCTCGTAAACAACTACTGGTCCATCCCACTTGTGTGCGAATACAGCGAGGCGACGAGCCGATAGGGTGACGGGTGGAGGCGAGAAGTACTAGCGGGAGCTAAGTCCTCGGACTGCGAGCATCGCTACAGTGAAGTGTGAGGCTTGCGAACGGGATTAGACAATAATTTCATAGTTGTGTTTTTACCGCCATGCCTGGCTGGAAATGTCATGTTCGCTGCCCTGCGCAGGAGACGATAAGTAATGCTGTAAGATATCGTCTTTAGCGACCTTGGCAAAGGGCAAACTTGTTAGTCTGAAGATAAAATTGTCAGTGTCACACATACGTTACACATATTGCCACACATACGTTACACAACACGTGTGGCAAAAAACTGCAAGCACGGACTTAACACAACTGTGTCATGTCCCTCGTAAAAATTCATTGTAGCTCTTTTCCACATAAGCAGAAATTTGTACGTCCATATTTAACTTTACTTAGTACATGAGCTGCATAAATTTATAGCAAACATATTCAACACGCGTAATACTCTAAAACACTAAAGGCTCGCTATAGCGAATTACCAATCTCCGCTATAAACTTACAGTATATATTTTTTCTTTGTAATTACATTGATATTCTCGGCGGTTCATGTAGTACGATTTTGTACTTGTAAAAACATTTAAATAAAAAAAGTTTGTTCAAAATTTTTTTTTGTTAAATATGGAAATGTATTTCCAGCAAATAAATTCATGCTAGAAAAAATAATTAAAATCTTTTATGGCATGTGCATATTCTTCAAAATTTCTGTTTACTAACTACCTTACGACCTAATCAAAATGAGAGTCTTGTCGAACAATCTTCAACAAATACGAGGAATCTCAATTTGACTAGGATAAACTCTGAAACATAGAATCTTATCGAAATGATTGAAGTGATAGCGGCTTTTAACAGGAGATAAACTCAGAGTTAACAATAATTCCACAAATTCATATTTTTTAAGACAGAAATCTACATGCAACAAAATACTCTCTAAACAAAAAAATCTTCGCTAACTCAGTTAAATGATTCCTGATACAAAGAAGCCCAGACATTTTAAAGGCCTGCCATTTAAGTATCACAATATCACATCTTCTCTTCAGTAAACCCCGGAATGTTCCATTCATCGGTAATAGCATTCCAAATTTGGGGAATATGTTCAATATATTAAAAATAATATGTAAGCTTGGTTTTTCAAGCAACCTTTTCGCACAATGTGGCGAATGAAAAATATAACTAATCATTAGATTTAATATTCTCTTTGGTTGTTGTCAGTAAACGAAGTTTGACTAAAATCTGATTAATCGTCTCAAATACACGGTTTACCACGCTGAAAGTAAAATAAAGCCTTCGTTTTCAAAATGAGTGCTGGACTGTACTGGCCCTTTTTCATTTTTAAAACATACTAATCAGAGACATAAACGGGAACTAGGATTCGGAAATAAAAATATTCTTTACTTATTAAATTCTTAATTTCTTAAATTCGAAAGTATACGCGGTTGAAAAGAAATATTGAATTGTTTTAAATTACATCTATACTAATTAACGCCTGCGCTCTGTTTGAGAGTGGGTGGACGGCGCCAATTAAGGACCCCGCCTACCTGGAGGTATTATCATAGTTTGAGCCCGAGAAGCACAGGGACGATAAGGGTGACTCTACCACGTGCATCATGTGCGCCAACACCGTTATAGACACAAGGCGCCGAAAGGGCATGCAGTGTTCCCGCAGCTTTGAGCGTACCTATGGGACTTCAAGCGGCGACCCTACAGGTTTGAAGGCTGTCAACATCGAGATGTTGAGCGCCGACGAGGATGGAACGAGGTGAGTACGGAATGCAAGGGTGGGGGAAACAGAAGATCCCCGAGAAAACCCGCCAACCAGCGCCATATTCCAGCACGATTCCCACGTGAGGAAATCCGGGAGCAACCCGGCAGGGGATCGAACCCGGTTAGACTTGGTGGGAGATATCACACCACCGCGACCAAATGACTCTATAGGCTGTTCACGGTAAAGTGAGCACTTTTAAGGCCCTCCCAACAGGCATTAACCAACAATAAATATATCTTATTGCAGCCTCTGGCATTAAATCTTGGGGGTGGGGAAATGTATACACTGTATTTATTGGTCACATTGCAATGTTTATTTAAGGTGGATCAGTCCCCACCATCTTGGATTTTCACTATTTTTGTCATAAGTTCCATTCAAGAATATTTAATGAAATTTTTCGCAAGACATGACATACAAAATAGCTCCTTAAGCTTAATCACCACATTACATTTCTATATAATTTATAATTTTTCCACTAGTGATTAAAGGCAAGAAATGAATAATTTTATCTTGCTTTCGGTCACAGAAATGGACCTGGCAAAAATAGTCTAGCAATACATGTTTTAGAACATGTGCAATGTAAGGCCCTACGCTTTGTGGAAGACATAACTAAAATGCAAAATCTGTGATGAAATTTACGACGAAAATTCCAAAATTCCAAGATGATCCACCTTAACACTTACAGTACCTATGTCCACTACAACGGACATGGTTTGTGAGTGATCTACCTTGTGACTCTCAAGCACCAAGCAAGTATTTAATTGGTTGCTTGAATGAATCAAGAGTTGTATCTGGGAAAGTACAGCACGAACGAGAATATTATTTCTTTGCAACACTTGAAGTACATAGTTAAAGCGGGACTGAAAGGGTTAAAAAGCAGCAGGAAGATGGACATTGGATGAAAGGAAAAATTTAGAAGGGCCTTAAAACGTGCTCATTTCACCGTGAACAGTCTATATCATTTTATTGGTGTAAAGTATGTAGAAAGGTTCAATGCCTGGTCCTTGAGTATATTTGTGCGTATATTTTTGAGATGCAGAATTTAGAGAAGCCGTTTTTAGCTATGATGTAGTGCTATGAAATGGCGTCTCTAATTTGCGCGACACGTCTTCAAAGCCCTGAACAGGTGTTGTCTGAGATGTGTGTTTCTTTCGTTGATCAGCACATTGGGAGCACGTCTAATAGTTTCTTGGGAGAAACTATCTTTCAAACTCTCTGCAACGCAGTTCAAACACCAGGTAGGAATGCCCTGTAGTAAGAACAGGAAGATTTCGCGAATCCATTTCAGGACAAGGTAGACGTCCACCACCTTGTACTCTGAAGTCACCTTTGCAATTGGATCACAGATCATTAGACACGCCCTGGACGACTCTGAGCCAATAGCACACTTGCAAGGAAATAAGTAGCGAATAGCAAGTGCCATACTGGTTTCTTGTGTATATTTTTGTTTCCTGAGTTTGTATGATAACAATAATAATAAGTACTTATGTTCCTATATTTACTTTTTGCCAGATTTATTTCAACTTGCTTGTTCACATTTGCGTACATCAGAGCCAAAATGCTAACTAGGGTTCCAGTTGGTATGTTGTGAGGCTGTATTTTATTTTTATAACTACTACTTTATTCAAATTAATAGTTATATTCCAAAGTAATGTTTTTTTCTGGCATAATGTATTTAATACACTATTCCCTGAATTTATAGAGATCTACGAACTTTAAATTGTCTCTCCTGAAAACTTTGCAATATGGACTTACACTGCTTGGCATCTAACCCGCCCATGTGAGTAGTAACACTGGCTACTCTCTGGATCAGCGACCATTGAACAAACATCTGAGACTCAAGTGTACACAGGACTGTAGAGTCTAGGCTACAGGTAATTGAAATCGCGAAATTTTCCTATCCCTACCTATAAGGCCCGGAACAATGTGAGGACGTTACTTTTGATCGTTTTTAACTAACTTGAGTAACAAGCACATTTCACTTTACACGGAACCATTCTTGAAGAAGCCAGCTTCGGTAAACATCACTGTGTATTTTGCTTTAATATGAATTCTAAAATACAGTTGTTATATCAGTTTACTACTATAATGGTTATGAAAAAACGCACTGTGTCTCATGGTTGCAAAAAAAATATTTTGTTGCTAAAATCTAATCTCTAAACAGCAATATAAAGATTGCTGTCGAATAACTCGCATTACATGTCAGCAGTTTTTTTAAATACGGGACTAATAAAATTAATACTGGCATTTAGCACAAAGCACTGACACCTTAATCCAAATTTAATATTTAAATATGTAAAACAGTTCACGTAGACTCTACACGAACTTCGTAAAGTTTAGCCGAGCTGGAGCAATAAAGCTTGGCTCACGACAATCCGTCGCATCCGTCAGTCGCCGCCGTCCGTCAGTCAGTCATCCGTCTGTTTTTTTCGCCCGTCAGTTGAAAGCGACTCACAACAATCCGTCGTCCGTCAATCATTCTGTACGGCAATATTTCAGCGTGACAACTTAAGATCGCGATCTTTCTTTCGTAGAAGGTTATTTTGGTTGGAGATACATTTTCAAGAGAGAAATATTTTGGCGTAATAATAATTTTACTGATAAATATTTATACTGCATTATTGTTTTCGTTTTAAATTCCCGAACTCACCACCATGGCAAATAAACGCATATCCACCGCCTTGCATTTGATTTAAAAGTGTGTATTCGCGTCTGCGGAATGTCATCAGAAGGCGGTGGCCCATCCGTAAGTCCGTCGAAAGTTAAAGTTCGAGATATAGTGGACGGATCACGTGACCGTCTGACGGACGGGCGACTGACGGATGAGACGGATGGTTGTGAGTCCACCTCAACGCATCCAAACAATATTGTCGTATGTTCTTTCACTTGTTTATAGTTGAAAGAATCGTACCTCAAGACTCATTATGGTTAATATAAGCTTTCGTAAAGGTTTCGAATTTCATTCGCTTTGCTCAGATCAAAAGAGAAGTAACATACGATGGAGAATGCATTGCTTTATTAAGCTCGTTCTGCTGAATTGCACCGCCAGTTTCTTCCAAGTAGCCGTTTTGTAGTAATGACATACTCATTTTTCTTGCAACATTATCTATAAAATAAACATTCTACCAAAGGAACTGTATCGTTTAGTGATGCGTTTTGGGAAACTTACGTGTAAATATGAAGATATTCTTCTAAACTCAAAAATTCACTGCTTTCAACAAAAAGAAGGCCATGCAGTGACACGTCTTTCGCCTTATGTCACAACGAAGATGGATTGCGACTTCTCGACCTCGTAGCCAGGTCACGTTCAACGGTCGTAAACACCTCGATTACGAATTCAATCAGCGCTGGTTGTCACCAGTTCAAATAAGGCCGAGGTGTGAAGTTAGTACTGGAATGAAGCTGCAAACACTTGGCACTGCAGTGTGGTCCGAGAGCAGCGAATCGCGTAACTCGTCTGCAGCGATCTTCAGGGTTCTGCGTTGTTGTCGCGCTAAACGCTGCGGAAATACCAACCAGCGCTACCGACTCCGAGAGGAGTTTCGACCCGTACAAATATACACCGGGCTAAAATGGTATCATCTGCCTTATTTCAGTATCGATTTACTCTCGCTGTGGACACTAGACAGCGAAATGTCCGAGTGTGATGCTATAGAAAGCTAATTTACGGACGTAGCCGCAAACCCATTGCTTCAGGAAATTGTAAAGCTATATTTCTCTGTGCATTAGGCTGCAGATCATGGATCGTCTTTTTGGCCAGTACTAGGGTTTGTAGAAGGGCACAAAGATAGGTGTGATTTTTTACGCCTTCTTGCAAATTTTTGCTCTGTGTTGGGCTTCACAAAAAATAAGAGGAACATGGTGCTAAATTTCAAAGGCATGTACTGCCAGACGGCTTATAAGCAACAACGACATACGACTAAATTCACACCCCACGAAATGCTGAAAGATGAGAGAGCTACTACACATAGTGTAGGGCCTACACATGTATGCAAGGCGAAGACCTGGGCACACATTAGAAAAGTTTGATGAACCATTTACTTATACACAGAACAAAGCTATTGGAAATCACTAGTTGTTTATTATGTGTATGAATATGTAGTGACGTGTGATTTTTTTCCTGCCGAATGAGCTACCATAGTGCTTGAATTTAAGGTCACAAAACGAAAAAGTGAAGGTGTAAAAAAAATTTATAAGAAATATTGTAATTGCCAGTTAAAACTTAAGGAATTGCAATACTAATAATTATCCATACCGGTATTTGATATTTAAATTTGTGTAAAAATATTAGGTATAGGCTGTTCACAGTAAAGTTACTTATCACTTTCAGTCATTTTTTAAATTCTTTAACCACCTCTTTAAATAAATATTGATATGTAAGTATTAAACACAGTTTGTGTATTCCACCACACTCGGAAGTTAACGCCTAAGGCCACATAAAATTTATTTATGGGCTATTATTCCAAACGAGGGGGCTTTGAAAAGTGCTCACTTTACCTTGAGTAGACTATAATACTTAACATCTCGTCGACAGCGAG